>JANHMN010000001.1:67096006-67111550 GCA_030674055.1 Rhabdomys pumilio
TGCGCACACATGCATGCGCACACATGCATGCGCACACATGCATGCGCGCACACACACACACAAAGAAATAGCAGTGCATAAATAGTGAAAATCAGTAAAAGGAAGAACTATGCACACTCTGCCAAACTTAGAGAGTATACAACTAACTGCCCCTGAAAAGAGCAAACACTTCTATATATGGACTGGACCCAGTTCTATTAAAAATACATAAGAAATAAACTGGCAAACAGTGCAGGCAGTATAGGGTAGCCACTGATGGACCATGCACATGATCCTAGGTCAACTCCGAAGTCAAGGTGGAACTGTAAGCACTCACCATCTTCACACCTAGCTTTCATTATGAAAAAGGAATGTGTGAGAGGTGGATAAATTCTTAACACTGCAGTGTCTGGCATTAAGCATTCAGCATTATTTCTATCAATGACTTCTACAATACCAATATTAACAGCCACTTTAAGAAAGAAGCCTATGGTACAAAGGTCAATAATGTCCAAGGACTTGAAGAACTTAAGGCTCTGACTCTCTCTGACCCAATCACTAGATTCCGTTAGCCAAACTCAACACCGTTTATGCATTTTTAAAGGGGATGTTACTTTTTTGTTGTGGATATGTATATATGATTGTGTACATACATGTGCCACAATATGCATGTGGAGGTCAGAGGACAACCTTGGGGACGTCAGTTCCCTCTTTCCACTATGTCAGTTCCAGGGATTAAACAAGGACCAAATTCAGACTTTCTCCCCCCAAGTATTTATTTTTAAATGTGGGGGCAGGGGCATGTACACATGAGAGCTGGTGCCCCATCAGCTAGTTATAGGAGGTTGTGAGCTGGGGGGTAGGGGTGCTGAATCTAGGTCATCTGGAAAAGCAGTACATACAAGCTTATCTGTGGAGTCATTGCTCCAGCAAACCCCATTTTTGATATTTTTTTTTTTAATTTTAATAGACCACTAGGTACTCTACTCTTACATGTAACCTCTGATAAATTTTTTATAGAAGCACAGAATTTAAAGTTCTCAAATCGACAAAGGTTAAACATATACAACATCATTTACTAAAAAGTGGTAGACTGCCCACCTTGCGTGCACAGAGCCTGGGTTTGAGTTCTACCACTATAAAAAATAAACAAAATATTTAAAAAAAAAAAAAAACAATCTCCAGGCTTAACTCTTGTAAGGAAAAAGAATTAAAATGTGAAACTTTTAAGTTTTCCAGTAAACATACAAATATATTATGGCGGACATCAGACTTCTTAAATGCACTGTCAATAATATACTGAGTAGGGACTCATTTTAGACAAAGTATAGAATAGAAAAAGTGACATACTTAAGCTGACCAAAAAAGAAGTAACATTAGGGATATATTCCACAGAACCACACTAACTTAAACAACATACTCAAGAGATTAGCAAGTACTAATTCTCAAATTTCTGCTATGCTTCACACACATATCCAACCATAATTTTCAATTCACAAATGATATTTCAAACTTTCAACCCCTTCTCTGAGAACACCAGTGCATGCCTGTAATCCCAGCAGTGGGGAACTAGAGGCAGAAGGATCAGGAGTTCAAGGTTAGCCCAGACTGCCTGAGATCTTGCCTTAATTAGTTAAAATTAAAATTTTAAAAATTATTAACTGAATATAAAATTGATAAAAGTCCCTCCTCCTGGCAGTGCTAGGTATGGAGCCCAGTGCCTCGTACATGCTAGGCAAGCTCACTACCACTCAGCTGCAACCACCTCGTCCCTGCTTCATGGTTTAAATATTTTTTACCTTAATAAACTCCTGCAAGTGAAGCGAAATGCCTTGGAAACTTGGCAACAATGACACTGAAAACGTAGGCTCTCATGGAAAGCCATTCAAATACAGACTTAAATTTTACAATGATTTTGAAAATGGACACATCCTTGGAAAGTACTTTCCTCTGGGCCTGTAATCTGCATCTAACGGAGTGAGATCCTACAGTGTCTTCTCCTATGTAGTACAGCTTACCATAGAAAGCACCACATAGTGTCTGAGAGTTCAAACTCCTAGCCTTGTGTTCAATGCTCTCAATGTCTCCTCCACCTACAGGATGCGATCCTGTAGAAACAAACTGTAAACACTGTGCGTAGGAGTCCACGGCACAGTGACTGACACACAGTAAACATTCACTAAGTGCTAACGATAACCACGGGGACAAATATCAAATTATTAATTTACCACATGATCAAATCTGTATGTCTATCCCCTAGATTCACACAATTCTCCCTTCTAGCTAATCACCTGTAAATTACTAGAGCAAGTCTGAGGCTAAAATCAATCATCAAAAGAAAAGAGATGTAGTGGCAACTTCCTTACTTCCAACTGAGCTCTCCTTCTTCAAGCCTAAATGTCCCGGCTATGGCCAACATTTGAAAACACAGATTCATTTGGTTTGGCTTCAAGTTTTATTTAGCATTACTATTTAATAACAGCTCTTATGTAATGTAAGGCTAATAGGACAACATTCTTTTTTTTTCAACACACAACACCAGAAGAAGACCATGAACAAAAAAGAGATCAATCAAAATAATCATTTCAGCCTATTTTAGATCACAGTTTCTTAAATAGTGGGTCATTAACCCACTGGGGATTACACAGCTCAGTGAGGAGGTCATGAAAAATTTGGCAATGGTAAAAGTTTCTTAACAGGCAATATCTGAAAGATAATTAGAAATCAAATCTCTTAGGCAAAAGGCAGATGCGATGTTTGGTTTTCTAAGATAGACTGATTTATTTATTCACTTATTTTATGTGGATCAGTGTTTTGCCTGTATGTATGTTTGTGTGAGGGTATTGGCTCCCCTGGAACTGGAATTACAGATAGTTGTGAACTGCCATGTGGGAGCTGGGAATAGCAGCCAGTGCTCTTAACCACTGAGCCATCCCTCCAGCCCCAGAAAGGCAGACAAGTTTAAAGAAAAATTTAAACTGATGGTGTTGTCTCAGAATCTTCCTACTAAACCAAGAGAAGCCAGCATAAGTAAGACACATTCTCCCAGGGGTACAAAGCTATCTTAGTACTACATGCTTCCTAGAAATGAGGAAGAAGGAAAGTCACATAAAAAAATACCTACTATGAAGTTTTCCCTCTCAGGCTATAAAGATGGCTTAGTGGTTAAGAGTGCTGGCCGCTCTTGCAGAGACCCCAAGTTCAGTTCCTAATATCCATGTTGGGTGGGCCACAACCATCTATAAGTCCATCTCCACAGAACTGAAGGATGCCCTCTTCTGGCCTTAACAGGCACTAGCACACATGTGGCATTCACACAGAGACACACACATAGGTGCAAAAAATATGTATAATTTAAAATAAAATGTAATATAAAATTTACTTCTAATTCACTCAATAAAAATTTGCAGAATACCTCTAAAGAAGGTATCTTGTCTAGCAGGGGTCCAGGGAGGTCACCTAAAAGAGAAAAAGGGGGGGAAAACAGGCCGACACAAAGAATGGTGGTATGTCTATAGGCTGATCAAATCACAGTTTTTACTTTTTCACACAGGGGTTATATACACAAAAAGGCAGGATGTGGGGAAGGGGATGATGCAGGAGCGTAAGTGTTCAAGAGGAGGACAGATATCTTCCAGAACACAGTGTCAGCTGGGTGAAGGTTCAGGGGACAGTTCACTATGACTCTGCCTATGATTCACTTGTCCTAATCTAAGTTGGTACTATCCACCAAGGCTACCCAAGGTCTATGACTATTCAGACTGGCAATTTTCTACCAAAGCTGCTTGTTTACAATAGCTGTTTCAGTGTTTTTCCACAGAGACCCGAGACTTTGTGATAGCAGGCTGTCTTAGGCCTATGGCTGATTTTAGGCCTTCAGTATATAAGCAAAACTGCCCCTGACAAGAAGACACTACTAAGCACCTGAATATAAAGATAATAAGACAAAGCTTCTAGCTTAGAGATTATTGAAAAGATTTCCTGTGTGTTCTCTTCTGATGTCTGTTCACAAGCCATATACCTGCTTTGTAGCAGGAATGTTAAGGCATCTAGGGGAGAGAAATTCACTAAACAAAGCGATTAAGACATGAACCCTACCCTCAAGGGGAATAGAGAAAGAAACAGACTCACATCAAATGCTGTAAAAGCTAAAGACACTGTAAGTAAAAAATAACTCACTCTACTTACATTAATCAGGACACATTTCCTAGGATGATTTTTTAAGTAAGGTCTAAGTGAAGAAGGAATCCTCCAGGCAGAGAATAGTACGTGTGGAGACAAATATACATGAAAGTATAGTTCTATATCCTTGGGCTCCAAATCCACAGATTCAACATCCTCAATTTAACTGAAGATCAAAAACATTAAAGGCAGATATAAAAAGTTAGCCTTTGAGGTCAGCCTGGTCTACAGAGCAAGTTCCCGGACAGCAAAGGTTACATAGAGAAGCCCTGTCTCGAAAAACACCAAAAAACAAACAAACAAACGAACAATAGTCTAAAAAGTGCTTGTTGGAATGGAAGAGGTGGCTCAATCAATCTAACAGTCTGCTGTGAAAGCATGAAGATAGTTCAGATCCCTAGGATGGACATTAAAAAAGCAGTCAATCAGCCCAACAACAGTCGGAAGAAAGAGACAGGTGGGTCTCTAGAGCATACTGGCCGGCCAGCCTATCCCAAATGGAATTTCCAGATTCAATGACAAACTTGTCTCAAAAAATAAGAAAAACATGTAAGACAAAGCAGATGTCAACCTCTGGCCTCTACCCACACATATGAAAGAACAGATACACAAAGAAAAACTGCTTTGTGCAACTGAATACACACATTTTTCTTGTCCTAAACACAGGGTTTTAAATTGTTTACATCGCCTTCACACAGTATTAGCTAAAAGTAACCTAGAGACAAGGTATTCAAGGTGATGCAGTTGGTTATAAGCTGTGCTGCAGATTCTGGTAGCCTTGGGAAATTCTAGAACCAATACTGAGACACAACTATATACACACATATAAACACACACAATGTAAAGTATGCATATGTTTTATATACCTGGAGATATAATCAGTCTTTTGCATACAAATGTTAAAATCTGTGTGAAAGACAAAGACTGAAATTTATGTCACTACTTTCTCCACACACAAGCAATACCACAAGAGAAAAGCCTGCCTCCCAACTCCCACTTTAGGCTGTAGGGCTTAAAGTCCCCCAGGAATTAGCAGCCAGGACAAGGACCTCTGCAGGTAGATAGGACCTGCACTAGAAGGGCTACCAGCCAGAGTCCCCAGAGCTGAAAACGCACAGAAAGGCCAATAGCAAAGAAAGGAAAGGCTCCACAGGGAATAGTAAGATTTAACTTTAAACAACGAGAAAAAGATAGCAAGAGAAGACAGACAGGAAAGCCCTTTGCCGGTCAAGTAATAAAACAAGACAAGGAGAGAAAAAGCACACATATGGAAAGTTCCCCATCAGGTCATTTCCATAAGCTGGATATGTGCTTTTCCTTGCAGTGTACACATCACTTTACAACACACACATTCTGGCACTCCTAACTCACAAGTCGGTTCTCAACAGACTTTTTACATGAGTAGGTTACCAAATAAAAAATTAGTAAAGCCTGCCAGAAATGTGGAAAACTTTTTCCAGTTTCAGAAAGAGCATATACACTTAAACTGCCCTTTTGCCTTTAAAAAAAAAAAAAGAAAGAAAGAAAAGAAAAAAAGTTATCTATTGACTTCCCTATAAGTCTTTCTTAGAAAATTAAATAAGTCTTATCCATGTTTGTATTTATTGATAATTAATTCTTAAACAGAATCTAACTGGTAAAATATATAAAGAACTGATCCAAATGAAAGAGTGGGGACTTATTACAAAGCAGGCTTCCCGATACTGGCATTAATGGTATTTTAGACCAGGTAATCCTGCTTTGAATACTGCCCTATATATCATTTACAGCAGTTTCTATATTCATTAGATCCCAGCAGTTAGCGAGTTGGTTCATTCTTCTCCTCCTTCTTCCCCTCCTCTCCCACACTGTCCCCTCTTGCTCCTCCTCCTTTCTTCTCTCTCCAT
The DNA here is from genome assembly GCA_030674055.1 of Rhabdomys pumilio. Classification (NCBI taxonomy): domain Eukaryota; kingdom Metazoa; phylum Chordata; class Mammalia; order Rodentia; family Muridae; genus Rhabdomys; species Rhabdomys pumilio. Next base: position 67,102,054 of record JANHMN010000001.1, read on the forward strand.
ATAGTTGAGAACATCAGAAACACCTCCACTGTTAGAGATTAGTTACTACATCCAGATACACTGTTATGATCTCATTTTTCCTAAAAGCATCTGTGAGGTAGGTGTTGTTTTCCCCACCATATGGATACACTGAAAAGAGATGAAGGAACTTGCCAAAGGTCCTACAACCAGTGTGAGCACCCACGTGATGGTGCCTTGAGTTCCTGCTTTATAATCATTGTTAGTTACATCATCGCATCGTGATTTTTGAAAAGTAACACTGTATCATTAAAATAAAAAATAAAAAAACCTAAAACTGTGACCATTAGGGAAATGGAAGTGAAACTGTAAGCACTTCCAATCCTGGTGCCGAATAAACACACAAGTTCTTGAGCCCTAGCCATAGCTGCAGCAACCAGAGTGGGTAAGGAAGGCGGAGCTATCGCTTGTGAAGATTCTTTTACACACCTCTCAGAAAACTCACAACACCTCTTGGAGCAAGTATTATTCTTTCTTCCTAAGTAAGGAAGCTCAACTTGGAATGGAAAAGAGGTTTGTAACCTTAAAAGATTTACAACTTAATTAAAGATACAAGAAAAATAGGATTTTTAAAAAAGGAGACTGGAGACCTAGCTATCCTAGTTAAAGAAAATGAAAAGGGAGAAAACACAAAATGAGAAAATGCTGCACAAACACTTAAAAAGAGGTTTTCTGTAAACTGTTTCTTGAGAACAACAGAGATGAAAGGCCAAAGGTGGGATGCTGGGGGAGGCAAAGCCAAGACTAAAACAGAGGTCTAGAGGACTAAAGACAAAGTCTGCACTAGCCAACTTAAACAGTAAGTCAAGGCAGTGATGAAAGCCTGGGAGCTGCCTTCAAAGAAAGACAGAAGGCTGATGACAAAAAGGCCAGCTCGGCGCTCCCCAACTGAAGCACAGCAACAGGAGCCAGGAAAGACTAGCAGGTTTCATTAATGGCCATTTCCAACACACAAAATCCACTGGCCCAATTTCTTAATTTCTGTTTTGCTTTATTGTGTGTATCTTGCCTCCTCCAACCAGAGATAAGTTTCAAGCAAGCAAGCATTTTTATGCTTTGTTCACTTAGATCAATGCCTGGCACAGTAGGTATTCAGTAAATATCTTCTGCTGAATAAAGACAGTATTCAAAATAGGAACATATTCAAAAGCAAAGATCACAAATGACATCAGTTTTTGAAAACAGAGCAACTTCACAAATACAACTGCACTGTGTATTACTACAGCAACTAGCATTTAGTGAGCACTGAGCCAGACACTGTGCTAAAGGCTTGCATGCACAATGCCACACAGTCTTCCTAATACCCCATGAGAGCTATAGGTACTAATATTATCATCACATTTTTACAGGAAACACATTGAACTTGGGCCATCAACTCAAAGCTTGCCTCTTAGTTCCTCATATAGAATTATTAGCATCCCTCTTACAGAAATCAGAAATGTAGGGTGGATGAGACCCTTTGTCCAAACCTTCTATCAGGTATAGTGGAAATTTTGCTACCCTGGGATACACTGATTATGCAAAAAAGATTAGAAATTCAATGGTTTAGAGAATCCAGATGTTGAAAAGTCAAGAACAAAAACCAGTCTTCTAATCAACATTTCAAAGTGTAGCAGATAACAACCAGTAACACCCCAAGTCCACAACCCAAAGAAATAACAGGGTGTGACCTCTGACTAAGACTGACCTCAAAACTTCCGGAGGCAGGCTCCCATCTGCTTTTCGGCCCTCCCTCTTCTGTCCTGCTGTCTGTCCCTCCCCTGTACCATTCACCTTCCCTCCCAACTGGATGACTTTTATAACAAATTTAAATATGTTTCCTGCTTCAAATTTCTCAATCCAGAAACTTAAAATCTTATCTTTCTTAAATGAAAACAATGCCACCTGTGTAATGATCCACAGAGAAACGCCCTGCACTCCCTGCATCAAATCCACAGCTAAGAACTACTGACCACACATAAGGCAACAGATGACTGAGTTCTTTCTTAAAGAAAATCAGGATGTGTTCACTCCTAAGACTTGAAAATTACTGAAGTGTAAAGAAAGTATTTTTCGATGGACAACTTAAATCATCATCACTATCAGAAAAAAAAAAAAAAACCCACAAATTGTTCAAGAATAAAGAGGAAACCTTTCTGTTCCATGCACTTCTGAGGTTTTTGGCAGTTAATTACAAGTCCAGAGATATTTGAATAAATCTTTCTTGTCTATAAATAGTTCTGTCATTTCCCTAGGTTTTAGGACTTTTTACTAAAATGTTAATGAAACATATATTCATTTTTGATACTTATGAAACAGGACTACAAACTCAAGTGCTCATTTAAATGTTGGGTAGAATCAGCCAGGCACACATCTGTAATCCTGGCAGTGGCAGAGGCAGAAGCAGACAGACCTTTGTGAGCTTGAGGCCAGCCTGATCTACAGAACTAGTTCTAGGTCAGTCATGACTACGCAGAAAAACCCTGTCTCAGGGGTGGTGGTAAAAGCAAATTGTAGTTAATGGTCTGAATAAGAATGGCCCCCATAGATTCATGTATTTGACTGTTTGGCCCACAGTAATGAGTGTCACTATTAGGATGTGTGGCTTTATTGGATTAGGCATGGCCTTGTTGGAGGAAGGGGGCAGGCTTAAAGGTGTCAAATGCTAAAGCTAAGCCTAGTGTGGTATTCACTTCTGCTGTCTATGGATCCAGATGTAGAACTCTCAGCTCCTTCTCCAGCACCATGTCTGCCCACACGACACCATGTTTCCCAGCATGAGGATAACAACAGACTAACCCCCTAAAACTATAAGCCAGCTCCAATTAAATGTTTTCCTTTATAAGAGTTGTCATGGTCAAGGTGTCTCTTCATAGCAATAGAAACCCTAAGACAGAAATGTTGAGCAAAATAATGCCTGACTCTGGCCTTCTACTTACATTACACATTATTAAAAGGCATGTAACTTAATAAATTAACATTGGTGAATCATATATATGAGCTTCGCCCAGCAAACCTTGAAGAGAGCATGCTTTGCTCAGTGAGTGGGTGCTGAGGAAATAGCTTGTCCAAGGTCATGAAGCTAAGAAATGTATTCCCAATTTACCTGAGTATTCTGCCCCAAAAGTGTGATTGTGTGTTCCTAGGTAAATGAGAGATGAGCTAGCAATTTGTCTAGTTCCAGGAATACAACCATAACAAATTCTCAGACCTAGAACACCATGCCAAGTTCTATCTCCTCTTAGATTCCTAAAAAAACAGACATACTAAAAAAAAAATCAGCCAATTGTAATCACACTCATTAGTGTTACCAGTATTGGCAAGTGAACTTTGGTGGCATAGGCCTATACTCCCAGCACTGATAGCATTTGGGAAACTGAGAAAAAGGGCTCTCAAGTTTGAGGCCTGTATAGGTGACATAGTGAATTCCAGGCTAGTCTGGGCTGAGAAAGCCCAAGGTAAACACAGTGTGTTCATAGTGACTTCTCAGAGGGAAGGTAAAGTGTAAGTGTGTTAGCCTGATTTTGCACTAGCTTTTAAGATTTACAAACATCAGAGAAGCTATACAGCATAGAAAAAAGTATTTATCATATTATACCAGTACACAAATACACAAACAGGGAGGGAAAAAGAACTAGCTCTTTCCAAAGCTACCCAGATTTCCAGTAGTTACTCTTTAGGTGGAAGCAAAGGGCAAGGGGACAAGTTTAGCAGCAGACCACACAGGACCTGACTGACACAGCTACGCTTTAGTTGAAAGAACAAATGATAGTTCATCTCTTGTACATTTCAAGCTACATGCAAGGAAGATGCGCAACACAAACACTGCTTCTCATCTTCCCTTGTTAAGCTTACCCTATTAGAGAAACTGACTGTACTTAAAAAGTGCAAAGGAACATTTTATAAAACTTTTCTTTTGCCGGGTGGTGGTGGCGCACGCCTTAAACCCAGCACTTGGGAGGCAGAGGCAGGCGGATTTCTGAGTTCCAGACCAGCCTGGTCTACAGAGTGAGTTCCAGGATAGCCAGGGCTACACAGAGAAACCCTGTCTCAAAGAACCAAAAATAAAAAAATTTAAAAAAAAATTTTTTTCTTTTAAATGAATCATTCAACTGTCCCAAGGCTCAGTGAGAATTGCAAATGTTTCTCAAAGATTTCACAATCTCAAAGTGTCTTAGGAATAATTTTAACTATATTTATATGTAAACATGTAATTACTAAAATATATATGTCATATGCACTTAGGAAACACACTCTATTTGCATATATGAAAGGTATTATAGAAACTATCAGTGAGATAACATCAGAAAACTGCAAAAAATCTAATTGTATATTTTCAGGCCTACCAGAGAATGATTTTATACTAAATGAGAAAAGTCTCAAAACAGAAATATGTAATGGCAAGAGTTCACTATTTGAAAACAAATGTACTCATCTATTTGCAATGGTAACGAACATACAGACATACACACCAAAAGTTCACCATTCTTGGTCTACTAAGTGTTGCCAAAGTAAAATATTTCTATTTGAAATCCCTGCAGACATGAGAACAAACACTAGTGTCATTTATCACCCATCCTTTGATAAAATTATTTTTGAAAGCAAAATGTTTAAAGTAAGATTTTTAACAGATCAAAATAAATCCAGGCATAGATATAGATTCCTATAATCTCAAGACTCCAGAAGTTGAAGCAATAGTATCTCAAACTGAAAAGCAGCCTGAGAAAGAGAGACTGTCTCAGAGAACTGCAAACGTGCACAATCTAAAGAGTCCACACTCTACCCCCAGAAAGAAAAGTACAGTGACCCTCTCAAAGACACTAAAACTGTCAGACTATACCATCTTTTATTCAACGAGCAAAACAGGAACCAAAGTATCTACTATATATACAGAATAAACAGTTGACACTCTTAACTGTGAGTTCCATGTCTACAGACTCAACCAACCACAAACTGAAAATATCCAGAAAAAAAGTATAACCTTGTAGATTTTTGTTGTTGTTGTTGTTATCCCCACACAATACAGCATAACAACTGCTAATGTGCTGCTTTATTGTATTGTTACAAGTAATCTAGAGATGACTTTTAAAGTATACAGATACGTGTAGATATACGTGTGTGTGTGTGTATGCCCATATGTGTGTGTGTGTATGTATGCCCATATATGTGTGTGTGTGTGTGTGTTTGTGTGTGTATGCCCATATATGTGTGTGCGCGCGCGTGTGTGTGTGTGTGTGTGTGTGTGTGTGTGTGCACGTGCGCGCGAGTTATATGTAATACGTTAATTACATTTGGGGGGGGGGTGGAACACACTACACTACACGGCATAGGTGAAGGCCAGAAGACAACTTTCAAGAGTAAGTTATCTCCTTCCATCATGCCCGTGGGAGGGATGTCTGAGGGATGAAACTCAGGTCCTCAGACACTATGGCAAGCTGTCTCACTGAGCCCTTTAAATATTTCTTTATTTTATGTAAGAGACTTAAACATCCTCAGATTTTGGTATCTGCAGGAGTCCTACACAGAGGGATCATTATAGTAAATACAGCTCTGAAACTAACTAAAAAGGAATCACTATTATACTGAATTACACAAAAAAATAAGAGCACCATGAAACAAAGTTTGTAAAACCAAGGTAAATATACTAGCATCTAATACAGGTTTTTGTTGACATATGACACAAAAGTTTTAACATTAAGTACAATATTAAACATTGCACTAAGTGAATAGCTAGTTCTTTCTAGGTAATACATTTGCATATATTTAGTCTTAAAGATAGCAGTGGTGTTTAAAGTACACATTCAAATGGTTTAGGTAATTTAAGATTTAACAACAAAATGAAGATAATTCTGTACTAAATTCTTCACACTAATTTAGTATGAGATTATGACTTTAAGAGGTAGAAGCATTAAACCTTAACATTCCTAGAGTCTGACTTAACATCTTTGTCTGATTTAAAACAACTTAAATGCTTTTACTTTCACATTAAAAGCAAATGCTTTATAATTTGTTTTCAGAATCTTTCAAAAGTAAGCTTACACCACTGGGTCATGCAGCTTAGTGGGAGATTGCTCGATTAGCATGCATGGTGTTTCTGGGTTCCCCTCCCCAGTAGCAGTGGGGTAGAAAGTTAACTTCTGCCTTAACAGATTCTTTTAGCCATAATACAAAACAAGAATATCCCTACATACAGATGTAGTGCTTTGAATGAGAATGGCCCCCACTGGCTCATGTATTTGAATGGTCTCCAGTTGGTGAACTACTTTGAAAGGCAAGGAGGTATGTCACTGGGGTGGGCTTTGAGTTTCAAAAGCCCACACCAGACCCAGTCTCTTGTACTTGTGGGTCGGATGTGAGCTCTCAGCTACTTCTCCAGTGTTATGCCTGTCTGGCACCTTGCTCACCCATCATGATGATCATGGACTCATCCTCTGAAACTGCAAGCAAAATTAAATGCTTTTTTAAGTAAGTTGCCTTGGTCACAGATTTGTCACAGAAATAAAAAAGTAACTAGGACATCAATTATGGCATCTTTTGGTCAGATGATCCATTTAGAGAACATCAGGTCTCTACTTAGTCTATAATTCTCAACACTATAAAGGCAAATAATCATGACAATAGCAGTCCAGAAGAACACATCTCATCCAGAAAACAGAATCCACCTGAAATGGCCAATCTGGCTTTGTAGTGTAACATAGCTCATACTAGTAGATGCTGGTAAATTTACATGTCCTCTGACAGGGAGCTATAACCCTCTGCCTACAAGCCAAATCCCATCTACTTGTTTTTATGCATGAGAATCCACTGGAACAGTTATAGCACACTTCCATATTATCTATAGCGGCTTTCACATGGCAGAAACGGCTGAAAGTTGTGGCACAGTATGTTGACCCACAAAGAAAGGTTGCCAATCCATCCTTTACGTCGGCCCACAAGCCTTTTCCAAGAATCATCTTCAAAGTATATCCAAAGAAACTGCTACTAACTCACTGCTGCTAGACTCTGGAGTCCTCTGGCACTAAGACACACAGAGATATAAAACTTCAAGCCTCTCATATAAATAGCACAACCAACAAGGCAAAGGAATATAGATGTTACCATTCTCCACCAGAGTCCCACCATATTAGTAAATCATGTTAATCCTAAACGGTTGCCTTTTAAATACACTCAAGCATGTCTTCATCCACATAAGAAATGGGGAAAGTAGCAAAAAATTCCTATATAGCAGATATTCCAATCCCTATCTACTCACCCTAAAATAATTGTAAACCTACATCCTTGTTTAAAAATATCTATCCCAAGAGATTTCTGCCAACTGGATACTCTCTTAAGAAGCCAAGGAAACTTTAGAAAGCATTGAATTCAAACAAAGGAGCATAATGATTATATATTTTTATTTACAATCTTTTATCCTTATCAAAGCCAATACCAAAAGCTAACCATAAAGATGCCTATATAGTCTTTTTTATTCATTTTGTTGTTGTTGTTGTTGTTGTTGTTGTTTGTTTTTTCAAGACAAGGTTTAGCTGTGTAGCCTTGGCTTTCCTGGAACTCACTGTGTAAACTAAGCTAGCCTTGAACTCAGAGCCACCTGCCTCAGACCCCTGAGTGCTGGTATTAAAGGCATGTGCCATTATTATATAAATTGGGTCTTTTGTTTGTTTTGTTTAAATATTCCTAAATACTAAATTGTTTTTAATTTTAAGTTTATACTAAAAAAGTATTCCTAACACTGCTGTGCCAACACAGGGATGTCCCACCTCTGTAGGGACACAAAGATGCACATCTCTGAAGTAAGAAAAACAGCCTTTCCTTTTATCAACTTTTAGCCCCACTTCATTAGTATTAAGACCAAGCTTAAGATTATAATAATGCAAAGAAACTGTAAAAACATTCCATTTTATTTATAAGTTCCCTAACAAGGTCCTGTTTTCTGAATTTATCTATCTCCGGATCTAAATGTGCTATTGAAAACCTGTAACTACACTTCTAAACTAGAATCCCAAGACCCGGGACTGAAAAACCGGCATGCCACACACTGCTCCTCTTCCCAACTGTCATTCCCATTCACTTCTGAAGCCTATCTCTGGGGAGTGTCCTCCTTTTTATGCCTGTGCTTACACCAACACAAATCTGCTCCAGGCCCCAAAATTTACAACTCATTTCTCAGCTCTTAACTTGGTATCAGTAATCTCAGAAACCTAAAGTCTTAAGAGTCACTCCTATCTACCTACACTATCAGCATGTTACCCAAACTGTTTCACAATTGTAAAGCCTCGGGCGGATCCTGAGGATGCAGCTCAGCTGGTCAAGTACCTACCCAGCGTGCACAGAGCCCTAGGCTCCATCCCCAGCACTGCAAAACAAGAAATGACAGCACACACCAGTACATTTAGCATTCAGGAAGTCCAAGCAGGGTGATTACAAGTTAAAAGATACACAGCAAGTTGAAGGTCAGTCTGGCACAAGAGACAGAGCCAAAAGAGGAGAAAGAAAGTGGAGAGTTTTAAAAAGAGAGGGAAGAAAAGAAAACCAATGACCTAACACATGAACTGTATGGATACCCAGCTCTTAACCCCAAATTTAACTTCCAAAGCAAAGTCTGCTTTCCCGTTTCTGATTTGCTCATGAGAAACTAGCATCATGCTAAAATACATTCAAAACATTTCCTTTTCATATCTCCTTCTGTGCTGCCCGCTAGACGACCATAGTATAAAAATGTTAGTCCCCTAATGAAACAAAATCCTAAAGCCAGCATAATGTCTGTCCTAAAATATAATTTCTCCCAATCACCTGAAACTACCTTCTTTGGAACACTCTTTTCAAATTCTTATACAAGCACAAACAGACCTTACCCTAGTCAAGAACATCCCTCCCTCAGAAGGTATTCCTACCAAGCTAACCTCCTAATTACATCTCACCTTTTACATATTCTGACTGTAAGTCAGTAACATTTTGTTTGTGCATGTTATTTTCTTTCTGAAAGAGCCTTTCCAAGATTTGGCTCAGACACTCCAATTATTCCTGGGTCATCCAATATCAGTATTTCCCTAATAAAAATGTGTAATGGCATTCCCTGACATATAGTAACCTTAAGAGTAATAAAAGTAATATATGTCCCGTTTCCTACATTTTTAAGAAATATATTTATTTTTACTACTACTACTGTACTACTACAGTAACTGTACCACCACCACACCAACACCACACCAACACCACCACACCACCACCACCACACCACCACCACACCACCACTACACCAACACCAACACCACCACCACACCACACCACCACCACACCAACACCACCACCACACCACCACCACCACCACACCAACACCACCACCACAACACCACCACCACACCAACACCACACCAACACTACCACCACCACACCACCACCACCACCACCACACCAACACCACCACCACCACCACACCAACACCACCACCACACCACCACAACACCAACACCAACACCACCATACCACCACAACACCAA
>JANHMN010000001.1:67111560-67126314 GCA_030674055.1 Rhabdomys pumilio
CACCAACACCACCATACCACCACAACACCAACACCACCATACCACCAACACCACACCAACACCACAACACTAACACACCACCACAACACCACCACCACCACCACCATACCACCACCACCACACCAACACCACCACCACACCAACACTACAACACCACCACCAACACAACTACAAGTCTGTGCACATGACACAGGTCAGAAAACAACTCTATACAGTTAGTTTTCTCCCTCCACCTTTGGTTCTGGGTCTTAGACTCCATGTCCTTACACTTATGCATCATGCAACTTTACCCACAGAGCCATGGCACCAACCCAACCTTTCCTAAAGTTTTGTGCAATTCCTATTTGATTGCCTGGGTCATTGGTAAGAAAAGGCACCCTCAAAGACTGAAAGTACCAAATGTTTTGTTCTTACTACATTCAGTAAAGTTCTTCCATAATTTAAAACCAGTTTACACATAAAGCATGTCCTCTTGTTAGCAAACAACTTTGACTAAATGCAATACAAACTCAAAGTACCATTTCTTGGTTTACATTTTCCTTCTTCCCAAGAAGCAAACTATGAAAGTCTAAGTTTCTCAGTCATCATTGTTTTCAAAACTGGAATATATGACTTTGTCAGGGTAACAAAGTAAGGTTAGCAGATCTACAAACATGTTTTATTCTAATCTAAAGTTAAATCTACCATTCAGTGTTTTCATGCTAATTCACATTTAAGTAGAATTTAAGGTGTCTTATGAAAGCATATGAAGAACAAAGTATCTATCTACCAAAAAGTAAGAGCTAGATGATCCAAAAAGAGAGCAAAGTTATCCAAAGAAATGGGGGGGAGGGCCTCAAAAAAGTTGTGACATGGCTGACAGTCAGGGCACATACCTTTTAATCCTAGCCAGCACTTGGGAAGCAGAGGCAGGTGCATCTCTGTGAACACTAGGCCAGCCTGGTCTGCAGAGACAGTTCCAGGACAGCCAACATACCACAGAAAAACTGTCTTGAAAAAAAAAAAAGTTGGGACAGATGATAGTAGAGAGTAACAACATCTCTAAAGGTAGGTAAGGAAGGTAAGCCATGTGTTAGCACTCCTCAGACTGTACCCTGCAAGGCTGAGAAGGCAAGCCAAAGAGACACAAATTGTTACATAGTGCAGAATAATAAACTTACAGGTTCATTACTTTAAAAAGAGGAGGGGAAAACAGTACCCAAACATTGTGAAATGTGAGAAACTGCCAAACAAATTTAATCATGATCCTAAACGGAGAAATTAAGACAGATGGATGGATAGATAAATGGACACTCCCAGGTTTCCATTCATTTCTACAGAGCATCTTTATTCTGCCCACATTTAGTTGTCTGGATGGACCAGAATTCTCAGTCTTACACTACCTATGTTCCTTGTTACACAAAATCTTACAGTGTGTTAAGCCTTAAGATGTTTAGTTTAACCTTACATATGTGAAACATTACTTTTCTGTACCTCTAATTTAGCACTCAGAGTGCTAAATGCTTTCTTAAAAGAGTATGAAGTTTCTAAGTTGACAAGTAGAGACAAATAAGAAAAGCTGCATGCATGCCCTTTCAGTCCCTAGTAAAAATCTAGTAAAAACGTGCTATTACTTAAAATATATTTCTCTCTCTCTCTCTCCCCAACCACAAAAAGAAAGAAAGAAAGAAAGAAGATAGAAAAGAGCTGAGGCAACTTTTACGAAATGGTAATTTATTAAGTGCTCTCCCTGAAATAAGTTTCAGTGAGTTGTGCATCCTAGGAACTTGGATTCTCCTGAGCCAACGGAAACATGCAAGCAACCTACACATCAGACTCTGTAGACATGGGAAATAACGTGTTGGGGGCACCAAACTCCCTATGCACAAAAAGAAAAACTGGTCTTCCTATTTCCTGGCAACTTCAAAAGCAATAGTTAGGAAAGAAAAAATAATAGTAAGAGTTAATTCAAGTGATTCCCACGTGGAAATCCATGGGAGTTTCCCTAAAAGAAAAACCACTGCCAGAATGAAGGTGCCAGGAAAAGGTACAGGACAGAGTTGTCCATAGGCTTTCTCAGTTTGATGTCAAGAAAGGTACAAGCGCCCACTCTGGAGACACAGCTCCTCTAAGAAAAACCCCTGAGTACTTGCATTACTCCAGCAAACTGACGTTTTCTCCCATCTGTAGAAAAGAAAGGTCTCCACTGCCAACCCTCCTGAGAAACAGCCAAACTCCAGCATCAAAGCACTCACCCGCTCCCACTTGTCACCTTATAAGTCCCCCCTCCCCCGGGTCCACTCACGCTTCAGAGTCGAGCGGTGGCGCTGACAATGTGGCTGGCTCCCTTCCTCCTTCGGGCTGAGGCGGGCAGCTGCGGAAGGCTAGGCGCGGAACTGAGGAAGAAGCGGTGCTAGCGTCGCTCCACCAAGCAGCTACCCCGGTCTCTTCCGCGCTGCCGGGATAGAGGCGGCGGCAGCAGCAGCAGCAGCCCCGCTCACCGCTTTTTCTCTTCCTGGGTCCCTGCAGGCTGTGGCTTCAGCCCGTCCTGGGCCACTTGTCCCGGGTCAGTCTCAATCAGAAAGCTCGAAGATTTTGTTTGGGCAAAGTTTCCTCTGGGCGGAGGCTGCAGCCGGCCCCCCGGGTCCCCCCCGGCCCCGCCGCCCTGGGGGGCTGGGGCGGGGAGGGGGCGCCGAGAACTCCTGGAGTCCCGCTGAGGAGCCGGGGTGCGGCGGCGGGCCCAAGGAGAAGCCCCCCAGAGGGGGTGAAGGGGAGGGGAGGGGAAGAAGAGGACAGCGGCGCCGGGCCGCTCACCACGCCGCCGCGGCCGTTTCACATCGGGGTCCCCGCCCCCCCGGCCCGGAGGTGGCTCCTGGGCTGGGGGCCCCGGCTCATACACCCCGCTATGGGATGCTACGGTCCCGGGCGACCGGTCTGGACAGCGGCAAGGCTGGGGACCCGGCGGGCTCGGATCGGCGCCGCCCCCGCTCCCGGCTCCCACATGTGTCGCGGCGGCCGGGACCCCCTCCCTACACCTCGGGGGGTCCTTCGCCCCACAACCCGGGGCGAGGCAGAAAGCCCAGCCCCTCGCGGGCGTCCTCTCTCGGCTGAGCAGCTACGAGTCCCGACCCGCGGCAGCCGCCTCCCTGCCCCCCGGCCGCGGGCTCCGGCTTCGGCTCCGGCTCCGGCTGGGGCTCCGGCTTCGGCGTGTGCAGCAGCCGCTGCTAGCCGGGAAGGTAAGGGGGGGAGCAGACGGCGGCCGCGGCTCCCGATGGCCCGGGCTGCGGCGAAGGTCTCGGCGGCGGCCAGTGCACGGGCGCCGGGTCTCTTGGATGCTCGCTCACTCACTCGCTCTCACGCTCTCACCGGCGGCGGCGGCAGCGCCCGAAGCTCAGCTCGCTGTCTCTCTCGCTCTGTGCGGGGCTCTCGCCTCACTCCAGAGAGGGGCGGGAGGAAAGCGGCGCCCAGTGATGACGTAAGTCGCCTAGCAACCGTTCTCCTCCCCCTCCCTTCTTTTTCCTCTCTGCGCCTTCCTTTGCTGGCCTTTTTTCCCCATCTCCAGCCACCCCGCCCTGGGAGGCTGTGGCGCGTTCCGATGACGCACCAAGGGAAGAGGAAGTCGCGATCTGTGAGCGGGTGGGTGCGCCTCGGGCCGCGGGACTGCTGCTGCTACCGCCGCCGCGGCCGCCGCCGCCTCTACGGCCGCGTCAGAACTGAAGAGAGGAAGGGGAGGAGCCCAGGCAAGCCTAAGCTACCGCCTGATCCTACCCCTGACCCTAGGGCGGCGCGGAGAGGGAGCTCCGTAGCCGTCTCCTCCGGCGCAGGTGCGGACTGCTCCTCTTGGAGTAAAGAGGAGGCCGGGGACCGGGCTAGGGCGCGCATCACCCGAAGGTGAGGCATTTGGCCCGGAGCAGATCCTCGAACCGAGAGACGGATGAAAAAGTTAACCTACAGCCCAGTGGCTGCACCTGCTCCCGGGAGCGAACGTCGCATACTTCCCGTGGCGTGGGGTGAAACCTTGCGCCGCGTTCTGTGTAGTAGTGCGGTGCGAAGGTTTGATGAGTGAGTGAGTGAGTGAATGAATGAATGAATGAATGAATGAATGCCTCTAGCACAGCAAAAGCGAAACTTGGAGACGATGGTGGAAGCGCAAGCGTTTGGTAAATTAAAGCGTAGAAACGTGAGAGTTGTAATACATCTATTTCCCTGCCATGAAATTCGGAAAGGGATGCTGTTCGTTGAGAGTCACAACTTCAGGCTTTTGTGGAAAAGGAGGCGAATTGCCAGAGTTGGGGAACGGAGGACTGAAAGAGAACCAACCTCTAGGATATTATCTAGGGAATTTCTATGTTTTCAAGAGGCAAATGCAGTCGAGCCTCCCTTTTAAAAGTCATTCTTGTTTGTCGTTTGGAATTTTTTTTTTTTTTTGAGTTTTTTAGAGCGCTGATTCTGTTCATCAGAGTGCCTCTTAACGTCTTCAAAAGATTTTGGCGCCTCTCAGGTCTTACTCAAACGCGCTCGCTCGCGCTCTCTCTCTCTTCTGTGTGTGTGTGTGCGCGCGCGGCGCGCGTGTGTTTTACGGGGAGGACGGTGTTGTTAATAAATCATTGGGTCGTTTGTCCTACAAATTCTGGTCTAGGAAATAAGTTTAAGGAAAAGCTCATGAAATTTAGGCTGTGGTTGTCTAGTAAAAGAATTTTCAAGATAAAAGAACCACAGTGCTCAGAAATCTGCTGTGAACCTGCCTTTCTTAGTGGTGTGACAGTGAGATTAAAGCAGCAGCAAAGATGAAACAGTTGCAACAGTTGCGTGGCTAGACCCCTGCCTCTGGAAGCAACAGTGATGGCTATCTATCATAAGTCTCTCCACCCTGCTGGGGAGATTGGGCCAAACAAGCTCTGCACACATTTAAGAAGCAAGCCCAGGTTTATGCCACTACTGTACCACTTCATGCAAAGTAGATTAAGAAAATGTCTATGTTGATAAATCAAGGATTCATTTTTGTTCAAAGACTACAAAAGCAAAAAATTGAGTAAAGGTGAGAGGAGGATGCCACAAAAGTAAGGAGCAGCAAGTTGCACCAGGCCCTTCTGTACTCCACCTGAAATCCCAGGAGTCAGATAACTTGCCCTAATTATCCTGGGTTTGACTGTCTACAAACATGATCCATTCACAGGTCGAATTCAAGTAAGATTCACAGGGGATCAGATCAATTCATAAACAATAGCCCAATATGGCTGCAACATAATCCTTATTTTGAACTCTCTTCATTACAGTAGGAATTAAATAAAATACAGGTGTAGAGGAATTTGGGGAGGCTGCATGGTGCACTTCTCCGCTCATCCACCTCATTGCCAGTGGCTCCAACTTGGAACCTCATTACTGAGGGTCAGAATGGCACTCCCAAGGACCCTGAGCAACCTGCTCAGGAATGGTAGCTCCACTAAACTTGTTGAGTAAGAACCTCTGGCCTCCCTGCCCACCTGGTAACAGGAGTAAAGAGCTGTTGTACAGCTGGCTGCTGGAAAGGAGGGAATTCATGTATCTCCAGTTTGTTCTATGACCTTTCAGTTCCTTACATTGCCCGGTAATCCAGAGGAGAAATAAATCCGTTAAATCAGATTTCTAAAAAGAAAATCAGAAAAACTTATTTCAGCTAACCAGGTTCTTTTCCTGACACACAAGTTTATTATAAAGATCTATAGACTGTGTTAAAGTGGGACAAAGGGATCTCTGTGTAAGGCTCATAAGTTTTCCCTTGAAGGTGAGCTTCTGTGAGAAAGTACTCAATGTTTCATTATCCCACATCAGTGGTTTCTACTGTCAAACACTATATAACATTAACTGGCAAAATTTCTAAAAATGCACTATAGCATATCAGTTCATTTTAAGCATTATTGTGAAATCGACTTTAAAACATGTAAGATGATTGCGTGCTATGGGTAATTATCAAAGAAATTACTATAAGCAGTCAAACCGGCCAATAAATGGAGTTTGTTAAGCCTCAGAAGCTGTGTAATGACCTTCCTAAACAGCTCTCCCTTCTGGGAGAGTGGACACTATTCTGACGGTTGTGGTAATCAGTTCCTCGCTTTTCTCTATTGTTTTATCACAGGTGTTCATCCCTAAGCATTTCGTTGTTTACTTTTTCCCTTTCTTGTGAATATTCTCTAAAGGAAATAATGTGATGTGTAATCTGTTATGCTTGCCATATTTGCTCACCCTTTCTGGAATCCATATGTTGTTCAGGTTCATATAGCTGTGAATATTCAGTGTTCCATTGTAACAGTATGTAACAGTTTGTTTGCCATTTTGTTGTTGGTAGGAGTCTGGGTTCGGTTTCTGGCTGTTATAAATGCTGTTGCAAATATTCCTTAAGTCTTTACTCCATCTCGTCTATATAAGTTTCTGTGTAATCTGTACTTGAGAGTGTATGTCTTAAACTTGAATAAATCATGTCTCGTAGTTGTCTAACATGATAGAGTCACATTAGCTACACCAGTGCCGTTGCTCCACGCCTCACAACCATTTTGAACTCCAAGATTGGGCTATAGTATTGCCACCAAATGAGTATATTCAAGACAGATTCTAAAATAAGAGTTTAGCCTATCTAGTTATCTTTATGATTTTAGCCTATCTAGTTATCTTTATGATTTGATCATAAACTGTTTAAAGTAGGATACACACTCACATATTTTCTACAAAACAATGCATTTCAACTATTAAAAGTATAACATCTTAGCTTTGTTTTCCCTCAATTCATAAAGGCAGCATTTACTCTCAAAGCTATAAGAATAAAATCTCATGTTGCTTTGTATTTTTCTCATAGACAATTATAAGAAGTTGTTTTCCCACCAGAGCTTTTGTCTCTCATTTCCTTGGTTCATTGATTTTTATAAAAGTCACAATGGCTTATTCTTTCCTACACAGTTTCTACTGAAATATAGGGAATTATTTTTGTAATTTTATTAAGTCATTTCACATATACCGTGACATACCACCCAATATACTACGTTTGACCATTATTTTTTCTTATCTCAGCGCTTTGTTTCGACTCGATATTTTAAACGTGGAGGAAGCTGGGGCCCTGAGAAATTGATTTACCAAGAGTCAGGAAAGCAAGTGAATAGGAAAGCTGAGCTCCACCCCAAGTCTTCAGAAAGAGACCATTCCATTCTATTCTCTGACTCAGTCTTCTGGAGGAAAACTGCAAAGCAGAGTGATTCCCAGGCTCTGAAGGACACTGTTCAGTTCCACGTAACAAAGCTCTAGAGTAAGTTTTCTTCTGGCCTAAGAATTTTAGGACCTGTGAAGGAGAAGAACTTGCCAGGAAGGAGAAGGGTCTAGGAAGATAATGTAATCAGGGTGCATTGTGTATGAAATTGTAGACAATTACTCTTTAGATGAATGACATTTTTAAGATTAATAATACTTAAAGGGGATTAAATAAAAGGAAACTCGCTTTGAAAATGAAATGCTTTTCCCCCCTCTATCCTTCAACTTAGAACCAAACTTGTAGTGAGAATTTTGGTTTCTTTTAACACAGAAATAGGAATGTGCTTTTGTTTTGATGCCAGGTGTGGGACAGGGGGCTGCTTCACATTGTCCACTGCATCTGACTATGGTTTGCCTCGTGCTCTAGCAGGTGCATCGTTTTGCCAGCTACAGATAGTTTCTGTGATTCTGTGACGTTTGGAATTCTGGGGACTTGTCAGAGGGTATATAAATGCTAGAGCCCTGAAAAGTTAGTTGTTGTGGATTGTTGGTCGTTTCCTGTTGATGACAATTCTGTTAAGTAGTTGTGTACAGAGAAGAAATCAGATATCCTGATGGTGAACATCAACCTTGCCCCAAAGGTCTCAACACCCAGAATCAGCAGGAAGTAGTCTAACAATATATCACCCCCTTTCCTTTCTATCCTTTTTTTCTCCCCTATTTAGTGTTACTAGGTTGAAAGGGTGGAAGAAAGAAGAACCTACAAAGCAGCCATCACTGGCTATGCGATCCACTGTATTCTCTGATATGGATGCAAAGACATGGATAAGAGAAAATAGTAGGTAATGAGTTTCTGGTGTACAGAAAAGGTCACTGGTGTGGTGAGCAGATCCCTAATAATTTCATAGAGCTGTTAGGGGTGTTGGAGAATGTCAGAGTCTTTAACATTTTTAAAGAATCAAGTCAACCCAGGGAACCTGCTGACCAATAGGACTCTTTGGGTTACTGTTCTCATTTGGGTTTGCAAAAGAGCTTGACCCTGAGATGTAAGTGATAGAAGACCACTGGTTTCAATTTTTTAAGAAGTAAAACGGCTGAGTCATCTGAAACCATCCATAATCTCACCTTCAAGCCTCGGAGGCATCTCTTTCAGGATATAGCCATTTGGTTTCACATTGGTGATTAAATACGTAATAAAAATCCAGCCATTGCTTTTAAAATACTGATTAAAATCATCTTAATAAATGTATAAAATATTAAGGCAGGCTTAGATGTTATTTAATTTGTGGCACAGAGGCATATCTAGCCTGCAGTTGAAAAGTCACTGAGTTAACAGGAGGTTGTGAGTGACAGTTGTGCAAATAGTAGTAGTGTGTGTGTATTTTTACTCCGAAATGTCATGATATGCAGAAGGTAGAAGAGAGTATTGTAAACAGAATTATTACATTTACATCACCATTCATTTGACAAAAGTCACACTTCTCTCCTACTTCCTAGCAGATGACTAAGTGCAAGAGAGAGGTTGTGTGGTGAGGGGAAAACAGGGCCAAGAAAAGGTTTGGCTGTGGGTATGCCGGCTGCCAAGCCTGGCGGCCAGTCCCGGAGACCCACAGAGTGGAAGGAGAGAACACCCACAAGTCACCCTCTCTCTAACCTCTGAACACACAAAACAATAATTAATTTTAATATTAAAAAAAAAAAAACAGGTTTCACACCTCCAGTCTGGAGTTCATAGCCCAGTGTCTAGAATATGCCAGAGTGAATAGTTGACCCTAGCTACTACCATTGTAAACTGTTGTTTAAGCTAGGCTTGGTGACACACACCTTAGTCCCAGCACTCTGGAGGCAAAAGCAAGAGGATCTCTGAGTTCAAGGTCAACCTCCTCTACAGAGCAAGTTCCAAGACAGCCACAGCTACACAGGGAAACCCAGTCAGGAGGTTGTGGGTGAGAGACCTGCTGATTAACATCTTCTGATGTGTTCTCTGGGTTAGTGTATTCTAGCTTTTGTTCTCTTGATAAGCAAACATATAACAGAAATGTTAATTGTTATTTTTGAAATTTATGTCAATTTCTAAAACTACAAAGGACAGGGGAGTATGTCTTCATACACTCTCCACCTAGATTCAGTAATTAACATTTAGCTGTATTTGCTTTCTTAACAATTTGAAAAAAGTTTTCAGTCATTCTGACATGCAAGTCTTGAAGTGCTTCAGCAGGAAGTTCTCCGGAAGAGGATACACCTGTATGCTACTCTAACCTTTGATCCTAAGAAACGTAACAACAAAAAAAAAAAAAAAATCTATGTCTGACTTCAGTTCATATTTAATTTTTCTGCCCTAACATTATTTTCCATGCCTTGTAACCCAGCCTGGGTCCACTCAACTTTCACACAAAGCATTCTCCATTTGTGTCTTAGAGAAACTGAAACTGCCCTCTCCTAAAATATAGAGAATTGCCTTCCACCTAATCATCCTTTTTTTTTTTTCAACTTGTCATTCAAGTCTATTAAGCATTTTGAACATTTTGTAAAAGTATCTCCTGTCTTCAGTAGATTTGTATGTACCTTTGACATCAGTTAAAGCAGCTTTAGATGTTGAGAGGAGTCACTGGTTACTGGTTACTGAGCACCCCTTATTTTCTGAAGGGGATCTTGGACACTGCTTCCTTCGACCACTCTCCAACATGCATTCCCTGGAAGACCCTAGGTGGTTCTTCAGACACACCCTTATGACTTCTTTCTCTGTCCTAGAATTGTCCTTCCTACAGTCCTCTCAAAAACACCCCCTAACATAATAGTTCTCTTATTCACTTGTGGATGGCCAGAGCAAAATCTACAACTGATTCACTTTGACTATGTCCCTTTATTGTTTACCAGGAAGCTGGGCATCCCAGGCTGCCACTACCATCTGACACTGTGGTTCCATCTCATTAAAATTCTGTACCTGCCTAATCCCTAGGAAAGAGAAGGAAAGGAAATAGCATTTATCAAAGCTATATTACCTAATTTTCAAAAGTCTCACAAGTAGATGAAGAGCCCACATTCTTACTTCCAATTTCAGACCAATGGGAAGGCTCCATTCCCCACCCTCCTTTGCAGTTAGCCTGTGTCTTGTGGTTAGCCTTTCAGATAAGATGTGGGCCGAAGCAATGTACATCACTGACAGCTAGATCCCTGAGTCTTCTCAGGAAGTAGTTGGTGATTTCTTCCTGCCTCTGATGCTAGAAGCAATAGACATTGAGATAGTGCACCACATAATGGCAAGAATCCAGACTCTACCACTGTTGCCTTGGTGTTGACCTTGACCTCAGTGGTCTAAGCAAGTTTATAGCAAGCTTGTACTTCAAGACATAAAGAATAACAAGCAAGTGTGTGAATACCTTAGCCTAGCTCATGAGTTTGGGTTACGTCTGCCCTATATAACAATTATAACAATTCTACCCAACTTTGTGATACTAGGCTTACAGACCATGAGTCTGAAGTTCTAAACTGTAAAAGAACCTATAGAAAAAACTCAGGAGGTAGAGCTGTAGAATCCAGCCTGGGTTATACAGGGAGACCTTGCTTTTAAAACTCAAAAGGTTGGCACTTCTGTAAAGCAGGTGTCACATTAGATCAGCTTCCTTTCATGTAGATATTTGATGAATGTTTCATTTTCAACCAACAAGCTTCCATTTCAAAGATACACAGCCTTGAGCTCTTCCAGCTGTGCACTCCAGGGTTAGCATCTCTCTACTAGCCAAATAAAAGTCATAGCCTACCATTTTAGATGAGGAGGTTCACAGGAGAAGTTCGATGCCAACTGTCTGCGCTATGGTTGCCGTCCCCAAACTGTTCCAATGCCTGCACACAAGCCAGATACTACTATTCCTTCATTTTGTAACCAAAGACTGTTCTACCTAGCAGCCTTTTAGGTTTGGAGTTAAAATAACAGTTATAGTAGAAAAACCCACTTAGAGCATAAGAAACATCTTCTAAATCACATAAGAGAATCTGGGAGATAAGACAGTTCGGTGGCTATTACATTTGCTATGCAATCATGAGGACCAGAGTTTAAATTCCCAAGACCTGTGTAAGAATGCCATGTAGATATGGAATCCCACCTGCAATTCTAATGTTTAAAAGACGAAGAGTGGATTCCTGGACCAAGCTAACTAGCCAGGCTGATCATGTTGGCAATCGCTGGATTCAACTGAAAGACCATACATCCTCAAGGAAGGCCATAAGAGACCAAAGACCCATAAAAGACCCATGCATGCACACCCATACTCACATCCAAACATATGCAAATGATGAGGGAAATCCACATCAGATACAATTCTCATATAACTGTTAGCCGACTGCTAATTTAGAGAATTTCCCAGCAACTCCATCTCATTTTGTCTGCTTCTGATGACCCTACATTTGTTGCTGTAACCCCCACAAACTCCTCAGATCTCACCAAAGTGGTCTTAAACAGGTTCCTTTCACTGTATTGAGTGAACAATTTCCAACACTCCCGAGTCTCTACTTTTCTCACACAGTGACACACACCACATCAAATGTGTAAGCAATGAATGGTGCAAATAGCAACACAACTAGGATGAATAGATCGAAGGGTTACTGTTTCTCTCCATAGAGTTCAGCTGAGAACAAGCATAGTTACGCAGTCCTGTAATCCCCACATTTAAGGTCAAGGGCAGCCTGGACTATATAGTGAAACTTTAAAAAAAAAAAAAAAAAGGAGGGGGAGGTGAGGGGGAGAAAATAGTAGTAGCAGTAGTAGTAGTAGTAGTAGCAGTAGCAGTAGTAGTAGTAGCAGTAGTAGTAGTAGTTGGCTGACAGAGATTCCAAAGTTGATATAGGTGCTCACTGATGCCAACAGGTACCCGGATCAATCAGTTTCTTTTGTCCTCAGTGTAACCATACACCAGAAAGAAACACTTTAAGGGAAGAATGGTGGAAAAGATACAAAAGTTGAGAACTTCTTCTGGCAATAGGAGCTTCCAGTGTGGATTGTTCGCATTTTAACAGATGACTCAAAAAAATAAAAAAATTTAACTAGAACCAGGGCTGGCCTACACCTTCAAAGCTCTGTTCCCATTGACCCTCCTCAGGGAAGCCAGTGTCATCTAAAGTTTCCATAACGTCTCAAAACAGCACTACCAGCTGGGGACCAAGTGTTCAATCTCAGGAGCCTGGAGTGGACAGTGGCAGCATTCCACATTCACACCTAAACCCTGGCAATTTCTTTTCCTTTGGCATCTGTTTGCTGGTGACTCTTATCATCTAGCTGACAAGCAACAAAAGACTGCTAATCTCATAAGTCTCACCCGTGATGACTCTTTCCCCAGTATTTCCAGAACACTCATTGGACCACATTGCCATGGTGTCTTGAGGCAATGCACTGCTCCAAATACAACCCAGCAGGGTTTTGCCTGAGCCCAAAGGTTAGAGTGAGGTTGGAGGTCTGTAAATGAGGAAAGTGCAAAGTAGAAAGACGGTGGAAAATTACCAGATACACAAAGGACCAAGATCTTCCCTAGACATAAAATACTATTGTCTAAACCCTAGAAATGCTTTTGTTCTGCGTAGCTGTTTTCTGTGCATTACACAGAAATTATGTAGTGGGAGAAGCCACTCTCTTCTTCTGCTTTTAGTCTCAAAACGGAAATTTTAATTTTAGGATCATCTTTTAATAAATGAATCTGTGATCTCCAGATGGCTGACTTTTACTCTTTTGTATTGTTATTGGAAAAGCACATTTTATTACTGGAATTTTAAGCTCTTTTTTTAGGCTCAAGTAAAAGAATGTTTATATCTGCCTTTCCTTTTCAAACAAAAAGAAAGGTTTTTTTTTTTTTTTTCTTATTTTGAAGCAAATTGAAACTTAGAGTTGCAACTGTGGTGCAGCTTTATGTTGAACAGTTCGGGAATAAGTTGCCAACCTTATGTGCTCTTGCTTAAAGGGATCTATGTAGGGACCTATGCATCCATAATCACAATTAACAGACTCTTGCTAATTAATCCTAGGACCTCGTTAAATACGATTATTCCCATCACATCATTTGCCTTATAGCAAGATAAGGAGCCACTTCAGAATGTGTGTATTTAACTCCCGTCTCTTTACCCTCCCATCTAAAATACCTTTGGCTGCCATGACCTTGATCTTTTCAAGATGACAACGAATAACTTTGTTAAATATCCCCCAACTTCAACCCGTTTGTGTTCACCAAGAATATCACCAAAGTAACACCATATTCCCTGTGTATCAGGTGACAGTTTTAATTCAGCCAAGTACTACTGGTGACATCTGCTTCAGTCACTCGATTGGAATAGTGTCTGCCAGGTTTCTTCACAAAGAGGTAGCTCCGGAGTGAAGCTGCCGGGCTTCTTACTTGAAATTAGTAACAAATGTTTAAGGAAATATTTTAGCACTCGATCCATATTGTATTCTTCATCAAACTCTCAGTTTATTCTTTTCATTTTATCAACATGGAGCACCATTTTTATTTCACTCTGTAGGTTATGAGCCATTAAGTGTTAATGATTCTTTTGGTGCTCAAATTGGCCCATATTTAGTGAACAGAATTCCCTTCAACGTGATCATTTGGACCCTTTATTCTCAGAATATTTACTTTAAAAACTTATATTTTTAATTACATGTATGAGACTGGGGAGCATATGTATATGCAATATGCATGCACTGTGCCTAAGGAGGCCAGAAGGGCCTGGATCACCTGAAACTGGTATTATAGGCAGTTTTGAGCCACCTCACATGGGCCCTGGGAACAAAACTCTAGTCCTCTGCAAGAGCCTCTTAACCACGATGCCATCCTCTCAGGCCTCCTCTACATTCTTTTATACAGATGCTAGCAGACATATTCAGGCCAGAGGAACATTTGCAGAAGTTGGTTCTCTCTCTACCACATAGGTCCCTGGGGTTGAATTCAGGACATGAGGCTTGCCAACAAGTGCCTTTACCCACCGAGCCATCTAACCAGCTCTGGGTATTCTTTACTTCCTTTTATGACACAACAAAATATTCCAAGCTCATCTTGTACTTTCCTCGTCCCAGGGATGGAACCAGTCATTTCTCCCAGGAGTATTTTGTCAAGCAGAATACAAGATAATCAGATAAACTTGAATTCCAAATGAATAGTAAATAAATGTTTAGTACATGTTTCATGCAAAGAATTTTTGCTATTAACTATTGTTAGTTTTAGCTAGATCCGGCACCCAGTCGAGGAGCCCTACTTCCTCTCAAGTGACAAATGGTACTTGGGAGCCAAGGTCTCTGCAGAACTGGTGGCTGCAGTTTGCCTTCACAAGGCTTGGACGGCAGAACAGGGAACACATGTACAAAGACATCCCCTATACATACTGCACTGAACAGGCGTCACCGACGCATTGTAAACATAAGTCACAGCGGCAGCTACTTCCCGTTCAATAAAGCATTGTTTTTTTCTAGTTCTTTTCTCTTTCCATATTTGACTCCATGCTCCTAAAGTGAGAAATCTGGCAGCAATTATCCTTTTTTTTTTTTTTTTTTTTTTTTTTTTTTTTTTTTTTTTTTTTTTT
>JANHMN010000001.1:67126324-67148824 GCA_030674055.1 Rhabdomys pumilio
TTTTTTTTTTTTTTTTTTTTTTTTTTTTTTTTTTTTTTTTTTTTTTTAGGTTTTTTCGAGACAGGGTTTCTCTGTGTGGCCCGGGCTGTCCTGGAACTCACTCTGTAGACCAGGCTGGCCTCAAACTCAGAAATCCGCCTGCCTCTGCCTCCCAAGTGCTGGAATTAAAGGCGTGCGCCGCCGCCACCGCCACCTGGCTGCAATTATCCTTAATACATAAATTTACTTGGTTATTTCTTTGGAGGCCACCACCCTCCTCAGCCTGACCTCTGTGGCCAGGTCACCCCCACATGATGACACCTTCTTACCCCTAGTTTGGGCCTTACAGCTCATCCAGCTTACCTCTAGAGTTGAGAAGTCTCTTCAACTTGAATTATGGCCCTTCATGTCACGTGTTCCCTGCATAGGTCTCTTTTTCTTTCAGTCTCTGCCACCCCTCAGAGACCATATTCTTGCAGAAGCCGTCTTTGTCCTGCTCAGGATCCACAGAAACATCACCAGTGTGTCCGGCTGACACCTTCTCACCTTGGTCTACACACACAGTCCTATATGAGTGATACTTAAGTGTGTGCTCTTCACACAGGCTTCCTGTATAATGAAGCCATCAAAACAGCTGCTGGAAACGGGGCTACTTAGGGAAATTCTGATTCATTTGAACTGAACTGAAAGGAACCAATATTTATTGACTAATAACAAAATTCAAGAGAAGATAAAATTAGAAAAGTAGGCTTCTGGTTAGCAACCTGTGTCTGTTTACACTTCCTCCCAAAAACCCCTAAGGTAGCAATAGAGGGATTGTTTTTTAAACGCTACAAAATGTAAAAAGGGGAACAGAAAAGGTAGTGGCCATGGAGAGTGTCAGAAAAATCTAGGAGACAGAACATGGTGGACATCAGGAGAGTCTGACTCAAGAGACCAAGAAGCCATGGCCTGAGCTCCCACGAGGATCCAGCAACAACAAACCAGTCTATTAGAGTACAAGCAAATGTCAGAAGCCAAAGCACCAGCAGCCACTGAAAGTAGAAACTAAGCCAAACAAGGACAACACCAATTGACATGCTAGTGTGGGGAGGAGCAGGAAGCTAGAGGCCTCAACCACATACAAAGAAGTACAGGCATCTAAGGAATGCTGAGAGCAGGGGAAATAGTCTTCCCCAGGGAGGAGCACACCCCTTGGTTATCCAGTACCAAATGGTCAACCCTAAAGACATCCACACACAACATTATACAGGCTGAGCAAGTTGTATTTATGTATTTAGAATGTGTGTGTGTGTGTGTGTGTGTGTGTGTGCTAATACATATCCATGTAACAACAATTAAAGAAAAAGAGGCCATGAATTTGAAAGAGAACAAGGGAGCTACCTGGGTGGGGTTGGGAGAAGGAAAGAAGAGTGACTATAGTGTAATCTATAAATAAAAAAGCAATTAAATAAATGCCATCAATGGTCACCAGATATTTGAAGAATGTCTCCTATGAAGGTTAAAAACAAAAAGACAATATGGAAGGGAAAAGGCAACAAGATTGTGAGAAATGTAGACTAACAAAAGGAGGGCTGGAGCAGGGCTCAGCTGGTGGAGTGCTTGCTTAGCATGCACGGAGACCTGGGTGTAATGCTGTAATCGGAGCTCAAGATGTAGATGTAGGGGGATCAAAGTCCAAAGTCATCCTCTCCACTTCAAGGTGCCTTTGAGGTCAGCCTGGGCTATCTCTAAAGGAAAAAAAGTTCAAGCAGGGAGATAATCATAGATCCCGAGATTATTGAAGGTTCATCTTTAATAATGAGAAATTAATAGTTGATGTCCTGATGTGGAAAATCAGGATCCATCTGTATAAGCTTATAGATGCAAATACGAAAGAGGTGTCCTTACAGTAGAAAGTGTCCCCTAAGGAAACCATACTAGATGAAGAGAAAGATGCTCACTGATGCTGCAGATAGCACATCTATCTCTATTCATAAAGAAGGGAGAAGCAAGGACTAATTATTTTCTTTGCATGCCCCTATACTGTTTTGATAAAAAAAAACACAATTTAACTAAAATATGCCCAGCTGAATATGTCTTAATAAAGCATGTCATAAAAAGTAGGAGAGGGGAGTTAGGGAGTCCAGAGTCGGCACCAATTCTGTCATTCACAGCTTATGTTACTGGACATCTTTACTCTTGAAGCTGTTTCATGTTTATAAATGGAGTCATACTTACCCTGCTTCACTAGTTTGCTAGGACTTCCTTAACAAGTACCAGAGGTTAAGTGGCTTGAACAACAGAAACTTACGTTTTCATAATCTTGGTAACTAAAGCAGTGGGTCCAGTGACCACGAGACCTTTCTCCTTGGTTTGCAGATATCTGTCTTCTCCCTGAG
Organism: Rhabdomys pumilio; assembly: GCA_030674055.1. Classification (NCBI taxonomy): domain Eukaryota; kingdom Metazoa; phylum Chordata; class Mammalia; order Rodentia; family Muridae; genus Rhabdomys; species Rhabdomys pumilio. The sequence goes on from JANHMN010000001.1 coordinate 67,128,685, forward strand.
CTTTTCTTTATGTGTGTGTCCCTAGCCTTACTCCCTCTTTTAAAAAAGACATTAGTAATACTGGATCAGGGACTACAACAGACTTGTTTCCAATTTATCACCATTTTCAAAACCTTATTTGCAAATACAGTTATATTCTGAGCTCTTAGGGAATGAATTCCCAACATAGGAATTTTGAGGGAACAAAATTCAGGCTCTAATATCTACTTGTTTCCTTTGTTTATGTGATACGATTGATTGATCTTCTTCCATATGGCAACCTGTGCTATAAACTAAGGGTTGAAATTAAGATCAGTCTAGATATTAAAATACACATTTAAAAACTCTTTCCTTGCAGGACAAATTTAATTGAATAAAATTAAATGAAGAAGATGGAAATTCTCCAAGGAGGAAAAAGGTGGGAAGCATGGGCAAATCAGAATACCAAGTGTTAATCCATAACCACCTGCCATGTTCCATGTCTGAGTAGAAGATGGACATACATCATTTGTCCATCATTACTGCCCTGCGAGAGAAATATTCCTAAAACTGTGTGTTAGAAACCTCTGAGACCTGGGAATATGGCTCAGCCAGTAAAGGGCTTGACATGTAAGCATGAGAGGCTGAGCATGGATCCCCAACATCCATGTCAAAGGCTAAGAACATTGGCATGTATGGTTAATCCCAGCACCAGGGAAATGGAGACAAGACAATCCCTGTGGCTTGCTGCCCAGCTGTCTAACCAAACAGGTGAGCTTCAAGTGCAGGGAGAGACCTTGTCTCAAAGGTGAGGTGAAGTGATTAATAAGGACATACGGCATAGGCCTCTGACTGCCACTCATATGAGCGCACATGATGCATGCACACACACATATACCACATACACATATACACATAGACTCAGTTACACCCCAAGGCTGAGCAGCCTATAATCACCTTGAATTCTGATCTACATGGTGCAAATATTTACCTCACTACTTGTGATGGACGTTTCTGGTTGTCAACTTGACTATATCTGGAACTACAATCCAGAAATGGAGGGCATGCAGGCACATACACACATATTACTCTATTGTTTATTATACATTATATGTTACATATTGTGTTATATGTTATATGCTATATATGATGTATATTATATACATTTTTTAAAATTTTACGTCCATTGGTGTAAGGGTGTCAGATGCCCTGAAACTAGACTTACAGTTGTAAGCTGCCAAGAGGGTGCTGGAAATTGAAGCCCAATACTCTGGAAGAGCAGCCAGTGCTCTTAACCATTGAGCCTTCTTTCCAGACCCACAGTCCAGATCTTAAGGCTGGAAGACACAGGCCTTAATTCAGATCTTGAGGTGGGAAGACACACCTTTAATCTGGGCCATACCTCCTGCTGAAAGTCTATATAAGGACATAGAATAAGGAAGCTTTGTTCTCTGTCTGCTTGCCCTCACCTTGCTAGCATATCCATTCCTTCACTGGCACTGGACCCTACTTCTTCAGGATTCCAGCAGATTCAGAAGACCAGCTGAGACAACCAGCCTTGTGGGATTGAACAACTATTAAATTCTTGAACTTTCTATTCACAGCTAGCTATTGTGGGATTAGCTAGACTGCAGCCTGTAAGTCATTCCAATAAATCCCATACATGTGTATATATTGTGTATGTGTATGTGTATATGTATATGTATGTATATGTATATTTATATGTATTAGAGATTAATTTCATAAGTTTTGTGACTCTAGACAATACTAATAAACTATTGTTTACTATGAATCATAACTGGTGAGAAATTGTGGCTAGACACTATTTCTTTAAATTATTTGGTTAAAAATTAAGCACATCCTAAAAATTATAATCTATATGCCTAGAGTACACCAACAAAGGAAGCGCCCATGTAAAGACCAGCTGCCATGAGAATGTTGCTGATGGCGGTTCTTAAATATTCCTTCATGACCTTCTTTATCCCTAGTCTCTGCCCCCATCTCTCAGAATTAACAATTATGCTAGTTTCATGAGCTTACCTGTCATTCATGCAAACACACATTTTTATTTTTCCTGTTTAAAAAAACAATTATGTGCTTTTCAGAGACTCCTTTTTTACTCTTCGACATTTGGTCCTCAGAACTAACGTGGGAGAAAATGTGGCACTAATTGTAGCCTCTCTGTTGCTGGTGGTTTGCTGCCACCAACCAGGTCTCTAGAGTCTTTCTCCCTGCTGACTCTGGAGCATCTCTAACTACCAATCTTGATCTAAGGACAGTTAGTTCTGGGCTTCTCAGAACACAAGAGGACATTCCTCATCATTTAACAAAAGGCGTGTCCTCTGGGCCCTACTAAGAAACATTGCTTGTTAGTGAGGTCTCTGGAAATAAGCACATTCTTTTTGTTTTCATTAATTTATTCACTTTACATCCTGATTGCAGCTCTTCTCCCTCCTCTCCTCCTAGTCCTACCCTTACAAATCCCTCTCCCCATTACCCTCTCCTCTTCTCAGAAAACCCCTCTTAGGTACCACCCCACACTGGGACATCAGTCTCTCTGCAGGACTAAGCTCATTCTCTCCCACTGAGACCCAACCAGGCCATCCAACTAGGGAAAGGGAATCCAATGGCAGGAACAGAGGCAGGGATAGCCCCTATTCCAGTTGTTAGGGTACCCACATGAAGACCAAGCTGCACATCTGCTGCAAATGTGTAGGAGGCCTAGGTCCAGTCCCTGCACACTCTTTGGCTGGTGGTTCAGTCTCTGTGAAACTCCAGGAGCCCAGGTTGGTTGACTTCGTATGTCTTCTTTGGTGTCCCTGACCCCTCCAGTTCACTCAATCCTATTCCCCACTCTTCCTTAAGAGCTCTACTTGATGTCTGGCGGTGAGTCTATGCATCCATTTCCATCAGCTGTTGGATGACGTCTCTCAGAGGACTGTTACGCTGGGCTCCTGTCTGCAAGCATAACAGAGTATCATTAATAGTGTCAGGGATTGGTTCTTGCTCATGGGATGGGTCTCAATTTGGGCTGGTCATTTGTTGGTCATTCCCTCAGTCTCTGGTCCATCTTTGTCCCTGCACTTCTTGTAGGTAGGGCAAATTTTAGATTGAATGTTTTGTGGGTGGGTTGGTGTCCTTATCCCTCCACTGGGAGTCTGTCTAGCTATAGGAGGTGACCAGTCTCCAGCTGCTAGGAGTTTCAGCAAGGGTCATCCCCATAGACTCCCAGGAGCCTCTCCAGTCTCAGATCTCCAACTTGTCACAGAGATACCCCCACTGATTTCTGTTCTCACTCCCAGCCCTCTCCTACTCCCCCTCTCCCCACACCTGATCTCCATGCCTGTGCCCTTCCCCTCTTCCCCATCCAGTTGCCTCCATCTATCCACCTCCAATGTCTATTTCCCCTTCTGAGTGAGACTCACACATCCTCCCTTGGGCCCTCCTTATTACTTAGCTTCTTTGGCGCCATGGATTGTAGCTTGGTTATTCTGTACTTTATGGCTAATGTCCGCTTAAAAATGAGTACATAACATGCCCATCTTTCTGGGTCTGAGTTACTTCATTCAGGATGATAGCTTCTATTTCTATCCATTTGCTTGCAAGTTTCATGATTTTATTAATTCATAGTTCTATTTTTAATAACTGAATAGTATTCTATTGTATATATGTACCACATTTTCTATATCCATTCTTCAGTTGAGGGACATCTAGGTTGTTTCCAATTTCTGGCTATTAACAAATAAAGCTATGAACATAGTTGAGCAAGTGTCCTTGTGGTATAGTGGGACATCTTTTTGGTATGTGCCAGGAGTGGTATAGCTGGATCTTAGGGCAAAACTATTCCCAATTTTCTGAGAAACCACTAAATTGGTTTTCAAAGTGGCTGTACAAGTTTGCACTCCCACCAAAAGTGGAGGAGTGTTCCCCTTGCTCGATGTCCTCACCAGCATGTGCAGTCAATTGAGTTTTTGATCTTAGTTATTCTGACTGGTATAAAATGGAATCTCAGAGTCATTTTGTTCTGCATTTCCCTGGTGACTAAGGACATTGGGCATTTCTTTAAGTGCTTCTGCATTAGAGATTCCTCTACTGAGAATTCTGTTTAGCTCTGTACCTTATTTTCTGATTGGGTTATTTGGTTTGTTGGTGTCCAATTTCTTGAGGGTTTTTTTTATATATATTTTGGATATTAGCCCTCTGTCAGATGTAGGGTTGATGAAAATCTTTTCCCTTTCTGTAGCCTGCCATTTTGTCCTATTGATGATGCTTTTAGTCTTGCAAAAAGCTTTTCAATTTCTTGAGGTCCCATTTATTAAGTGTTGATCTTAGTGTCTGAGTTATTGGTGTTCTGTTCAGAAATATGTCTCCTATGTTCAAGGCAATTCTCCAGTTTCTCTTCTATTAGATTTAGTGTATCTGGTTTTATAGTGAGGTCTTTGTTTTTTGGTTTTTTGTTTTTTTGTTTTTTGAGACAGGGTTTCTCTGTGTATCCCTGGCTGTCCTGGAACTCACTCAGTAGACCAGGCTGGCCTCAAACTCAGAAATCCGCCTGCCTCTGCCTCTCAAGTGCTGGGATTAAAGGCATGCGCCACCACTGCCCGGCCTATAGTGAGGTCTTTGATCCACTTGGACTTGAGTTTTGTGTAGGTTGATAGATATGGGTCTATTTGCATTTTTCTACATGCAGTCATCCAGTTAGACCAGCACCATTTGTTGAAGATGCTTTTCTTTTTTCATCTTATAATTTTGCCTTATTTGTCAAAAATCAAGTGCTCATAGGTGTGTGAGTTTATTTCTGGGTCTTCAATTCTATTCCGTTGATAAACCTGTTTCTATACCAATATGATTCGATTTTTATTACTATTGCTTTGTAGCACAACTTGAAATCAGGGATCTTCACACCTCCAGAAGCTCTTCTATTGTACAGCATTGTTTTAGCTACCCTGGGCTTTTTGTTTTTCCATGTAAAGTTGAAAATTGTTCTTTTAAGGCATATAGATAATTGTGTTGGAATTTTTATGGGAATTGCATTGAAACTGTAGCTTGCTTTAGGTAAAATGACCATTTTTACTATGTTAATCCTACTAATTCATTACCATGGGAGATTTTTCCATCTTCTGATAGCTTCAATTTTTTTCTTAAAGACTTGAAGTTCTTGTTACATAGGTCTCTCACTTCCTTGGTTGGATTATACCGAGATGTTTTATATTGTCTGTGGCTGCGGTAAAGGGTGCTGTCTCCCTAATTTCTTTCTCAGCCTGTTTATGACATTCTTACTTCTAATCTCTTCCAAGCTTTTGACACCTTCCTCTTCTCTCTTCTAAGAAGCTCCAGCATCTGCTGTTACTTTCAATGTCAAGAACTGGCATGTCATGTGTTAAGTATATTTCTTGACATCTTACTGAGACATTTTTGTCCCGAGTTATTAGATAATGCACCTATATTGGTACACTCGCCCCATCAAGCCTTATTCTCTGCCCTTGTTGGTACTTTAAGATCCATTCCAAGGCACATTTCTCTAGTTCTTGTTGGTACAAACTTGTCAGGTTCTGCGGTGTCTTTTGGTGAATAATCCCCCCTTTTCACATAATAGTATTTCCCTGTGTAGCTCATTAAAAAAAGACAAAGCTAATTATTTGTCTAGAAGCTGAGAATAGATGTAAGGAAATACAGACAAGCATTATCTTACAATGCATCTGCTCTAGGCGAGGCCTCTGTAAGGCTCCAGGCAATAGAAGCCTAGCTTTACTTAGTAAGGGAAAAAACTCCAGAACACTCTGACAGAATATTAAGAGGAATCTGGAGATTCAAAGCCCCTAAGTTTATCACCCAGATACCCACATCAGAGAGGTCTCAGGGCCTTCTTCCTAAGTAAGTCCCTGACTTTAGCTTGAGAAATCTGCTGGGCTCTGAATCTTTACAGTTCTGTTTAATTTCCCATCAAATCTGACTCTTATTTTTCAGATGACTCTACTTGCTGACTCTACATCTACAAAACTGATGTCATGGGAAAGGATCTGGCTTTTAGCTCACGCTGCGCCCATTATTTTCTTCCTTTATGGTTTCTGCATCAGTTAACAGGAACCAACCCAGCTCCACAAGTTTCCAATGGTAGTGACCATTGCTCCCCCAGTACATTCCTGTTCATAACCACCCAATGTACTTTCTTCCACCTGAACACAATTTCAATAATGGTAAGGCTACAGAGGGCCCCATTCATTGATAGATGCTGAGTCTTCATTACCATCTGGTATTTGCTGACTGGCCAGTGATCCAACTCTAGAGCCTCATTCTGAGTCTCCTTGCTTGGACTTACAGACTCTAACCGTAAGCATTAGAGTAGAAGTGCAAATGTAGACTGTAAAATGTAGTACCAGGAAGAAGTGAAGGGGTGAAGAGGTGAGACAGTGGAGGGAAGGGCCAGTCCAGAGGTCTGTAACGGCCTGCACACCACTGAAAACATCAATCCATGCCACAGAAACCTCCTGGAGACACATGGCACATACCTCAGAGTCCTCAAGGGAGAAAGCAAAGATGGGGTGGTTTGCCCGGCAGCTCCCATTTGTTCTCAGCACAGTCCCAACTCATGAACAGATTGAGGGCCTGAGGCCACAGATAAGAGAGGACCTAGCAAAGTTAGCTTGTTCCAAGTCCTTCCAGCATGCCTAGGGCACTGAAGGCTCTCGCCTGTAGACTTCCAGGACTTCCTGTCACGAATGGCACAAGCACTTCTGCCACAGTTCTATTGCTGTGAAGAGACACAACCAAGGTTAACACTTATAAAAGAAAGCATTTACTTGGAGGTTTGCTTCCAGTTTAGAGGGTTAATCCATCATCATCATAGCAGGGAGCATGGTGGCATGCAGGCTGGCGTGATGAGGGGGCAGAAGCTAAGAGCTGCTCCTGGTCCATTGGCAGAGATGAGAGACAGAGACAGGGCCAGAGAGAATGGGTGAGACTGAGCCTGGCATATGCTTTTGAAATCTCAAAGCCCACTCCCAGGGATATGCTTCCTCCAATAAGGCCACACCTCCTGATCCTTCAATCCTGTCAAAAATTTCTACTCCATGGTCACTAAACATTCAGCAATATCAGCCTATGGGGGCCATTCTGTTTTGTTTTGTTTTGTTTTGTTTTCAGTAACTGTTTATTTACTCTACACCCTGATTGCAGATCCTGGCCCTCTTTTCCTCCCAGTCCCACCTCAGAAATCTCTCCCCTTATTAACTTGTAGCCCTCTCTCCAAAGAAGGGGAAGCCACTCCCACCCCCAAGCACCACCCTACCCAGGACATCCTTTCCCACTGAGCCCCAACCAGGCAGTCTAGCTAGGGGAAGGGAATTCAAAGGCAGGCAACAGAGTCAGAGACAATCATACCACCACCACCACCACCACCACCACCACCACCACCACCACCACCACCACCACCACCCTCACCCTTCAATCACCAGTGGAGCCATCTCTCCAGCCTGGGGGCTATTCTTAATCAAACCACCAAACCTTCTGCCCTCACCCCCTTCTCTCCAGTTGCCTTCAACTTCTCCAATGTAGTGCTTGCACTTGACTCTACTGTGCTTGTCTGCTCAAGCTTTACAGCTCCACTAGAGTGCAAGCCAGAGACTTTGTCTGGCTTATTATTCCTACCGTGAGAGAAAAATCAGACAAGTCTTGTCTTTTTTTTTTTTCCCCCATCCTGGCTTATTTCACTTAGCACAGTTATTTTGAGGGGATTTCCCTCCTCCAGTGCCAGCTGTTTGTTCATTGTTCATTGCTAAGCTCCACTGAGTGGCTATAGCACCATTTCTTTATCTATGTGTCTACTGGTGGATATTTGAGTTATTCTCAGTTGGGCCCTATCACAAATCAAACCACTGGGAACATTTGCAGATGTGTTTTTTGATTTGTTATTTGCTTCCATTTTGCTTGGGGAAAGACACGAAGCTCTGCCAAATGTCATTTCCTATCCCCTCCTGTACCCCCAACCAGCCATCCATGACAGTCTCAGGCCTTCCATATCCTCACCAAGTACTAATATGGTCTATCTTCTTAATATTATTCATCCCATCAGGAATCTCATTGTGGTTTTAATTAAAAGCCCGGCTTATTGATTTCTTGTTATAGCCCATGCTTCTTTTGTTGTATCTGAGAAATCTTTGCCAAAGCCAGTTACTAAGATGTCCCCCACCCCATTTTCCTCTAGAAATGGTTTCCTTTTAGCTCTTACATTTAGGCTCATGAGCAAATGTAAGCTATTTTTTTTATTATTTATGGCAAGAGGCAAAGGCCAAGATTCATTGCTGCTTTTTCCCTTTTGAATCAAAGTTGAGAGTTTATTAAGAAAACAAACACATAACTATGTGCAGGTTTTTCACACACACACACACACATAATTATGTGCAGGTTTTTCACACACACACACACACAATTATGTGCAGGTTTTTCCACACACACACACATATACACAGAGATGGGGGGTGGGTACACACAAAAGAAAACAGCAATTGTATACATCCAAGGCTGTGTGAGGCTTCTTAAGAAAGAGTCATCATTTAAAGGCGTCTGCCACTACTCTGACAAGAAGCAAGAATCTTAAACACAAGCAATGATACATTTTACATTCTAAATGCCTGCCTGTGAAAGAACTTAAAACATTTTTTTAATGCACTTTACAAACCAAAGGGAATAAAATAAAGGAATCCCATCAGCTTTCCCTTGTCTGATAAATTAAACAGAGGCATTGCACAAGAGGATTCTACTCCACTCTTCTCACCTTCGATGGCTGCGTATACGCACTCCTACCCCAGATCCCTGAACCTGCCCAGTGTTTGCAGAGTGGCAGCCGCACAGCCTGTCGCTCAGCCATGTCATCCTCACTCTGTAGAATGTTACAATGGCTCCACCGCACTCCAGCTCCCTTCTCCCTCAGCTACCTTCAACAGACAAGAGGCTCTATCGGTCACTTTGGGCTTCCCTGAAAGTCACACTGACCACTCCCCAATGGCCAGGTGTATCTGTCCCTCTCACCCCCTGGGTCCTCCCTGTGAACTCCCCTTTTCTGCACATATACTGTCCTGGGAATACTTCTCAGGACTAACCAAGAGGAGTCGAGTGAGGCACTTGCTTGAAGTAGACCCAGGGACAGTGGTATGTGCCTGTAGTCCCGGCTACTCAGAAAGCCAAGACAAGAGGATCACTGAAGCCCAGAAGTTCTGGTTGTCCTAAGCAAGGGACAGAGTGACACTCCTCACCAAATATATGAGTAATTAAAATATTTTAACATTGAGACAGTATATTACTATGTAACTCTGACTGGCCAAGAACTTGCTATGTAGACCAAGCTGGCCTCAAATTCACAGAGATTCACCTGCACTGTCTTTCCAATGCAGGGATTAAAGGCATATGCCACTATATCTAGCCAAATAAATGTTTTAAAGGAAAAAAACCCTCACTAGTCAAATATTTTCAAATCACTATTCAAGCTAGTTTCAGTCATTGAACGTGGTAGAATCATTTGTCTGCTTTTTCTCTATAACATTTCCTGATTTTTCAGAACTGTAGCTTACAGAATATATCATGTCCAGTCCCTATATTGAATAGCTCCACTCTCTAATTTTAAAGAACAGAGTATAGTTTGGATAAAGTGTTATTAAAAAGTAATGCAAATAATAATTCATAAAAGAAGAGGCCATGAATCTGAAGGAGAGCAGGGAGAGGCATGTGGGAAGGCCTGGTGAAAGGGAGAAATACTGTAACCAAATTATAATCTCAATTGTCAGGAAGTGCATGCTGACAGGAGCCTGATATAGCTGTGTCCTTAGAGGTCTGTCAGAGCTTGACATATTCACAGGCAGATGCTCACAGCTAACCATTGAACTGATCAAGGAGGAGTTAGAGTGAAAACTGAAGGAGCTGAAAGGATTTGAGGCCCCATGAGGAGAGCAACAATACCAACCAACCAGAGCTCCCAGGGTCTAAACCACCAGCCTGGGGAGCACATAGGGAGGGGCCCATGGCTCCAGCTGTATATGTAGGGGAGGATGGCCTTGTTGGGCATAGGTGGGAGAGGAGGTCCTTGGTCCCATGAAGGCAGGATGCCGTGTGGAGGGGAATTTGAGGGTGGGGAGGTGGGAGTGGGGGAGTAGGTGGGGGCACATCCTCATAGAAGCAGAAGGAGGAGGGAATGGGATGGGGGTTCCTGGGTGAGTGGGAGATGGGGTAAGGGGATAACATCTGAATTGTAAATAAAATATCCAATAAAAAAGAAATATAAAGAAATTATAATCTCAAAATTAAGAAAAAATTTAAAAATAAAAAAACAACTAGAAGCAAAATTATTCAGCTTACTTGTTTTTTCTGATCTTATGTTGTAATATGGTTCCTGTAGCTTTTTCAGTAATTGCCTGAATGCAAAAATCTACTTACCCATGTACACTTGGCATTCTCCACTCACCCAGCGTGCTCTCAGCACCCTCCAACTCACTCAGCATGCCCTCAGCATCCCTCACTCACCCAGCGTGCTCTCAGCACCCCCCAAATCGCCCAGCATGCCCTAGGCACCCCCACTCACCCAGCGTGCCCTCAGCATCCCTCACTCACCCAGCGTGCCCTCGGCACCCCCCACTCGCCAAGTGTGTGCTTGCACCTGTCTCAGACAGCTCTGGTTATCCAACTCTGTGGCCTCAATTTTCTTCCTCTATGTTTCACTTCTCTCATTAAAAGGCGCAATGAAAATAGCAGCTGTGATTAAGACGTCTAAGCAAAGAAGACTGATGAAGGAAAGAGTGCACAACAGGCTGCTAGCTAAAGAGGACCAGGACTGTGGGAGAGACAAAGAATTTCAGAGTACAAATAGGGAAAGAAGTATGATAGTAAATATTTCTCTTTTTTTTCTTTTTTTTTTTTATTATCAAATCATAATTTTTACTTTTTAACACAGGGGTTATAAACACAAAAATGCAGGATGTGGGGAAGGGGATGACACAGGAGCATAGGTGTTCAGGGGGAGTACAGATATCTTTCAGAACAGGGTATCAGCTGGGTGAAGGTTCAGGGGTCAGGTCACTATGACTCTGCCTATGGTTCACTTGTCCTTATCTAAGTTGGTACTATCCACCAAGGCTGCCTATTTACAAGGTCTATGATTACTCAGGCTGGTAGATTTCCACAAAAGCTGCCTGTTTACAATAGTTTATAGACATCTGTTTCAGTGTTTTTCCATGGAGACTCAAGACTTTGTGTCAGAAGGCATGTATGTCAGGCCTATTGCTGATTTTAGGCTTATGGCTGATTTTAGGCCTTCAGTGTATAAACAGGGCTGCCCCTGACATCTCCTCCCTTCTCCAAGTATAGAAGAGCTGTGGCAATTCTAATCTTGCCAAGGCAGGGATAGAGGCCTGACCTCCAGTAATTAAAGGGAACCTTGTAATGGCTCTGGTCCTCCTGTCGTTGTCCAGTGAGGCATGAGGGCCATATCTGTCCCGATGTCTTTTTCCTGGAGAGGGGATACTTTTGACATCAACTCCTATGCAGTCAGGCTTGTCCCTCAGGGAACCCAAAAACATAATTTTAACTTTTATTTATATTCCCTTGCAGTGCTTACCCCTTGCAGCCTAAGCAAGAATTCAGATCGCCAGACAGAGGGGGTTCTGGGTGGCCCCTCTCTGCTTGGTCTGGGGGCAGAAGTCCCCTCTTTTAGGTTGGGTGGAGATGGGACTTGGGAGCACCCTGGATAGAGTAACAACCTCATCTAGAGTCTCGTGGTCCTCCAAAGCTAACATATGATAATGTATATGAATAGATTTTGCTATCAGATTATCTGTCTGTTGTTTCACAAAGTTAGTCAGCCTATTTAAGGCCCAGGGACCAAAGGAAATAAGCAAAAATAACCCAATTAATGGTCCCAAGATGGAAGGAAGTAGGGTTGACAATCATGGAGAGGTTGAAGACCAATTCTTGTACAAGCTCTCATCTTTCTCTTTCTCTCTCTGTCTTTTCTCAAGACCTTCTCTGGCCTTTTTCATGCTCTCTTTAATCATCCCTATTTTGTCTATGTAAAAGCAGCATTCTTCTTTAAGGGCTGTACACAGTCTAGAGCTGTACACAGTCTTTTCTATTGTAAAAGAGAAAATCAAGTCCAATAAAGTTCTTTGCAATTTTTGGAGATCACATCAAACAGCGAAATGAGGGATTTCTTCAGATTAGTGATGTCAATCTATAGCTGTTTGATGTCCTTGTCAAAGGCCCATTGGAGGTCTGAGTAGTATAAGTCCGGAGGCCAGCATCAGGATTAGAACTCCTAACAGCAGACATCACGGGTGATTAATTTTTACCTGGAAAGGAAAAAAGAAGGGAATTCTCAGGGAAATTTCTCTTCCCTGGATGTCAATTGTTATTCATCTTATTTATAATTGGGCCCATCTTATTTATAATTGTAAATATTTCTCATTTTAAAACACTCCGTTTTACATATCCTTAATAATCATCTTAAATAAGTGAACTCATGATGCTCATTTTTCATAAACTTGTACATTCTAGATATAAAATGTAATATATATAACCTGTAGGCCTAAATATTTTGCAACCTACTTTTAATAAGGGTTCAACCTCTCCTCTAGCCCACCACCCTGCAGAGTTAGTGGAAGAGAAAAATTATTAGGCTATGGGACAAGCAGACCTGTTCAGCAGTAGTTCTTTGGAGGTGAGTTTGATCTCCTTGAACAGCAGTTCAGTTCTATAGCGAACACCAAATACGACTTAGCAGCTACAGACCGACCTCTCGACAGGCAGACAACAGAGGCAAACCAGCAGCTACAGTCCAGTCCTTTCAGCAAGCAGACACCAGGCAGCTGTAGTTTAATCCTGAAGAAACTGCCAAGCTCAAAAACATGCCTGAGGCAAGGCTGCTGAAGTGGCAAGTTGCAGGAACCTCACAAGCAGTTCTTGGGCTAGTTTCTCTCAATAGTGGCATTATTACAAGTTGGGCTCAACAACACTGTCTAAGGTGAATAATGCATGCACATCTTTAGTGAAGAATAGTGAGGTGAAGCAAACCAAACCAATGCTCAGTGCTCATCTCCCACTGTCTGTGGGGTCATATTTATACTTCTTCATCAATCATCCTTTCACATGTTTGCTATATACAAGCATCCTTTCACCTGTGTCTGCTTCAGGAAAACAGTCTTTCTTAGCAAGACATCCTTTCACCTGTGCGCCCCAGCAAAACATCATTTGGCATAACTAACTTTCCAAAGAACCAGACGTTTCCACTTCAATAATCCCTTTCCAGATTTTCCTTATCACTCAATTATAGATTTCTTTCTTGCAGTTTAGATAGAAAGAATTACCATTCTTGTTCTCTGACTTAATAACCATTTTTTACAGTCCTTCTTTGTGGACCTAAGACTTTAAAATAGAATCTATGAAAGCGTTCAGTGACAAGTTCAGGGTCTCAGTATTGCTTTTGCATTCCTGTATTAATCAAAAATTTAATTATTCAACACTTCTTTGGATATCAAGACATCTTCCTATGTATCCTATTTTCTAATCTGGTTAAAACAGTTTGGTTATAGAAACTATGGATAGATGTGACGGTACCCAAAGCCTCAGGGTTTAAAGGAAGAAAACCACAAAGCCCAGAGTAACACTGCATTGTTTGCAAGTGTATACGTACAATTAGACTGCTTTATAATATATTCTATTTTTACCATTATCTAGTCTTCCTGGAAGATAAAAATAAGCAGACTGAAATAATTTAAGTACTCCCTATGAAAGAGGAGAAAATTTTGCCCTTCAAATTAGCATAAATTATGCCTCATATTCACTGTGAATTAAAACCACCATTATCAGTGATCCATTGTCTTAGTCCCATCGTAAGAGTGAACAGAAATGGGAAAAAGTGTAAGACATGGAATTTTGTTAAATGCCATAGACGTGGTTGCAGCCTCAGAGTAGGTAATACGTGCCTCTTGTTCATCACCAGGACTCTAACACATATAAGCTGTAGCATGACTATCTTAAAGGGAGAATACATCCACGGATAGAAAGATACTGTGTTTTTATTCTCATCAGCATTGCAGGTGATTCAGAAATTACCTTTTTAAAACTTAAGTGCGGTTATAGATTTTATTGCTGATAGTAGGCAGAAATGAACTGAAATGTATTAGTTACTTGCTAAGAAAGAAGAGTGGGCACATGGGGAAAAAATATCCAAACTGAGAAAAACAACAAAACTAGAAAGTTACTTTTGTGTTCTCTCTCTCTCTCTCTCTCTCTCTCTCTCTCTCTCTCTCTCTCTCCCTCCCTTGTTCCCTCCCTCTCTCCTCTCCTCCCTGTCCCCCTCCCCTCTCCCCCCCTCCCCTCTCTCCCCCTCCCCTTTCTCTCCCCTCCCCCTTGTTCTAGTTCTCCCTCTCTTATGGTAGAGATGAAACCCAAAGTCCATCTACATGTTATGTATGCATGCTAACACACACACACACACACACACACACACACACACACACACAGGTGGGGAGGACAGGGAGAGCGAGAGGGAGAAATTGAGGTTCCTTAGGAACTTAACTACTTTTTTTTTTTTTTTTTTTTTTGAGACAGAGTCTCTCACTGGCCTGGAGCATGCCCAGTAGGCTAAGCTGGCTGGCTATTGAGGGCCACAGACCTGTCTTCTTTTTACAGTTCTGCTGTTACAAGCATTCTCCACTACAACAGGGTTTGGGTATCAAAATCAGAGTCTTATGCTTGCAAGGCAAGCACTTTACAGACTGAGCTATCATGTTGCCAGCCCTGGGCAAAGCCTAATAATGTGAACTTAATGCTGTAGGGTCCAAAGGCTTCGCTTTACTACTTATCATCCAGAAAGGTCACATACTCTATCCTTTTTCTCATCTCTAATACAGTATGAACACGTGGGTTGTAATAATTCCCATCTTTCATAGAAAACAGATGTAATAAATGATAAGACGGGACACGGAGAAGCAATTTGTAACGTCTTATTATCATCGGTATTCCTTCATCCTGGGAAAAATACAGGTTGCCCAAGAGGTGCACAAGAAGCACATCGGTATTTTCAAGCTATAATTCAACATTAAATACAGCCTTGGACAACTGTAACTATGTGGATTTGCTTTCAGTCTTAGCATACAAATGTTGGCTGTGCACTGCACAACTACAGAGTCCAGCATTCAAGCAACAGGATTAATAAGTAGAGAATTTAGATCTTATTTTGTAATAAATAATATATAAAACACAGCATATATTTATTAGTACACAGTAAAATTATAAATGGTTAAGTGAATTTGAGAGAAATAGTCAACCATATGGGCTGTTGATTTTCAAGTGAATACATTTCATAATGCAAAGAGATTTCCATATTAAAATATTGAGAAACTTTTGTCAATTGATAAAAGATAGATACAATTCCTAAAAAGTGTGGGAATTTAAGCACATCCCTCACTTGTTCCAAAATGTGTACATTTATGCTACAATGAAACCATTGAAAATACAGTGAGTCCAGCCTTCAAGTCTCAGATCAGCCATAACACAAATGTGTCATAAACACAAACTCTGGACCAGACCTCTTAAGAGAAGAGGAAGTCTCTGCACCGTGCAGATGAACGTCTTTCTCAGCAGGAGAGACCATGACCTGAAAAGGGGAGATCATGACATCACAGGCTGAGTGACCCAGGAGCAGGATCCTCCTCTGGTCCTAGCATCCGGACACTTTCCAGATGTTTCCTTTCATACAGTATATGCACTTGCAATCAATTGACAAATCAAAAGAACTTTGCTTTTAATTTGGAAGTTATCCTGACTGTCCTCTGAAAGAATAAGTAAATGAAAATACCAATCTCAAGACAAGGTGGGGAGCCAGCTGTGTCAGATACTGAAACATTCTACAAAAGAGTGGTGGCAGCAGTTAGCAAATTGAGGTGACAATCTTCTCAATGGAACCTAAGTAGTTATTAGATACATGTTGAAACTAAAATCACAAGGGTTGGGGCCAGAGCTTCATGGTAGAGCATGTTAAATGTATGCAAGACTGGATTTGGAAGATAGCTCAGTAGCTAAGAGGATCTGCTGCACAACTGTATAGACCAGAGTTCAAATCCCAGCATCCACATAAAAAGCCAGGGATGGCCACACACTCCCATAACCCCAGCTCTATGGGAAGTAGAGATAAGAGGATCACGGGGGCTTGTCAGCTGCAGGAGAGTTCCAGGTTTAGGATCATCTCAGGGGAATAAGATGGAGAATAATGAGTAGGACATGTGACATTGCCCTCTGGCCTCCAGATACACTCACAGGCATACACGCATACAGAAGCACACACACAACAAACACACAAGTACACACATACACACACAAACACACACACACATAAACACACACACAGAAACTCATACACACAAACACACACCTTCTAATCTCCTTCCCTCTCATACACATTTTGTACCCTGGGTTCTGTTGCCAGCACCCACATTAGATAGCTCATAACCTCCTTCTACTCCATTTACAGGGGACTCCTTTTTCTGACTTCTACAGGCACTTACACATATCAATACACTCAGATGCACATGCATACTATAAACAAATAATAAACCTTTCAAAAGTGTGTAGAAGGAATTAATTCAATCCCTTACCCCCAAATAGTCATATCATAGATCACTGGGAATAAATCATACATATAATATACAAAAAATTATATCTAGTAGATATGGATGATAATTTGCAATTGATTTTTTATGTATTCCTATATGTGTATACACACACACACACACACACACACACACACACACATATGTCTATTATAGACACTAAACACTAAGTCTGCTGGTGTCTTGATCTTAGGCTTCTCATTCCCCAGAACAATGAGAAATCATTTTCTATTTATTAAGTACTCAGCTTATGGTATTTTGCTATAGGAAATGGAGTAAGATATTCCACAAGTCTCTAAAAGCCTAAGGTTTCTTCAATTCCTTTTTCTTCCTGGGATTCTACTTTTCAAGTCCTCTCCTGACCCTTCTACACACAGACTTCTCAAGGGACCACAGTCATCTTTACTGGGTTGGTTTTTGTTTGTTTTGCGTTTTACCTATTCTTCAATTATTTCATCTCTACTAAATGGATGACTTTATTTACTCTTTAAAATATTTTCATACTTTTAAAAAGTGCGTGTGTGTGTGTGTGTGTGTGTGTGTGTGTGTGTGTGTGTGCGTGCGCACTCACGCGTGCTCATGCGCACGCACATACATGCATGTGGGTATCCACAAATGCCAGAAGGCATCTGAGACCCTAGACTACAGGAAATTGGGAGCTGCCTGACCTGGGTGCTGGGAACCCAGTTCTTGTCCTTTGGAGGATCTAACAGCTAAGCCCTGTGTTCAAACCCTTACAATTTTCAATTTGCTTTTTTCATAAGCAGTTGCTAGGTACCTAAATACAGGAGATCCTGTACATAAACAAGCCTTCTTTCCTGTCTTGTAATTTAGAGTTTCCTGTGAGAAACAAGCAAAAATAAGTAAACAAAATAAGCGTCATTCAGGTAAGTCATACTGAGGTGACAAAGGGGATTCTTTGCTGCAAGGGCAGGAAAGACTTCCACTGTAGATGTTAGTTCTGAAAAGTGACGATAACTGTATGGGAACAAGAACACTCACATCTAATTTGATACCTGATACACATGGGATATCACAAGCAAAGACTATGGTAGGAAGTAAGATGTATATTGGTTAGAAGATGCTAGGTCAGAGCTCGCAGTCAGATCCCTGGGTTAAAGCACTGTCACCAAGCTTGATAACCTGAGTTTGAAAAAGAGGACCAGCTCCTCTCTAACTTCCATGGTGCAGTTTCAAATAACAAACAAATGAATGAGTAAATAAATGTATATACATATTTGTATACATCATATCCAACAAAGTACGGCCTTACAGGTCCTGGCTAGTTTTTATTTAAACTGCAACTTGACATTTGAAATTTTTTTCATCTGAAAAGTCACACACCTGGCATATTCCTGCTCATCTTTTTATTTTATCTACCAATTTTCAAAATAATAAGGATTCTTGGGACCTTCGGGATACACGTAATAATCAGTTTGTGGACAGTCACAAAATGGCTGGGGATAGCTTTTTCATGTTATTCTTTCACAGCCTGATAATGAATCTTCACATCTGCAAATGTGGACTAGCTCCACGTTTAATCATGTCTTTTTGTCCTTTGTTTTTATTGTGGTTTGAATGATAAATGTACCCCCCCCCCAGACACAGGCATTTAAACATGTGTTCCCTGGTTGCACAGTTACAGCCTTTCGGGAGGAAGTGCATCACTAGGGGCAGGCTTTTGAGAGTTTAAAAACACCACTCCACTTCAGCTCACCTTCTCTATGTGTGGTTGGGGTCCAACTCACTTTCTCTGCCTGTGGCTGAGTCTTTCAGCTTCCTGCTCTGGCCACCATGCAGCTTGACCCATGCCTCCCTGTTCTGATGGACTCTCATGAGTCTGGAACCATAAGCCAAAATAAACTCTTCTTCTAAGAGTCATTGTTGATTACAGTACTTTATGACAGCAGCAAATGGAGAGTTAATACAGCCTTCCCATGTGAAACAGGTCCTGCTGTGTGGCCCTGGGTAGTGTCACAGCCCTGTAAGGAAGGGGTTCTTCCAGCACCTGTTGTCTGGGCCTGTGGCTATGAGCTGCTCTGCCTCTATTTTAGCTCTGTGATTCCTCTCATCAGACTTTTGTGGCTTTCCTTGTCTACATATCTGTTAGGTTTATAACCAAAGGATATTTTGTTTTGTTTTTGTTTTGTAGGTTTGTTTGTTTTTGCTTTCCCCTATTTTGGCACTAATATAAATGTCATTGTGTTTTAGATTTATAATCACTAATAAAGCTTTTTAAATAATTTGGGGTAGTATTTTCCCATAGGTCATTTAATTCAGTTTTTTGTACTCTTTAATGTGTGATAATATTGTTACTGTGTGTACATGTTGGTACACATTATTATTATGAATTATTGTTATTATATGCATATGCAGGGGCACATACCATGGTGTCTTAGTTTAGGTTTTACTGCTGTGAACAGACACCACGATCAAGGCAACTCTTATAAAAGACAACATTTAATTGAGGCTGGCTATCAGGTTCAGAGGTTGAGTCCAGTATCACCAAGACAGGAGCATGGCAGCATCCAGGCAGGCATGGCACAGGAGGAGCTAAGAATTCTACATCTTCACTCAAAGGAAGCCAAGGAGCAGACTATCCTCTGACAGCTAGGAGCAAGGTCTTAAAGCCCATACTTACAGTGACACACTTCCTCCAACAAGACCACTCCTCCTAATAGTGGGTCCCTGGGCCACGCATATTCAAACCACCACACATGCTTACCATGTGGTGATGAACATGCAACTTTATGGAGTCAGTTCTCTTTTTCCACCTGCACATGAGGTCTGGGAACTGCATTTGGGTCATCGAGCAGGGGCAGAAGCACCTTCACCCACTAAACTATCTCATCAGCCCTCTGGATATGATGCAAACACTTTGATGAGTCCCAGTCTCTTGCTGTTACTTACTTTGAAAATCAATACTTGAGTTGTCCAGCTTTCACCAACAGGGCCTCTTCTAATGGCCTTCTCAGTCTTCTTGACATGACCTCAGTAGTCTTGAGTTGCCTCACTGATATCTGAAGTAGTAAGATGTTCTGAGATAGTCCTGTACGATCCTTGTCTCCTCCAATCTTTTACAGTCCTTGCCCCAAAATATAACCACTTTATTCTCCAAGGAGCCTTGCTTCCATTTTTTTTTTTTTTTGGAAAATAGGAATCAGTAGTCATAAGTCTGGGTATTATTTGACAACTACCTTTGATTTTCTGTGAAGGTTGAGACTCGAGGGAGCTAAGTGGACCTAGAGGAACTGGCTAGGGACATGTGGCCATCCAGGTGAGATGGTGGCTTCTGCATCATGCTGTTGACAGAGGACATGACATGAGGAGGCAGCTCGGTGGCAGCTTTTCCTGTCACAGACATTAAATTTGTTTATTATATGTGGGGAATGAAAGACATGAGTCATGGACTGTGGCTCAGTAGTTAAAGGACTCAGTATACAGGTACAAGGAACAGAGTTCAGATTCCCAGAAACACACATAAATGCCAGGCAGACATGGCAGCCAGCCTATAACTCTAGCCTCAGGAG
>JANHMN010000001.1:67151324-67199862 GCA_030674055.1 Rhabdomys pumilio
GTACCACATTTTTAAAGGTATATTATTTTATTTTTATCCATGTGTGTATGTGCATATATGTGTAGATGCCTCAGGAGACCAGAAGAGGGTGCTAGATCTCTCAGAGCTGAACTTACAGGCCGTTGTGAGCTATCTGATACGGAGGATAGGTAACTGAACTCAGGCTCTCTGCAAGAGCAGCAAATACTCTGAACCACTGAGTCACCTCTCCAGTCCCAGGATCACATTCTTTTGTTGTTGTTTTAATTTTGTTTTTTAAAAAAATACTTATTTACTATTCTTATTTTATGTGTATAAGCATTTTGCCTGCTTGTATGTTAGTACACCATGCGTGGGCCTGGTACCCATGGATGGTTGAAGGTGTCAAATCCTTTGGAACTGGAGTTACAGATGGTTGTCAGCCTCTGTGTAGGCAGGCAAGGGGAATCAAACCCATGTCTTCTGGAATAGCAGCAAGCGCTCTTAACCACTGAGCCTTGTCTCCAGCTCCAGGCCTACATTCTTAAAGGGAGTTATGAAGTTACAAATTAATGCGTTCTCATAAATAAATACTCTGCGTCTGTTTGCCATTCTTATCAGTTCCCCTTTCCAACACTTCTGGATGTTTTTCTGGCCTCTGCCACATTCTTCCTAGTTTATCTCCTCACAGTAAGGATCTGAAGAATTCCCTCTTGAATATGAAACAAAGAATAGCCATCAGCATGAACTCCCCCTCCTCCAAGTCAGTGATAACTGTCAATAATATTGATTATCTAAATATTTCACATTTTTCACAATGTTACATTGTTTCATTTTGTTGTTTTGTTTTTCTTTAATCGGATCTAGAATGTTTTGTTTTGGTTTTAAGACAGAATTTAACCGTGGTCCAGGCTGGCCTTGAACTTGGTGTCCTCCTGCCACAACCTCTAGAATTCTGAGATTACAGATATCTGCCAACATGCTTGGCTCAGGTTTGAATTTATATCTACCTTTGGATTTCTTAATCCATGAATTCAATCGTTGGATGGGAGTCTGGTACGAGTTTTCAGTAACTAGAAGGAAAAGCAAAAAGAATCAGAGCCAATGACATCTCAGCTCGATGCCATCCAGGCCGGCACAGGTTAGGGGCATATGGGAGAGGCCCCCTGAAGGAAAGTAAGTGAGATTCCAGCAACAGGAAAGTCAGTGATATTCAACCAGCCTCAAAGAAATGCCAGAGCATGGCCTCTGACCAAGCAAACCTGTCTGAGAACTCAGAATCCTGAAAAAGCAAACGGGGGTGGGGGGGGGGAACAACATGGGGGTCAAATATGTCAACAGACCCAAGGAGTACCTGAGAAACAGCCCAGGAGACCAGAGGCCAGAGGAGAGGTCTGGTCCCATTCACACAGGGAAGCATTTAACATGTGGTTCTAATGCATTTACGTTGCCAGAAAACTGTCCTGTCTTCGTTCTATTGTAATGTCCCATATTGCTTTATTTAAAATTGTGTAATTCACAGAGGCCCAGGCAGAACAAGGCTCTTGTTTCTAAATCAGAAGTCTCTTCTTTCTGTCTTCGTTTTAAATGTAAGCATGGAGAGATGTGTTAGCCTGGAAGGTGTGTTCTTGTCCATAGCAAATAAGAACTCCCCAGGTGCCAGTGTCTGAGGGGTGCTGCCCAGGCAGGTGTGACATTCCCTGGAGGGTTCCACTGATTCCCTAAAAAGTTCCTCCATGCATCTAAAGGAGGAGAGAAAACTTCTCCTCGTGCCTTCCATTGTTTCAGACCTAATTTAAGGGTTACGAAAGGAATGACAATTGGTCTGTGAGTTTTCAGTCTCTGAGTGCCAGCAGTGAGTAAACAGTTAGGAAATTGTCTTGATGCTTATGGAACAAATGAGGTATTCACTGGTAATAGAGGGACTTATTCTGTTCTGGGAATACTTGTCCAGTGCCTTGGAGAGACGGCTGGCTACTTGTTTAAAGAATTCAAAGGTGAGCCAAAGCTGCTAGCTGTGTTAGGGGAATAATTGTGGGCAAACATCATGAAGGGGTGGGTGGGTGGGGGCAGGTAGATGACGACCAGCTGCCTGCTAGGAAACACTGAATTCAAAATAAGATATTACTCACTGTACTGGAAAACAACTTTTTCTTTTCTCAAAATTCCTGTTCCTACCTCCTTAACCTAACTGTTTTCAGACTTATAAACTAGGATTTAAAAACAATGTGAAGCTCATATATACCACAGTCTGAACTCTTTGCAAAATCCAGGGAAGGGTTTGGCATGTGTTTTTGATACATCCAAAATTTTTCCAAAAGACTTTTTTTCTCCTCCTCTCTAGAATGATTAGTTCCGTGGTGCTTTATTTAAAACTGTACAATTCACAAAAAGACTAAGACTCATTCCAATGTATAGACCAAGTCTCTCCTGTGACAGAGGTCTGATTGTGCTTCTGTCTTTGTTGGTGAACTGAATTCTTAATAAATATTAAGCGATGGGGTCGCTTTTGTGTCCTGGGCTGCAGATCACATGGCCAGGCAGATTCTGAAATTTTGTCCTTTGGGCCTTATGTGTTCTCAGTAGTAATGGAGCAGAGTGGACTTACATTCAGTACTTTCTTGAATTCAAAATCAAAAGGAAAAGATACTTAGGGTATCAGAATATTAAAGAAATTCGATGCCACAATAGACCCATTTTAGATGAAATCTTCAGGACAAACCAGAAAATGCTCTTCTTACCATGATCTCCAGAAAAGGTTAAAGGGGAGTATTTTAACAGAGGCCATGATTAACAAATTTCAATTGTTCTAAGTTGTGCAAGATAACCTGAATCGAGCAAAATGAGCATGCAGGGTTAAAATTTAACTAGACAGAGCTATAATTTCTCAAAGCAGCAAACTCCAACTCGTGTTTAGTAAGATCTTTTTTTTTCTTAACTAGGTTGCTGACCTAGTTTCAGACACAAAGTCCCAAGCTCCAGGTCCCTAGAAGACTAAGAAGAAAAGCTTCTTACTTATACTCTGAGTTTATTACACTAATTTATGGTCCTTCAAGTCTGGGCAGGGGATGGGCTGTTCTTGTTTTATTGAAGAACCTTTTTGTCCTTTGTTGGGGACGTTTCCAGCTGTTTAACAATCGACTCTAATAGAATCTTATGAATAAAACTAATGAAAACATGAAGAAATGAACTCTAGAGAGCAAACATACAGTAGCTTATTGTTCCCTCTGGAGAATAGAAACGCCTTCTCTAACAAGGTACAATACTGCAAACAGGAACTAACACTCAGGTTTCAATACACAAGGCATTCCGGGGTCAGGAGGAGGCCAGTGCTGTTGGCCTTAATCAGGCCAGCCGGACAAACTCAAGGAACAGGACAAACAGAAAGGTAAATGTGTTTCCACTTTGGGATGCGTTCCTGCAGTTATTAAAATTGAAACAAATGACCAGAACCAGCCCTTTGTCTTCTGACCCATCTCCATGTACTTTCAGAATCTATGTAACAGGTCACGTTCTCTTTATCATAAAGGCCAGTCCTTATGTGGCTCTTTCTCTAAAATTTTGGGAGCATAAAGAAAACTGGAAAGTTGGTACAACTCGAAACAAAAACCTAGAGGTTTAGTTTACTTGTTGTGCTGGGATTGAACCCAGGCCCCTGTGCATGCTAAGCCATACACCCAGAATTATTTAATATAGCAGATGTTTAATGGTACTGGGAACTCTGTGACCAGTAGTTTCGTTTGCCTGGTGATCAGTGATGCCTACCTACAAAAGGAGGGGCTCACAGGATCAGTGTATGTATCCATGTGGGTTACCCCCTTTGCCACTGGCCGTATACAAGATGGTTTTAGGTGGCATGGACAGTTGCTTTAATTGATTAATTAATTTACTGATTAATCCATTGATTGAGTTTTATAAAGGCAGGGTCTCCCGTTGCTTAGGCTAGACTCACACTTGCTCTGTGATGAGAATGATCTTGATGTTTTGATCCTCCTGCTTCTACCTCCCTAGTGCTGGGCTTACAGGCGTCTAGGTGGTACCGGCTTCACGCATGCTCTGTGGGCAATCACTTTACCCACTGAGCCACATCCTCAGCCCTACTTAAGGATTTATTACCCTAGCTTATTAGGCCTATGCTGTTTCTGAATATTACTGTACATTGGATTGTTTATTTCTTTAAGAATAATCAGCACAGAGGAATGTATCTAGCAAATGATAAACACATAGTAAAATAAGGACATTTTTATGGGTAACAGAAAACAGACTATGGCTGGCCGAGTGGCACAGGGAAGCATGCTTTGCTTCATATTCACAATCCTCTGGGTTGGATCCCAAGGGCTTCAAACAAACAAACAAACCAACCAAAACCAACACAAGGCTCAGATTAGACTAGATACTCCCCAAGTCTGAGACACTTACAGTAATGTTAGCCATTCCTCCAAAAGCTCCTTCAGCCTCCACGGAGGAGTCAACACGGAAGAGAAAGTGCTGATGAAGTCCCCACACTGGGAAGCCCAGGGATGAAGCTGGCTATGCAGCTGGCCTGATGTTCATAGAATTTCACTGACCTCTAAGCAATAACTTCTTTCATTACTTTCCTTAAAACTTTTTTTTTTTTATTTTTTAATTTCTTGTCTTGGAAGTCTAAATTCCATGCCTACACTCTAAATGTTCCTGCGCTAGCCACTAGCCACCGCTGGGTCTAAAGGAACTGTGGATTCTAGTTTGGTTTCTCTGGAGCTGCCATGGGAAAGACAATAACACACATGTTGGTTTCATTAACTGAGGGTCCATCCAGTCCTGGAGTTTATGAACTTTATTTTATGTAATTCTCACAACAATCCACCTCACCACCCCCACCCCCCCAATAACCCATAACTTTCCCCATTTTCAGATGTAGAAACTAGCAGTTGCCAGCTAGTCCAAGGTTCACAGCTGGTCTGTGGTGAGCATTTAAAAATGCTATCCATGCCTGCTTGGTTTCTAGGCATTCATTTTTTTCCTACAGAAAGGTTAATGTAAGACTTTTAAAGAAATATTCCCTTTCCCCAAAGGAATTGAAGAAGCCTTTAGGTTAGGGGTGGGGGGAAAGGTTTTGCCTGGATGTGGTGACACATGCTGGCAATCTCTGCATTGAGCAGGCTGAAGCAAGGAGATCACAAGTTCCAAGCAACTCAAGTAACATAGGGTCAACATGTCTTATTAAATGTGAAACATAAAAAAGGAGAGGAAGCTTCTGGAAGCTCAGACTTTGAAAGGGAGGTCAGGCTCAAGTGCTAACTACAGGGTAGGTCATTTCAAGGAAATACCAGGCTGGAGTTCTGCCATCTGCCTGAACAGTTTGATGGCACATTCTCAGATCCCTGGGGTGAGGCTCTGCCCTACAGATAAGCACTCCAGCCCAAGACCAAAGCTGGCATCCTTAACTGCTGAGGCAGCCTTTACCTCCCCCGCAGCTTATCTGTCTATCTCTGCCTACCAGAAGCCTCTTCTGTCACTGTCCTCCCCATTCCCAGCCCCAGCTCTTAGCTTCAGTAAAGGTGATGACACCCTCCTTCACTTTTCCTCCCTATATTAGTCACATTCATTGTGACGAAATGCCTGAGGTAATCAACATTTTTTTTCTTGTTGTTTTGCTTTGTTTTGTTTCAGGACAGAGTCTCACTATGTAGCTCTGGCTATCCTGGAACTCTGTAGACCAGACTGGCTTCAAACTCACAGAGATCTCTGCCGCCTCTGCCCCTGCCCCTGCCCCTGCCCCTGCCCCTGCCCCTGCCCCTGCCTCTGCCTCTGCCTCTCTAATGCTGAGATGAAGGCATAAGCCATCCTGCCTAGTAAGGTAATCAACTTTTGAAGAGAAAAGTTTACTTGGCTCAGGGTTTTAAAATTTTCTGTCACTGGTCATGTGACTGTGTTGTTTTGGGCCTCTGGCGGCGCTGAACATAAGAATAAGGTCATTGGTTGAGGAGCCTTGCTCACCTCCAACAATCAGGAAGCTGAGAAAAGAAGAGGAAACCTAACTTGCTCCAGCCAGTCCCCACTTCCGGGTAGCACAATATAGAGACATTTGGGATTCAAACCACAACACTCTTAACAAGGAATCTCAGAGCTCAAAGATCAGGCCCATGTGTCTGTTCCTGAGAATTCTATCACTTAAAAAAGGAGGGAAGTTCCTGTCAGAAATTCCATCCAAAAGTAATCACCAAGTCTCTGTTGACCAAAAATTGGAGAAGCAGGGATTCTGTAATAGTTTGGTTTTTTGTTTTGTTTGTTTGTTTGTTTGTTTGTTTGTTTTTAGTTTGTATGAGACAGGGTCTCACACTCTAACCTGGGCTGTCCTAGAGCTCGCCATGTAAATCTGTGTAGCCTTGAACTCACAGAAATCCCCCTGCCTCTGCCTCCTGAGGACAGGATTAGTGAGCACAGCCACACCTGGCAAACAAATACATTGCTCGTTCTTCCTTGATTCTTTCATTCCTTCCTTTGTTCTTTCCTTTCTTTCCTTCTTTCCCTCTCTCTTCTCCCCTCCCTCTATCTTAATCACTTTTAGTCTTGCACTCTTGCTATGTAGCTCAGGTGTGTTTGGAATTCATGATCCTCCCACCTTCGTTTACCAAGTGCTGGATGACAGTCCCACTCCCTTGATTCATGAATTAATAATGGGAGCACAGGGCAGTCTGGAGGCAGAGGCAGGCAGATCGCGGTGAGTTCTAGGCTAGCCAAGTACTACACAGCGGAACCCTGTCTTAAGAGAAAAAAAAAATGGAAGGTAGAGTGAGGAGAGGGGAAATGACAAGAAAAACAAAACAACCCCTGCCCCCAAACCCAAACTTAACAGACGTGAAAAAGAAACAAACAGAGACCACTGGCAAGATGCTTCAGAAAAAATGTATAAAACCTAAGATAAAAGAAACATCTTGCCAAGAGGAGAAATAAAAGGAAAAAAATCTTTCTGGTGTTTGTAAACTAGTCTTGCTCACAAAGATACACAAGCCAGAGGAAAGTGGCTGGCGAGGAAGCAAAATGGTTTCAGCTCCAGGCAGCTAACAGGTACTAAGCCCCATTGTTCAAAACCAAAGAATCCACCAAAGAAAATGCTAACGTAACCCTTGGCTTACCCCAACAACCGTGTGCCTCTGTTACCAGCTTCATCTCTCTGATAGGCACAGTCCTGAAGAAAGCATCTCAGGAGACTCTGCCAGTGCCATACCAGACTGGTACACCAGCTGGCAACTCTTGTAGGTCAAAGAAGGCAATCACCAGCTATCCCAACCGATCCACGACCTCTTCATCACAGGAGTGAAGATGTATAATTTGGTCTTGTATAACCAAACTTGGCCCTACCACTTGATGGTTCCATCATGGCTATCACAAGCTTGGGAGTGAACTTTCAGTGAATGAGCTCTCAGGATCAGAAGTGAAGTACTATCTTTGACTTAGATTGAGCCCTGAACTTCAACAAGCCTGGCTTGTGCTCTGCTCTTTGGCCAAGTGTTTTTGATAACTTGTTAAGGAGCGAGTTTTAACACCAGAAGGACCAAATTGAAAGGGAGGAGACAGGCTGTTCCTGGAGGAATTTCCATATGTTCTGGGCCTCAGAGGGCTTTGTAGTGCATGCACCTAGCTAGAGCAGACCACGTCACCCTTTGTGGCAGTGCACATAGACACTTTCTATTCTGTTTTTTTTTTCTCTCTCTCTCTGTTTCATTAGTAAATACTGGTAGATACTCAGCATACATTTTATAACCCACAGATGAGTGTGGTGTAATTTGAAAGTGACCACTCTCTGGGAGGATGGCTGCTACATACATTTTTAAAATACAAATGGAAGCTTATTAAACTGGCCCTCTGGAGAAGGGTGTGCCTGTGTTCCTGGATGTGCGATGACCTTGTCTCCCGGGCCTGCTCTTGTCTTTTGTCTTAACATTCCGGACTTAGCTGACAGTGGTTCAGCTTTCCCACACTGTGGGCTCTACCTCACTGCGGGCTCTAATTTCCCTTGCTTTGAGCAGGACAGCTGTCTTTGGCCTTTGGCCTTGCTGTCCTCAGCTGTATTCTTCAGCTCAACCCAGCCCTTCCTGGACAGAGATTCTGGTTCCTGTAAATTGTGCATGTGGTCATGGCATGAACTTGTGACTTCGGATACTCATTAGTTTGCCATTTTAGTGATTCCAAGCTTTCATATGTCCATGAAAACTCAAGATGCAATCGGCCTGCTCACGTACAAGTGAGGCTCAGCCCCAGTGCCCTAACTATCCATCATGTCAGAGATAAAGATGGAAAAATGACAGTTATACTTCCCAAGTGTAATATTTTCTAGTGTCTGTCTTATTCCCCAAGATGTATTTAGGTCAGAATTTTCTTTTTTTACTCATACTTTCTATTATAACTAGTGGCTACTTGATTCGTCACCCCCCCCCCCCCATTAACCCAAGTTCAATAAGAGCTCAGGCCTCTTCACCGAGTGACTTCTGAGAAATATTTTCTGAACGAATAAAAGTTAAGTAAAAATTTCCTTTTATTTTGTTTTTGTTTTACCAAAGGATTGTACTGGCCTTTTATTTTAAGGCTTGTCCCTTTGCCTTTCTAAGTTTCTCAGAAGAATAGATAGATGAAATATTTTTGTGTGTTTTAAGGATCTCATTTAGCCAAGGCTGGTCCTTGAACTTGTTGTGTGGCAGAAAATGACCTTAAATTTTTGTTCCCTTTGCTTGCACCTCCCAGATGCTGGGGCTACAGGCTTGCATTGCTGTAATGAACCTTGCATTGCTCTCATGAACCTCCAATTTATAGGAGAGGAAATTGAGGATTGAGGTGAGGAAAGGTCTTTTTAGGCTGCCCTGCCCCCAACCCCCTTTTATTGCAGTTGTGTGTTTTGCCTGAATGTACATCTGTGCACTGCATATCGGTGCCAACAGAGGCCAGAAGAGGGCATCAGGTCCTCTGAAACTTGAGTTAAAGATGGTTGTGAGCCACCATGTGGGTGCTTAGAATCAAACCCAGGTCTTAGTCCTGTAATCACTGAGACATCTCTCCCTTAAACTGTCATTTTTACTTTAAATTGCATGCTATCTTAGTCAGGGTTTCTATTGCTATGAAGAGATGCCATGACCACAGCAACTTTTATAAAGGAAAACATTTAATTAGGTTTGGATTGCAGCTTCAGGGGTTCAGTCCATTGTCAACGTGACAGAGAGCATGGCAGCATGCAGGCAGACATGGTACTGGAGAAGGAACTGCGAGTTTTACATCCTAATTGGCAGGCAGCAGGAAAAAGAGAGAGAGAGAGAGAGAGAGAGAGAGAGAGAGAGAGAGAGAGAGAGAGAGAGAAACTGGGCCTGACTTGAGCATCTGAATTCTCAGAGTCCACCTTCCAAGGTCATTCCCTAAGGATTCAGACAGGTGAGCCTAAAGGGACAAATCTTATTCAAACTGCTGCACCCATTCCTTCGGGAGTAGGTACTGGGTACTGAACTCAAGGCTTTAAGCATACTAGCCTTCTTTCTACCACTGAGCTGACCATTAGCCTTTAAAACATTTTTTTCGAAATACTTGTCATCTAAGTTCTAAAAGTATTTCTTAAGAGGAACGTAGCAATGCACGAATAGCAATGTTTTAAAGTTTGAAAAGTGTTTATTAAGAAGAACATAGCAACGCATGCCTGTTACTCCGGCATTTGGGAGGTTGAAGCAGAAGGAGTAGGAGGAACAAGAATTTAAAGTCATTTTCTGCCACACAGAAAGTTCAAGAAATAGCCTTGGTTAAAGGAGACCCTCAAAACAAATGAGAATATATCTTCTCTCCAATCTAATCTTCTGAGAATCTTACACAAAGACAAAGAGAGCAAGCTGTAAAATATAGTTATTTCAAAAAAGTAGAGAATCCCAAAATGGGCAGGACCCTTAAGTTTGTTTAGACTCACTTCTGAACAATCTGTTTTTTTTAAAAAAAAGCAACAATGACTGATCTTTTAAATAACTACTACTGGCTGGTTTTAGATTATACTCTTTGAAACTCAACACATTGTTCAAGTGGTTGAAAAGTCACTGGCTTTAAAGTAAAACAAATGAGACAACAAAAATTGTAAGAAACTACAATTAACTATGGTAAAAGGTGCGAGGGGACCTAAAGCAGCTTCTTGCATGCATTGCTATGTTCCTCTTAAGAAACACTTTAAAACCCTGGGGAGTGCCACACCAAGGGGTTAAGGCCAACGCTGAGGCCAGTGAGGGCGGCTGGCTGCCTCTCCCATTTCCCTTCCACCCCATCTCATCCCTGTGAAATTTCACCTGACTCAGGGTCTAAATCAACTCCATCTGCATGCTCACCAGACTGGTGTTCCATGGCTGACAATGGGGTTATGTGCCAATAAACCCATGGTAGCTTGAAAAGGCCTTTAAGGCGAAAGGCATTAAGCATAGCTAAGAGAATGAACATCACAGTTCAGCACCACCACCCACTGTAAAGCCTCAGCTGTTTGTCCTAATGATCAATGGCTGTATCTCATTGCCTCTGCCTGGGATCGTGACAGACACAGAAAAGACCAAAAGTCTCCTCCTATGGCTTTGACTGCCCTCAAGATGACAATCACTGAGTTGAAACAATTAATAGGAAACTGTCAGTAGCTAAGTATGGTAGGCTTAGTTGATAATTTTAAGGCAAGAACCTTTCTAAATTTTTCCGTACCCTATACAGTTGGGGCTTGGATGACTTTCAGGAAAGCCATGACAATCCTGCCACCAAGAGTAGCAAAGTCATTGGATCACAACTATATGTAAACACCAAATCAGGAAATGACAATGTTAATGTGTGGGTCTTTGATGGTGAGCCCTACATGAAGTAGTTAGGGATGGGGAATGCTAGGGTAGATGTTCCTGAGATTGATCATTTCAGAACACCAACAAACAGCGGGAGAATTGTAGAGACAATGAGGGAGCCCCAGTACTGGGGTTCCCACACTGACTCACCGTGTAGTCTGAGGTCATTCATGGCTTATCATCTTGTGATCTCTCATCTGTTTAAAAAAAAATGCACACCTGTTGAATAGAAACTACAGACACTCAAGTTCCTTTCTTGCCAGGTCATGGAAAACAATTTTTCTTTCATTCATATGCTAATCAGTTTATTATCACCGTGAGAAAATAGTTGAGATGAATGAATTCTAAGGAGGAAGGGTTTATTTTGGCCCATGATTTCAGGCACTTTGGTCCACAGGTTGTTGCTTTTTGAACCTGCGCTGAGGCAGAACATACTGTGGAGAAAAACTGCTCACCATCTGGTACCCAGAAAGGAGAAGGGAAAAGGAAGAGGTCAAGAGATGAAAAGAGAAAGTAAAAATGAATGAGTGAATAAGGAGCTTGGGTCCCAACATCCCTTTTGAGGACATATTCCCAATGACCTAACTTCCTCTTGCTAAGCTAAGCCCACTTTCTACATACACTACAGAATGGTGACCAAGCCTTTAGAACACGGATCTTGGGGGCGGGCAGTGCAGTTAAGATCTAAATTATGACAATTCTTTTTAGAAACAAGTCATAGGGAAGTACTATAACCACTCTAATTTTTAAAAAGCTATGCATATAACCTAACTCTGACAAGACTCCTTCAGTTTGCTTGCTACCTCCTACACCAATGGCTCAAATATAGTTGTAGTTACAGTGTACATACATTCTGTACAGAAATATTTAACAGTAAATAAATCCACCCACTAGAACAAAAACATGGGTTCTTTTCTCCCTGATTATTGAAATGCATTACATGTGTTGCCAAGTTCTTCCCAATTACAAGTGCTTCATGAGGGTTTTTATTGTCTTTTTCTGTGAGTAAGGGATTGGGGGCGGGGGAGCGGGATTAGACATTTTGCTTAGCTTTGGTGCTGGTGCACTTAGGGAGCTTTTTCACATAGAGTTGACTTTGTACACAACTGGACCAAAGTGTCTATCTTGGCCAGTGTTCTATTGCTGTAAAGAGACACCATGACCACAGCACCTCTTATAAAGGATTTAACTGGGGCTTGTTTACAGTTTCAGAGATTTAGTCCATTCTCATCATGGTGGAGAACATGGCAGCACACAGGCAGACATGGTGCTGGAGAAGTAGCTGAGAGCTCAACATCTGAATCTGCAGTCAGCAGGAAGAGAGAGAG
Source organism: Rhabdomys pumilio (assembly GCA_030674055.1). NCBI lineage: Eukaryota > Metazoa > Chordata > Mammalia > Rodentia > Muridae > Rhabdomys > Rhabdomys pumilio. The sequence goes on from JANHMN010000001.1 coordinate 67,163,428, forward strand.
CCACTGGGCCTGGTTGGGGCTCCCCTAGTGACACATTTTTTTTCAAACAAGACTAAATCTATTCCAATAAGGCTACACATTTTAATTCCTCTCAAGTAGACCCACTCCCTAATGACCAAACATTCAAATATTTGAGCCTATGAGGGCATTCTTACTCAAACAACCACACTATCTAAGCATTGTGACCTTTGGGTTCATTGTGCTTCTCTGTGTCTTCTTTTTCTACTACTCCAGTGAAAGTCAGTCTCTTGGAAAAGGAGACCTTGTTCACATCCAGGGACTCATTTACTGCTATTTATCTGTTCCTTACGTGTTGGGGTTTTCCAAGGCTGAACCCGAAACTCACTATTTCTGTGGCTTTATTAATTTCATGTCTTTGCTTTTAGGAGATGGAGTCTCAGTAGCCCATGTCGGCCTGGGATTTACTATGTAGCTGGGAGTGACCAGACTTCCTGATCCTCCAGCTCTCACTCCACAATGCTGGGGTTATAAGTGTGTGGCACCAGAACTAGTCTGTCTCATAGCTTTAAATGTTTTCCCAAACCTCTTCTCACATTCCCTACGTACCTCTATCCCCATCTACTCACCCTTACTGAACTCCTTCCCCAATTCTACTGAAAAAAAAAAAGATGCTTTTGTCAATAATCACAGATGAGCCGTAGAGGGAAACCATCCCTAAAGGATTCCGAGTGGTCCTCTGTCAGTGCTCTTAGGAGGTGACACCGTCAATAGTCTTGGCCAGTGTGTTCTTGGTAAAGCAGCTGTAACTCAAGAGTTTCTCCCTTCAATTAATCAAGAAGAAAGATAAGTAACAGGGTTAATAAAAAATTATTTGATGTGACCAGATGAGTGACAGGAATTTTTATCATCATGAAACTGATTCAGCTAAGAAGCTTAACTGTCCAGGATTCTCCAGAATTGGGATCTGTATTGGTTCATAAGAATACATTGCTGGGAAACATCTGGTTTAAGGCCAAGTGTTCATGGTAGGATGCTTGCCTACCATGGATTCTCTAACACCAGGAAAACAAAAACAAAAACAAAAACAAAACCCAAAACCTTGTTTGAATTTCTTCTGTTTGTTAATTTGATGGATAGTTAAAATACTAAGAGGTATGAATTCTCTGTCAATTGTTTGAAGTGTTTCAAGAGGAATAAAAAGAGTTTAATGAGTTAGTACAGAAGCAAAAACCAAGGTAATTTTATAATATTTATTTTCTGTAAAAATATAAATACAGGAGTCTTTGGTAGCCCAGTAGGAAGGCAGATACGGACAGGGATATTATTGTGTGATTGGCTGTGTGAGTATCCTTGGCTAGAATGCTTCATTTAAAATGTGCCAGATGATCAAGAGATCATAGAACTCGGATACATCAAGGTGAAGAAGAGTGGACTGAGAACTCAATAAGCCTTCCCAGAACTCTCTGCTTATCCTTGAAATGGAACAAACCCCAAAGCGGGTAAGTGTCGAGGAGGGAGACAGGGAGGAAGAAGTCGGAGAGTGATTTGGGTGTAGTTATGCTGCCGGATTAATTTACCTGGGTGTTGTTGTGGGTGGTTTTGTGCACTGTGTGTTCCTATGCTGATTTCTATGCCCAGACATCCAGTTGTAGACTGGACATGATCAAGCAGCTTCACTCTCAATGTCATGTAAAAACTTTTCTATCATCTCCAATTGGTTAATAAAGAGCTGATTCTGCCAATAACTGGGCAGAGGACAATGGGAAGGCGAGACTTTTGATCCCACTCAGGGAGGGGTTCCCAAAGAGATGAGAAAGAGAGGGAGTGGAGAGGAAGGGGAAGAAAGTGTGGACCAGGAAGAGTCGCCATGAAAACACACATTGAGCAGAGCAAACCTGAGCAAGACTCAGATTACAGGTAAAGGAAACGGACTCCATGACTGAGTAGTCGACAAGCTAGCACAGTAGAGTTAAAATAGATGAGTATCTGCCCAGCTGTAGGACTTGTAGCCTTTTAACAAATGTATTAAGTTTCTGTGTAGTTTATTCAGGAGCTAAATTGGTTTAGAGCAGGTGTGGAAATGCCCTGCCGTTATTTGAAAGCAAAGAGGCAGAAGCAAATCCCACAGACTACTTTTACAGGGTGTGGTGTAGTGCTGTTGTGCAGCTCTTTGGGACACTGAGGCAAGAGGATCACTTAAGCTCCTGAGTTCAAGACCAACCTGATGGCCCAGAATTCAATCCCCAAAAGCCAAATGATGGAAAAAACTAACTCCTAAAAGTTGTCCTCTGACCACCTCTCACACATGGTATACAATAAATCAGGGTAAGTTCTAAAAATCTAAAGACCTAAAAAACATAGTGAAAGTCTGACCATGAACCAAAAGAATATAAAAGTTACAAGGTCCTTGGCCCAGGAGAGCATACACACCCATGCTGAGACTCACCTAAAACAGGTCGAACAGAGGTTGAGAGTATGACTTAGTTTTGTCTAGTGTGAAGCTCTAGTTTCTATCTCTAGCAGTGCAAAAGGGGAGGACTAGGCTGGCATGGGTAGGGTGGCTTGGCAAGCATGAAGACCTATAGTCTGATCCCCAGGATCCACAAAAAAAAAAAAAAAAAAAAAAAAATGCTGGACTGCAGCTGTCATTAGAGAGGCTTCTTCTAGCAGAGACCTATAGCCAATCATTATGTGGATCTTGGGGGAACCTTCAGAAGAAGAGGAGGAAGGATTATAGGAGCCAGAAGGATGCCAGGTGAACATGGCCCACAGAATCAACTAAGCAGGGCTCATAGAGATTCACAGAGACAGAAGTGACAGTCACAAAGCCCACATGGGGCTACACTAGGCCCTCAGCATACATGCTGTGGTTGTTTAGCTTGGGATTTTTGTTGGACTCCTAACAATGGGAATAGGGGTTCTCTGACTCTTTTACTTGCTCGTGGGACCCTTTTCCTCCTACTGGGTTACCTCATCCAGCTTTGATCTGAAGGGTTATGCCTAGTCTTATTGCATCTTGCGATTCAGTGTTCATATCCCTAGGAGGCATTCTCGTTTCAGAAGGGAACTAGAGAACCAGTGAATCTGAGGGAAAGGAGAGATTAGGAGTGTGGAGACTGTGGTAGAGATGTATTATATGAGAAGAAAAAATGCTGAGCTCAGAGGTACCTGCCTGTCATCTCAGTGATGAAGAGGCAGGGACAAGAATCTCTGAAGCTCACTTGCTAGCCAGTCTAGCCTAATTCCCAGCCAGTGAGAGGCCCTGTCTCACAGGAGTTGGATGGAGTTCCTGATGATGGCATCTGGGGTTTGATGATGCAAACTCAGGTGTTTATATTAGCCTTGTCTTTTGGGAAGAATAAGAAAGTTTAATATAAAAACTAGCCAGCCACTCTGTATACTCTCTTTCCTCCCATAAAGGCTTAAAGGAACAGATGAACAGAGCAAAGAATCAGTTGAAGGGAGAGACTGCCGGGTTGCAGGTGGCTGTTGTAGGCACTTGTACTATGCATATGGACAAAGGGGATGCCCACCTGCTTCTGTGCTTCTGTGGTCCAGAATAGAAACAGGGTTCTTCATGAGAGCACTTTGGGCAAGCGCAGATGGAGAAAGAAAATAAAAAGCTCGTGCAAGCAAATAGCCAGTCCTGTGACCCAGCATGAATATAGCCTTGGAGGATTCCTACTAATACCAGAGGAGAGAAAAAAAATTCTGAGAGGACAGCAAAGAGACAGGGACCTTAGTGAGAGGTGACTAAGAATTACATCAAATCCTCTGTGGGGGATCAAAAGTTAATAGCAAAATTATTCCATAGATCTTGGTGTTAGCTCATATGCATTTTGATTAGGTTAACTATTTGGCTCACTCTCTATTCTTTCCTAATAAAATAATTCAATTGAACTGAACTTCTTTGGGAGTCTATCTGTGTTTGTGAGTAGGCACGTGCCTGTGCAGGTCAGGGGTCAACCTTGGTGTCATTCCTCAGTGTAATGTCAGGGAAATATTAGTGACCCTGCAAAAAACAAACAGGAGCCAATCCGATAGAATCACTGTAGGATCTTTTTATTTTATTTGAGCTAGCTCAAGCCCCTTAGCACAGCTGTGTCACGCAGGATGATTTTGAGGATGAGGAGCCCCAAATATCTACTGGAACAAGGCTTTATAGTAAGGAGCAAGTGGGGGTGGGGGTAAGTGTGCAAGAATCTAATTGGAAAGCCTTTAACATGATTGGCTGGTGTTGGAAGTCAAACCATAAACTTGATTTCTATTTCCCTCTCTATCGGTGGTCCTTAGGTAGGAGGTGGGCTTGTAAACTGGGGGTGAAGATCTGTTGGGGTATAACCTAGAGACTCTGGTCTTGTTGGGGTATAACCTAGAGACTCTGGTCTTGTTGGGGATGTAACCTGGAGACACGGGTCTTGTTAGGGGTGAGCCTAGAGACTGGAGCTAGGCTTGGGTTTTTGTTGGGGGGTAACTTGGAAACTAATGCTAAGTACTAGCCTCTTAGTTTATCTGAGTTCAACTTAGGTCAGGTTCTCTAAAATGGAGTCTAAACTTAAAAGACTTGGCCTCTCACTCAGGAGCCGCCACCTTGTTTGTTTTTGTTGTGTGTGTGTTAGATATGTGTGCGGAGCTCAGAGGACAGCTTGTGGGAGTCTGTTCTCTCCTTCCACCATGTGCATTCTAGAGAGTAAACTCAGGTCATTACACTTGCTGGCAGGTGAAAGGCCCCATCTAAGAAAAAAAAGAAAGAGATTAAAATTTTTTTTATGTTTTCTTTTCTGAGTGTATGTACATGTACTGTATCTGTGTCTGATATCCACAAAGGCCAGAAAATGGCATCAAAATTTCTGAAACTGGAGTTATAGTTACTAGCTGCCACACACATGATGGGAATGGAACCTGTGTCCTCCGGAAGAGCAGCAAGAATTCTTACCTGCTGAGATGTCCTCCCAGCCCTCAACCTTGTTTTTGAGACACATGACTCGTTGGATCTAGACCTCACCTGGTAGACTAAGGATGGCTAGGCAGTAACCTCAGGGGACCCACTTGTGTAAGTACACACCATCACACCTGGCTTTGTACATAGGTGCTGATGATCCAACTTGGATCCTCATGCTTATGTAGAAAGCACTTTACCTACTGGAGCCATCTCCCCAGCCCAGATCTATAAAGCTCTGAGTTACAAATAAATCATCTAAGACATCGGTTCTCAACCTGTGTGTCTCGACCACTTTGGAGGTCGTCTACCAGCTATCCTGTGTATCAGATATTTATGTTACGATTTATAACAGTAGAAAAATCACAGTAATGAAGCACAGCCAAATAATTTTATGGCTTGGGGTCACCACAACATGAGGAACTGTATTGAAGGGTCGCAGCATTAGGAAGGTTGAGAAGCACTGGTTAATGACAGCAAGATGTCCCTTGTAAGCTTCATCCACATTCTTGGTGTGTAGCTTACCACAGTGGTGTCCCTCGGAGCAGTGGGAAGAGGGCTTTGCTCCAATCTCTGTGGGCTTCATTTCATGCCTTGTGGGAATAGATTCTAATGGCATACAAGAGCTTTTGATCCTGAGGGGAGAGGCTGGAGAAATAGAGAAAGACAATGGAGGTCTAACTTTTTAACTATTTCTTTATTTTTCTCTTTCACCTCTTCCAAATTATATACTCTCCTGAAGAATGAGGCTGCCATCCCTTAGGTTCACAGGCACCCTGGCTGAGGCAGCAGCTTGGGTACCCTCTCTCCCTAGGACTGTTCATCCTGGCAAGACTGAGAAACTCACCCAGGCTGAGACCTCCTTCCAAGAAAGCCACAGCTAGCTTGCAAGGGTCGCAGGCATTGCTCTGCTCCTGCTCTGGCTCCCACTCTCATAACACGCTGTACTCAAGTTTAATGCCATCAAAGCTAATGCTGACTTCACCAAGAAACCACCTCAGAATCTCACACTTCCTCTGCCCGCCAAGACATTAATCTCTGTCTCTCTGTCTCTCTATTCTCTCTATTCTCTCTGTCACTCTCTGTCTCTTGCCCCCCCCCTCTCTCTCTCCCATGTTTGTGTGTTCACAGATGTCGGGTGCTTTTCTCAATTGTTTCCCACCCCACATTTTTATTTTTTAAGACACAGTCGCTCACTGAGCTTGGTCTAGTCAAGCTTGCCAGCCACCCTCAGGGAATCTCCTTGTCCTCTGTGCACTGGGTTTGTAGGTGCACACTACTGCACTGGCATTTATGTGTGTGCTGGGGATCAAACCGGGTCCCCGTCTGATCAGTAAGGACTTTTCCTACTGAGTTATCTCCCCAGCCTGGTATCTTTCTGCCCCTCCTTAATTGTGGTTTTCTCAAAGGAGGAGCGAAATCTTCTTTGCCACAAAACCCCCATCATTTTGTTGTTTGAATGTTAAGTTGTTTTGGACAACATTATGCTCACTAGGCTTCTATCAAACAAACACAAGCGGGGTTAGTGGAGATGAATTTCTCTGTGTGTTCTTTCATGTACAAGGAGCACATCCTCAGTATTTTCAAGTGCACTCGTTGAGACGTGCTGCAGGGGCCACACAACTGACCATTAAAAGGGTGCCTGCCAGCAAATGTCTTTACTGTGTTTCTATTGTGAAGCCCTCTGCACAATCTAATACTCTAAAGTAGAGTATTTTGTCTTTCTAAAAGAAATTCTATTCTCCGATTAATAGTATTGTCCATTCCAACCAACCTTCCCCAACCTACTCTGGACCTATACAGATTTACCCGCCTGTTCAACATTTCACAGAAATGGAATCATATTATATTTGATCTTCATGATTTAAATCTCATGCTGATAAAACATTCTGAGATTTCTCTTTTAAAGAGGTCAGCTCCTTTAAATGAATCTTTGGCAAAACCCACTATAGGAGGGAAAGATCATCAATCAGGCAGGAAGAACACTGCCTGACCTTTTCGAGGTCGTTTGTGTTTTAAGGTGGAATAACAACACCATCACACAAATAAACAACTCCTGTTTTTAAAAAGCAAACGTTTGGGGAGAAAACACAACATAACACTGGACAGCTCCCATCTCCCAGGTTGACTCTCACCAATGGACTCTTCTGATCCCTCCACATGCTCTGTGTGGAGAATTATCAAGTTTTTGGAGCAGGCTTAATGCATCTTCTCCTGTTCATAGGTTGAGGGACAACTTTTCTAAGAATTAAATCCATCCTCTTTCAGGCAAATAACCACAAAGCTTCATGCCGGTCTGCTGCCAGCCATGCAGAAGTTACCACTGTTGACCAAAGTTCAAACCTATGATAGCTTGTTCCATACATAGGCATGCACTACTTCTGCAAGTTCTCAAGGTTATTTACAAGTCTATCAGCATGTGGATTCTGCGATTTGACACGGCCCTTCTATAGAATCCATTGTGCTGGATATCCTGGAGGATTATATAATCTGAAACCAAGTAACATCCATGAGATATTGCAGCTGCAAGGTAAAAGGTCATTCAGAAGACACAGCGTCTGCATACTAAAAAGCTTTAGGCATAGGTTTATGGTCCAAGACATGAGTTCCCTTCTACAAAGTGGATCTTAAGGCAAATCAGACAGCTGTTGGTTACCCTGAAGATATTAGTGCCACTATTACACTACTGGGCTCATCTTGTTAATTGTCTTGTTGCAGTTTGACATATTTTATAGCTGGGTAGGAACCTTGCTAAGTTTTCTCCTTTGGTAGCCTGTATAGCACTTCTGACACTATGAGAGCTTTTAGGTCAGTACCAGATTGATTTCTTTAAGTCTGGTGACCAAAGTGTGTGGTGTCAGCAATTAGATCTTACCCTTAAGTCCTGGCAGCCAACCAAGAGCAATGGCAATAGCCTGTATCATTTTGAGGGGTCTCTAGGACATAGATAAGAATCTGTGACTGAAGAGACCACACACAGATCCGAGGGGAGAACTTACTACTGCTATAGTCTTGCCAAGTGGATACAGCACCCAACTGTCTTCTCAAGGCTCATCTTCATGGCCACAGGTAAATGCACCTCTTACCCCTCATCCAAGAATCCCCTTTTGCACAGGTGATGACTACTACAGAAAGCCACAGCTCATCAACATACAGAGAATAACTGTGGGTGGCTCATCCCTAAATGTCTATAACACAACTCCAATACCCCAAGGCTCATGGAACATCGTGGAAGAAAAGATGGAAAAGTTACAAGGGCCAGAGCTTGGAGGACTGCTATGACATAGTCTTCTTTTTTGACACAGTCTCCTTATTTGCTTCCAAGGACTCTCAACAGGTATGGTGACCTGCACAAGGCCATACCAGTCAACATTCTAACATGGATGGGGGAAGGGCTCACAAGGCCTCAGCTATAGGCAATTGAGGACTCCTGGGGGGAGGAAGAGTCCGTTTTCTTCAAGGATAAGTCCCCCTGCATAGATTGCTCTTGTCCCAGTGGCCAATTCCAACCCATGTGCATATAGGCAACTCTAATTGGACTTAATGTTTGTCTATAAACAATAATTATAGAAGAGGACATGAATTTGAAAGGAGGTGTAGGATGTACAGGAAAAGTTGGGGACAAGGGGTGAACATGATAAAAATTCATTGTACTTATGTATGAAATTCTTAATATATATATATATATATATATATATATGAATTTATAATATATATATACATATACATATACATATACATATACATATACATATACATATACATATACATATACATATACATATACATATATATATATATATATTAAAAATCAGAAGTTTTAGAGATGCCCTAGATCCAAAATTTCCTTTTCTATGTAGCTCCAGCTGTCCTGAAACTCTCTATGTAGAACAGGCTGGTCTTGACCTCACAGAGATCTGCCTGTCTCTGTCTCCAGGTGTGTGCCACCATGCCCAGCTCAACTTTTCTTCTTTTTATGTACGCACAAGAGTGAAACATGAGGTGAGATGGCTCAGTTGTTGAGCTGTTCTTCCAGAGGACCTGAGCTTAGTTCCCTACACCCACACTGGGGAAGCACAGCTGCCTGTAACTCCGGCTCCAATGGACCTGCCACCATCTTCTGAACTCCTTGGGCACCTGTTCACACATGGTGTGTGAGCCCACTTGTACACACACACACACACACACACACACACACACACACGAATAAAAATGAATCCTTTTCAAAAAGTGAAATGCCATCCATGACTAGGCTCAAAGGAGCATCCCAGGACTGATGACATATTTAAAAGCTTGAGTTCAAGTTTAATTGGCAGGCATCTGTGTCTGTCTTCGTGGCGCATTAAAAAAATAAAAAAGATACCTTTTATGCTTAAATTTTGCATCTTAGGGCCAGCAAATCCCTGATGTGATGTTTCATTCTATATCCCCTGGGAATCTGGAGAGGAAGAAACCAAGCAGGGTTCTCAGAGAGCCTAGTCAGGAAAGCTCAAAAGATGAGCCCCAGTTGAAGAACAGCTAAGGGGGACATCTCACACCTGGTGCTTGTATAGAAAACAGCACCAACAGAAGCCACGACAGAGACAAGCAAGCTGGGATACAGACGATTCTAGTGGGATTCCTTTTTCCGAATGCTGGCGAGCAGCCCGGAGACAGCTCTACAAGCTCCCGGAATCCGCTGGAGGATTGCAGAGCTCTATAAACTATACGCTGACATCACCCTTGTCTGGGCAGAGACAGGAGCAGCGGCTGCCCAAGAAGGGCTTTTCAGCATCCCTAATGAAGCAATCACCATAAAGCAGAGCGAGAGAGGGAGTATGTTCACCCTGGCTCCTCCGCCCAGGAGTTCCACGGCCCAGCCACCAATTAACTTTAGAGTTCCATCTGCCTTTCCTGCCAAGCTCTCCCATAAAGGAATTTATCACCTTCTGTTCTGCTTTTCTTCCCAAATGTGAATCAGAAGTGCGCAGCACTGTTTAAAAAGGCACTTTCAGCAGATCTGATTACTCTCCAAGCACCTTTACACAGAACTATCAAGCTCTTCTGCCCGCCCTCTCGTGGCTTTATTAACGATGCTCCCTCAAAGCTGGCTGTTACATTGAGCCAATAAGAAGAAGCCCTTGTTTCCGAGGCAGGCACTGTTCTTAGGGACTCTTATCTCCTTACTGAGTCCTCAAGGCAATCCCTTAAGATCCTTGCCCTTACTCTTCCTGTGTTGCAGATGAAGAAAGTGAGGCATAGTTAAGAAACAAACCCAAAGTCACTCAACTCCAGGCAAAGGGGTTGGGATGATAGACCCAGTTTAGCTGCCCTTGTGTGATCTTCACAGTCAGTGCTCGGCTGTGAAGAAGAGCAAATGCTGCTCTATACTTTGCCTTATTCTTAGTGAAGAATGAGAAGCAACCCCGCCCCCTCCCCCATAGGTTTTTATCACCTTTAAAAGCAGTCATTTGGTGTACTAAGGAGTCAGAGAAGCCATGGTTGAAATGGGACCAGGCACTTCCCTTGTTGATCCTTCTTCCTGGCCTGTGAGATGGCCTTGGGGACTTGAGAAGGGAACTAGGGGATGATGTGGGCGTTGGAAATCACAGCTGGGAAACCTCTACCTAAATGCCTCTTGCTACTGATGAGTTACCCAGGACCTCAGAGAAGATTCTGGGTTTCCAAGGTTTCCAGCTTGTCAGGGCCAGCGCTCTGTTTGGGGCACGCTTTCCAGACACGCCTCTGCTCGCCTCTGCTGGACTCCCTGGCCCTGACCCAGCATGCTGCCTCCCCATGTCAGTTAGCACCTGCAACTCTGTCTTAATGAGGACAAACAAATGTGCTCATCGCAACTGAGCTCAAGTGTGAATGAGGCGATCGGGTGCACGCCCCTGCCTCGTTACCCCTGCTCAGGGGATCTAGGACAACACTGCTCAGCTTTGTGCACACGCTTCTGGGGAACCATGGCAGGTCTCTGGAAGGACCCACAGCAAGTCTCAACATCAAGAGAATTTTTCGTCCAGCTATTTGTTCATCCCTTGTGGTTGTTCCGTCGCCTGTTCCTCTAACCTACAAGAAGGTCTAGAAAATCCAAACCACCTGAGAGTATTTGAAAAGCTCCTTCAAGTTGATATTAACTTTTTGTGAGAGCATAAACCCCTGACTTCTGCCTGGCGCACTTTGTATTTGCTGGGGGCGCACAATGTGGCATTGTTTAGAAAGCATTGCGGCTTAAAAGTGAATCTGTGTACTGTCCCTTGAAGCAAGCACTGTCAAGACTTTTTCAGAGGGCTCCAACCAGACCCGCCGAAGTGATCCCGGAGTACCAGTCACGTATAATTACTGCTCCACCGTGTCTGAGTTCACGAAGAAGAAATGGCCCTTGGATTGCAACACTTGGCTTTGTGTTAACTGAAGCTTTACCACCTGACATGTAGTTTAACAACTTTTTCATAACTCTGGCTGCACTCGAGAAAATTCTAGGCAGACTTGCCTATGTTTTTGGCCTTATCTGGTGATATTCTGGTAACTTTGATAGTGTGATACTATGTAGAATGGGGGGGGGAGGGGAGAGGATTATGGTTTTTGCTCAATGATGATTTTGAAAACGTCCAGTTTCCTCTGAGTAGAAGCTTTATATTTAGACCCAAGTACAATTACAGTTCTGTGTCTCTGAGTGTCTTCTGATACATGTGCTTTTGTCTTTGTAGACTTGGCCAAGTGATTTATACGCACATTTAATTTCTATCTAGAAATAATGGCAGGCCAGTCATCAAGAACCCCGATTCTCCCTTGCTCTGACCATAGACACAGAGCACCCCACACCATAGGGGAAAGAGCTGCACATATGTGAACAACGAAGGCACCGAAGGAAGACCCCTCAGCTTTGTGTGAAGATAGTTATCTTTCTGGTCCTCACCTAGATTGGGGGTTTGAATCTAGGTTCTCACACATGACAAGAGCTCTCAGCCCCAGGCCTCACCCAATTCTTAACCACCCATAGTCTGGGGTGTCTTATATAAATGGAAATAGCTTACTCAACATTCTGTTACTGGAGTGAAATACCTGAGATCATCGACTTAACAGGAAAAAAAAAAGTTCATGGTTCTGGTCCTCAACTACTTGTTCCTATCATTTTAGGCCTATGATCGTTCTGTACATCATGGTACCGGATGCTGATTCAGGAGGCTTCTCCACCTCATGGTAGCCAAGAGCTACTGCACCTGATGCACTCGGAAAAGAGAGGCAGGGGACACTGTCTCAAAAACAAAAACAAAAACAAAACTGAACAAAAATCTCCTGCTAGCCAGGAAGCAAATAGGAAGAGAGAAAGGGTTGAGTCCCAAAATTTCCTTTAAGAGAACAGGCCCAATGACCTAAGTGTCTTTCACTGCCAGGCATGTCCAACCTGAAGTCAAGAATAGCTATGATTAGCTGGGTGTATGGCTCATGCTTTTAGACCCAAGACTGGAGAAGCAGAGGCAGGTGGCTCTCTGAGTTCCAGGCCAGAGCCTGGTCTACACAGTAAGTTCTAGAACAGCCAGGGCTATATGGAGAGACCCCATCTCAAAAACAAAACAATTGCTATGAATGTCCACCAACACAAACCACAACCTGACTTAAAACAGGACAGTTTTTAGCAATTGTTTGTAAGTCAATAGCGCCCTTTTCCTATATGAACTCTGGAGGCTTTGTCAGTACCGTGTTACCATACACTGAAATGTCCAAAGATTAGACTGGCTAGGGAGACTACATCCTCCCTCTAAAGGTTCTGTCTCCTGTCCAAAGTATCATGGGCTGGCAGGCAAACCTCTAATGCCCAGGTCTTTAAGGGATAGTCCAGGCGGAAGCAACAGAGCTGGAATTAGGCCAGGTGGCAGAGCACCTACCTAGCAAGCACACAGCCCTGCATTGATCTCAGCTGCTGGGTAAAAAAAATCCAAATGAAAGCAGCAACCAAGTATGAAAAAATTAGAAATGCCACCCTTTTAAAGGTATTGTACTTACAATAAATACTAGTAGAGTGATCTTTTTCTTCCAGGAATTTTTAATACAGTCATCGTGCAGTGTACACATGAATAGTAACTCCCCCCAAAAAATACCTTACATGACCCAAGAGTTGTGTGTGGAAAAGGTCCATGGGTTTTCTGTTGTATTTATCCCGTCAAAGAACAGCTATCCTCCTTGGTTTAGCCTGTTGTGCACTAATCAAAAAAGTAATCGAAACGTTCATGCAATATGTTGTATTTTACTGATTTCATAGATGCAAACATTCATTTCCTTGGTTAAAACATCCCAATTCCAGAAGCCAGTTTGAAGGGCAAAATGGACAACAAATGATTCTTGGGATAAAAGAGATGGATGGGAGCTTGAGGAGCTCACCAAGTGTTCTTTGAAGGGCATGCAATCCATGTGGAGCAAACTCACCTCTCATAGGCCCTTATCAAACATGTTAGTGTCAAGCCAGCAGGGGACAAGTGTCTCTGTACCAGCTAATGTCAACCTGACTGTTGTCAGTAATAGGATCTCTTCAGACTAGAGGACTGAAACTGAGCAGATCCAGCAGGCTTATAACCCACATGTGGACATGGACCCTTGACATTTTGAGGGGAACTGGACTGAAAATTAATGGGGTGTTTGTCTTCCAAAGCTTGTGTCCAGCCAGAGCTCAGTTCTTCCTGAAACATTCCCACACACACCTGGCATAGTAACGAGACAGATCACTGTCTCAGAGTGTGAAGTACGAGGGTGACAAATGGTTAAAAAAAAAAACACCAGGCAAAAGAGATAGGTCACCTTACACTTAGGTCAGGTTGATATGCTGTATTTTCATACGCCTCTGAAGCCATTTTACAAACACAAAGAGCATTCCCCTTTGGGTGAAATGACACTCTTTCAAAATGGCAAAGCAGGAAATAAGAAAGAATCACAACAGGTTAAATATGCTCTGAGCTACAGTTTTCTGTGTGCAGATGCCCATCGTGAGTAGCTTGTAAAATCAGCCACTGTGACCGGTCCCGAGCCGTCTCTGCTGATTTTACAGATACTTAGCAATGCGGCTGCCTCTCCAAGGGCAGGCTCCAGCCTGACGTTTGCACAGCCAGCAGAAATAATTTCTTGTGGGAGATAGAATTTCGTCGTTTAGCAATATTCCATCACAGAAAGCTGCACCCTCAGCCACACACGCTGTCTATTACAGGGGGAGGTGGCTGCCCTTCCCTGGGCTGCTTCCCTTCAAATTAGTAGGCAGCCAGCAGGTAAATCAATGCCTTTTATACAGGATGGCAGGGCAGATGCTATAGGGCTCTTTAGAGGGAATATTTATCATTTGAGGTGGGTCACAAGGTTTTTACAAGTTGTCTTCTTTTTTTTCTTGATTATCAGAGGGAGTCACGTTCAACAAAAGAAAATTCTAAAAAAAAATTTAAGAAAATCTGGAATAATATTTATTTCAGTTATTCAAAGATAATCACTTTAACTTTGTAGTGAGATCTGTACCTTCTTATACAGCTGATGTGCCACATAGCTTGTAAGCTGGTTCCTCACCTGATATTATATCACAGATGTTGCACCTTCAGCTGCCTTCTTTTGTGGTTTAACTGATATTTTCTTTTGTTGTTTGTGGGTTTTTAAAGTACATGTATGGGTGTCTGAAGTGGCATGGTCATGAAATACACACACACACACACACACACACACACACACACACACACACACATTGTGGCACTAAAAAAATATTTTGTGGGTTAATCAGAAAATATACTGCTGTGCTTATTGCTTGTGTACCACCTGCTAGCAACATTCTCAAAGCAGTTCTTTTTGGTATGAAGGTAAGAAGCTCTAGAGAGCAGAACATGAGATGAAAAGAATCACAGCATCTTCTTCCTCCCAGATTTTCATCTCTCCTCTGCTGTCCCTCCTCCACTGTGATAGTTAGTACTGGCTTTTAGCTTGGCTTATTAGAGATGCTTAGCAAATTGGCAAGGCACACTTCTGGGTATGCCTGGGAGGGTGTTTCCAGAATGAACTGAGTACAGAAGGCATACCTTGAAGGCAGCTGTATCATCCAATGGCATGCACCAGAATTGCATTTCTTTGTAGTGCTGAATAATATACTACTGTGTGGATGAATTACATTTTGTTGATCCATTCAGCTGTTGCTGGACACTTACGTTATTCTACTTTTTAAGCTTTTGTGAATGACACTCTTCGAGATTAGTATTACAATAGCTGTGTCTTTTGCCAAGGTCAAAAATCCTGTTCACTCCTTTCCTGTGCATCCGCCCTCTGTTGGTTCTAATGAGCAGTCCTTTTCTATGGCCCTTCAGGACTAGGCTGGTGGTTGCTGTCTAGTCTTGCTAACTTGAGGGATAATACCGTTCTTTGTGGGTCTCTCCACACCTTTGTAAACTCCTCATTCTGAATGTGCTGTCTGTCTGCATTATGACTGACACCCAGACTTTGCTGTAAACTACACTTTAGGCCTGAACAAGGAGTACCACTGCAGATGCACCTGGGAACGTGACCTGTGCACTCTCTTCCACAGACACTAACAAGCACCAGCAAGTTCAAAACGACTCAGATGCCCAGAATCACTGCCCTTCACCAGGTTCCAAATAGTACAGTTAAAACCTGGAAAATGTCGGTTGCGAGGACATTTCCCAGTCAGTGCACCGCTGCTCCTTCAACTCCACCACCATCCTGGGCATTCTGCTTTCCTCAGAGTCAAGGTATAGATCCCAGGCTGTTTTAAGAACTTGGGCCAACCCTTTTCAATGGAAAGCTGGTTTGACAATATTTGAAAATTAATCACAGGTCATTGACACACTTTCTACACAGACTTTGCTTCATAACGTGTTGTCTTTAAATAGCCATCAAGCTTGTAGAAGAATAGAGAAACATTCTCATAGGCATAGATTGTCTTCTGAGCTGTCAATGTCTTGTTCATTTTTCTCCAGACATAATTGTATTCTACCCAGATCTTTTAATGTTTAAGCTTCTATAGTAGCAATAAAAGACTGAGGTTAGGACTAGACTCAGTTCAGAATGTGTTTGCCAGACCAACATAAGAACTCGAGTTCAACCTCAGAGCTCACGTTTTGAAAAAAAGCCAGACCACTATGGCACATGTGCACTCATACACCCATATAACATGTACACACACACACACACACACACACACACACACACACAGTGCCAAGGCTGAGTGACCACCAGCATCTCTCCTTCATATTTTTAAAAGTTGCTTAACTAACACTTCTCGTGGTTCATTTTCTGAGCAAGACAAATAGAGCTGCCCTCATGTGTACGTCAAAAGCCACATTGGGTGTGATTGTTATTACCAGTCCCTCCTGGCTCACAGTGGCTGCAGATCTGAATGGCAGAGAGAGATGAGCAGGGAGCTGAAGGGAAGGAAAGAGAACAGTCTTGGCGTACCTCGATTCTTGGCCAAAGACAATGCTGAATTTAGAGTATTGCGTCATCTTCTGCTTGTGACCTCATTTGTATTATTAACCCTGGAGGTGGAAATTTGGAGCAATCCTTTTAACCTCTTGAATCTGCAAATTATCTGTAGAAAAAGAAGAAAGTGTGTGTGTGTTTGTGTGTGTGTGTGTGTGTGAGAGAGAGAGAGACAGAGACAGAGACAGACAGAGAGACAGAGAGAGAGAGAGAAAACATATTTAGCTGTACTAAGATGCATCTGAAGTCTCATCAGATTTAATGAAGTTTAAAGTTCTTGGGTTGGTGGGTTCTATATTGCAAAAGAGAAAATGAGACACACAAGGATTTAAATGACAGCTCCAAGTTCATGCCACAATAAAGAATGAACCTCTACATCTGGGCCACCTGGTTCTTAGCTTAGTAGATGGCCCAGAATAAAGACAGACCGGAGGTTTAGAAGAATTTAATTGGCAATAAAATAAAAGCATCAAGAGAGTGAGCCAACAGACTCAACGGATGTTGTGAATGCCAGACGTCCCCTGCTGGTGACACTGTGGCCGCCATGGCTAACGCAACTCTTGGACAGGGTTCTAAAAGGCACAAAACACAACTGCAAAGTATCTCCAACTTTAAGTGAGCTGGACAGGTGGGCAACAATGACGAGGAGACCGAGTCTAGTGAACTGTGGTACATAGTTCAAGGCCACCAACCGGTAGCACCAAGCTCAGGTTCAGTGGCCATGGTCTGGCTGGTGAAAGGCCTGCCGTAAGTTATTCATTGAACTACAAAGTGTCCCTTCTGGCTTTTGATAATTCCTCTCCTTGCCAACCTATCAATAAACCTCCCTATTCCCTCCTCTGCAAAGATGAGTTGAATGATTGATTTGTCCTTCCTGCCCATAGGTTTTAGATAGGTGTAATGGTGACATCTATAACCTCGGCGCTTGGAGAACGAAGGAAGGAGCCAGCAGATGACTCACTCACTTAAGTGCTTGCTCTGCAAGCATGAGGACCTTCCTTTGATCCCCAACAGCCCTGAGAGGCAGAGACACAAGGTTCCCTGGGGCTCCCTGAACAGCCAGCCTAGCCTAATTGGTGATCTCCAGACCAATGAGTGATTCTTTCTCAAAGAGAGCAGTTTCCTGAGAATGACATTTGATATTGTCCTCTGGCCACCACCTATGCTTGAGTACATAGGCACACACAACACCCTCCTTGAATAGCTACATACACACCCATACCTAAACACACACACACACACACACACACACACACACACACACACACACGCTGAAAAATGTCTTTGTTGTTGTTGCTTAATGAAAGCAAAGCAGGAGGATTCTGGGCTTGGGCTACAAAGCAAGACTCTCAAAAACAAAACGAAGTAAAAATTAGCGGTATGCACCTCTCAAGCACTGTTCTCTTATATTTTTGGTTATGAGCCTAGCCTTTAACGGCTGAGCCATCTCTCCAGCCCTCAAGCACTGTTCTCAAAACCCAAGAGTCTGCCCTGATGTTGACTAAATCGTTTTCGAGAGAGCCCAGACCATGAACTGTAGGCACAGTGAGCTTTTGCTGTTTAGTATCTCAGAATAAGAATGTCTAGGAAGGTCTTACCTGTTTCATCTTTGTTTTCAAAGAATCTGAGCCTAACACATTTGTACTCACAATAGCAAGTTGGTGCTTTAAAGCAGAAGAAGATGAAATAACAGAACTGATTTTTTAGCACATAAGAACAACTCGTATACACTTCAAACTTTGATTTCTGAGGAGAATAGAAACACACACACACACACACACACACACACACACACAGCAGCAGCAGCAGCAGCAGCTTCCCTCACTGGACACAGTTTAGGACACTGTGTTGTGTGTGTTTGGGCGTGGGGAGGGAGTGTGTCAGACTTCACTTCGAAGTGCATGTAGCTTCTGGGCATCGTTGATGTGTCACTAAATTTGAAGTAATTTTCTGGTGAGTCACACCCTCACATTAAGTTAACTGTTGGTGTCCACTCGAGGTACAGAAAGAAGTGTCAAGGCCAGCCTGAACAGCCCTTGCATTTGTGATACTATAGAGCAGATAACGCAGGAGGACTCACGCAGGAGGACTCACGCAGGAGGACTCACCGGGAGCTAATTGGATCACACTGGGAGCCCTTGAAAGCTGCTGCTGCTCACTCATGATGAGTATCTGCATCCAGCATTCCTTCTATGGGTTTGTCAGTCTGGCTCCTTCCCCCATCCCCTTTGCCCTCTTTAATGGGATGCCCTGTTTCAGTCCAGCGGCGAATAAATGGCTAATGGAAAGAAGAGCAAGCCGGTGTTGACAGGGCATGAAATAAGCATGAGAATGACCAGACCTGATGCTCCTCTGTGAAGGGGATGGAAGAAGCAACTCTTCTTTTGCTCCTGGATCTGCAGGTCTAGGTAATGCCAGGCTGTACATGGTGTTGTGTTATGATGTGGGGCTTCTAGTGAGCACATGGGGTAGGACCATGGCCCAGTAGGGTTGAATTCTCTCTTTGTCTGTCTCTCTGTCTCTCTGTCTCTGTCTCTGTCTCTGTCTCTCTCTCTCTCTCTCTCTCTCTCTCTCTCTCTGTGTGTGTGTGTGTGTGTGTGTGTGTGTGTGTGTCTGTCTGTCTCTATCTGTGTATACTCACATACTCATGATCAGCTCATTCCAGGGAAGAGGCTGATTGATCCTCTAATAAGGAGCAGACAAGGGAGGGCAGGACAGGCAACCTCTTCTTTTCATGGTTTCCTTAGGTGTATGGATTATTTTGGCATCCTGTGACCAAAATACCTGCCAGAAACAATTTGAGGAAGAAAGGTTTCCGGTGGTACAGACTTTCAGAGGCGTGCAGCCCATCACAGAGGCAAAACATAATGGCAGGAGTGGCTTGATCTATGGGAGATCGTGTGCAAGACTGTTCACAGGACTCAGAACTGGAAGCAAGAGACCTAGCTTGGACTGTGGAGCAGACTTGACCCTCAGAGGCCCCTAGTGACACTCTTCCAGCATCCAGGCCCCAACCAGCTGGGTGTGAGCCTTCAGCCATGACTCCTGGGGTGCAGATGTCCATACTTGCCTCAGGCCAAGATTTAGAGAAGTTGAGGTGTCAACTTTCCAGACAGCCCAAGGGCCTGAGCCACTGTCCATCAGGACTCTCAGTGTTGCTTTGCTCACCTCAACCCAGGTGTGCCTCAGCTGGGAGACATTAAAGGCGTTCTGTCTTTGCACGTGCTTCAGCCTCAAGTTGTCCCCAGAGGAACACTGGACACTGGTAGGCAGAGGGTGAGCCTCTGGCTGCCAGCCTGGTGGCAGAAAAAGGGTAAGGAATGTTAGGTTCCATCAGTGTAATAAACATCCAAGAAAAACAACTTCTAGGGTAAAATGTTTATTTTGACTCTCAATTTCAGAGCTTTCAGCCATAGTAACTTGGCCCTGTTACCTTGGCAACGGAGTAAGTATGAGGGGGGCAGAAGCACATGGTGAAGGAGCTGCTGACCTCCTGACAGTGAGGAAGCAAAAGGAGAAGATGGAAGGGCTTAGGGTCCCAACATCCTCTGCAGGAACATGAGCCCCGTGACCTAACTTCCTCCAGTCAGGCTGCGTTCTCTAAAGGTTCTAACACCTCCTAATATTGCCCCAGGCTGAGATCCAAGGCTTTATTTATCTGACATGTGGTCGCTTGGAAGATGTCCAAGGTCTAAGCAGGTGGGAAGAGGAACAGAGAAAAGAACAAAATATGGCTGTCACCCAGCTGTGAGCAAGCTATCGCCTCAAGAGGAAATATCACATCCTTGTTTCCTCTCAAGGGGGAAAACCATCTGAGGTGGGGCTTTACCACCACCCAACCTTTGTCTTAGTTCTAAACAAAGCAAAGGTGACTCCTCCTCTTGCCACAAGAATAGTCAGGCAAAGGGTGACAAGCTTAGAAAGCTAAGCTTGAGGAGACTTAGGGTCCGTTTCTAGGGTAGGAGCAATCAGTGGGCAGCATCTTTTTCTGGTAACATATTTAAATAATTTAAGGATCCAAGAGGCATCTCAGCAAAGTCTAGCATGGAAAAAATTATACAGATAGTAGGTTGAATTATGACTCCCCAAATATGTCCACACCCTCACTGTTGGCACCAGTGAATTTGACCTTACTTGGAAAGATGTGATTTAAGGTCATGGAGGTGTGTTATTCTGATATGGGTGAGTGAGCCTCATGTTCAAAGACAAGTGTCCTTATTAGAAAAGAAGACAGGAAGAGACAGAGGAAGGCTGCATAAAGAAACAAACAGAAGGAATTAGCTTGTATCCCACTAGAAGTTTCTCCCACTAGAAGTTGGAAGATACAGATGAGGTTATTAGAGGCTCCACAAAGGATTAATTGTGCTTACAGACTTCCAGTCCTCAGAACTGTGAGCAAATAATTTTCTTTTGACCTTTCTTTCTTCATTTCTCTCTCTCTCTCTCTCTCTCTTTCTTTCTTTCTTTCTTTCTTTCTTTCTTATCCAGTTTGTGGCAATGAGTTAGGAAGCCCTAGGCCATCTGTGTCACAAGAGATACTTAGGAGAACCAAACAGACTTCCCTTGGGACTAAGGGCTTCTTCCAACAGGTCTTTTGTGAGTACAGTGCCACATGTTCTTGAGGCTGGGCCTAAGGTCACACTGTTATAAAGCAGAGTATTTGTAACCTTAGGGAAGGTGGCTTATTGGAATCTACCCCTTGTGCTGCCTTCAGGAAATCTGGAATTGAAGTGCCCTCTGGCTGTCATTGGGAGCTGAGGTGGCTTGCCACGCAACTGGCTGGGGAAAGGCAACAGCCTGGTAAGTTTGGTTCTAGCTGATTCATTCCCTGCTGACTTCCAGAGGCCATTACTGTGGAGCACACTGTGAGCCTGAGGAAAGAGTACCTTACCCACTAGACCACTGGACTAAGCTAACCTCCTCTCCCTCCGAGCCTGCCCCATAGGAGGCTCTCTCACATACTTGATTGCTGCTTACTCTGTGGAGGGCAGGGTGTAGCTGCCCAGAGCTTTGCTGATGCTTTGTCCTAGGTTCTCCTAAGTCCCCAGCATTTATCTGGAGCCTTCCCTTCCTTCCCCCCACCACCTCCCACTCCCTTACACAAGTGAGGTTTGGCATACACTTGTTGGTCCCCAACCTTTTCTCAACTACCTGAGGAAATCTCCACAGGGCCGGCTCTGACAAACGGGGCTCCCAGGAGTAAGGCCAGCGCTTGCACTGTACACATGGGACAGATAAGGGATCGGACAGCATTAAAAAACAAAAACAAAAAAAAAACCCTGCATCCACACCTGTTTGTGCTGCCCTTTCCATAAAAACTTGCCAAGCCTCTAAAAGAGAACTGCCTGGCCTCCACATGGCACAGCTGGCCAGAGAGGAAGGACAAAGAGCCTGAACAGGTCCTCTGCCCATAAAAACAGTGTGACCCTCCCGAAGGCTGGGCAGAGCCATGGGCTCCTGACGTGAAGGACGGCCTTTTAGAGCTGAGGAAGACATTCTTAGCTACTTCATTTCCAAATGGGTAAAAACAAATCAGTGGCCTTTCCTTTTCATCTGGCAGAGGATTTTCTTCTCGTAGCAGCTCTTAGCAACCGCTTCATCCCTCCTGATTAGTGTGGCCATTAGGGGGAAAAAAAAACCGATTCCTCAGCACAGTGAGTTGTCTCAAATCCTGACAACTGTAACCATTCCAGATGGCGAGAACATCAGTGACCATAATAGCCCTTCCCGTCAGTGTTCGGCCGTGGATTGTTCTCGGAACCGCAGGGGACACACACAGGCTTGTAGCCTGTGGAGAGTTACAAGGGGTGGCAGCGATGTAATGACACTCATTCTGCAAGCCCCATGTGGAAATCAGTCGCCTTTCTTTAGAGTCACATCTTACAGGAGGGGCAGAGCCCAGCTCCGACTGTGAAAAGCAGAGAACAAAAAGACGGCGGAGCAATCCAGAAAAACACCGAGCGAGGGTAAGGAACTGGCCCTCAGATGCACAGTCAGCATGAAGACGGCAGATGTCTTTCTTGTCACCTGCAGGCCTCCGGGTCCAATATGGGAAGAAAAAGAAGCAATCTGCTGTCAATCGTGAAGAGCCTGAACAAGTCCCACATCTTCACGGCTCACATTTTCCGAGAAAGAGATGCCAAGTCAAAGGAAAAGAAAGCCAATTTTTAGGATTTGTGGAAATGACTTCGCGAGGCTGGTTAAACTAAAGCAAGCTTCCCCCACCTGTGCTCTGTTAGATGTGAGAGCATACTAAACATAGCTGAATAAATCCAACCAATCTTGAGGCTTGAGTTATTAAAAAAAAGAAAAAAGAAAAAAGAAAAGAGCAGAGCAAAATCTCATCATTACGGCAGAGTGAAGTGCTGACTGCACAATGGGTGGTTTAAAGTTAATGGTAAATCAGCTGAGCAGCCACTAAAAAGATGATGCATTGATTTAATTCCAAGTTGTTACAGAGAGAGCAGCCAAGCTGATCTACACGCAGAGCTGGCAGACGGCTCCTTTTGGTGAGAATATTCATTTTTATGAATTACTCATTCATCTTTTTATATACCTCCTCTTTAGCCCTGCCCCACTTCTCACCTACGTGGAGTCCATGTCCAGGATTTCAAAGGTGAAAAAGAGAGAGTAGTGAGCATTTTAATGAGGGTGGAGGAATGGTGGCAAGGAGATTCCAGTTTTGGAAAGCCCATATAAAAATAGAAGAGAGAGAGAGAGAGAGAGAGAGAGAGAGAGAGAGAGAGAGAGAGAGAGAAAGAAACAGAAGATTAGGAAAGCTGGACAGAGGCAGTAATTGGTCTCAGAAGCGTCAGTCAGCTAGTTATTTACTGAGTCTGCACCCTGTGTGTTTTCATGGTACGTTTGTTTCAAATCCAGGCTGTGACTCATAACAGCTAAGCTATCTGCTCACCTCCTGCAGGAAGAAGCTCTTAGACTTTGCTCGTCTAATGAACCAAAGAATAAAAACATATGCACTGGAGCAAAGAAGCACAACCCTCAGAAGAAAACGCAGCAGAATCCTGTCATTTCCTGGGAGAAACCCAAGCCTTATACGTACTAATCCTGTTCTGCTGGGAGCCGTACCCTGGACCTTGTGGACATTTGTCTTTACAGATTCTGGGGGCACCCTTTTCAATTGCTTGGCTTCTTTCCATCTCAATAGAGACCTAGTGGGTCTGATCACATTGTGAAGAACTCACAGCATTTTATCTGCCTGTCAAGGCTATTACTACCTCAAAGTACATTTACTCTCCCCTCTTGGGTCCCAGAACAGAAAGGCAAATGGGAAGGTCAAGAAAGAGACGATAATGATGACCCCTTTGGGGCTATCGGCCATAGCCCAGGATCCCTTTAGCTCCTAAGTCAGAGGTGAGACAATAAAACAAAGTGGCTGGGAACTTGGGCTCCAGAGGCAAGCCACTAGCCAGGGATCCTGTGACTCCTGCTGACTACCTGTGGCCTTTGGCAAGTTACTCATCTCTCTGAACTTCTGTTTCTGGGAAATAGATACAGTTCTATTGTCTCTCTCATAGGTTTGTTATGGGTTTAAACCGAGGCTTTAGCGCATAGCCTGGTGCTATTATCAGGATCTTGAATTATTATCAGTAATTCATATTATCCTGTCTCTCTTAAATCTATATATTTAAATGCAATCACCAAAATGATGGCATTAGAAGGCAGGGCCTTTGGGAAACCACTTAAGTCCCCAGGGCTCCTCTATCAAGAATGAGATTCTGCTCACGTGGGCAATAGACTTTGCATTGTCCACATGGTACAAGGTTTGCTAGCATTCGTGATGAAAAAATTCTGGGAGCAAAGAGGATTCCACTGAGATTCCGCAGGAAGGCTCAGCAAGCAGGACAGGTAGAAATGCAAAGCGCTCCTTTGGGAAAATCAGAAGTCAGCCATCTCCCCCAATCCCAAACCCCACTCCCACCCCAGAATTTTTGGCGTCACACTGATTCTGTGGAGGCTCACAGTATACTAAGCAAGGGTTGCTGAAGGTACCCTGTGGGTCAAAGCATGCTCCAGAGTCTCCATTCCACAGGCAAGCCCTGTGTGCAGCGAGCAAATAAGACTGTAGGGTGAGGCTGCTGCTGCAGTGGAGAAGCTTGGATGTGAGAGATGGCAGAGGTCTGTCAGGGTGGCAGTTCACTCACTCTTGAGTTTCACGGGCAGGCGCTCTCAGATACCATGAGTCTCAAGGGAGGATCTAGACTTACATTTATTGAGAAGTGCTGAAACTATTGATTTTAGGAACTCTCACAAGGATTATATTGCTGCTGCTGTTGTTGTTGTTGTTGTTGTTGTTGTTATTCTAAAATGATCCTCAAAAGTCCAAGTATTGATGGCTTGGTCCTATTGGGAGGTAATAGAATCTTTAGGGGGTAGAACCTCACAGGAGGAAGTTAGGTCATTGGGCCATCCCCTTGAAGAGAATATGGGGACACTAAACCTTTTCAGTCTCTCCCCCTCTCTTTGCTTTTGAGCCTTTATGAGATAAACCAGGCACCCTCTGCCATATGGCCCCACCATATTTGCTAGCCAGTAAGAGGACCTTGTCAGTGGGGACTACTAGAGACCATCTCTTTATTTCAGAACCACAGGGAAGATGGCTGGCCATTGAAGTCCATTGCTCCTGGATATGAAGAGAAGAACACTCGATGCCCCACAGCTAGAAACTGGAAAGCGCTCCTCTGGGAGGACATGAAGTCAGCCATCCACCTTGCCTGTCCTGTGGTTGCATTAATTCTTTGGGGGATCATATGCGTGGGCTGCTAAACTTTCCCAGTGGTCAAAGCAGGCTCCAGAGATGGAGACTCATGCTCTGAAGGAGAGTAAGTGACTCATTTTCAGGAAACAGTTTGGCTCTAGCCAGTGCTTCTCAACCTGTGGGTTGTGACCCACGGGGGTCATGTATCAGATCTCTTGCGTGTCAGCCATTCACGTTGTGATGCATAACAGTAGCAAAATTACAGGTATGAAGTAGCAATGAAATAATTTTATGGTTGTCACCACACCCTGCAGGTGGCAGCTTTAGGAAGGTTGAGAACCACTGAGTTAGAAGGTACACAAAGCGACCACTGATCAAGTTTTCCACTGCGTGGATGAACTCCTCTGCCCAGGTAGTCAGGGTTGTGCATACACTCAGTCCCAGTCTCCATGATACTTGCCCTTCATACCTAGTCTCCTGTAGATAATATAGTTCTTTCTTCTTTCTTTCTTTCTTTCTTTCTTTCTTTCTTTCTTTCTTTCTTTCTTTTTCTGAGACAGGGTTTCTCTGTATAGCCCTGATTGTCCTGGAACTCACTCTGTAGACCAGGCTGGCCGCGAACTCAGAAATCCTCCTGCCTCTGCCTCCCAAGTGCTGGGATTAAAGGCGTGAGCCACCACCACCCAACAAGTTCTTTCTTAATCCCCATCTGTGCTTTCTTTCTCCTAGAATGTATAGGGCTAGATAGGAGATGATTGCGGCTCTCAGAAACATGAGTCTCAAACTCCTTAACTGATAATTATCTGGGGGTTCTCCTTAAGTCAACTAACTCCTGGGCCAAACCCTGGGCTGTCCCTCAGCCTCTGGGATGAAGACATCTTTTGGAAGTTGCTTTAGTCCTTTTACACACATGTCTCAGCCTGAGAACTGGCTTCAAAATAATCCAACGTAGCACCTTTATTTTGTAGGTTGGTAAACTGAGGCTCAGACAAGCGAAGCAGCTTTTCCCATGTTGCCAGCTAGCTGGCAGCAGATGCAGAGATCTCTCCAGGAGAGGAGCTGGAGATGAATTCTTTCAGCAAAGGGAGCTTCAGGGTATATGGATGTGAAACTTTCACAGACAAGCAAAGGCTGAGTTCCGTTTCTTCTCCAGCTGGCTCTAGTCCTGACTACAGTGATGTAGGACTTATTGGCATATTTTAAAACAAGCACAAATTCTGTTTCCAAATAAAGTCAGAATCCAGTTTATGCCCAGCGAAAATAAATTAATTTTAACGAGGGTCTCACAGTGTTTACAGATTTTTGCATATTTCCTCTGACAATTTAATGCTATTTTGCTTTGAATGCTTGATATCGAATTGATGAGGTGTTTTTGAAGACACCAAGGGGAAGACCATAAATATAACTAATTTTCAGTCTTTTTAATTCCACAAGATAAAGTCAGATGTAGTAGCAAAGAGTAGGTAACAGAAGAGAGATGGGGAAATGTCAGTGGTCCAGGGAGATGGTGGACACTGGATGGACATGGACAGAACAGAGAGCTTGCCTGACCTCCGATCCCAATGCTTTATGAAACATCATTGTATATATATTAATTAAAGTGTAATTCAGGGACAGAGTCCATGGCTACTGTCCCCTTTTACACTCTCTGTTGATACCAAACTCCACCTTGGGAATGAGAGAGAAGCACATATTGAGGATTGGATGCTGGGATAGGGGGTATGAGGATGAGCAGGAGAACATGGGACCAGTAAGGGGCCTGAAGTTTACATGATCCACCAGGACCTGTGTGTTTAGAAGGGGATCCAGTATTAGGGGAACGTAATGGTTTGAGTAAATGGCCCCCTTAGGCCCATAGGGAGTGGCACTTTAGGAAGTGTGGCCTTGTTGGAATGGGTGTGGCCTTGCTGGAGAAAGCATGTCACTGGGGGGTGGGCTTTGAGGTCTCAGATGCTCAAGCCGGGTCCAGTGGGCTGGTCACTTCCTGCTGCCTGCAGATCCAGATGTAGGACTCTCAGTTCCTTCTCCAGCACCCTGCCTGCTTGCAGGGCACCATGCTTCTTGCCATGGTGATAATGAACTAAATCTCTAAAACTATAAGTCAGCCCCAATGAAATGTTTTCCTTTATAAGAGTAGCTGTGGTCATGGTGTCTCTTCACAGCAATAGAAACCCTAACTAAGACAGGGGGCGTGGTGGAGGAAGGCTACAGTGGGCACAGGGAGGCACAAATGCTCACAGAGCAAGTATGGAAAGCTAGAGCCGCAGAGTTGAATTAGGTATGGATACTCAAGCCTGCACCCCTAGCTTCAGATCTCTTGGTGTGCAAACAGCAAGCCCAGCTGAGACAGTTTTCTGCTGTAATTTCATTCATCCACTTTGTTCCATTTGATTATTCAAAAAAAAAATTGTTGTTCTTTAAAAGTGACAGCAATATAAAGACAACTGATAGCCTACTACCCTGTGCCATTGCACAGTACATAGAGGGGAGCTAAACCCCATAGAAGCTGGCAACTCTCCTAAGGACCCAGTTGGGCATCACACCCAGGCCTGCCCCCATCCCAGATAGCCTTGAAGATCTTCTGCCATGCTGATGTAGTAAGCCCTGTTCAGACATGTCGGGAGTCCTGCCGCAACCTCCCCCACAGTCTGCTCTGCCACTTCACCGAGGGGGATCTGATTTCAGACCCAGCTTCCTGCTCACGTACAGTGGAAGTTTGGCTGACTCTCTTCATTTCTGGGTTAGGTCTCTTTGTTAGCCAGAGGCAGGCTGTAGTCTAGTAGTCTTGGAGAGTGTTCCTTCTCTCATTCCATGTATGTGTTCTGGCCCACTATCATTCCTCCCGGATGGGAGAACATGGATGACACTTCCTGTCCCTCTGATGATCTGACTATTGCTCCCTATACTCTACTAGGTAATCACCCACCTCATATCCACTATTCTCTAGCTGAAAAACCATGGACCTTCTTTAAGGGAGCTGTGGACTCCCAGGTTTCCTCTGCAAGATGCACCCTTTTAAAACTCTCAGTCTCTGAGACAGTAGGCAGGGATTTCAAAGGACCCTTTCACCTCCTTGCTTTGTCATAGTTTGAGTGTGAACTGTCTGTCCCCCATAGGCTCATGTGCAGAATGCTGGTCCCCAGCTCACAGGGTTATTTTGGGAGCTGGGACCTAGCTGGAGAAAGTGGGTCACTGGGTGTGTGCTTTGGAAGGTTATACAGGGTCCAGTCTCTTCCTCCTTCTCTTTCTGGTCCAGTACTACATGAAGAACCTTATTTACCACAGGTTCCCATAACCATGATGCTCTTTCCAAGTGTAGCTGGCAAGCTCAAGCCTGACCCAGCACAGGCAGAACACCATGAGCCAAATAAGTCCTCCCTCAAATAAGTCCTTTGTTTATGCCACGCTTTCTGACACAGTGAATAGAAGAAATGTTGCTAACTCTATCCCCTCCTGCACCCCAATACTTTTCTTTCCCCTGCTTGCAGGAGATAGGTTTGATGATAAGAGCTCCAGCAGAGATCTTAGACAAGAGGAGGCAGAGGACTGAACCTACATATTAAGTATGTGGGTACAGAGATTGACACAACTCTCCGATGACCAGTGAATCACCTCACCAGGACTGGACTCCCTACCCTCAAATTTCTTTGATTTGAGGGACAAATAAAGGCTTCTGTGTTTAAGCCTCTGTTACTTTCATCTGATTGTATGCAAACAAACTAATTTTAACTCCTATACCTTCAGAATCACCATTTTTCCTTTCTCTGGCTGTAATAGTTCCCCAGAGTTGTCATGGTAATTTTGCTGTAGTCTGCAGGTTGGCTAAGCCGATAATGCACTTCCAATTAACATTCAAACATGCTGCCTCACAGTCATCCCTGGGCTATGTTGTCCTATGTCCTCATCACTGCAAAAGGCAACAGCCCTTCTCCTGTCACTAGTGACCTAAAGTCTAGTGTTAGCTTTTATTCTCTCTTTCAATAAGTTTCCAAGTCCTATGCATTCTTCATTCTCTCGAAGAACATTGGGAGAGCATATTATCTCAGGAGAGATAAGCAGAACATGGTTAATTGTTTCAGTAAGGCTTGAAGTCGAGACCGACACTAGTTAAATTAGCACACAAATGCTCCATGGTAACTGTGTCAAGTGCTACAGAGGGAAGATACTGAGACAACACAGAGGGCACAGAGAAGGGTGTGACTAAGCTGAAACATCAGGGTGAACAATGTGGCTGACAACAGGGAGGATAGACACTCTGGAGAGGGGCGGAACTTCAGGAAGCAGCATTCAAGGAGACTGAAGGACGGCTCAGTGTATCCAGGATTTTGGCTAAAGCATCTGGTGCCCATGATGGATGACAAGTCCAAGAAGCAGATTCAAGGTTCAGAGCATGACTTGGGACTTCTTCAAAGACCAGAGGGAACGAAATATAGGCTGTTTCTGTTGTAAAGGGCTGGTAGGCAGAGCCCACCTTATCTCCCCATCTCTCCTCTCCATGTCCTTTCTCTTCTCAACTTTCTCCTCCCTTCCTGTCTCTCCAATCCCTCTTCTCTTCCTGAAACTCACTACACATGACCTTGAGGATCATTAGTCCCAAACATAGTACCCACCATTCTACCCTCACTCCGCAGTTCTTCCAAAGCACGCCAACTAAATGGAATCTAACTTCCTAACAGCACACTGAACCCCTGACTGTCCGTGCAGCCATCATGAGCTTTCTGTCTTGCTAACCCAACGCCCTGACTTTGTCCAATCTACAACCACATTGTTTTCTCATCTTCCTCCTTGGGCTGAAATGTCATTTTTTTTGAATGGCCATTTGTCCCTTCAGACCCATCTCGAATGTCCCCAGAGTCAATATTCCTCCTCTGCCACAGATGTGTGTTTCTCAGGGGGACCTGTCATCTCCTAGACTTGTACTGTCTGATTTTGGCAGGGGACCTCTGGCTTCCTTTCTGCTCACAGCTCTTACCTGGGTAAAGGGCTCAGAGTAAGCAGCAAACATATGGTGGCCCAGAAGTGGGCACACAGCATCAGCCACATGTACAATAGCTGTCAGGGTGTTCCTGTAAGTGACCCTGGTAACAGGCTGGCTGGTTTTTGAGGACAGACTATATGGGTTCCAATTTCAGTTCTGTGTGGCCATGATGGAGTTGTTGAAGTCCTCTGTCTGTTTGTGATGTGAGGATAACAGAGTATCTGTAACCTGGGGAGTTACGTGAGCTATGCACATGACACACTTCAAAGAGCCTGTTTCGTGTGTCACACCTGTGCACCCAGCTCTTTAGGAGGCTGAAGTAGAGAATCATGACTTCAAGGCAAGCTTGAGCTACATAGTGAGTTCAAGGCCATCTTGGGAAACTTAGCAAGACCCTGTCACAAACTTAGGAAAAAACAAACCAAAACAAGAAAGTGCTTATTCACAGTAAATACTCAGTAAGGTCTATCGTCATCCCCTCATGTCCATGTAGAATCTTCGTCACTGTGAAAAGAATCTTCTCTCACCTGGTAATCTTCGGAACAGTATCGGGGGCTTGAGTGACAGAATTTCTCACACACTGTTCAGAGCACAGCATCCTAACTCTAGATCAACGAGAAGAACAGAGCAAGCCACTCACCGTGCTCTATGAACCTCTGTGCCTTTCAAAGGTCTGTGAACTCCCTGTATGTGAAGAACTGACACCAGCCGTGCTCTGCAGCCCTTACCACACAGGACACCCTCACCATGGATCTGCATTGACTCCAGTAGTTTTCCCAAAGACCTTTGGAGGGAGCCAGGCCTCAGAGAGACCAGGTGACTTGCCAAGAGGCATCATCAGCATTTACAAGTGTCTCCAGCTGCTGTGGGCGTGTCAGCCCCTCTCAGTGCCTCTAACATCTGGGACACACATACAGCATTTCCTGTGTGGATCCCACTTCTATCTTCAGAAGAGTTTCATAATATTGCCTGTCAAAGAACTCTTAACAGCTTACTTGCCACTGGCCCACTATGAGAGCTTTAGCTAACAATCTGACAGAAACCTAGTGTCACCAAGGAAAGTGAGCCTCAGCTTTGGCTATAGAGGACCAGATAGCCTTTGGGCTTGTCTGTGAGACAGTTTCTTAATTCCTAATTGACATAGGAAGGTCCAGCCCATTATGGAGGAAAGTGCTGCCCCTAGGCAGTTAGGTCTGGGCTCTCTAAGATGGTAGCTGAGTGAGCTCTAAGTAAGCAGCATTCTGTGTGATTCTTGCCTCAGACTCCTGTCTTGCATTCCTGCCTTGGCTGTAATGGAAGATGAAATAACCCCTCCCTCAACCTTGCTTCTTGTTACAGTCACAGCAACAGAAAAGGACATCTAGGACACCCCTCTAGTCCCGTCATAGCTGCTGGTCCTCAGGTCTGGATTTCTGAAGACCCGTGTCCTAACACCAGGCTGCTGGAGGACAGTGTCCAGGGGAACTCTCCATCGCAGGCCATTCCCAGGCTAGCTCTTTCTCATTGCTTAGAGGCAGAACCTCCAAAGTATCCCTAAAAACAGACACTGCTTTCCTGGACTGGTGGAGTTAAAATGATTTAAGATTTGTCTTGGTTGACAGGTGCTGAAGTATCTCTTAGCATAGGCAAATGTTATAAAATGGCGGTTACTTTGATTGTATCTACCCTCCATCACCGTCTCTTACCCATAACTTTTCCTGCTCCTCCAATCACCTCGATCCTTTTTAGTCTCCTCTACATCCATGTCTCTCCCCACCACCAGTACCTGATATGAGAAAACACAAGTCATGTTTATCTTTCTAAGTCTGGCTTCTTGTGTTCAGAATGATGCTCTCCAGTTCCACCCATTTTCCTGCAAACACCTAATTGTTATTCTTTAGGGCTAAATAATGCTCCCTTGTGTACATATGCCAGGTTTTATTTGCTTATGCATCAGTTGAGTGGCAACTAGACTGTTTTCATGACTTGGCAGTTGTGAACAGTGCCGCGATAAACACGGGTGTGCAAGCCCCTCCATTATGTACTGGTTTTGATTCTTTGGGGTGTACACACAGGAATGTAGTAACGACTGTGTCTCAGCTCTGTTCACGGGTTTCTTTAGGTACCTGCCCTCCAGTTTCCAGAAAGGTCAAACTGATTTCCTTCCCCACCAGCAGTGTATAGAGGCCTTCTTTTTCCTCCCCGCTCCCTTGGCAGCAGTTTTTCGTTGTCTTGATGATAGCAATTCTAACTGGGGTGAGGTGGAATCTCTGCACGCTCTGAGTTTTTGCCTGACTGCTGGGGAACATTCTTCCCCATGATGATGAATTGTTTTTTTCATTTATTTATTGGTCATTTGTACTTTTTTGAAAAGTGTTTGTTTACCTTTCTCTTGGTTGGCTTACTTGTTCTTTCTGGTATTTGATTTTTTGAGTTCTTTTTACATTCTGGATGAACGGTTGCAGAGCTCTTTTCCCACTGTGCAGGCCATCTCTTCACGCCTGCCACTGCTGTGCAGAAATGCGTTGCTCTTATTTGTCAGTTCTTGTCGTCACTCGGAAAACCACAGCCAATGCCAATGTTCATGTCTTCACGTGTTCCTCCCATGTTGCCCTTTGGTGGCTGCAGAGAGCCAAGTGTTATGTTAAGGTCTTTAATCCATTTTAAGTTGACGCTGGTGTAGATTGAAACATGGTGACTGAGCCTTCTACACATGAGTACCCAGTTTCCCCAACATTATTTGTTAAGAAGTTGTCTTTGCTCCACTGTATATTTTGGGAACTTTTTATGGGGAACCAGCTAGATGTGGCTGCATGGTTTGTTTGTTTGTTTGTTTGTTTGTTTGTTTTTCCTGTGTTCTCCTTCAGTCTACATGTCTGTTTTCCTGTGGCCACAAAGCTCTTCTTGTTATGATATTACTATGGCTCTGTAGTGTAAATTGAAGTCTGGTATTTTAACACCTCTAGCCTTACTCTCTTTGCTCAGGATTGCTTTGGCTGTTCAGAGACCTTTGTGCTTCTGTATAAATTTGAAGGTTTTTTTTTTCTACTTCTGGGAAGACTATCATTGGGATTTTGGTGGTGAATACATTTATCCTAGTCCTCACGGTATTAATTCTACTGGACTGTCAATGTGCACAGGGGTTCTTCCCACTCTCTAACATCTTAAATTTCTTCCTACAGTATTTTATAGTTTTCATTGCTGAGCTCTTTCACTTCCTAGAATAAATTCATTCCTGAATATGTTATCCCTTTTAAGATTCCTGTGTTTGGGATTATGCCTTTGATTCATTTTCCAGAGTGTTCATTATCAGAGTAACAAAACCAAGCAACTAATTTTTGTATGATTTTATTTCTTGCTACTTGGCTTATTTTTTAAGGTTTTATTTTTATTATTTTTAAATTGTGTGTGTGTGTGTGTGTGTGTGTGCATGTTTATCAGAGCCCATGGAGCTAGAGTTATAGGTGGTGGTGGCCTGTCCAACATGGTGTTGGAAACTGAACACTCTGGTCTTCTGGAAGAGCTCTTAACTGCTAGGCCATCTTGCCAGTAGTCCTCATGTAACTTATTTGTACGTCAAATCTAAACCTCTCTTGATGAAGATTTTAGACAGGGTCATATCATCTAAACACAGGGATAATTTGGCTTTTTCCTATTTGCGTCTCTGTTATTTCTTTATCATGCCTTGTTGTTCCAGCTAAAATTTCAAGAATTGTGTTGAGTAAGAGTGGTGAGAGGGTATGGTGGAGTAAGCCTGTTTTCCCAGAGTTTAGGAGATGGAGATGAGAGGATGAGGAAGTAAAGGCAGCCTCAGATGCATAGCAAGTAGCCTGGGCTATGAGAGACCTTGGCTTGAAAAGAGAATTTGAGTTGCTTTGTCCATGGTTTTAGAAAAGGTGCTTTCAGTTTCCCCAATTCCGTATGAAGTATGTGGGTTTCTTGGATATGGCCTTTATTGTGTTGGGGTATGTTTCTTCTGAAATTTTTTTCTTCATGGGCTTTTGTCATGAAATGAAGTTAAATTTTGTCAAGTGCTATTTCTGGATCTATTAAATTGATTGTATGATTTCTTTCAGCTTGAATCTATTTATGTGATATGTTACATTAGATTTGTGTGTGTGTTGAACCACCCTTGGCTCCCAAGAATGAAATCTATGTTATCATGGCATGTGATCTTTCCAAGTGTGTTATTGAAGTCATTTGCATATGTTTTATTGAGGATTTTTGCCTCTGTTCATTGAGAATATTGGTCTATACTGCTTTTTTTTTGAGATATATTGTCATCTAGGTTTTGTATCAGGATAATGCTAACTTCCTAGAGAGAGTTGGGAAGTGTTCCTTCTCTTTCCATTTCACGCCCCACAGATGATTCTGATTGTATGATTCACTCTTGGTATGTTTGCAGAACTTCTGTTTTTTTCATTGCTGTTGATGCCCGGTTCATTACATTTTTGATCTGGTAAGATGCAAGAAATTATTTTTTATTTCTAGTATTTATTAAGATTTGTTTTATAGCTGAGTGATGATGGCACATGCCTTTAATCCTAGCACTCTGGTGACAGAGGCAGACAGATCCCTGAGTTTGAGGACAGTTTGATCTATAGAATGAGTTCCAGAACAGCTACACAGAGAAACTTTGTCTCCAAAAAAACCACCCATCCCCCAGAGAGAGAGAGAGAGAGAGAGAGAGAGATTTGCTTTATGACTTACAATGTACTCTATTGCTGGATATAGAATGCTCATTCTATAGTGTTGGGCTTCTCATCTCCAGGACTTCTGTTTTTCAAAATCACTGTCTCGTTTGAGCTTCTCCTTGCTCTGTTTCATCCTCCTTAATTTGTCAGGTTTCCCCCGGTATTTTCTTGGGACTTGCTGATCCTTATAAAATGCTTCCTTTCAGTTTTTTAGTATTTCATATACATCAATATCTTTGGGGCCAGTCACAGGACTGTGAACTTTCAGAGGGGCCTTGTTGCCTGGTGCTCTCATTTTTTTAAAAAACCTATATGCTGAGATTTGCGCATCTTTTGGTACATCTTATCTCTTCTGCTCTTGGATGAGAGAGCCTTTTTTGACATTGTTTGTGGGATATCAGACTGTCTTGGAGTTCTGCATTTACTTCTGAGAGTAAGAACTCTTTGGTGGCAATTATTCTATCTGGACAGAGCACTCACTGAGCCTGATCCTAAGGGCCCTGCTTCTTTGCAGATGACCCAAGATTGGGGTGCTTCTGTTAGAAGAGGCTGAGGTATTGTAGACAGTGGAATCTATCGGAGCTACTCGGAGTCCTGTTAGTGGAGCAATGTGTGCTGACTCTTCGCTGAGCTTCAGGTGTAGCTCAACAGCATAGCACCTGTATACCTAACTACTCGTGTGCCAGGCTCGATCCCCAGCACCGTGTAGAAAGTAGGAAAAGAAGGACAGAATGAGCAGCAAACACAGATGAAAAAGTAAAACCGGAAGCAAGCACCAGCTATGGCATCTATAACCTTAACAATAGAAACAGGGTAGGGGTGGAGACATAGAAACCCCCGTCCTGAGCAGAAAAGAAAACAAAGAAGAAAAAAATAATTAAAAGAAATGTGTTGGGGTATGGCAGAGGTGCATATTTTACATACCAAAGCAGACTTGGCCTCCAGGTTCTCCCAGCATCCCTCGGTCCTTACCTGTTTGTTACAGGGCAGGGCTGGCATGCTCCACCCTCTGCCCTGAACTTTATAGCCAAGGGGCTGGGCTTCCCCTCCTTCAGAAGCTCATCCCTACATAATCCAGATATTTTGGCCTCTCTCTTCTCTCCCTCCTATCTGTATTCTCTCCCTCTCTTCCTGCTTGAACACACTCTTTCTCTTCCTCATCTCTTCTGTCTCCCTCCCCATGGCGACTTCCCTGGCTTCTTTCTTTTGGACCAGTGAACCCTCCGGGAGAGCAGCTTCCCAATAAACCTTACTTTATATACTTTAACTTGGTTTGAACTGGCTCACTTCAGCAGCAGAGAATACCTATCAAAATGGAAGGTTGGAGTAATGAAAAACTGAAAAGAATGTAAAGAAGTGAGATGGAAGGGAGAAGGAAGGCACAGACACAGAGAGAGACACAGAGAATGACAGAGGCAGAGAGAGACATACAGAGAACAGGTAACAGATAAACCCAATGAGAACAATAAAAACAAACAAACAAAACGCATGCGCTGAGTCAAGCCAGCCAACCAAACAACTCAGAAGGGGGGAAAAAAAGCCAGGCATTCAGGCTTATGTTTATAACCCCAGCATTCAGGAGCTTGAGGACAGAGAATTGCTGTGAGGTTGACTACAGTCTAAACTACATAGTGACTTGGAGGCTAGCCTGGGCTAAAGCAAACCAGTCTCAAAGAGTCAAAAAAAAAAAAAAAAAAAAAAAAAAAAAAAAAAAAAAAAAAAAAAA
>JANHMN010000001.1:67199872-67226040 GCA_030674055.1 Rhabdomys pumilio
AAAAAAAAAAAAAAAAAAAAAAAAAAAAAAAAAAAAAAAAAAAAAAACCAACCCCCAAACCCAGCCTTGGTTAAAATGATCTTGCTAGAATAAAACAAAACAAACACAGAAGCCAATCAAACAAAAGCAAAAAGAGAAACAAAGTTTTAAAAATTAGAGCATCCTCTCTGCTGGGGTAGTGAGCAGGCAAGAGTCTTAGTATGCATCACTTTCTGTGTCTGCTCAGACCGAAGCTCTTCAAGAGTTTTGGTGCCCTGCCTGTTGTGTGCTCCCCAGGCAGTCAGTTGGAGTGGCTAAGGTTGGAAGTCGATTGAAATGCATTTCAGCTTCTCTCCCTGTTAGTAGATACGGTACAGGTGTGTCCTCAGCTAGAGTTTAATCCAGACAGATTTGTCAGTCCACTCCCAGGCAACAGGTCTCAAAGAGGGCCTGCAGCCAACTGTCCTGGAGCAGAGGTGCAGCCGTTCCTACACATTCTACCGTAGACAAAGACTATGGTTTTCTGAAGCCCAGCCTTTTGCATGATTGATCACCTGCCCCAGAGCAGCTACTGATCGTCCGTCCTTAACTGGCTGCCAAAGGTGAAGACTTGAAGAGACAATGGGTGCCACCTCCTTTCAGGTTTTTAATCCAAATTTTCCTGCAATTATTTCTCGGTGAGCTTGCTTTGGTGGCATTTTGCCAGGGGCATAGGGGCCACAGGTGGACTCTGGCTAGACCAACCAGGCAATACTTGCCAAAAAGATCCAGGGGAAAGAAAAACATCAGGCATCTGCTTCTCAAAGTAACAATCTTGCACATAACCTTCTGCCCAGGGTTAGAGCTTCCAGATGCATAGCGCTGTACACAGATGTTCTGCCCTGTGTGTGCATGCAAGCCAGCTTCCCTCCACATCAGCCCCACTGCACACTGCTCTCTCTCCCTCTGTCCCATTAACCACTCTCAGGTTCTCTCCATGTCTATAGCCAATAACTTCAGATTGCTGCCTGTCCACTCACCTCGCAAAGGTGTTTTCTGGCTGAGATGATGAAAAGCGTGGCTCGCTTCCAACAGGCCACCTTGACTCCTTTCTCTCTGCCCTCCTCCTCTATTATTATTATTATTATTATTATTATTATTTTACTGAACTTTACTTTCAATGCTTCTTTTCTATGCTAAAAAAATGTACATGTCAGTTACAGAAGTTTTAGCAATGACAGAATTGCACAGAAAAGAGATTCTTAAAATGAGACACATTTTCTTTTCGGCTCTCTTCAGAATATTCTTTTGTATTAAATGATAATTTCAGTAAAAGAGAAGACTCAAGTGATTGGGCATTATGTGTTCCAGGGAGAAAAAAAAAAAAGACAAACTCTTTCTAGCTCCACTTGGCTCCCATTCGCTTCTGGGGTAGTGACAATGATACCGCCCCCCTTCTTCCTCTCTCTTCCTGCCCTAGCTGGTGGAGAGAGCCACAGGCTAAAATGCAGATACCCAGAAGCCACCTTGAGCCTCCTATTGTATTGTGTTCACAAGGAATTGGGTAAAAATGCCTCCAAGCAAGGTCTGGATTACAAGAGTTTCATGCCTGCAATCTAGGGATTGATCTATCTGGGGTGATCAAATGAAGACAGGACAGAGACACAGACACACAGACACACAGAAAAGCTGGCATCAGATGGTTTGGGCTCTCAGAAGAAGACACAGCACAACAGAAGCTGAGTGGTTGTTATATAGTCGAACAAAGAGGCAAGTCTATTGTACATAGTTGAGCAAGGAGCTGGGTGTAGCTAATCTCAATGGGAGCCGGCGCTGCAGGGTAGCAGTCTCCAGGCAGAAACGCTGTCAACATTCTCACACAGACCACGGAAAGCCTTTGCTGACCCTCTGAATCTCACCCAGGGAAAGCTTTGACATTCTCACGGGTCTGAAGCATTGAAGTCCTTGACATGGCTGTGCTTTTGTTGGTAATGCAGTCCACTCAGGGCTTTACTCGCTCCCTACAGGAGTGTAAAACAACACATAGACCTCCCACACTCTGGGGTACGTGGTTGAAGGTTCTTACCTCTCCTTTCAGAATTTTTTCTTTCCCCTGTGCCTCAAACACACATATCTATCTATGGCTGTTCAGCATTGCGGGAATATTACATCTAAAACACTCTTTTTATTTTTTTTTTCAGCTTTGGTTCTTATTATTTATGGCTTGGTTCATGAAAACTTATTTACCATATTCTTTTTTTAATGATTTACTTATTTTTATTTTATGTGAATTGGTGTTTTCCCTGCATGTATGTCTGTGTGAGGATGTTGGAGCCCCTGGATCCGAAGTTACAGACAGTTTGTCAGCTGACATGTGAGTTCTGGGAATTGAAACTGGGTCCTTTGGAAGAGCAGCCAGTGCTCTTAACTACTGAGCCATCTGTCAACCCCTATATATTCTCATATATTCTCTCTCTCTCTCTCTCTCTCTCTCTCTCTCTCTCTCTCTCTCTCATTAGACTGCAGAAGTAAAAGGTATCTACTGGAGGACATTTGGAAAATATTAAACATGTACAGAGGAGGAAATAAAAAGCATCAATAGTCCTGCCATCCAGAGGACTTGGTCCTTCCTCCAATTCTCACTCTATGTGGATAAGTAAGAGGAAAGGGAAGGGGAAGAAAGGGAAGGGAAGGGGAGGGGAGGGAAGGGAAGAGAGGGGAGGGGAGGGAAGGGAAGGGAAGGGAAGGGAAGGGAAGGGAAGGGAAGGGAAGACATGTGTAGAGGGGATAGAGCAGGCTTGTCTGATCCTAAATGCCAGACATCTAGTTACAACACTCTCCTTCTCTGTAAACACGTTTTCCTCCTGTATTCTCTTCCTATAACCACTACTAGACCATCTAGCTACCCACCCAGCTGCTCAACCCATCTCTTAGCCAGCCACTCATGTGTCTGTCTTCTGACTCCACTACTTACTTCACAGGGTTAGTCATTGTCTTACTGCACTTTCTGCTAAAGCAGTATTCCTGAAATCAGGCAATTTATTAAAAAAAAAAAAAAAAAAAAAAAAAAAAGACGTATTTCAGCTCAAGGTACTAGAGGTTGGAGAGTTCAAGATGGTGCCAGCATGTGCTTGGCTTCTGCTGACAGACCTGTGCCTCTCCCAGTATGGCAAAAAAGCCCAAGTGCAAGTGGATGTGTGAAGAAGAGACAAATCCTGAGAAGCAGACTTGCTTTGTAATCACTTGCTTTCCAGTACATAACCCAGTCCCAGGAGAGCAGGAACTAAGAGGAGAAAGCCGTCAATCATTCATGAGGGCTGCAGCTCCATTATCAAGCTCCGCCTCCAGGCCATGCCCCTCCCAATTCTGCCACTGTCTCAGTCACTATAGTTATTGTTAGGACAAAGTTCCCAGCAAGCACAACTTAAGAACTGTTGATTTTGGCTCACAGTTTGAAGAGAGATAGTCCATCCTGGCTGGAAGGTGTGTGTTGGCAGTGTCTGCTGGACATAGCCAGCCACATGCCAGTGGCATAGCCAGGGAGGAAGCAGAGCCATGAACCCTGCTATTCAGCTGTCTTTCTGTTTTTGTTCATTCCTGGATCCCAGCCCATGGAATGGTGTCACCTACATTTAGGGAGGTTCTTTTCTCCTCAATCAACATAGTCTAGCAGATTCCTCACAGATACACCCAGAAGTTTGTTTCCATGATGATTCTAAATCCTGTCAGGTTAACAGTCATGATTAACCATCATAACCACTCTGATGAATTGTATTTTACGTGGGTGTTAGTGGGGACAAACCACGGAAGACATGAAACCTAGATAGCCCAACCAAATCCTTCCTGGGGACTTTTATTAGCAAGAAGCAGAGAAAGTGACTCATTTCTACTTTGGTGGTGAAAACAGGAAGTTCTCTGGAGCTACTCGTAGAGACTCAATAGTCCTGTGAGAAAGCAGTCTCAGAGCACGAAGGGGAGGGGTTGCAATGTGCTCTCTGGTCTGCTGGTTCCTGCTGTACCTGCTTCCGCCAGTCCCTGGAAACTGCAACTTCCTGTCCTTCTCTAAGGTGGCTATATGAATGGAGGATTTTTTGCTTTGTTTTGTTTTTTTTGCTCTGTACTAGTTTAAGTGAAAGAGTCTTAAGTAAACATACACATACACATAACGTTTATGTTGAGACAAAACTTAGGAGAAAGATTGAACATTATTTTTTTTATCCACATGAAGTGTTGGAGGCTCTTGTCACCACTCTGTATATAGCCAAAAGTATAGATGTCACTGCCTCATCCCTCAAATGGCTCTGGAAGGAAGCAGAACAGGGGTCTTGGTGCTGAGGGAACAGGGGTCACATCTGAGAGTCTGTTTCTCACTGTCTGTCTGGACCAAGGTTTCTCAAATAAACATGATAGATGGAGAAATCTGATAAAGCTAAGGTACTGGTTACCTAGCAACCGTCTCACTCTCTGGCCAGGCTGACCTCTGTTCTCTGTACATCTGTGAACAATCCGAGCAGACTCTAACTATCTAAGCCCTATGGGAGCCTCCTTCCTTACCTTTTCCTGCCTGCCTCTGCTTGACTCTTGCTCCTAGCCTGTTTGGACTTTCTCCTGCCCTTTGGTTACAACAACCAACCTTAGTTCTTTTTTTTTGTTGTTGTTTTGTTTTGTTTTGTTTTTTTTGTTTTTAAGATTCTATTTTTACTTTTAATTATATGTGTATGTTTGTATGTGAACATGGGTATGTGCATGCAGGTGCAGTGCCTGCAGAGGCCAGAAGATGGCGATAGAGTCCCTTGATCTGGTGTTACAGGTAGCTGTGAGGTGCATATGTAGGTGTTAGGGACCAAATTCCAGACCTCCACAAGAGCAGTAACTTCTCTTGGCTGCTGAGCCATTCCCTTGGCCTACCAGCCCCTTTAAAAGAGATTTTTACCTAACCTTATTTTAATTGGTTGAGTTGGAGAACTTTCTAAGAATATTTATCCTAACCCTTCCACCTTGTTCTCCTGCTCCTGCTCCAGTTCCACTTAAAACATTACCCCTGGTGTCAATTCATTTGGCTGCCTCCCCAGATACATCCATCTCAGCTGCCTGAAGGCAGGGGATTGGGCAGGATGAGGAGGAGGAAAGATGGAAGTTCATTTAGAATGGAATGGATAAGGGCAGTAGTAATCAGCTTTCAACCATCATAACAAAGTACCTGGTATAATCACCTAGTGCAAAGAAAAGGTTTATTTGGCCTATGGTTTAGAAGCTTTAATTCATGACTGGCAGCGCTGACTGAGGCCTGAATGAGACAACACATCATGTTAGGAGCGAATGGCAGAGTAACACAGCTCACCTCATGGTCAAACAGTGTTGGAATGTGGGTAGAGTCAGGGTCCACCATCCCCTTTGCAGGCCACATTCAATAATTCTAAATATCTCCCACTAGGCCATATCTCTTAAAGGTTCCACCACCACCCAGTCATACTTCCCTGGGGACCAAGACTTTAACTCAGGGGGACAGTCACTATCTAACTATGTCCTTTGGGAATATTTCTATGTAGGTAAGAGATGAGTGGGTCTTACAATTTACTGTGTTGCCCCCACTAAAGCTTAAAGCTTATTTGGCTTTATCTGTATTTGACGGTAGCTAAAGGATATCCTGAGAATGATTTTGAGGACTTCTCCTCCTCCTCCTCCACTTCCTCCTCCTCTTTTCATCCTCATCTTCCTCCTCCTCTTCTTCCTCCTCTTTTTCATCCTTCTCCTCTTCTTCCTCTTTCTCCTCTTCTTCTTCCTCTTCCTCCTCCTTCTTCTGATACAGGGTCTTGCTTGCTA
Source organism: Rhabdomys pumilio (assembly GCA_030674055.1). Classification (NCBI taxonomy): domain Eukaryota; kingdom Metazoa; phylum Chordata; class Mammalia; order Rodentia; family Muridae; genus Rhabdomys; species Rhabdomys pumilio. The sequence goes on from JANHMN010000001.1 coordinate 67,205,654, forward strand.
TGTAGTCCAAGCTAGTCTGAAACTGGCTATGTAGCCCAGGTTTTCCTCAAATTTGTCATCCTCCTGGATCACTTTCCCTCCCAAGAGCTGAGGTTACAGGAATGTGCTACCACATTCAGCTAGCACCTTTGGAAATGTCGCTTCTTGTCCAGGCAATAAACAATTCTTGTCTGTGTTTATACAAGAACCTAAAATGGATCGCCTCCTTTTTTTTTAAATAAATAAAACACATTTCTCCAAAAAAGAAAAGTCCAAAGCTGAGGTAAAGAGTGACACTTCAAAGGGTTTATTGATCTTCTGGATTCTTCTTGAATGTCCCCTTGCCTTCCAAGTGAGGACACTTTGTTTCTATAGTCTCTTGATTATTAATTACTAATTAATTGCTAATTAGTTATGATCAATCTCTGCCTCCCTCTACATGATATTTTCAGTTCCTAAAAAGGAGATACACGTACAATAGAGAGTGTAAAACCAAGAGCTCAGGCATGGTAGTTGGTACTTGTCTGTAATTGCAGCACTCAAGGGGTAGAAGCAGGAGAATCACCAGTTCAAGGTCAACCTTAGTTACAAGATGGATTCTAGGCCTACAAGGCTGTAAGAGACTCTGTCTCAACAAACAAACAAACAAAGCTAAGCAATGGAGCCAGGTAAGGCAGTACCCACCTTTAATCCTAGCATAGGCAGAGGCCAAAAGGTCTCTGCAAGTTTAAGCCTAGCCTGGTCTACTAGCATAGCAAATCAGCCAGGCCTGGTGTGCACGGCAAAACTGCCTCAAATATAAAAACAAGGAGGATAAAAAGGAAAGGAAAGAACAGGCTGGCAGATGGCTCAGTGGGAAAAGACACTTGACAGCAGGCCTGACGACCCGAGTTCAATTCCTGGACCTACGGGGTAGGAGAGAAGCAACCAACAATTAAACAAAACAAAAAGGTTTCAGGATCCAGATGGAAGATGAGAAAAATGAAAACAGGAAATGGGAGACAATGCAGATAGAAAGTGAGCAGTGCCAGCCTGCTGTCTGCATCACCGATGGTAAAGTCGGCCCAGGTCCTACCACAGACTCTGCTGTGTGAGCCACTGGGTTTCCTGTGGCTGTTGAGAGCTCCCTGCTGCCATGCACCTTTCAAGACACAGAGGCCAGTAAGATGGGGTCCTACTCTCAGTGTCTGGGCCTTACGTGCTGAGAGTGTGCAAATTTCTGTGTTTCCTTTACATACAAGCCCTTCTGTGCCGTAGTTCGTGTCTCACGCAGTTGGTGAAACTAGTTTTACTACACACAGCAGACTGTTATTAGACTAGGAGCTAGGTCCAAACCAAGTACAACCACAATGATGCTGGTCTCCTGGAAGGTCTAATAACCCTGACTGTTGGACATGTTTAGCTAATAGGTTTCCTACTGTCTGCATGAAGACACACTAGTTTTGGCAGATCGTGTCTTGGATGCTTGCAGTGACACCCACCCATCCCACCCCAACAAGTACATAGTTGTTCTTTTCTCAGCAGGACCTTAACATCCCTCTCGTTGACAGGGAGGGGCTTGTATGCTCTCCCCTTTGAGCCTGTGTAGGACTCTGCAGTTTACCTCAATACAACACGACAGAGGCCATGCCACAAGCCTTTCTGAGACTCACGTTAAAATGTCATGCATTTCTGCCTTGTTTTCTTGGGATAGTTGCTTTTGGAAACCAGCAACTAAATTCTGAAGATACCCAGTAGGGCTTGAAAATTCCCATGTGTCAGGAACCAAGGACATGAATGAGTTTGTATCCAACAGTCAGCCAGGTGAGAGAGTCACCCCAGAGTACAGCCTGCAGCCCCCAGTGAGCTGCCCAGCTGTGGAGAGAAGAGACCAGCCTCACTGAACTCCACAGCTGTGAGCAAAAGAACCCACCATTACTTGTTACTAGGAGCTATCAGGTTTGGCGGTGGCTAGTTAGGCCAGGTTAGTCAGGTGGCTGAAACCCAAAGCTGACTGCACTTTCCAACTGGGATGGTGTGAATGCTAAGTGTATCGTGAGGCAGACCACCAGAAGCCAGGGTGAAGCCTAACTTGTTATGCTCTACACAGCCCCATGCACAAGCCAGGCTCGGGGGCTCTAAAAGCCAAGCTGTGAAAGAGGTGCCGTTTTATGTTATGTAAATTCTTGAAAATCCTCGCACTGAACACCTGTTCCTGAGACTATCTTGGCAGGCCTCTCCATGGCACCAGTATCTTCCTTCCTTCTATTTTGGACAGAGGGAATTTTGGGTTTTCTCTGATCTCCTTACTCTTACTACCATCTAGGCTCAAGAAATGTGATGTTGTTTGTTTGTTTGTTTGTTGTCTGTTTGGTATGTGTGTGTGTGCATGTGCAGGCTGCATGTACGGTGTATGTGCGTGGTGTATATGCAGGCATGTGCCCAGGTGTGCAGGCTAGAGAAGGACACCAGGTATGCTGTCCTATCACTCACTACTTGTTGTCTTTGAAATGGTCTCAGAACCTGGAGCTAGGCCAGTGGCCAATAAGCCCAGTAACCCTCCTGCGTGTATCCCGCACGAGCTGAGTTCCAGGTATACATACATGGCCATGGGTACTAGGAGCCAAACCCAAGCCCTCATGGTTGAGCAGCAAGTGCTCTTCCCCATTCCTCTCAGCCCCCATGGACTAGGTTTGTGCCTATGACTGCTGCTGTAAACTGAGGCTTCTTGTGCAGCACGATTTAGCAGTAGCAGAAGTAATAGTAGCAGTCCTCGTTATCAGATTTTTTTAAAGATAGGATTTCTCTGTGTAGCAATGGTTCTCCTGGAATTTGCTGTGTTGACCAGGCTAGTCTCAAACTCAGAGATCCCAATCCCTCTCCCTCCTGAGTGCTGGGATTAAAGGCATGCGACACCACCACCTGGCCTGGGCAGCATGATTTAAAACTTAACAGGCCTGGGGTTCTGCCTTCTCTCTCTGTTAACCTGCAACCTCTGGTATTTATTTCAAGCTGTAGGTGTCAATGACTACACTGACAGCCATTGTCCTGTCGTTAGCCTTTAGAAAACACAATATAGTGTTTAAAACTCCAGTGAAAAGCAGGTGCCTGAGCGTTGGGGGAGCATGAGTTTACAAACGCATCACTATGACTAAATGAGCTGATTTAGGTTGCATGCTTAGCACCTCACAGCTGGGATTCTCATCTCATGACGCCTACTCTGGGAAACAGAGCCCTTCACTGTTGGATGTAATCCACCAACACAGCATCCTCCTAAGCACCTTGTGGGCTGGCTGGCCAGCGATGAGGGTGGAGTTGCTTCACTGGATTGGGAGAAAGGCTCTCTAACAGCTGCTGACCTGCTTGGGAGGCTCACCCTTGGGCTAGTTCCCTTTGTCTCTTGTCACTAGAGCTACAGGCAGTCCTTTCAGCACATGTGGAACCCAGGGGACAAATGTCTGACACTGGGGAAATTGAGGTACTTAGAAGGGTCTAAATTCTAGATAGTCACTAATCTTTCAGTTGTTAAAAATAGTTTGTCTACAGCCATAACACCCAAAACACGCCTGATCTCGGAAGCTAAGCAGGGTCAGGCCTGGTTAGTACTTGGATGGGAAAGAAAGAAAGAAAGAAAGAAAGAAAGAAAGAAAGAAAGAAAGAGAAAGAGTTTGCTTATTTTAATATTTTATTTATGCATATGTATCTGTGCCTGAACATATGAGTGTGTACCACATATGTTAGTGGGGGGGGGGGGGGGAAGGCATCGGATCCCCTAAAATTGAAATTTTATATAGGCAGCAGTAGGCCAACCAGTGCTCTAGCCCCGGGAAACAGGTTATTTAACAAAGCAGTTTAACTTGTCTCTAGTATTATAGACTGAGCTTACTTTGCAACAAAATAAACTTTTGTCAGGACTATGACCGTCTTAGCCATTTCTCTTTACTGTGGAGCTGTCTGCTGTTTGGATCTGGCCATCGGCACGCTGATCTGATAGTCTGCTCACTAGCTTCTGATGGAGATAGGAAGGAAATGCACTGTAGCACATCCTAGGGTCTGTTGGGGTAAGTGGCTGCCATAGTTGATGGAGCTTCTTCCGGACTCCTCCTCCTTACTGTCAGTCATGCTCTGACTGGTCTTTGTGTATTCGTCCCATCCAGAGAGTCTTATCTCATCTATGTAGTATGTCCCTGTCAACTCAGTCCCCTTTGGTTTACAAGGTCATGGTGTGGAAGAGGAGGTTGGGATGAAAGCCATGAAGAAGAGTTAATCTTTAGAAAGAGAGAAGGTTTAATCTCTAGGATTCTTTTCATTTTTACCAACAATATTTTAAGTTACATTCCCGTAAGCAATTAAACTTTATTCGTTCATCTAAAAATGTTCTGAATGGAAGAATAAAGACAAGAATAAGGTTATCTTACAGAGAGGTAGAAAGTTCAATTTGGGGACTTGATGGCTTTGGATAAAACAGATTGAATACTGGGGACTGGTATTTCGTCATTTGTTTAAAGAGGTATGTGGATCAATTTCATTTTAAAGTCAGAGAAGTTACAAGAATTTTCCTTAGCAAGACCCACGACGAGCCCTTTACTCTCGGCAAGCCACGCCTTCTGTAAACATGTATCTTACCTTTAGACACACTCGTAGCCTGCATGTTGATATTTATCAGTGATGTAGATGCAATGGCCTGACAAGCATCCCTTCTCTTCCCTCACAGTTCCTCATTTTAAAATGAAATTTAAAAATTCCTTTCACCCTATCACTGCCAAGGGAGCAGTTTAGTATACAAATCCATGTGTTCTTATTTATTCTTGTGTTTAATTGCCTCTGAAGGGGGCTGGAGAGATGGCTCTGTGGTTAAGAATGCTGCTTGCTCTCCAAGAGGACCCAGGTTTGATTCCCAGTACCCACAGGGTAGCTTACAACTGTCTGTGATTCTGGTTCCAGTGGACTTGACTCCTTCTTCTGGTGTTTGTGTGCACTGCATGCACGGTGCACAGAGAAACATGCAGGCAAAACATTCATACACAAAATAAAAAAAAACTAAACAGTAATAAAGTTTTGAAAATGAACTTGAGATGAAAATAATTCCTACATACACACCACACACACACACACCTGACAGTGATAAAACCACAAATCATAGAAAGTATTACTATGTATTATTCTAATATGTAAGACACAACCTAAAACTTTCAATTAGTCTTAGAACTTTGATGATTTTACAAATCAAGTCAAATCAGTGGCAATGAGATAATTTTTCTGTCCTTGTTGCTACTGTTTTCTTGCAGTGCTGGGGATGGGACTCTGGCCTTGCTCTGGACAAGTGCTTTGCCACTGAATCACATCCCCAGGCCACAGGCTTGTGTGTGTGTGTGTGTGTGTGTGTGTGTGTGTGTGCATGCGCTCGCATGCATGTGTGTAAACACACCATGGTACACATGCAGAGGTCAGAGAACAACTTTTAGGAATTAGTACTGAACCTCCTTCCACATGTGGGTCCTAGGAATTGAACTCAGGGTGTCAGGCCTGGTAGCAAGTGCTTTTACCCACCCTCCCCAGGTATCTCACCAGTGCTGGATAATTTTTATCTAAGGGCTGCAACCCGACATATATACACTGCTGGGACAGAAGCAGGGGTGTGTACATCTCGAACCGTCTGACCTAACTGGCCTCCTAAAGAAACAGTTTAACTGCTTGTAAGATGAAAGGACTGAACATGGCCTCTTTAGTTAACCAAGATGAAGATGTACGTGGGTTTATACTGATGGGTTAAACTCTTACTGATGTACTGCTTTCGTTTTTGCAGGCTGAATACCTATAATCACCGTGATTTCCAAGCTGACCTTTTACTCACAAGGTCTTCAGACTTCTGTTCCTGTTTTATCATTTGGGGGAACCTCATCTGAGAACAATGCAGAGGTTACGTTCTTCTAAAGCAGAATCTTTACATGTAAACCCAAGAAGAAAAACTGGAGAATGTTCTCTACTTACAAAGCACTGGAGGCTGAAGAGAAATCGTGTGAGATGGGCCGAGAATCGTGAGTGCCTGAGTCTTCTTATCAATTCAAGTGCAATTCAGAAAGAACCAGAAGGAAACAAACAGCCAAACGAAGGAGGAAACCCACCTTTGGGTGTGTTAAACAGTTCTAACTCGTACTTCTAATCTGGTACAATAGCAAGCATTTCGAATTTAAGCACTCTGATTTAGGAATTTAATTTCTCAACATATGGAGGTTTAGTACAGTTATATTATTACCTCTCATGAGTGCTGTCTTATTTAGAAAAGGAGACAGAACTAATAATCACCTCAGATGAAAACCCTGGAACGTAGAAGCAATAACAGTCAAGAAGTGGGAAATCAGATTTCTATACCAGACAATGCAGCGACAAGAAGATGCCAACAGGAGATTTGAAACGATAAATGGCCCAGGCAACTAGTTGTTTGGGTAGTTACAAGCTGCTTAGACTGATCCTCCATAGGCCACAGACGATCTCTGGCCATTGTGGCTGTAGAAATGTGACTATAGCATAGAAAGCTGCCCTTAGCTGCTTGTTGTGGTTATTAAAAGAAAACCCCAGAATGCACCCTGAGTGTCTTTACAATGTGAAAAAGTTACATGTGTTAAATGAATTCAGCATAAAACGTCAATGTTTTCCCCACAACGATGACTTTCAACATGGTCTTCCCAGTGGGAAACCGTGTCCTATCACTCCACAAGGCTTAGAATTTGCACTGATTCTGACTGAAGACAAGACTAGCACCCACAATTTGTTTATTCAGCATAAACAAATCTCTTTCCAGAGATGATGTGAATTGTTGTTTTATATAACCTAATTGCAAGATCAAACCTAAATTTTGTTATATTGTTACTATTTCCATTGCTGGAGCCCCAAAAGTCAGAGAAAGCACATACCACCTATGACGCCAAGGTTAATCTAGACTATGTCCATGCATCTGGGCTCTAATGCCTCTCCTAGAGAGAGTCATGACAATAAGAGTCACAGATAGCCTGCTGAAGGTGAAGTACTCAACTGTCACTTACTCTCAGAACCTTGCTTGAGCAACCATGGATGTTTGCAGTTACTGCTATTACTGCAGAAAGAAACCTCTCTGGTTAAGGCTAAGGGTAACATTTGTTTCTACAGAGACTCCAGGTGAAATGCCACATGTGGAAGACAGGAAAAGGGCTGTGAAATGCTGTCTTTTTTTTTTTTTTTTTTTTTTTGGCTTGCACAATAGTGCGGCCATGACCCCACATTAGCTGTGACTGCCTACCTAAGACTGAGCTTTGATCAACAGTCAGTCACTGACCGGAGAAGACCTATTAGCTGCTAAGGGATCGTTGGAGAGGGACAGTCATTGTCTTCAGTTGTTTACCCACTTAGGAGACCACTAGTTCCAAACCCTTGGCCACACAGATAATCCTAGTTAAATTAAATGTGCCTCAGAACAAAACAAAACAAACAAATGGCATGTGGAGAAGAGACTTGTAAGGAGGGTGAAGGGGTGAGAAGGAGATTAGAGAGGCTGGGGCTACAGAAATCAGGACATACTTCATACACATATGAAATTGGCAAAGAACAAGTTCAATAAGTTCTTTTTTAGAAATGAGTCCCAAATGGACTTTTAAAAACATGTTTATTGAAACAACTTTCTGAAGAAGTTCAGCTAAGCAATGCTATCAACCTACTTTGCTTTAAAAAAAAAATACACCAAAGCATGTGTCTTAAAAATATTTTTTTGAGTCACAGTCTTACATATTCCAGGCTGACCTCCAACTCACTATGTACCTGGACTTGAACTTGTGGGAATGATCTTCCAGCAACCATGCTCAGTTTATACAATGCTAGTGGTCAAACCCAGACCTTTGGGCACGCTAGGCAAACAACCCACGAACAGAGATAAATTCCACGGCCATCTTTATTTTAAAATCTGATTTGCTCTGATTAGCTATCCAGCTAAGGCAAATTGATGAGGGTTTTTCTCCTACTAATAACGTAAAAAAATAAGTATTTTTGTCTTAAAAATTCATGGGATTGTCATATACACATGCGTGCTCTGCTTGTATAATAATAACCAGGATCAGCAGGCTTAACTTGACTGCTTGGCCCCTGCTAATGTCACGAGTCTTGCCAGAACCAAGTAACTCTGTAGAAAGTTCCTGTGCAGCTAGAAAAGTCAATACAGATCTCAACAGCATGCTGGTAAATTTGTTTCTTCAGGAATTTGATGTATTGAGGTTATTTGATGTATTGAATGAGAATCGTGTTATCATCTCACGAAACATGCCTTTATCAAAAATAACAGTCCAACACCTCATACACTTCTGAGAAATTCTGAAGTCTGATATTAGACAGGGTTGGACCAAGGTCAAAGGCCTGGGTAGTCACCGAGGATCTTAGACACCCCAAGAAAGAAGGAACTAGACTTCAGAGAAAGAGAATCAAATTTAAAGTAGCAGTCATGGACAGAATAGACAAGTAATGACTCAGAAGGCAACATCTGCCTGCTGGATGACTGTCTGGAGTCAGGGCAGGTTATAAATCGATTGTGAGCGTCCACAAGGCAATGACTCGGAGTCATGTCAGAGTGAGAACACTGAGACAGGACAACGAATCTGTTGAAAATACACTCTTGAATACTGCCTTTTGTCAGAGCACTGCTCAGTCCCAGGACAGTAGGAAAGCTGGGGTTCAGGTTGTTCACTGTGTAGAGACCACCCTGGCCTGCGGCTCTGCCTATAAAATTATCTGCATATCTCAGAAGGCAAGAGCTCGTTAAAGGGGCCCCAAGCGGGGAGGAGAAGGCTCTCTGTGGAGCATGAGGGCAGCCTTTCAAACACAGAACCCCAATTCAGCAGCAAGAAGTTTGGTTAACCTCATCTCCCCTCAGTTTATATGTGGTTAGCAAAATAAAATTTTCATTCTTTGTTTCTTTCCTGGAATAAAATACCAAACATCCCAGGAGACTCAGAGACTCAATTTACTAGATGGCCTTTTAAAGGTCAGAATTAGAAAACGAAGGATTAAATGAACTGGCTTTATTGAGGAGGAGAGGTTAGTGAGTTTTTCTGCATTTTTTTTACTCTATTGTTTTTAGAACATGGATGTCAACTAATTTCATGTAGAATGTCACTTCTGATGGCCTGATAGCCACCTCCCAGAGTGCTGAGGATTGGAGAATCATCCCAGCCTACAGAGGAGGTCATATGCAGAGTGCAGACAGACACCAAGCACCCTGAGCCAGAACTGCCACGGTACAGATCTTTCTTGCTCAGCCTTGAAGATCTCCAAGATACAGAAGGGTGGCAGATGACCCCAACCTGCATAGACACCAAGCCTGCACGGCCCCGGCCAGGCCTGTGGCTCGAAACAAGATCAGCAGCTTTGGGACGTTACAAGTAGTGGTGATTTTAGCAGAGAAGGAAAAAGTTGCTTCTCTCTTTAAAGATGGCTACTTCTTCTGCGAAGTTTCAAAGTCGACTGAGATGTGGCCGAGTGCAAGTCTACGAGTCACGCAAGGATCTCCCACGAGGACTGTGGACTTTCTTGTGTTTTCTTAGCAGGTAAGGAACAAGCTTAACGACTCCCTGGGATGGTGTGTTGTGAAACACCTGCTTTGTTTGGCGTGTTTTCCATAACACAACTGTCCTTGAGGAAAGTGCCAGGCGACAAGAGTTGACCTGAGAGACCATGAATAGTGAGAGGATATTATCCAAACCTGTTAGGCAGTAAGGTGTTCCGGAAGAAGCTCAGCTTCCTGATCCAAACCCTGCAAGTGAAGCAACCAGTGCTGTGATCTTAGGGAGACCAGAATGAGCGAGGAGGAAGCAGTGAGGAGGGACACCCACTGATCTGAAGCCAGCACCACACAGGCCTCCTTCACCATGACTGGGCTGGTGGGCAGCCAGGCCTTTCCAAGACTTCAGTCCCTCATTCTTCCAAGTCCAGGGGATGCCATTGTCTGAAGAGGGGACGGTGGAAGAAACACTACAAGGTTCTTGTGTCTATACTGATTTGAAATTAATTTAACTTGTCTCCTCTTCATCCTCCCCTGGTGGGCTGGCAGGTGCCTTCAGGAAGTGTGCTCTTGGGAACCATCAACACCACTTGGACTTAGGATTCATTGTCACTGGAAAAAAAAATACAGAACATACCAGTAGAACAATGATAAGCAAGGCAGAGCTGATCCCTCGATTGCAGAGGTGACTCGAGACTCGAAACAATCAGAAAGCCAGCACTGTTTAGCTTGCAATTTCCCACACAAGGGGCAGTTTGAATTTTATATTTGATTCTTGAGAAGGAAATTCACGGATGCCAAGAGACAATCTCTGGCTCTTCAAAATCGCTCCCTGGTGACAGGGAGACAACCAGATGGAGTTGGGGATTCCTGCCTTTAATTAAATCTAATCCCACTCCCTATGAATAGATGCCAAAAGTCTTTTTAAAATGTGTTATTCCCTTCAAGAGTTTGTGGTCCTGACTTATTTTCAATGGCGCATCTTGTTCAAACCCACAGAGCGGCTTGGAGTATGAATGATTATATATTAGAGACCTGTTATTTGAACATAGCCATGATGTTGACTAATTTGTGTTTTGTTTGTTTGTTTGTTTGTTTGTTTCAAGTTTGGCTATCTTTGTCCAGTATCTGACTTCATGACTTTTCTCCAGTATGTCAGGGAGAAAAGTATGTCAGTATGTCAGCTCCTTGTGTCTGTCCTGGACAGCAGCTGGAGCCCCTGATTCTTTCTTCCTGCTTCTCTAAGTTTACAGTTCTTTCTACTTGCATTCTAGCACAGATCTAGTGCTAGCCAACTCTGTCTCCACGGAAGGGCATGAATAACCACAGTGAGCGGATATGCTTTCTCCTTGGCTCTTGGATGTGTGCAGTCTATGGCGGTCTCCTAGCTTACTTGATAAATGCTCAGTAAAGCATTGTGCGTTATCGAAGGTACACATACCTGTAGTCCCAGCAACTACAGCCTGGGAAACGGTGTCTCAGAAAAACAAACAAAATAAGCCACAAGAGATGATAGATCAGTCAATAGATAAGATGTGTCCTTGACAGGGGAAAGAGGTAACTGTGTGTGTGTGTGTGTGTGTGTGTGTGTGTGTGTGTGTGTGCACTGTATCTGAGGCAGGGGAATAAACAAAGAAATGGCCTCTATAACTAACTCATTAATTGTGAACAATGGATGGAAATTGTAGTTTAAGTTTTTGTTTTGAGTTTTTTGGTTTGGTTCTCTTGTTTGATTGATGTTTGTTTTCTGGCTCTGGGAGGATATCTCAGTGACAGCAAGCTTGCTTACCACATGTACTCTCAAGGCCCTTGCTTTGATCACTAACACCCCACACACTAAAAAAAGAATATTCTCTAAGAGTTACTAATAGACCTTTAATTATGAAACTCTGAAAAAAACTCAGTGGTAGAGTGAAGTCTTTATTCCTTGGAAACTGGGTGGCACCAGATAGTATTGCTAAGGGCCAGAGGCCATCTTTGTGGAACAGAAGTCCCCAGATTGCACATTTTCCTTGTATGGCCTTATCTAGCAAGACCTTCTTTTGTCTGCCACACTGAGCTCTGGCCAGTGGTTGTAACAGAAATAGTTTTCAAAAATTATTGTAAAGCCAGTCAGAGTTTATTGTGCAGGGTCCTGGGTTCCTCTCCAGCAAGCCTGCCTCCCTAAACAAAACAAAGCTCCCCCCAGAACCTTAACGATAGCTAATACTTTGGCACTTTCTCTCCCAAATGTTTTTTTGTTCTAAAGATATGCTCTCAGAAACAGGATCTTTGTTCTGTCATCTGTTAGTGCACTACCGGTCACACAGGGTGGGGCATGACTCAGTAGTTGAGCTCTTCTTAGAACATGCAAGGTCATGGGTTCAATTCCCAGCACTGCAACACACAGACGGATCCTCCCCCTTCTCTCCCCCTCCCTTCTAGTAGCTACACAGTAACCTGTTAACCCATTAGATATTTAAAACCTGAGGCCTAGGAATGTAAAGTAGCAAGGTGCTTGCCTGGTATATGCTGAAGCTCTGAATTCAATCACAGTTCTAAAGAAAGAGAGAGAGGAGGGGGGGAGGGGGCCCACAAAACAACAATAAAACTTAATACTTTTCATAATTAACTCCAGACTACTCTTAATTTTTAACTTTTATGAACAGATCCAATCTGTTCCTTTGCATAAGTCTCTACAAGAGGAATTTCGGATTTAGGATATGCAGTTTTAAAGCTTTCAGGCCCATTGTTAAATGGTCCTTCTAGGTGAGACTGTTAGTGGATTTACTTTACCTAAGTTTTTGTTTGCTGTTTTATTGCTAAGAAGAATATCCCTTTTCCACCCCCAAACATTAATTGGTAAATTCAATTTCTTCTTTTGCTAAGTTGACAACTGATAAACTTTGTTCATATTTAAAAATGGATCAATTATCTTTTTATTGGTTCAGGTAGTTAGAATAACTTTGATTCATTATCTATGGTACAAAACACTTCTCTGGTTCTTCTTTTTTGTTCTTTTTGTTTTTATTCTTTGTTTTTATTTTTGTTTTGTTTTTTGAGACAGGGACTCACTCTGTTTCCTCAGAGATTAAAACCTTCCACCTTGGAGAAAAGGCAGTTAAGCTCCAAGATGTTAAAGGGAGGAGAGCAAACAGAATGTTCTAAGGGGAGATGAAACATTCCATCCTATAAGGCAGAAAGTTAACAAAGGCTTCAGGAAGTTCCCAAAACTGACCAGAGTCTCTGGGCCCCTCCCTCCTCAGGCAACTATCAGTAGAAGGGCATTGAAAGGCACTCAGAGGAGCCACACTGCCTGGAAGAGACACTCTCCAACCTGAGCTGCCTGCAGACTGTGTGGTGAGCTCCAGGTTCCCAGTTTGTGAGCTGTCCCCCATGCCAGGCTGGGCTTTAGTGATGCAGCTGCCTTTCAGTCATTTCTCCTCCTACAGGCATCCTGAATAAAACTCTTTGGTTCACCAGGCTGGACTTTGGGGGGGAGGATCCCCACTTTCACTTGTCATCAGTTCTCTATCTGGAAGAGGTAGATGCTGTTCACACATCCTAAGGATAGTGTCGCAGAGCAGTAGCCTAGGCTGCTCTAGAACTCACTCTGTAGACCAGGCTGCCCTTGAACTTGTGTGATCCTCCTGCCTCTGCCTCTTAAGTGTTAGGATTTTAGGTGTGTAGCCCACGCCAGGCTTTTATCTTGTTTTGCTTCTTTTTCAAACAGGGTACTTCCTCTGGGGCCCAAATTATCCTGGAATTTACAGTAATCCTCCTGCTTCAGCCTCCTGAGTGCTGGTGACAGCTCTCACACCCACCTCTGCATTAACAATTCTCACCTAGTTCCAGCGGTGCAATGTTAAATCTCTAATGTGTTCCCCATGAGCCTCCCTACCCCCCTGCCCCAGCTCTCTCCGTTTAGGTCATCCTGGCTGACTGTACAGAAACTTCCAAGTGGAATGTGTATTGGGGCTTGGAAGAGATGGGGGTGGATTTGAAATGATAACGTCACAGTCTTGTCTTTGACTTAGCCGCACACTCTGTCGTCCATTCCTTTAAATCTTTTACCTTTACCAGGATTAGCTCACTGGTCAAGCATACACTTAGCATGTGAGAGTCTCAGAGTTCAATCCCCAGCAGTAATTAATTAATTAGAAAATAAGTTTGTGTGTATGTGGTGTGTGTGTGTGTGTGCGTGTTGGTATTTAGAATATGTAAGCTGCAAGAAGGTGACAAGTGTCTTGGTCTTTTCTATCTCCCTGTCTTGCCCTCCTGAGATAGTGTCTCTCCCTGAGCTTGGATATCAGCTGTTTGATAGCAACACACAACACTTCTCTGACTCTGTCGCCCGACAATGCCAAGGTTAAACAAGAATGAGATCACACCCAGCTTTTTGTGCGCTGGGATCCGAACTCAGGTTCTCATGCTCAAAGGCAAGAACTTTCCCCAGCTTTGCCTTCTCCTCAGTTCCAGGAAATCAATACTTGGACCTTTCAAATGATTATGCCAGGCATCTTGTTGTGGGTGTTAGCACTGGGTCGTTGCCATTTTTTAGTGGCTTTTTTGATAGTTACAATGTTGGGATACACAAACAAGTGGCTTGTTAATGTCAGAGGCACACACACTCTTGCTGAAGCTTGAATCAAGGCCGTTACTTCTTTGTTTTATGACAAGGGGCAAGTTAACCTTTCCTAACTTTAATTTTCTTATCTGATGTCATCTGCAAAGCACACCTAATAATTATATAGCTTATAGGATTGTTGTAAAAGAATAAATGAGGGTTGAGGTGAGAGAGGCTCTGGCCTCAGTCCCCAGCACCACACACTCCAAGGGAAATAAAAGAGAGAAAATGTAGGTAAAACCCCATGTTACAGGCCTGGTACCTACATGCATGCCTATGGTGACTCATACTGAGCAGACTGAGCTCTGACAAATGTTTGTGAGTTATCTATAACATTATCTCAAAGATGTAAAGGCTTTAAGAAACCATCTTCAGAAGCACACCTCACATTTCTAAGGAGACATATTTTGTTTAGCAGTGTGGATTACTTAAGTCCCCCAAAAGCAAACTTGCTTGTGATCTCTGGAACACCGTAGCCATGTGACTTGGTCCCAGCATGTCACAAACTGCTTCTGCTTTGATGGGCTATCGAGTCATTCCCAGAGAGCAGCTGCTTTTCTGGTGTTTTGTGTGGTGTGGTATCTCTCCATCCACAAGACCTGCTGGTGAGTCAGCAGCCTCCTCCCCCGAGTCCCAGCACAGTAAGCCAGGGCGTTCTCCAACACAGGCTCATTGCTTTATTTAGTTAGCTGTCTCTAGCTATTCATCGTCTCTGGAAAATGATCAAATAAGCCATGCATTTTTAACTCTAGCAAATCCTGGAGTTCCCTGTTTAAAATACCTTGGCGAACTGCCACAGAGCCGCAACAAGCACACCAGAGGCTCTGCTTTCAACCTCCCCTGCTTGCCTCAAGGTGCGCATGTGCAGTTTTAGCAACTTATTTCTGACAGTGACATTAAAGAGTAATTTGTCTAGGAGTGTTATATAAACACGTGAAGAACATGGAACACCTTTCCAAGAGCATATACAGAAACAGGAGGGCAAACCGTAAAACAAAACAAAACGCGGCTGTGTTTTCTTCAAGAAAGCCCCCGACTGGCACGCTGCCAGCAGAATGTGGCCAGATTCAGCTCAAGTCCCTCACCTCATGGCTGTGACAGTGCAGACTGGACAGTCACCCTGTCCTCCTGACCTATCTATCTTGCAACAATCCTGAGTTATGACCACAGCTAATGCAGCCATCTGTGAACGTGGCAATATGCCGCCACTCAACCCGTCTCGGGTCACGATGCTCTGACTCAGTTTCAGAGAGTGTGGAGTTCGGTTTGGCACGAAATCACGTAACAATTAGATAGAGCTTCCTTTCTCATCAATACTAAGCCCCTTCTTCCTGACAGAGGCCTGGCCTGGGTGGAGTTAGAGAAATGAGGCTCGGAATCGGCAGAGACAGAGATCATGCATGCTGTAGAGACACACTCTGGGACACACACACACACACACACACACACACACACACACACACACACCTGAGCTCACAACCTGTCTTTAACAATGTCCTTCTGGCTATCAGTCTGGAGGACAAACTATTATTTTGTATCCCTTGTGGTACTGCAAAACTAGCTCACTCTTTTTGTGGGTGGTGGGGACTAGATAGGAAATGGGGAAGAAAGTACCAAAGGAAACACTGGAGGTGGTCACTGACATTTTAATGCCTCTGCCTTTCTCTGCACGGTTACACAGTGTAAACTCTCCCCCTAGGGACAGTGATGGCAGCAGCAAACAGGTACGTGGCTCTGGCTGTGCCTCCCGGTCTGTGCTCCTGTGGTCCAAGGTGCAGACAGAAGCTCTGAGTATCTGACTAGACATGAGTCAGAAGAAAGGGAGAAGCTGGCTAGCCTGGAGAGGCCACGGCCAGGTGGACTCTGTCTGGACTGTACCAGGATCTAGTGGCATTTGGGAGGTGCTGTATGGGTGGGGTCCGACAATGGACTCCATTGTCTAGAGACTTTGAACAGCTGATTATAAAGCCCACCCAATGAATCTGTTCTTACCGCCTTTTAGCTCTGGGCTACCTCTCCCCTTCCTGTGCTCTGAATACCACTGTAGGAACCCTTTGTGCACCACAAGTCACAGAACAGGGGATTATGGGGACAGGCCACTAAGGTGGAAAATAAGAATATGGAATTTTTTTCCCCCAAACTCCTTTCTTATCCTTTCCTGTCATTGTTTTTTAAATGTGACAACCTCACTGCAAAGGGCTTATAGTAGTTTGTACAGGCCTGGTCCTTACTAACATCCTATTTTGGGGCTGAGCATGTGCATTTCAAGAAAAATGTCTACTCTGAGGTGAATTTTGTGCAATTAATATACCCTAAATATATATTATATGTTATATGTTACACATTACACATTACACTATATATTATATATTGATATAATATATATGTTATATTAATTAATATAATTTAGTAATCATTATATCAATTATTATATATGATTATATTATACCAACTAACTTATAATCACTTATAAATATTAAAATTGTGCTAATTATTATGTAACTAATAATTAATATTATACATTATTATATATCTTAAATTGTCAATCTGTGTTAATTCTGCTATTGTCCCAATACTCAAAAAGCTGAGGCATGAAGGTTATGAGGTCAAGGCCAGTCTGGGTGACACAGGATAATCCAGAGCCAAAGAAAGAGGCAGGAGTGAAGGAAATGGGGGAGGGAGGAAGGAAGAAAGGAAAGAAGGAAGGGAAGGAGGGAGGGAGGAGCCAAGGGGAGAACAAGGAGTGTGGCAGAAAAAGGATAGAAAAGTGAGGACAGGGAAAGTGAGAATCGGGGGCTGGTATGGACTCCAGGGAAAGCTCTGTAGGGTTAGCCAACAGAACTGCCAGTCCTCGGAAGCCCAGAAGTCCCGGATGCTGATGCTGCAAATGGCTCCAGAAGTCGCCCTTATCAGGAGGGTGGACAAGTGCAGCACCTATTAAAGTCACTCCTCAGTCGCTGTCCCCTGCTTTCTGAAGCATTTTGTGTACCTGATTGGGGGTCGGGGGTTGTCTCAGGGGTTGATGCCACAGAGAAAGGCTGCCCTCTTGATGACCACCTACCAGGTGATTGTAACAAACACCGTCGTGGGGAGGCATTGATGATGGGCTGGGCTGTGTACTTGGGAGATGAAGAGCATGTGAGTGTTCCCTGTGACTTCATTCTGCTTTTGATATCATATGCCTGTGGAAGTCACTAGCAAGAGATGCGGTCAAGAGCAGAGACTGGCCGGTCTAGAACTCCAGCACAGCTTCCAGACAGAGAATGGGGTGAAGCCCTGGCAGGTGTCCTGTCAAAGCCAGATGGTTCCAGTCCCACAGAGGAATTCAGATACTCACTTGCAAAATAACCAGTTCACCTAGAACTCCAAACAGATAGGGAGGGGCCTTTTTGTCTTATAGGCAGCTCATTTCAAGAACCAACCTCTCTATATTTAAGAAAAAGATTTTTAACAAAAGTTCCTCATCATACAATTCTGTCAGGGTAGTTTTCCTCAGCGATGATGTCAATAATTTCACAGAGTGAGATTCAAGGATATAAAGCTCCTGACATTTCTCAGCACTGAAGATGCAGTCATAATGTAAATAGAGTTTGAAGATGACCTGTATTGACCTGTGCATTGTCTCATTAGGAGGGGAAAGTTAAGATATATGGAAAAGATTCCTCCATAATGTCCTTTGCATTAGAACCAGGGCATTATTTTCCTTTCTTTTGCCTTCTTGTTATTATCTGGACTCTCATTTTAAGTAAGATAGACTATATCTCAAACTCGTGATGAACTGTAACATATAAATAACCCAAGAGGTAACGTAGACTTAATTGCTAAGAGTGGACTTAAGGGTTATAGCTGAGGCTGCCCCGGGGTAGGACCATGTCAGGCCATGACAGAGAGAGAGATGCAGTGTGTGAACTATTAGCAACATGTCGGGATTCTAGAATAGATGCAAAGACAAAGACCCTGAAGGAAAACCTGACCATTAGCCTTTTCACGCAGGGTTGTGGCTGCTGGGCCTATGGTGCCATGTGACTGCATCTGGAAGCATCTGTGACGTGTGAATGGATGACGTGCTCTTAAGGGTATGTGCTACGTTCTCAAGCTTCGATCTGTGCCTCTAACACAAGAGTCCCATTGCGGTCGCAGCTCAATTTCTCTGTTTCTCTGGTCATCTTTGTTACCCCAGCAGATGACTTGGTGACCCCCAAACTACAGTCATGCTCTGAAAAGCAAGTCCGCTCTTCAATTCCTTCTAGTTCTTTCCACATACTGAGCAAACAGTTCTCTAATCAGAAATCCCCCAAACTCACTAATTTCTCTCCTCACAAAGACCACATCATTTAAATAATACCGTCAAGTGCTAATAAGTTACACCTGGTTCCAAGGCACTAAATTTTTCTATCAAGCAGAGCCACCTAGTGGCAGACTGGGATATGTTTTTAATTTTTATTTAATTTCTCTCTGATACTAATCTTGGTTAGGGTTAGGGCTCTTTGTTTCCTTGCTTTATAAAATGTCCCTCTTAGTCATGATTATTAAAAACCACCCCTTCTGGGGCTATCTCCTCCTTCTGTTTCCTTATCAAGCATCTATCTATCCAAGGCAAATAACATCCCGATTCAATTTGCTATAATCAGCAAATCTTAAGACTAAAACAAAAGCCAGCTCAACCGTCTCTTTGAAAACTCAAGAGCTACTAGAATGTTTTGTATTTTCCAAAACATGCTTTCTGACCACACACTCCTCCCTGTAAACTAACAGGTTAAATTGTCAGGCACAAAGAAGCCAAAGAAAATGCCTGTGCTGTGCTGTGCTGTGCTGTGCTGTGCTGTGCTGTGCTGTGCTGTGCTGTGCTGTGCTGTGCTGTGCTGTGCTGTGCTGTGCTGTGCTGTGGCTCGGACCCTCTTCCACCCTTCACCATCCCTGATAGAAATCACAAGTACCTTGAGCTGAAGTTTGGCTCCTTTTCTTCCTTCAAAGTAGGTAAACATTCATAGTCGGCTAGGACAGAAGAAAAGGAAATCCACCGTTAGTCACCAGAATTGCTTTTTCTACCCACAAAACTGGCACAGTCGGGAATGAACTGTGCCTCTGTCTGGCTACCTGTGAAGAAATGGCCCCACTGGGGAGTTCTAGAGGTTCAAAGATTAATGATGTTGAAGCTCCTGAAACAGTAAGAGCATGGATCACGCAGATACAGGGCTGCAGTGTTCTGTGCCCCTGTTGAAAGGGCACAATTCATCATTGCTTGCTCAGTCAGTCCCCTGGAAGCTCACAGTGTTCTGAAAACCAGAATATGCATCTTGGAAGTGAGATGCAGGACTGAAATGGTGTACCTCGGGTCGTACAGTGCCTGCAGGACAGCTTCACAGCACAACCATCAGGAAGGGGGGGAGGGCCACCTTCTCCCAGGGAACTTCTTTCTCCACTACCACATGGGGGGGGGTGTGTGTGAGTGTGTGTGTGTGTGTGTGTGTGTGTGTGTGTGTGTGTGTTATGCCTGGGTGCTCATATGCACACTTATGTATGCCCATTAATAGTTGCACACAACTGTGAACATGCACATACATAAGTAAGTAGCTAATTGAATAAGTCTGTCCTAAAAACGACAAATGATTGGAGAGATCATCCAGGGGTTGAGAGTGTTCCTTAATACACAAGCATCAAGTGCTTGGGTTCGAATCCCCAGCACTCATGTAAAAACCTAGATGTGGCTGTGCATGCCTATAAGTCCATTCATAGTGTGTGTGTGTGTGTGTGTGTGTGTGTGTGTGTGTGTGTGTGTGTAAGCAAACAGGGGGAACAAATGGTCAGAGACATCTTGCTGTCCAGGTTCAGTGAGGAATTCTCAAAAGGATATGAATAGAGTGTGTTAGAGGACAGCGCCAGATGGTTTTCTCTGCGCAAACATACACACACAATACCTGCATATACCACGCACACACAATACATGCACACACCATACACACACAATACCTGCATACACCATACACACATACATGCATATACCACACACATACACACAATGCCTGCATCCATCACACACACAATACATGCATACACCACACACATGCACACAATACATGCATACACCACACACAATACATGCCTACACCACACACACACAATGCATGCATATACTACAAACACATACAATACATGCATATACCACACACATGCACACAATACATGCATGCATCACACACACAATACATGCATATACCACACACACAATACATGCATACACCACACACATAATACCTGCATACACCACACACACAATACATGCATACATCACACACACAATAC
>JANHMN010000001.1:67226050-67251130 GCA_030674055.1 Rhabdomys pumilio
TACATGCATACATCACACACACAATACATGCATACATCACACACACACAATACATGCATACACCACACACACATAATACCTGCATACACCACACACACAATACATGCATACATCACACACACATAATACATGCATATACCACACACACAATACATGCATACACCACACACACAATACATGCATACACCACACACACAATACATGCATACACCACACACAATACATGCATATACCACACATATACACACAATACATGCGTACACCACACACATACACACAATACCTGCATACATCACACACACAATACATGCATATACCACACACATACACACAATACATGCGTACACCACACACACACACAATGCATGCATATACACCACACACACACAATACATGCATACACCACAACTATAGCACATACAAATACAAATAGTATGATATATAGTGAGTTTTATCAATTTCGTACATGCATCAAGAAAATTTTATTGAGTTTAAATTTAATTAAAAATTTATTGATTTTTAATGAACACACAGTTTAAAGACCAGCAATCACTTGAAAATTACTGTGTGGAAATACTCTATTAGTGTGTATAGCAGTCCTGTCTGATAGAACTATCTACATCATGGGGGTGTTCTAGAGTCAGCCTGACGTTTACATTCAGCCACTAACACAGCTCTAACACCTTGTGTACTGTAAAATGCACTTGATGAAGTTGTATAACCACATACAAATTGGAATTCTCTAAATTCAAGAAACTATAAGGTCATGTCAGATTCCCTCCCCCTCAAAAAAAAATTTGTATCAGATTTCCTTCCCAGGCTAGAAAGATAAAGGTTAGGGATGTAGCTCAGTGAAAAAGCATCTACCTAGCACGTTAGAGGCCAGGGTTAGATTGCCAGCAACTCCCGCACGCACCCGCATGCACGCTATTGGAAAGAAACGAATAGCACCGTTTCTTCTTGAAAAGCCTCACTTCAACAACTAGTACACAAATAAAAACAAGTGGTAACAGAAACAGTGGCTAGGATGAAACTGGATCTTTAAGGTCGAGTGCCAGATGAAGCATGACTTCAGATTTTCTGAGTTGTTGACAAAGCCAAGGCAGCCGTCTCTCCCTGTGTTACCAGAGAAGCAAACAGACGCTTTGGGCTTCCACGTACCGTTTCTGTTCATGCTGTTCATCCATTTATCAAGCTCTTCCATCTCTATTTCCATAACAGAGGGTGTGTCTTCTTCAAAGATAGGGCTAGACAGACAGCAGAAATGCGTTAAAAAAAGAAAGGGCTCGGTAGGCTGATTTTCATTTGTGTTAGTAACAACCTGACTCTGTGTCTGACAACTCAAGGCAGCCCTGGGTTTGCCCTAACCAAGAGAGCATCAAACTCTAGCAGGAAGAAAGGCAAAATCTGCAATGAACCCTCCTCCGTCACTAAGGCCAAACTGGATGGTACAGAGGTGAAGGAGTGGACTAAAAGAGAAGCTGCTCTCTGGAGACCAAAGACATGGTTGCCAGGGTGCTCAGTGGTCCTCTCAGTTAGCTTCCTGGCCTTGCTTGGTCTCACTTCTCTTTTCTTGGAGTTTTCATCAATGACCCAGATAAAGAGACCAGGCACCAGGCTGCTTTTGTCTGGTCTCCTTCAATGCATAGGCTCTTCTAGCTGGGAGCAACGGAGTGGCAGCTCTCAGAAAAGCCTCTTCCCTATCTCCCAGGCTTTGAGGGCTTCATGGATAGGGGCAAAACCTCTGGTTGGGATGGATGGAGCCAGGAAGGAAAGACTCCAGCTCTGAACACACTGTGGGTGCTGCACTGGAAGATGGAGCAGGCAGCAACTACAGCAGAGAGGCTAATGGGAGGGGCAGGGAGACATCACTTAGTGTCTTTAGTGTTCACCCAGGGCCAGAATATTTAACTGCTGTGCATTTGGCACTGGAAGCAGCCAGATAAAAACTCTTTTCTAGAAGCTGACCACAGCAGATACCCTTGGAGACAATGGGGAGCAGGTCTGTCAGAGTCTAGGTGCAAGAGAAGCCAGCCAGGTTGTCACAACACAATCTGGGGAAAGGCTAATGGCTCTCTCATCTCTTCCCCTTGACTGTTCTTGTCTACACAATGGGAACTGAAGACCGGCGGAGAGGACTCACACTTTCAGGGTTTCACCTCCTAGTTCATCTGAAAGAGAACAGATACAAGAGTCACCTCAGCCTGGCTCATTGCAGGGATTTACTGCAGCAGCCACTAGGTGTCCTCTGAAGTGGAAGGGACACGAGGACAAAGGGGTGGGGGCCCATAGCACTCAAGCAAAGACAAGGGGACAATTTGTAGAAGTCCATTCACTCCTACCGCATGAGTCCCAGAGATCAAACTCAGGACCTTTACCCACTGAGGCAACTTGAAGCCCCATGAATCATATTTTCAAAGGAACGGTCATTAACCCCCAAGTTACACAGTACAGACTGTCATGCTGAAACCAGGTCTGAAATCCTCATGGGAAAAAAAAACAAAAACAAAAACAAAAAAACAAAAAACTGGTGTGCCTTTAATCCCAGCACTTGGGAGGCAGAGGCAGGTGGATTTCTGAGTTCGAGGCCAGCCTGGTCTACAGAGTGAGTTCCAGGACAGCCAGGGCTACACAGAGAAACCCTGTCTCAAAAAACAAAAACAAAAACAAAAACAAAAACAAAAACAAACAAACAAAAGAAATCCTCATGGAATCATGGACTCTGTTTTCCTTAGAGATGGGTGCTCCCCAGAGAGTGCTCACCTTCCCTGTTACTCTTATATCCACATGAAGAGGAAAAGCATGGTCAGGAAAGAAAGAAAGTGTTACAAACGAGGGCTTGGTTATTGATCCCCTTCAATAAAGTAATGTTCCAGCATCATTTCCTTATGACACACCATTCTTTAGACTAGGCCACGTGGGTGACTCTGTCAAGAGATACCTCTGAAAGTCCTCTTTACCCTGCTCTTTGGATGGCTGGATCCCTCCACTTCTCAGTCCATCATCCCCACCTCTGTTTCAGGAAGGTTCATCAGTCCCATTGGTCCCTGGCTCTGACTTCACTTGCTTCCTTCACAGAACTGGTCAGTTAGACCTGGTAGACCATCTGTGTGATTGTATTTCATCTGTCTCTCCCACCAGAGCACAGCTCCCAAAGGGCCATGATAACGCCTGTCTTGTTTGCCACGGCATGCCCCAGCCTCCCTCCTGCTAGCACAAGAACCTGGCAAGTACACCTGGTAAGAATGCACTAGACAGATGAATAGGCTTTAATCTCAGTTGTCTAGCAATGGAGTTAAATTCATGTCTGATCTTTTGGACCTATCATTACTATAATAGTGGGACTTCTAACCAGCTTGCGTTTGATGACTGCTGATTGGGGTGAGAGTCAGGTACCATTTGACAAAACAGCTCTAATGTGGATAAGACTCCAGATGAACAGGTGGCAAGAATCATAGCCTGCTGCCTGGTCCAAGTGAGCTCTGTTTGGTTTGGCAGGGAAACCAACATCCCCCGGAGAAGGCAATCAGTGGTGGCAAGGGGGTGCATGGTGGATAAGACAGATGCTTTGGAAGGCAAACTCTTTGTAGACGTCCCCAGGAAGTCTGATGCCTTAACCCCTGACAACTGGAGGCTACCTTGTGTCTAGCCTGAAGAAGCACAGTCATCCGTAAGGAAACACAGCCAGCTGGCACCTGGATCTGAGCTCAGGTGGCACAAGCTGCTGCTATGTCCTGCCGGTTGGGCAAGCTTTGGTGATATGTCTAATCCAGGAGAGCTGGCGCAGATGTAGGTTTCATACTGTCACTGCTGGCCTGGAAGGCACCGAGAGTTCTGTCTTCTGCTTCTAAATAGAATCAGAGACCTCCTGCAGATGCTTGACTCTCCAGAAATTTACATGGGGAGTGAAATGGCTTCATCTTACACATTTTGCGTCTGCAGTTTTCTGGTCATTGCTTAAGATGGGGTCTCACATAGGTCAGGCTGGCTTCAAACTTGCTATATAGCTGAGGATGACCTTGAACTTCTGATCCTCTTGCACTTGGCATTATAAGCATGCCTCACTACTCCAGTGTCTCTGCATCTCTCAGAGACTGAGCCCAAGACTTTGAGCATACACGGCAAGCTCAGTTACATTCCTGGCCTTACACGTATAGTTTTAATCTAAAATTTACTGGCTATGTCCTTAAGGGATTTTAAACAAAGCCCCACACAACTGGAACTTTCTACAGGTGAACCATAAAGTCTTGTCCCCAACACACACGCGCGCACACACACACACACACACACACACACGCACGCACGCACGCACGCACGCACGCACGCACGCACGCACGCACCTGCTTTTATTCAGTCCCCTTTTTATTCAGTCCCCTTTCCTTGCTTTCTGACTTCCTCACCAGTTTCTCAGAGAGCTCCTGACTCCACAGTCCTGCTGTGAGTCACAGATTTTCACTCTAATCTGGGCTCCCCACAGGCTCAGAGGTAGGCAGAAGCCGACCTGCATGCAGATGATGGAAAAGTTTAAAAATCCATTACCAAAGTGCTCCAGATGCACCAAATGAGAGGCTCCATAATCAGTATTAAAAGAGCAAAAAGCCTTCTGTGGCCTCATCTTCTCTGCTCCAGGGCCATTACCCCTGCCCCAGCCACCATGGCAACAGAAACACATCTGGGAGATGATACAAGAGCAGAGCATTAAGCCGGAGGTGGGGGAGGGGGGAGGACCAATTACTTGTCCTCAGCAATCAGGTCCTGCCTGCTCCACTCTACCTGGCCTACATCTCTTTATTAATAGCCACCGACTCAGTGCACACACTCACACTGGGTTCCATTTTGTCCCCTTCCAGCCTGCCCTCTCATTCTCTCCCCCTTACACCCTGTAAGGTCTTCCACCTTATAGCCACTTTCCTGATGAGACCCTCTTTGTGCTGTAGACAGTGGGCTTGTTGGTCCCAGCCCAAGGGAAGGAGTCACAGAAGGCTCTGACCGCCTGGTTTCTAGGCTGAGCAGGAACCTCACTGAGCAGAGCCAGCATCGGTTAGCCACAGTCTGCTCTAAGTGATGACTTCCTGTCCATGCTTTCTCAGCAGTTCTTTGAGAGATTACTCAACACATCAAGGCAATGTGAGACAGGCTGTGCCCTGCCCTAGCTTACTCTAGATTGTCTAAAACAGCGAGGCTTTTTTGTTTGTTTCAGACTGTGTCCTTCCCTCAGAGAATACATTCTGCAAGTAGAATTTGCCTTCGTTTTGAGGTGGAAGATGACTGTGGACCTGGGTAGACATGGGAATGCCACCACCTGTCCAGAACTACCCACAAGGTGCACACTGATAAATGACGTTTTGGAGTAGAAAAGGTGCCGCTGTTTACACTTAGAAAGACCTGAGAGGTTGTCTGATACACCAGGCTGAAGGAACCATAAAGATCTCTCACCAAAAGTATAAAGACTGGACACTGTCCTTGGGATAGCCTTACCTAACTCTGTCATCTTACCCAACTAGTGTGTGCATGAGTGAGTGTGCGTGTGTGTGTGTGTGTGTGTGTGTGTGTGTGTGTGTGTGTGTGTGCATGTGTGCGTGTGTGTGTGTGTGTGTGTGTGTGTGTGTGTGTGTGTGTGTGTATAGGAACTAATAGGCAGAAAACTCTAGGCCATCCCAACAACTGATACAGCCTACTAGAATTGCTTTCTGCCTGTCCCTCTGTCCATCCTAGAGTTTGTCCTGCTTTTACCTTTACAGCCTTCACTGCACCTCGGTTGGGTAGCTCAACTGTGATCCTACAGATGGATGGATGGAAGGATGGATGGATGGATGGATGGATGGATACATACATACATACACACACATATACATACATAGATACATACATGATGATAGATGGATTGGTTTACTGTGTGATTCATAATATGCAATTGAAATCTAATATTACAGTTAGGATTAGAATATGAAAACTGTCTGCTTTGATTAGCTATCAAGAAAAGGAGGGTGGGGCTGCTCTTCACATGTAAATGACTTTGGAACTGAAAGACTTGAACACCTGAGTTCAAAGAGCTTTAAAACCTTAGAGTCTGACATGAGAGTGGAGGCCCCAACCCTGGACTCCACTTCGAATTTAGGTTTGACAGGGAATTCCCCTGAGGTTAAAACAGGAATAGGAAAAGTCAGCCAGGTGCAGTGATGCACGCCTGTAGCCCAGAGCTACTTTAGAGGCTGGTGAAAGGGCTGCTTGAGTGGAAGAGTTCAAGTCCAGTCCAGGCAAGAAGAGGGGAGGGGTCTGGGCAGCCCAGTTGGGTCTTGCTTTAGCTGGAGATTACAGAGGAGCTCCCACGCAACCACTGTTGCTAGGTTACTCTGAAATATCCAGCCGCAGAGAATGGGTTCTCTCTTCCTCCTCTGGCTAATTATTTTACCAGTTCCTTTTGTGAAAGAAGACTTCCTCCCTAGCTCCACTTACCTCATCTACTGGCGGTGCATAGAGTCATACCCAGAGCTAAATGGCTGCCCCAGTGTGGGGCAGACAGCAAGAAAAGCAAGGTGCCCTGTTAGTTGGCCTGGAGGACACAGAACAAGTTTTCGTGTGAGCCTGACTATGCATCTTACTTGAAAAGCTCCTAATCTTAAGTGAAGTTTGAAATGACTTGTAAAAGTTTTAATTTAAAAACCGAAGCCTTAGCCAGGCATTGGTGGCGCACGCCTTTAATCCCAGCACTTGGGAGGCAGAGTCAGGCAGATTTCTGAGTTCGAGGCTAGCCTGGTCTACAGAGTGAGTTCCAGGACAGCCAGGGCTACACAGAGAAACCTTGTCTCGAAAAACCAAAAAAAAAAAAAAAAAACCCAAAGATGACTTCAGCAGGCAAAGAGGCTTGCTGCCAACACTGACAACCAGGGTTTGATCCCTAAAACCCACATGGTGAAAGGAGAAAAACTATTTCTGCAAGCACATGATTTTCACATGTGCACCAGTGCATGTGCCTGTTTGCTTGAATGTGCATGTAGACACACACACACACACACACACACACCACATACACACACACACACACACACACACACACACACACACACACGAATATAATTACAAACAAGCAAACAAAAAACTAGACCTAGTCAGAGTTTACCAACACAAGTCAAAATATGCCAGGTTTGCTTAGGACCCAGGGTGACCTTGAATTCTAGTATTCGCTCATTTTCTTCAGTACTTTCGAGCGCACCAATGACTGGGAGTTTCCTCTCTTGGTTTCATCTTTAGTCAGTTAGCAGTTTCCATATAGACATGCAACCTTGGTGGGAGCAAGAAGAATGGTTCTCTCTGCCCTTTTCAAGCTGGGGTGTGGGATGGGGGAAAGTGATAGCCATTATAGAAATGTGGGTAAAGACCCCCTTGCATGTGAGCACAATGCACTCTCTAACCCTTTATTGTTAACCCCAACCGGACACACTTCACCTGCCTGACCCTTTCCTCCCACAGAGTAAAATGTCACATTGTTCTAGAGGACAAGATTCTCTGGGCAGCAGCAGTATATTATAATTTCAATGCAGATTGAAAACGTACAAACACACACACACACAGACACACACAGACACACACAGACACACACACACACACACACACACACACACACAGAATATGCCATTATTAACTTCTTGCAAACATCAGTGAGCTGTAATCACTCATCACTTACTACTTTACCCCCAACACTGAGCAAGTATCAGGCAACTACTCACTTGTCTGTAAGGCACTTTGAGATCCTTGGCTAGAAGGCTCTGCACAAAAGAAGAAAACATTTTGTTTCTGGTGGCTCATTAAGGTGCACAGTGGTTGTCTGGAATCGGGAACACACAAGTTACCTACCTTGTTTCGGTCTCTTGCTTTTAAAGTAGGCCGCAGTGAGGAACACGAACAGAAGGACAAGCAGAGCACCCAGTGGGATCACCACCATTAACAGAAATTCCGCCTGACTGGAGGTGCCATTTATGTCGGTAGAACTCACATTTGCAGCCAATGCTTCTGTGGTCACTGTAGCCAAAGCACTTGTCGTCTCGTCCTCTGCGTTTTCTTCTTCGATAGCGCTCTGTCCTGAGTAGTCGGATTCCTCGTCATTTCCTAAACATGAGCAAAAGCAAGACGGCCATGGAGACTAAGTGGGTGGGTCATGGTTTCGGTGATTTTTAAATGGGTCCTAGACGCATTCAGTGGTGAACTTGGTCCAGTGTGCTTGGTCTTCCCATTCAGCATGACGTGGTGTATATTGATTTGACCTAAAGGGAGCTCAAACTAGAAATGTGTTGAACATGAAGTCAGAGCAGAGGCAAGCCTCCCACAAACCCTGCAGTCCAGCCTCAGCCAAGCATTCTGGACACAATAAGTACAGCCTTTATCACACCACGGGCCACCCCCAAAGCCATAGGGAGTCAGAGAGTGTTCATAAAGTTTCTGAGTAAATTTAAATTTACTGACACAATGTGAAATGTGTGCCATTAAAAAATACATTTAGATATAAATCAATGGGCCTGGAAGTAAAGCTTAGTGTATGAGTACATGCCTTGCAAACAGAAGGCCTGTGTTCAATTTCTAGCATCACAAAATGATAGATAGATAGATAGATAGATAGATAGATAGATAGATAGATGATAGATAGATAGATGATAGATAGATGATAGATAGATAGATAGATAGATAGATAGATAGATAGATAGATAGATAGACAGTAGATAGAGATAGGAATGATTTTTTTCTTTAAAAAAAAATAGAGGGCACTTATCCATGGATTTCAGAGCTAAGTGTATGACATTCTGCACAGCACACTGCACTCAAGACCCCTTGAGTGTCTGACAAATCCTCCAGGATTCTAAATAAAAACATGATTAATATCTCATTTGATGATTCCTTGGAGAATAAGTAAACCTCAGGGACTGGAGAGATGGCTCAGCAGTTAAGAGCACTGACTGCTCTTCCACAGGCCCTGAGTTCAATTCCCAGCAACCACATGGTGGCTCACAACCATCTATAATGGGATCTGATGCCCTCTTCTGGTGTGTCTGAAGACAGTGACAGTGTACCTACATACATAAAATAAATAAATAAATGTTTAAAAAAAAAAAAAAAAAAGAAACAAAGAAAGAAAACCTCACCATTTATAGTTATTTAGAAAAATGCATTGATAGAGTGTCAAGGTTAGCATCACTTGTCAGCTTGACAGTATTTATTACCAAGCAGGAGGCAAGCCTCTGTACATGTCTGTGAGTTTCTAGATTAGGTTCACTGAAGTGGGAACGCCCGCTCTCAGTGTGGATGCCACCACTCCATGTGCTACGGTCCAGACTGAGTAAGGAGAAAGGCACCTGTGAGCTGATCATCACATTTGATCCCTCTCTGCTTTCCAAATGTGGAAATGCCACCAGCTGCCTCCCGTCCTGTCACCATGTTCTCCCTACCATGATGGACTGAACCCTTGACCTGTGACCCAAAATAAACTGTTCTTTCCTTTTCCTTTGTTGTCAAAGCAACAAAAAAAAATGATTACACCAGAACATTCCCTGTTTCAAAGCAGAAGCAAGATTACTCTATCTGAACCTTGAGTGCCATTAAAAGCCCTTCACAGAATGGGAAAGAACCTCACCTGGTCCCAGTGGTGATGGTGTGGGTAGAGGGGTTCTGTCCTGTCATGGTGTGGGACTGTCTGACACTCACCCTGGCCTGACAGAAGAAAGTATTGCATGCAGAAGACACATCAGTAGGTGAATTATTTTTTTATTAAGGAGAAAGATTTGATGCCTAAGGAAAGACCAGCAGCTTTAAGCTGTGCTCTGGCTAGGCCACGCCTCCAGAGGATAGCCAAGCTGGAGAGTGCAGAGCCATTCAATAGTTTATCTTTCGTTGTAATTACATGACAGTGAATTCTTGATTCATGTTACAACAATAAAAATATCTGTTCACTTATAAAGTACTTGTAGATTCCCCACTCCAATTCCTATACTGATCTCTAATCTCCAATGTGATGGTATTAGGAGACTGGGGGGGTGGGGGGGGGGGGGGAAGGGCAGGATGAGGTTAATGCTTTTGTATAAAAAAGAAGAAAACCAGAGGTATTCATATTCTCCCCCTCCGCCTCCCTCTTCCTGCCGGACACCACACTCAGCAGTATGCACACGCAAAGTGTGTGCTCTGCCGCTGAGGGAGGTCTGTAGACCTGCTTCCCTTTCCTTCGCCTTCCCCCACCGCTGCACTGCCGTGGGTGCCTTCACCTGCTTCAGGCTAATCTTTCCTGTTTATTTACTTAGAGCTCTTGCTCAGCACCTGCTCGCCTCAGCTCCCAGAGCACTGGGATGGCAGGTCTGTCACTGCACTCTGCTTCTTGAGACTCTATTAGGAGCCCAGCCCTGTTTGTACTCTGCCTTCTACCTGCGTCATCCTGGTCTGTGCCCTCTACACATGCAGGTGGATACAGTGACAGTTCACACAACTTGCTCAATTGCGGAGCTCACAGGGAGAGATAGGGATCCCCAGCGGCTGGTTCATGGTGGAACCTGAGACTTTAACTTCCATAATGTGTTTTCTTCCAATAAGGGGGAAGTATGGTGCAGACAGTCATGGAGGTTTGGCCATCAGGCAGAGAGCAAGAGAGTAGACTCCGGGTTCTTGTCTAAGGGTGGCTAAGGAAATGGTTCTGGGGAAGGCCAGCACTGTAGGGTTCTGGCTGATGCTTCTCACCCCAGAAGCATGGCAGGCAGCTCTGCCCAGAACCACAGCAGTCTCTCTCCAAGGGGAGCAGACGAACCAAGTTCTGGTACAACACTTACTGTTCTTGTCCCCACTTGACCTGTGGCCCCAGAGAAGAGAAAATGGGGACAGATACAGACCAGTAAGAATAATGAGAGGCTCTGGCACTAGGGCAGTGGAAGGAAGAGAGAGAAAAAAGTGTCCCAGGAGGCTGTGGGTGATGTACTCTGCTTTTCAAAACCAGGCAGGTGGCCGTTGGTGGCACTGTGGGGTTTAAATGGGCTGCAGGCTCTCCCTACAGCAAGCCCTAACAGACTCAACATCTGTTTTCCATCAGATTCTCCTCTAAGTAATGAGATCTAGAGTTCTTTCTGCTTCTGCCTCTTTCCTTCATTCTAAAATTAATTTTGTGGTAGGGGGATGGGACCCAGGGTCACCTGCATGCTAAGCAAGTACTCTACCACAAAGCTAAGCCCTAGAGCTTGATAGCTTGATTGATAGTCAGATAGTCAATAGTGTTCTCTCTCTCTCTCTCTCTCTCTCTCTCTCTCTCTCTCTCTCTCTCTCTCTCTTTGTTTCTTTATTTTCAGAGACTCCTATGATAACTTCCCATATTGCTCCTGGTGTCCTAGCAGGGCCTAACCTAATGAAAATCCCCCAAATAAGTAACAGTAAATGGGCCTTTAGGAATGTTTACTGAGCACTAGACTAGGTTACACCCCATGTCATCTAATCTGAGCTTTATAATTTCATTGTCCACACTTTGCAGATGAATAGATGCAATTATCTTTCCTAGGGGGAGTAATCCAGTCTCTTGGGCTAAATTCTATGGATGCATAAAGGATTTGTTTGGTTGTTTTTTGTCGTTTTGAAAGTGAATGCAGCCAGGAATGGTGGTGCAGGCCTTTAATCTCATGTACCACCAAGATAAGCCGGGGGGCTCAAAAACTGGCTTATCTTGAGTTCGAGGGCAGCCTTGTCTACAGAGTGAGTTTCAGGACAGCCAGGGCTACACAGAAACTCTGTC
Source organism: Rhabdomys pumilio (assembly GCA_030674055.1). NCBI lineage: Eukaryota > Metazoa > Chordata > Mammalia > Rodentia > Muridae > Rhabdomys > Rhabdomys pumilio. Next base: position 67,237,800 of record JANHMN010000001.1, read on the forward strand.
TTAAAAACTAATTTTTAAAGAGTGGGCGCTATGAACTGAACCCAGGACCTCAGTAAAAGCCGCACTCTTAGCCTCTCGAGCACTGGCCACTTTTTGTTTCCTCACCCTCTAAGAAGCTTCTCTCAAAGGTTGTTCCATGCGTCAATACAGAGAGCCACGTATTTCTATTATTTATAAAGCTGGTTCTTATTGACAGAGACTTACTTGTCCCCTTTGCGTTTCTAGCCTCAACACAGTAACATCGCTGCTGATTGTCAAAAGGGTGAGTTCTGTGTGCCTCCAAGAGAGAAGGACATGAGACAGTGTTGGGTCTAGGAAAGGGGCTGCATCGCATGGCCCTGGATGGTCTAATCTCAACTGCTTAGGACAAAGGCTAGGAGTCCAGGGAGTCCGACATGGAAAGGAGAAAAGCTGAAAGCACTGGGGATCAGCCCCCAAGGGTTTGAGGTTAAAGGAATCAGTGAAGTGGAAAGAGGAGGGGCGCCACCAGAGGGATCCAAGGTAACCATTAGACCACCTGCTGCGCACTTCTAATCCCAGCACTTAGCAGGCAGAGGCAGGCAGATCTCTATAAATTCGAGGCCAGTCTGGTCTACAGAGTGAATTCTAGGATGGCAAGGACTACACAGAGAAACCCAATAAATAAATAAATAAATAAATAAATATAAAAATTAATTAATTAATTAATAAAATAAAAAGAGAGAAAACCGGAAGCAAGAAAACCGAGGTGAAACTCAGACTCAGCTCAAGAACCAGAGGTGATAAACCAGTGGTGGGTGGAGCTAGCAGAAGGCAGCTCAGGGACTTTCCCCCAAAGCTTCTTCCCCCTCAACCCCACAGCCACTGAGTTAAAGCAGCTTTTAACCCAATGGAAGTTGGGGAGCCCCTAAACCACTGCTCAGCCTTGGGGAGCTCCTAAACCGCTGCTCAGCCTCAGGCAACCTCAAGGGCTGTAGTCTTTTCAAAGGAACACTTGCCTGTGCTTTGTGAATAACGGTACCATTTCACACAGCACAGGAGTCTAGGCCCGTGGTAGAGAAACAGCTTCAGAAAGTGATTCTGGCTGTGAGTGCTACCCAGGTTAAGAAAGCGCCACTAGGCTTTCAGGTTTTCTTCTTTTGGCCTCAGACATCCTGCACACCCAGTCCTCCAGAACCCAAGTTTATAATCAAGGTGGGAAGATTCCTTCCCATTTTAGAACCTGCTCCCTAAAGGTACTCCGGAAGCCAGGCGAGTTGGTGAGTGTGGTGCCTTCTCAGCCTGGAGCGCATACACCAGGGCAGCATACCCGATGTTAGCTTTGTCTGCTACTCCTCTTCTTTCCTTGTATGCTTCTTGGCTGACCCTCGGGAGTTCCACCACCTGCTACAACTTCCTCATTTATTCTCGTATCTTTGGATCTAACAATTTGGATATTATGCAGGACATGAGTGGTAGGAGTGAGGATAAAATTGGCAAAGCTGAGGGTAGAGTGAAGACAGATTGGGTGTGGAAAGAAGAGGTGTCAGCAAGCAAAAGGCAGTAGAAATCCTGAAAGCAATGTGTGAAAGAAATGCAGGTAGGCGTTGCAGAGCTCACTCTTGCCTGTCACCAGTCTGCACATCTCCAACAGGAGCATCCTAACGGGTGGCCTGGTCATGGTTATCTCAAGTGACCCCATCCCAAACTTCCCAGGGCTCCTTCATTTCATCATTTCACGTTCTCTCTCTGCTCCTTAAAGGATGATTTCAGTGTCACCTTTCAATGTCACAATGTCACTGTCAGTCAGTCAGAAGGTAGGCCACAGCTCATCATCTGACTGTTCAGCCCCAAATCACCAGATACTATTGAAGGCTCACTTACAAATGCTTGTTGACAGTTTTCGTGCAAACACATCTGGGACTCACAGTGCACACATCTGGTGAGGACCCTGGGGAAAATCCTTGTGAGTCGGGGAAGAAATGAGATAAGATCTTATAGCTCCAGCAGCTGAGCCACAGGCATGCCTGTGTCACCATCCTGAGGACATCCCCTGGGTGGAAATGACTTTGCTTCTTGGTGAAGCAAACCAGCTAACTTCTCGTTTTTTGAAAGTAGAACAAATGTGTAATGGAGATCTAGGTTTTGTGGTTGCTGTTGTGTTGCTAGGTTGATGCTGAGAGCTGAGGACAGAGATGTGGTTGGAAGGCGCTGGGGATCCTATCTTGCTAAGCAAGCATATGCTCCACCGCTGACCTTTCTTGGTTTTGAAATGGGGTGTACCCCCATTTCACTGCTGATGACCCGAAAACTAAAGCAATGATGGGAGAGTGTTTCCTAATTCAGGATAGATATGGTGAGCTGTGCGTGGTGGTTTAAGCCTACAGTTACCGGAACTATCTGGGAAGCTTCAAAAAGCATAGACTGTGAGGTTCTTCTCCCAGAGTTCTGATGCGTGGATCTGTATTAGATCTCAAGACAGTTCACTGGTCTGGGAGTTGTTGCCTAAATAATTTCATTTTGTAGTTAATAATGATCGGTCGTCCCCAACAGCTATTGCCCCTCAGTTTCACCAGTTATTTGATGCTATCTAGGGATGTATCCTGGGTAATAGGAAGCAATCCTAAAGCCTTCCTCATCACATACACACACACACACACACACACACACACACACACACACACTCCGCTGGTGCGCTGGTGAGTGATACCCCTGGTCCAAATAATATTTCTTTAAAGTCTTCCTAGATGACTCTGGTATATAAGTTTGCTGACCTAAGAATTACAGAGCTAAATCATAAAGGAGTGGACAGTATCTTAATTTGATATGACTCATGATGACAGACTTATTAGTTTAAGTGTGATTGGGAGCCATATATCAAAAAGAACCTTGGGAGAAATCTGAATAGGTATATACGCCATTAAGCAGTTGATTTTTTTTTTTCTAGTGATCACTTTTTCAAAATTAATTGTTCTGCATATGTGGTACTTGATTATAGGGTGGCCAGGAACAAAACTGGAACAAATGGCCATAGCAGACACACTGGGTACCAGCCTGGGCATAGAGAGTGACTGTGCGTGACACATAGAGACACTGGTGCCACGTACAAAGATGGCGCATTGGGGCAGCTTTGCCTATGGACCTGCACTGAAGTGCCCTGGTCCTTTCCCTGGCTCGCTTGCCCAAAAAGCAGCACGGCCTTATTACTATCCTTGCTGAGCAGTGGTGGTACACAACTTTAATCCCAGCACTTGGGAGACAGGAGGAAGAAGGCTCTCTTGAGTTTGAGGCCTACCTGGTGAACAGTCAGGGCTACACAGAGAGAGGAAACACACACACACACACACACACACACACACACACACACACACACACGTATATTTCCATCATGCATTTCTCTGTGGTCTCTCTCTTTTTCTGTTTGGTACTCTCCTGGCATCTGGGAGTCTGGTATAAATCTTTTTTTTAACAGACTGAAGGAAATGTTAAATAGGTAGTGGGGCTGAGGCTGCCACTCAGTGGTAGTCAGTCACAAGGTACTGGCTTCCACACCAGAATCACAAACAGGGGCGGAAAGCGGGGGTCTGGAGTGGCGTGGTCAGTCACCCCTGTTTCCTTGTTATCAAGTTGAATGCCTTCCTCACATTTGTAACGTCTCTCCTTGAGGCACATAGTGTGTCCCTAACCAGAGAAACAGAGACCCTGGATTGCTTTCAAAAGCTATTTGGACTATAAACAAAACAAAATATAAATGACAAGGGCTTAATGCAAAGTTATAAGTGCCTTTGACTTGATCATTTTTACTAATCGACAGTATTATCCAATATGATCACCCTGCCACATGTCTCTGAAGAAGATCTGACCAGAGTGCGCAGTCGGTGGAGGAGCTGCAGGCTCCTCGGTGCAGGCTGAGAGCACCGGAAGCCACTATGAGGACGGAGATCTGGTCAACCACCTGGGAGCCCCACCGTACTCGGCTCCCTTTTTCATTTTAAGCACTTTGTTATTTTTTCATTTGAGAAAGCTTGCTTATATTGAGCTAGACTTTCCTGGAACCTAAGGCTGACTCTTGGTTTGGGTCTTTCACTCAGGAAACCTGCAGTTTGGGCTACCTCAACAATCTTTATACATTGGAATGCCATTCTAGCCTGTAGCACGCATTCAGATTTCAAATATATTCCTATTACATAGGGTAGAATACAAAATTCTTTCGTGGACAAGGGGGCACATGTCTGCAATCCTAGCACTCAGGAAGCAGGGAGAGCAGCACAAATGGACACCAATCTAGTCTGATGAAATAAGCTCTACGCTATCCTGGGCTACAGAGTGAGACTATCTCAGAAAAGAAAGAAGAAAAAAAGAAACCCAACCTCTCAACATCAGTGAAATAAGACTATACTCTGAAATAAGAGGGTATCAATAAAGATGATTATTGTCACAATACTTGGTATTTTTTTGGTTTGTTGTATTTCTGTTTCTCTTTTGAATAGCTTATTTCCAATCACAGTGGCTAAAGTTTTGGGGTGGGATGTCCTCCGGAGGCTCCCAGCCTGAGGTACTGGTACTGGTACTGGTGGAAGGCCCTCAGGTCACTGGGATCATGTCTTTAAAGAGGATTGTGGGAAGGAAGTCTTTTCCTTTTCCTCTTTTCTATTCCTGTCATTTCCCAAGTGTTTCCTCTGTCACACACACCCTGTCCCAATGTACTGCCTTCTCACAGGCTGAAGAACAATGTGCCAACAAATCATGGACCAAAAACCCTAGGACCATAAGCCCAAGTCAGCCTCCTCTCTTTTCAAGTTGATTGTCTCCGGTAGTTTGTCACAGTAACGGAAATCTGATAAATGCAGCAATGTAAAAAGAATAACTGGAAAGCAACTATCCTGAGCCTGAGCCATGCCCTTCCTTGCAGAACCCTGTGCCCCACCCAACTGTGCTGCTAGCCTTTCTGGAGACTCTGCCTGCCCCACCTGATTAGCCAGGATGCTTTGGCCCTGGAGCTCACACACTAGCATCTTAGCATTACTGGCTCACCACCAGCTCAGCACTGCCGGACAGACAGTGGCAGGGCAGAGAAAACTAAAAACGATAAGTGGCAAATGCACTGTTTTGCAAAACCAGAGACCATAGGAAGAGACTGGGCCTTCACCTCCACAGCCTCTGCACCCTGAATGGTGGCTCAAGAGGAACAACTGAGGATTGTGCAAACCTGTGACTTTGAGGTCCTGAGGACCTTGAGGCCTCTATGTGACCGAGGCCAAGGGTTTAAGGTCTGAAGCTTTCTGACAAGCAGCTCAAGAGGGAAACAAATTACTGGTGCAAAGTGGTGGGTTCAATTCTCTTGGATCAACTTGAAAGCAGTCTGGCTTCTGACCCACTAGGTCTTTAAGGAGAATCAGTGCTGCCTTTTGACATAGACTTTCAGGTAGGCCTCGAGCACCAGAACTTACTTACCACTACAGGCTGCAGCTGCTGAGTCCTTACATGCTCTCCCTCCTCCTCCCCCTCCCCCCACTTCTCCTACTCCTTCTTCCTCCCCTCTTCCCTATTCCCTTTTCCATACAGTTGTGAGCACAACACCATTGCAGGAGACTTTTCTCACTAATTTTATGTTTGTTTGGAGACGGGGTCTTATGTAGTCCAGGCTTGTCTCCAGCTCAGTAGGTCGACAGGGGTGACCTTAAATTCCTGACCTTCTACTCCCTCTCAAGTTCGAGGCACCATGTTCAGTCTGCAAAATACTGGGGACAGAGGACTTCATGCATACTAGGCAAATAGTCTACCAGCCAGGCTGCATCCCAGTCCTCTTATTATTAGCTTTGTCTGTGTGTATGTTTTATATGTTTGTACCATCTGTGGAGTTTGAGGTCAGCATCAGGTGTCTTTCAGTTGTGCTTCTGGGTTTTTTGTTTGTTTGTTTGTTTCATTTTGTTTTTTTTTTTTCTTTGACATGGTCTCTTACTGAATCTGGAGTTCACTAATTTGGTTGACCAGCAAGCTCCAAGGATCCATCTGTTTCTATCACTCATGCAGGGGGATTGTAGAAATGAGCCACCATACCTGACTGTTTTCACAGACCCTGGGATCCAAACTCAGGTCCTCACAGTTGCTCAGTGAGAAGTTTGCTGAGGGAGTCACCTATGCAGTCTCACATTAGCTTTTAACATGGTTCATTACAGTAATTCATCACTTAGGGTTGATTCGTTCTTGAATTCTTTATATTTTAATTATCACTGTTATTCTTTCAGTGAAAGGTCTTCTTCTCCTTCTCCTTTCCTCCTCCTCCTCTTCTTCTTCTCCCTTCCTCCTCCTCCTCTCCTCCTTCCCCTCCTCCTCCTCCTCCCCCTCTTCCTCCTCCTCTTCCTCCTCCTCCTCTTCTTCCTCCTCCTCTTCCTCCTCCTTCTTCTTCTTCTTCTTCTTCTTCCTCTTCTTCTTCTTTTTCTTCTCCTGATAAATCCCTGAGTTCTGGTGTTGGTTAGAATACTAGAAAACACCCAACAGAAGCAAACAGGGTGGTGCAAGTCCTGATGATGCAGAGACACAAACTCCAGTCACCATGTCTACCCACCCTCCAAAAGGAGACAGTTCCTTGTTATTTGAATGGCTCATCTAGGACCCAGTTTAAATGTTCTAATTTATGTGGAGCTGGTCAGATAAGCTCCATCTTCATGATCTTACACACAAACCAACATGGAGATGCTCTTTAGTTGACAATCATAATTCTTGAGACTCCAGATGCATGAAGAGGCATCCAAATCCACCCAAGTTCTTCTATCACATCAACTGTGTACTTTTTCAGTATGTCACATGCAATATTCAAGTGTACCACACTTATACTAAGTTGTAGGATATTCATATGTATATGTACACACATATTCACATACACATGCATACATACCCCTATGCTATCTGAAATTCATTTAATTGGTTCTTATACTTTTATTTGCTAAGTCTGGCAATATTTTTTTCACACTTCAAAAATCTGATATTTAATTTTTTTGTAAAATACATTATCAATAAAATCTGGCAATATTAATGATCAATAAATAAGCAAACAAGCAGAGTATTTTTTAGGAAGAATATGTTAACTTTTAAGTAAATCATGGCATGACTGAAGTCTGGGCTCTGTCCCCAGCACTGTATAAAACTGGACATGCTGGTATGTGCTTGTAAACCCAGAGCTTAGAAAGGGGCGGCTGGAGAATCAGGAGTTCAAAGTCATCCCTTGCTGCAGCTGGCTTTTCTCCTCTCCATGTCCTTGTTCCAGGTATTACACCTGTGTTGTCCTCACCAACGGAGGCAGCGTTTCTCGGTCGTTTTGTGTTCCCTACACTTTATTTCATGTTTCCAAAACAACTTTTACTAGATTGGAGGCTAATGTCTCTGGAACCTAAGATCCTGGTATGGTTCTTGCCGAAGTTTCCCCCTAAAATGCTAGTAACCTCTGGTCCTTTCTAAAAAATGTTCAATGCAAATTTTCTGGGTCTGAGCTTCCTTTTTTGTCAAGAAGGTGATTACAATGGCTTGGTCAGTCCCACTCAGCGGTGGAGGAGGCAATATCTGCTGTGAATTGAAGATGTAGAATGGAAACTCTCACACATTAAGAGTTGAGATTGTTATGTTGTATGTGTGTATATGTTTGTGTGTGTGTGTGTGTGTGTGTGTGTGTGTGTGTGTGCGCGCTCACCAGTGCACGTATGTGTGTTGGCATTGGCCAGAGGTCAAGGTTGGGTGTCCTCCTCTATAGCTCTCTACCTTACCTTTTGAGACTGAATCTCTAACTGAACCCGGAGCTTGCCATTCTGGCTAGGCTGGCTGGAGGCCCTGGAAACTACCTGCATCCAACCCCCCAGCGCTGAGGTTACAGATATACGTGCCTCCATGCCAGGCCTTTACATGCCTGCTGGAGATTCAAACTCGGGTCTTCATGCTCACATGGCAAGCAGTTCACCCACCGAGACATGTCACTGGCCCTGACTTTGTTGTCTTAGTGAGGCAAGATCTTTCTAGGTAGCCAAGGTTGGCCTCAAACCCACAATCCTCCTGCCTCAAATTCCCGGTTGTGGGGATTATAGGTATGTGGCACCACATCTGACTAAGATTTGGGACAGTTAACATTTGGAATAGAATTAGGAAACTGGGTAAGCTAAATAATAATGGGCTAGGTATTACTATTATAGAAGTTGATTATAGTAAGTCTTAAGCTGTAAGATACATTCCATTCACTCAGCCAATCAGGCACCACATTTGATTGAACATCTGCTAGATCCCATGCCACGCACTAAACTAAATCTAAGCTACTAGAGTAAATGAGGCCAGACCAGGCACTTGCCTCCCAGGGAAATGACTAAGTCAGGACAATAGCATCCAAACATGTAATTATAATTCCAATGAATAGAAACTGTATTGTGTGCATGTGCAGAGAGCAGAGCCATGAAGGTGTGGAAGGTAAAGAGATCCGTTGCATTCAGAACATTTTCACAAATGATGGAGGCTCCACTTGTGAGCTCCATTAAGTAAGCAAAGGACGCAGGGAAAGGTGTCAGAGTTGAGGGCCTGGCACATAGAAAGACCCAATAGCCTCACATAACTTGGCACCGTTAAGTGGTTGCCTCATAAAGCAAAAGGTGGGATGTGGCAAGGGTTAAGTGAGAAAAGAATTCGGGCTCAGTTCGCATGGGTTCACATCATGATGTCAGGGTATGTGGGATCTAGCCCAGGAAGAAAACACTGATGGGGGTTGCAGGGAGAAGATGATTGCATTTTTGTTACAAAACAATTGCTCTGGATTTGTGTGAAATGGGGGAGGAGTTGGGGGGGAAATGATATTAGAGGTAATGAGGCTGTTTAAAATAAGAGGCAGAGTGGCCCAGGTAAGACTCAGGGTGGGTGCAGGCCATCAGGGAGTACAGAATATGTCCTGTTTCCAACATGCTGAGCAGGTGACACCACCCATAATGTACCCAAGGGGACTGATGATGGAAACACAAGATTACAGGTGGGTGGAGATACCTGCAGAGGGGTGAGAACTGGGGAGGTACACCCAGCCTGAAAGTGGATGAAAGTCACAAGGTTATGGTCTGAAGGGCTAGGAACACGGAGCGAGGAAAGAGAAGAGCCAAGGTAGTATGAAGGGAGCAACTGGAAAAGAAAGATTTGTAAACCCAAACTTAAAAGGAGACCTATAAAGAAAAAAAAAATCACCATAAGACCCAAGGCAGAGAGCTGATTTCGGTAATATAAACAGCCAGGGAAAAGGGCAGGAAGCTGGACCCTAATCAGCCCATTGCTCAGACTGTGCTGGGGTCTGGTATTATCTCCTTCAAATTTTAATTTAACTCTATTTTTTATTTGGTGTGTGTGTGTGTGTGTGTGTGTGTGTGTGTGTGTGTGTGTGTGTTTGCCTGGGTGCCCACACAGGCTAGAAGATGGCATTAAATTCTCTGGAGCTGGAATTACAGGCATAGTGAGCCTTGAGGGCTGGGACTCAACCTCCAGTCCTCTGCAAGAGCAAGAGCTCTAGCTAGGCCTAGTGGTACACGCCTTTAATCTCAGCACTAGGGAAGCAGAGGCTTGTGGATCTGAGTTCCAGGCCAGCCTGGTCTACAGAGTGAGTTCCAGGACAACCAGGGCTACACAGAAGTCCTGTCTCAAAAAGACAAAACAAAAAGCTCTTCTGAGCCATCTCTCCGGCTCCTGGCATCCTTTTCGTCTGAAGGAAACAGTACTGGTACTACAGATATTATAATATGGCTCTAGAATGTTCCCCCAAACCCATGTATTGAAGGTGTGGTTGCCAGGCTGTGGCACTATTATCCAATGATGGAATCTTTATTGGGTGATGTTCAGTAGAGAATAATTGGGTCATTGGAGTTATGGCCTTCAAGGGAATTCTGGGATCCAGTTTCTGCTTCCCAGTGCCCCACAGTGAGCCATTTTCTATACCACAGACTCCTTACCATGATGTACCCCTTACCACTGTCCAAAGGTAACATGGACCAACAGACCCAGACTCAAACCATGAGATAAATTAAGTCTTTCTGCCTTAGAAGTTGATTTCTTCAGATGGTTTACTTTGCTTTTGTTCATTTGTTTACTTTGATTTTGTGTGTGTGTGTGTCTTTTGGCTAGTTGGTTGGTTGGTTGGTTAGTTGGATGGTTGGATGGTTGCTCAGTTGTTTGTTTGGTTGGTTAGTTGGTTGGTTAGTTGGTTAGTTGGTTGGTAGGTACTAGGTGTTGAACCTAGGGCCTCTTCACCACAAAGCTATGTCCCCAGATCTTCCTCAGATACTTTATTATACTGACAGAAAGCTGAGTAAGGTAGATATAGCCATGCTTGATATAATTTCCCTCTCTTACTCCCAAAGGTAAGTACCTAATAGTTAGCGCATCTATGACTCTACCTAAGCATGGATCGTGGCACTTTAAAAGCCTGAGATAGACAGGATTATTCTGTGAATCACAATATTGCACTGAGGGTCTGTGTGGCCCAGGCTGGAATCAGATTCCATAGCTCAAGCAATCCTCTTGCTTTAGCTCCCAAGCAGCTGAAACGCTTGACCTTGTGCATATTAATTGTCAAGCGCTGCGTTTGCCCAGTATTATTTTGAGCCTGACCCAGCTTGATACCAGTAGTTCAGGTTCATCAAGCCTGCTCTGTGGCACTCATTCTAAAACTGCAAAATTGTTTCACCCCTCTTCTGTGAATGGGCATTTAGACACACACACACACACACACACACACACACACACACACACACACACACCGCCATTCGCGAGCGCGCGCACACACACACCACACAAAGTTTTACAAATGGTGCAGTCAACATGGTTGGCTTAGTCTCTTTCCTGCACATTCGTGAGTGCAACAAATCCACAGGATAGCAGAGCAAGAACATTTCCCAGCTACCCTCCTGAATGCTTGCACAGAAAAGCTCCCCTCTCCGGCAACCCGATCTGTTTAAGAAAATGTTCCCATTGAGCAATAGCTAGAAATACCAGATGAAATAGGAGATACTGCCTTTAAATGCATAAAGAAATCTCAGGAAAGCCGGGATATCACTTCTGGAGGGGCAAAGGTGACTGGGAATCTTAACACTAAGAGAGTTGAGGTAGGGGGACTATGACTCTGAGCTAACCTGAACTACAGAGGCAGACCCTATTTCAAAAAACATAATAAAACAACAAGCAACCTCCCCTGCAAAAACAAACAAACAAACAAACAAACCAGTAAACAAACAAGATTACAGAGGAAATGAAAATCAAAGCCTAACTGGTCATGGGGATTGCCTCAAACAAAGACTTGGGCTCCAGAGTTTAAGAGACCATATAATGTTTTTAAGGATCACCTGTCCAATAACTGTGTCTGACTAAAGCTAAAGCTAGAGCACCAGGCCATTGCCTAAAGGGTGTGTTGGGAGTGGTTAAAAATATTCAACACTCAGTGTCACTGGGACTACCCTGGGCCTGTGGAAGCTAAAGCTCCTTAGATGTTCAATCTAACTTAGTCATCTTTACCTTTCTCTCTGGCCACCTTGCTGTCTCTATGGTTACTCCTGGTTGTTGACCGGCCTCATCTGAGGACTGAGTCCTACTGTCTGCCTGTCCCACGGCTTAGGTGAAGCTGAGGTCCAGTCATTATCTCCTCTAAGCTCAATACATCCCTGGTTTTATTCCAGAATAGTACAAAGAAGGGCTGTTATCCTTTCCAGGAGTTAGGGGTTGGTGGAGAGAATCTGGAGTTAGACAGGTGAGCCACTCCCTGCATGCCAGGCTCTGCCCTCAGTGCCGCCATGACTGGGAGGTCAACAGATAGAAAACAGCAGGAGTCTGTCTACATAAATGTTAGAAGAAAATCATCCAGTAGATAAGAGTTGGCAGAACATGAACGAAAAAGGTAAATAACTTAGCTTAAGTAAAAAGCCAAGAAAATCTACATGCATTAGACTCTCTAGAAATGAAATAACGATCACTAAAATCAGAAGTTCAGTGGGCGGGCTAAGTCAGACTGCCCTGCGTGGTTCCTGTTTCTTCACGTAGTGGGCAGGATTTGTGGGTGGTGCAAACTGGAGTATGTTGGCCAAGCACAGGGCACATTGTGTCTTCACAGAACTGAACTCATCCCAGAAGGCCCTCCCTCTCCCACTTGCCTGGAACTGTAGACACTGAGGGACTTTAAGCCTCATCTCCTGTTTGGTTTGCTGCTGTTTTGGTTGTTGAGACTATATGACCAAGTAAGCTGTTCTGTTCTGTTCTGACCTCTGTTCTCCCCAACCCCGACCCCATGCTGGGATCACAGGCATGCGCCACCAGTATCAGAATTTGTCTTTTCTTCTGTACTCGGTTCTCTTTTTTTGTAGATACCCACCACCACCCCACCACCACCACCACCACCACCACCACCACCACCACCACCCCACCACCACCCACTTCCCCACCCCCCCACCCCGAAACCCCGGCTTATCAGTTTTCAGCTGTGCCTGTGTGCATTGACCGTTCTTTCTCTAAAGGTTCCCACACTCCAAATCCTTTCACCTAGTGGCTCTAGCATTCGGTTCATCTTGCCTCTGGCCTTAACTAAGCTAATCCCAGCTTCTCTGATTGCTCACCCTGCATCTATTTCAGGCCCTACTTCCCTTACATGGGCTCACGTGATTAACCCCACTCTCACCATTAATTTTCCTGTGGACAGGTCTCGGTCCACACGAACAAATACAATCTGTTACTAATATGCAGGACCCACAAAGCTTGGTCCCAGCTTTCTGAAGGTCCCACCCTGGTTGAGATGTGTTGGTCCAGAGCTTGTTTAAACTATGCTCATCAATTTGGTCAGAATCCAAGGGAAGCTGTTTTCCTACTTGCCTCCTGCTTGTTTTCCAGGGGATAATTTCTCTTGGGATGGGTCTCAATTCTGAACCACGCTGTCTAGCTATTAAAAGAGAGGCTGACACACAGGAAAGAGGCTGGCCTGCAACTGCAAGCTCTAGGTAGTGTAGCTTGTGATGGAAAAGCTTCATTTGGGGTAGATCTCAGAACATTCTTACGGTGGAGAGTACCGCTGTTCAGAAGACTAGATTTTCCTACTAAACATCCCCCAGATACTTTTAAAAGAATAACAAAAAGATATAAAAGTCCTGTAATCTAACTCATATCCTTAAGCATCACTGGCTCAAAAGGATATGCATTGATTAGTTTAAGAACTAAGCTTTATTCAGCCGGGCGGTGGTGGTGCACGCCTTTAATCCCAGCACTTGGGAAGCAGAGGCAGGTGGATTTCTGAATTCGAGGCCAGCCTGGTCTACAGAGTGAGTTCCAGGACAGCCAGGACTACACAGAGAAACCCTGTCTCGAAAAACCAAAAAAAAAAAAAAAAA
>JANHMN010000001.1:67251230-67292979 GCA_030674055.1 Rhabdomys pumilio
AAAAAAAAAAAAAAAAAAAAAAAAAAAAAGAACTAAGCTTTAATGAGGAATAGCCTTTCCCTTGACTAATGTCTAAGTAAGCAGCTCTAACTAGCTGGCTTTCTGCACGTTGTATTTTTGCATCTTTTAGAAGCCAGGGATATAGGCAGGGCCCAAGAAGCACAGTAGCTTATGGAGACCTTCTCTGCCCAACTCTGCAACCAAGCTTTTATCTCTGACTCCTGACTTTCTTCTGTGCCATCTGCTTCCAGGACTCTGTGAGTCTTAAAGTTCAGTCTCATAGCCATTCCTGGGATGGTTTTAATATTCATCAGCAATTACTGAGTTCCTAGTGCATACTAAGCTCTGACCGCATTTAGGAGAATCAAAGATAAACAAAAGAGGATTTTCCCTATGTGTGCTCATGACTCCTTCCAGCTTCCTTGCAGCTCCAATGCACGGTGCACAAAACAAGCATAGACTCCCTATCTCACTTGAAAGTAACACACACACACACACACACACACACACACACACGAAACACACACACACACACACACACACACACACTTCACTTTCTACTTCAGACACTTGGGATCCTCACATAAAGAGTTCCCTGCAAGAGAGCCTGCTAGGCTGAAAGAGGTGTACCTGCCAACCTCTATGAGAGGTTGATCTCTGTGACATCAGTGCCTCCTTGACACCCATCCTTTCTAAACAATAACACAGGTTCCTTTCCTCTGCTTTAGATACAGACCTTTTCTAGAAGCAGGCATTATCAACCCACCCGCAGAAACCATGACTGCGAGTGTATTTACCAAGGACAAGTCAACAGACTTCAGTGTCAACAAGAGGGCATTTGCTTGTTGTGGCAACTGCCAAGAGAGCCAGTCAGCTGTTGCTAACCCTAAAGTATTGAGATGTAGTACTGTCTCTTCCAATACCTTTGATTGGCTATAATCATATTAGCCTTGAAAGCAAATGTCCTTTGGTAACAACGGGTGCAAAGAAAATATTCCCCATTTTACCAAGATCAAAGAACTGCATATCAAATAACTATCTGTATGTTACTGAGGGGATGCCTGTTAACTCATCTGCAGATTTCAAATTTACATCTCTTCCCAAATGCTTTCCAGAGTAAAGTTCCAAACCTAGTTGCTCCTTTTCTCCCCACCCTCAAGCCCCTCAAGTGGTTTCTGGAACCAGTAGACTTCTCAGCTATTAAAGTGAAACCATTACTTCTGTCTTTCAGCAGACTGGAACATTCTTTTCCATGAACTGCCAAAAAAGTTTATGGTTTTTTAATATGCCCAGTAAAGCTGATAAAATTACAAGGATCATAAAAGGCAAAGATAGCCAGAGGTTCAGAACAAACGCAAAGACACTCGATGAAAGAAAGATCTGTCCGCCAGCCCTGCCCTCCCAAAGACAGTTTTAATTTTCTTTGCTTTTAAGTTTCACCGAAAGGATTAGGTTTTCTGGGTGGGACCCTCCCCGAAAGAGTCCGGTAGCCCCGGGCACCCACAGGCTTCCTTATCCTCCTTCCCAGCTGGAGGTTGCTTACCCTGGCTGGAGTGACCAAGCACGAGCCCCAGGGCCAAGACCAAGGCAGCGCACCGCACAGTCATGTCAGCTGGCTCGCCCGCGCTCAGGATGCTGCGAAGCCCCGGCCTCCCTCCAACGCGCACATTTCCTGTTTCCTGCCCCTTTGGGTCGGTGCTCACTTGAAGGAGAGGTGTTTGCCTGATTTTTAGGAAGTGATGTAACTCTGCAGGAGCCTGTCAGACTGGCAAGGGTTGCAACAGAGGAGCTGCTTCGCCCAGCACTGATTCAGTCAGCACCTCCCTACCCCTCTGGAGTCCGGGCCTCCACCTTTCTGTCCCTGAGAAACAGATTCGGTTGCTCAGGTGTCATTCAGCATTGGGGGGTCGGGAGGGACCTGGACCACAGGCGTTCTGATTTGACAGGTTTGCACATCTCTCTGATGGGTCTCTGGAACTGTCCTCAGAGCCCTGGATAGCGCTGGCCTGAGCTCAGTGCTGACAGCACTTTCTCAAACCAGTGCTGTCTGGTAATAGCCATGTTGCCTGCTGTGCAAACGACTGAGCTTTATGTGAAAGGAACTTTTACATTAAAAAAAAAATTAATTTTAAATGTAAACAGCTTCACGTGCTTTGTGGCTGTTGGGATGAACAGCTCAGGCCCAGTCAACAGGAAACTGCTAGTACGTTACTCTCCAGCCAGCCCCGCTCATTCCTCAGGCCACCGAGCAGCGGCGGCGCGGGAGATTCCCTGTTTGGACCTGCAGACAATACTGCACACTGCTTCCCTGGGAGAGATGTCTTTGCAAGGAAGTCTGCACTGTGGGATCTGCAGGTGGGAAGTGGCCTTTGTTATTGCGGAACCAGCAAAACAGGATTGAATAGGAATAGGGGAGGTTAGAAATTCTATCCAATGGAAATAATAAAGAAGGTGAGGGGGGGGATCTTTTACATACTGGGGCGGGGCGGCTAGAATGCTTCCTAGGAACACTGCTGATTGCTCTCCTTGTATTTGCTGTGGTGCCTAGAGACAGGGAGGCAGAGAGATGAGTTGAATCTCCAAGCCCAATGCCACCCTCCTTCACATCCCATCCTGTCTCAGGTGAGCTGCTGGGTGTAAACACCCTAAGTGGCCTGGGTTCCTCAGCCCCACCCCCCAACACCAAGGTAGCCATGACCCTGTTCTCTGGCATACTTTTTGCCTCAGTTCTTGTAGTGGTGATTCACACAACAATCGGTGTGTTCATGGACGTACCGTATGCATTAGTGACGATTAAATCCACTCTTGATACACTACACTTTTGCACCTTGGGAACGATGCAAAAGAAAAGAGACGGTGCTCAGAACCTGATGACTGGTCTGAAAGCCGCAGAGAAAGAACTATTCATTACACTCTCCCTGAGAGTCCATAGGCCCCTGGCTCCAAGACCCTGCGGTGCAGAGTTTGGGTGGCAATTATTCTTGTGGGTGTGAGCTTTTCTCTAGCTGTGACACACACCTGCAAAAGAGAAAGAGATCTGGGAGTTATAGGCTTCACTTTCTCATTGTCGTCCTGTGAAAAGCTGCTTTGGCTAATGGGCTGAGGCACACGTTTGACAAGGGCAAGGCTGTCTGCCGGGTTCCTTCCAGTTGGTGTTGAGCTGAACCCCAAGGCATGGACACACTGTTTTGTAGGCCTTGTGTTGATTCTGAGTAGTGCGAGCACCACTCTGTCAGAATGATGGGCGACACAAAACAAGACCAGAGAGAGAACCCCTGTGCAGCATATCATTTTCCTGTGACTTCTGTGCTCTCTAAGACCGTCAGCATGAGGCAGCAAGTGTTTAAGGGGAAGAAAATTACCATCATTGATCGGAAAGTGGTGACACCCCGGAGACCCACCCACTGCAGCTAAAATCACCAGGGACTGTGTGGTAGGAAAGGGCTATTTGCCTCTGTTTGTTCTCATTTCACCAACCATTAATTTTGGAAAGTGGCTGCCAGGGCTTCCGGATTAAATTCTGGCACACTCTCAGCTGGAAATCAGGGCCTCAGCTTTACCCCTCTGAGGCACTGATCTTTGTGACTGACAGGCCCGCAGGTGCCTGTAGATGGCTTGAAACAGCAAGAAGAAAAGGATCATGGTGTCCCAGTGTCCCGGAGATGCCCCAAGACCTCTCCAAGCTCAAGGGGGAACAGAGATGAACCATGGAGTACCTCTTGTCCTAAAGTCATTTACTCTCTTCCCCAGAGAGTCTGGCTTTTCCAACCACCTGTTTAAGCTACAGAAGCAACTCCCTGCCACAACCATTACTTTCTGTAGGAGTCCTGACTTCAACTCTATGGACCATAGAGGATGAGGATGTCCAATTGAGAAGCATGAAGCTATTGCTATGTGTGCCAGCTTCCTGTCCCCAGTCCCCTTCTGTCTAAGATATGTGCTTGTCAACATACACAGGAATGGGCACACACACATGCCTTCATGTAGTGTTACACACATGCAGTACCACCTCATACACTCATACACACACACAGCGGTACACACACCGCAGGTGTACACATACTTGTGCACATACCCCCATACTCATAAATACACTCAAAGCTCCCCCTCCACACACATTCCTTCACACCATGGAATAAATGCAAACAAGAATAAACAGTGGCCAATTAATTCCAAGCTCATTTTAGCGAGGGAGCTGGCTACCATCTTTGGCAGACACCTTTAGACAGGCTGGGGCTGGGAAAGCATCCCAGTGTATCAAATGAAAGGCTGTATGAAGGCAGGCTCCACGGAAGGCTGCTGGCCACAGAAACTATAGCAAGTTCAGGCTGTTGTTTTCAGTGACTGGTGAACGGCCTGCCCTGACTTCTCCAGAATCAGACAGAGGGATACAAATCAGAGTCACTGTCAAATAGTGACCTTCCTGCAACTTGGCTTTATAGCAAGCTATCTTCTGGAGTGGCTGCTGGAGATGAGGGAGAGGTTTTCAGGGCTGATGCAGATTCAGAGTCCAAGTGCGTTGGTACATATTATCTGCTATTGCCATTTGTATATTTGGTCTTTCTAGGATCATTCATGTACACTCACAACACTTCTACAATATGCACCCTGTTCTAACACCCCACCCCCACCCCTCCACCCCGCCACAGACCGATGCAAGCTTTCCAGGGCCTTTTTATGTCTCCACAGAAGGAGCTGGCAGCTCCTTGTACTTAATAATGAAGAGCAGGCCTTCAGACAAGGTTACTGACACCAGCAGTGGCTGCAATCGTCTTTAAGACATATTGAAAAGAGAGTGAAAAATCGCTGAAGGCTCTAGGAACCAAAGACATGCCAGAGGAAACAGGTGAGAGCCACAGCTGGAGCAAGAGGAGGGAAGAAACCCCAGTAGGGCTTGCTTGCTTCCTGCCCTCGGAGGAGCACTACCTGACCCTCTGCCCTCGGAGGAGCACTACCTGACCCTCTGCCCTCGGAGGAGCACTACCTGACCCTCTGCCTTCGGAGGAGCACTACCTGACCCTGAGTGCCCTGCTTCCTGACAAACCTAGCTGCACTGTTGGAGTCCCAGTCCCTACATCCTGGCCATCAGCTCTTGCCCCACACTTCTTGCTAGTCACTTAGGTAGCGGACTCCCTGTGAGACAGATGAGGGGGACTTAGGCTTTGCTGGGCTCTAGGCATGTGTTAGGTATTATGGAAGCATTGTTGAAAGCTGTTAAAATTGCTGTAACCTTCCGGAGCCCATTTTCTATAAGGAAGAGGAACCGTGGACGGAACCATTGGATGCTGTAATTAGCAGGTACTGAACTCTTTCTTGCTGTCTAAGCTGTCCTGAGCGAAGGAAGTCTAGGTCTTACAGTTAGCTGGACCATCTTTCTGGTAACATAGGCAATCATGAAAGAGACCTAAGCCTCCTGGAACCATTTTCGCCTTTGGAGGGGGGCACTTCCCCTGGTAGAGAGACTATTGTGACTAGGGGGTAAGGCCATGATTGACCCAAAACACAAGCCTTCACAACTGTGATTGCTTCTAAACAGCTGTGACTGGCCAAACTAATGGCTGTGATGAGTCTAAACCCTCTCTCTCCCTCTGTGACCTCAAAAGCAGGCTGCTTAGGCTCAGTGGGGAGTCTGCTGCCAAGTGTTTTCCTGTGCTGTAACACTGGGGCCTGGATTGCTATGCCCTTCCTTGCCCTTCCTTCACTTTCACAGTGCATGCTGGGCTGGTGAAAGAAGGAAGGACAGTGGCAGGAAGTGCAGCTTTACAGATAAATAAGCAGCCACCAAAGTTGTACCTGCTTCAGCTGGATAATGTGGGTACCTTATAGACCAACAGCATGGACATGTGCACATCTCCTCCCATTTGACAGCTAAAGATCTGGAAGGCACCACGTGGCATCCGACACCCAGACACTGCACTGCACGGTGCACGGTTGTTGTCATGCCATTAGAACAAGAGAGACAGCAGGAAAAAGCGACGGCTGTTAGGAGCCAGAGAGCCGAACCTGCTTGTCCTAGTCCCCAAATAATTCTAGACAGATGTCATATCCTCAGAACCAGAAGAATCTTAGGTCAAAGATGGAGAGAGATAGCACTGCTGCCTCCAAGGGCCGAAAGTCCCAGTACCCAGGACCACCACAAAGCAACAGTGGAGGGCAGATCTTGCCATTGTTCCCGCCTGCTTGCTGCCACTGCTCACAACTGTCAAACACTAAGAAGAAAGGAAAGCTTTGAGATAGGTATCTGTGGAGCTGCTCCCTGTCCAGACATGGTGTCTATTCAAGCAGAGCAAAAGATCCTTCAGCAGCTCACTGATGATACAGGAGCTTCCCCCTCACAGACCGCAGTCCTTGCTTCCTTCAGGACAACATCTTCCAGGGCCAAGATAATGGCTGCCACAAGATGGGAGGGTTGTGAATGGGGGCTGAGGGGTAGCTGACATGTGGGACAGAGTGCAGAGCCAGGGTCCACGGGTCCTTGAGCAGGGCCTGGGAAGGGGCAGGACATCTGTGAGTTGGCCCCCAAGTTGATGTGCCTCTGTGATTTGCTGGTCTTCCTAAGGACAGGGACTTTCTGTCTTCTCCGGTCTGTCCTCTGCACTTAGGACTAATGAGTAAGTGAATACATGTTCTTATATAATATTTTTATAGTGGTTTTTTCTAGGGAGGATAGCCACATTAGAGTTATTTTGGCAAACATATCAAAGTTTGGAGTCCAGGGCCATACCCTAGAACTACTGAGTGAAGAGCTCCAGGGCAACCATCCAGAACTCTGCATTTTAAATGATCTTGGGGGGATTTTTATAAACTAAAAATAAATCTAGAAACCTGCTTTAGAGTTTCATTTTTAGTTTCTGGGGGAAAAATGTGTCCCTTTTCTCACCAAGTTTGAACTAAATAACACCTATCTTTTCTCCCTTGGCCTGTCCTTAAGGAATCTTAGAACTAAAAGTGAGTCTTCATATGTAGCTTTCATCTGCCTAGGCTTCTTTACTGAATGATCTTTTAAGGAAAGAGACCTTCAGATAAGTGCTTCCCCAACCCTCCTTCCCAACTCTCCTCCCCAACCTTCCTCCTCAACCTTCCTCCTCAACCTTCCTCCCCAACCTTCCTCCCCAGTACACCTCCCTATTACCCTTCCCCAATGCCTCTCCCCAACATTTCTCTCCAACCTTCCTCCCCAACCTTCCTCCCCAGTACACCTCCCTATTACCCTTCCCCAATGCCTCTCCCCAACATTTCTCTCCAACCTTCCTCCCCAATTGTGCTCCACAACTTCCTTTCTCCATCCCCCTCCTTTAAAAAATTATTTATATTATGTATATGAGTACATTATCACTGCGCCACCATGTGGTTGCTGGGAATTGAACTCAGGACCTCTGGAAGAGCAGTCAGTGCTCTTAACCACTGGCATCCCCAACCCACCTCCTAACTACCCTCTCCAAGTTCCCCTTCCCAACTTTCCCCCCTACCTCCCAAGCTGGGCCAACATCCTCCCTCCTTCCTCTACCATCCTTGTAAGACCCATCAGAGAACAGCAAGCTCTATCTTGTATCTGTAACCCCTCCTAGCAATCATAGGCATCTGGGGCCTCCCACACTTAGAGGGAATTAATCTTCCTTCCACTGCAGTTTCCTTTCTGATCGTATCTTCCTGTCTTCCCCACACTCCCATGTCTCTTAGAACATTCTTGCAAGTAAGGCACACATAGTGTTGGAAGCAAAGTCTGCTCTAGAATGCACATTCAGATCAATGGTCTCAGTGTCTTTTCTTTTTTTCTTAATGCCTGTTTTGTGTGTGTGTGGTGGGAGGGATGGACCCCAGGACCTTGTGTGTGCTTGGCAAGAAGAGTCCCACCCCAGTCCCTCTTTTCCCTTTTAATTGTGCATTCCACACTTACAGTTGATGGTATCCCCGCCCACCAAATCCTCAACACAAAAAACTAGGAAATACAAAGACTCCAAAGTTTGGGGAATGCAGCAAACTATAAGAGAATTAGGAAGCTGCTCTGATGAACTCCCACGTGACAGTACCTATGCGTAGCGCCCCAAACATACGGACCTTCAAAGAATGCTGCATCCACAGAGAGAAGAGTGGAAAGTAATGATTGACTATTGTTTTTTATCAAAATATACCCGTGATTGTAGCACAGTGGCAGAACCCTTGCCTAGTGTGCAAGAGGCTGTGGGTTCCATCTCCAACACTGGAGAAGAAATAAAATAATGCTTGTGCTTTTTAAAAAAGAAATACAAGATATTTCAAGAAATACAAAAATGACAAGAATGCCTTGATACTGGACACATCATTGGCAGCTCAACACCCAGCTTACAGCAAGCCTGTCTAAGCTGAGGCTTGTCCTCTGAAAACCTTAATCTGGTGGCCATATTGAATCTATGTCAAGGATATGGGATCCTTGTAAGTGGTTCCTTTTGTGTCCATGTATATTCATGTGTGTGGAAGTACATGTGTGTGTCTGTGTATGTCTCCAAGCTGTAGTCATACCTCTCTCTCTCTGTCTGTCTCTCTGTCTCTCTTTGTCTTTCTCTCTCTGTCTTTCTGTCTCTCTCTCTGTCTCTGTCTCTCTCTGTCTCTCTCTCTCTCTGTGTGTGTGTGTGTGTGTGTGTGTGTGTGTGTGTGTGTGTGTGCAGTGCCTGAAGAGACCAGAAGAGGGCAGCAGATTCCCTGGAGCTGGAGTGAAAAGTGGTTGTCAGACACCAGGCAAGAGTGCTGGGAATCAAATCCCTGACCATTGAGAGAGCATCAGCGGCTTTTAATACCTGAGCTATCTCTCCAGCCCTTAAGTCTTTTCTTTAGTCCTTGCAGGCTTTTCCCTGTGCATAGCAGCTGATGAAACACTATGTGATGGAACGCACACCCCCCACTAGCAGTTGGAATTACAGCACCACTAACACACTTCAGTTACAACATTCACTGGTCACAGCTCAAGCACAGGGAAATGGTGACCTCTGTTTTCTGTTGAACCCCAGCACATCCTGCCATGATGCCCTGAATCAGCTCACTCCCAAATACAAGCCGTGCAGTGACTTCCCATGTTTCAGAACCAGCCTCACTTATCTCTGGAGTCCACTCAAACACTCAAGGCCCCCAGGAATGTTTCCACTAGGATTGCCTGGGAATTCTAAAGAATCAGCAGGGGAGGTAGTATCCAAACTCTGCCCCTTAGACCATCAAAAGCCAAAACAGAACCGGTTTATCCTTGTGTCTTATCTGTGCCTCCTCTTCCTGGACCACATGGAGTCACTTGCTTCTTTGGATGTAAACAAAGTGTCCAGGGGCCCCAAGCACCTGTCATAGTTATGTACCCTCTTCCACCACCCTTTCAGAGTGTTCGTGCTGTAGCAATGCAGGGAACTCCTGCCAGGGAAGAGAGGAATAGAATTGCCCACCATTGGTCCACAGAACTGAGAGTCGCAAGTCCATAATCTCAGTCTTACTTCCTTCCCCTAACTAGATTTTCTGAGAGATAACATGTCTGGGAGCTAGCGAGATAGCTCAGTAGTAAAGAGCACTTGCTGTTCTTCTGAGGAACCCAAGTTTGGTTCTCAGTACCCATGCTAGATGACTTACATCTGCCCGTAACTCTAGATCCAAGGGATCCAGCATCCTCTTCTGGCCTTCACACGTACATGCATTCACATGTGATATAGTTTCATAAAGATACACACACATAAGTAACAATAAACCTTGAAGAAAGAGAAATGACAGGGCTCAACGTCGATTCCATGTAGCAACCAGATAAAAGTCTCCAGAGAACAAGGCCTCAGCTCAGACAGGCAAGCTGTAAACACCTGCGAGCTAGATTCATCATCATCCTCTTCCTCTTCTTCCTTCTCCTTCTCCCACTCCTCCTTCTCTTCTTCCTTTTCCTAAGAGAGTGTGCGCACATGTGAGTGCATGCATGAGTGTGTGTGTGTGTGTGTGTGTGTGTGTGTGTGTGTGTAGGAACACGCACCATGGCACACATGTGGAATTCAGAGGACAACTTGGAGTCAGTTCTGTCCTTCTACCATATGAGTCCCAGGAAACTAATTCAGGTCTTCAGGCTTTGCAGCAAACACCTTCGCAAGCTGAGCCATCTTGACAGCCTGGAGTCAGGTTCTCAAGCCTGCCCAACATCAGCAAGCTCTGGAAATGAAAGGAACACAGTAGCTGTGGCTGGCTAAGAGTAGAAGACAGTGAGCCCAGTAGACAAACAGCTGAGTGTCAGGGAGGTGACATAGGGCTACCGGGGCCATGGGGTAGTGCTCAGTGACTCATTGGTGTGGGCTCCACCCCACACCTAAATAAAAGGGAGAAAGGAGGAAGCAGAGCAATCTTGGGCCATAGGTGTGGCTTGTCGGGAAAGCCTACAGTTATGAAACCAGGGAAGGAGGAAGGAAATAAACAAATGCAGAAGAGAGTTACGAGGTGAGTTCTTTCCTACTGGTGAAGCGACAGGTGCAGGACTTATGTGAAACTAAGAACGGACGTTTCATCGTCCAGCAGTGTGATCGTTTCCATTACAGTCACGTGGGACATGGAGCCCTGGTGGCGACAACATGCTTCCACACTCAAAGCTCAGCTGCAACTCTCCAGAGTGGCCAGGGGAGTCACAGGCTTGTATAGCCCACACTATGTCTTCTTCTTTGAAAGCTTATGCCCCTTTCAGGGTATGGATCGGAGCTCCCTTTTCAAATGGCTGTTGTTTCTGAGTACCTTCAAGGAGCCTCAGCTTTTCCACTGGCCTTGTCTTCTCTGTGTTGGGCCAAGCCATTTAAAAGTTGCTTTCATCACAGAACTGAGTGGAAGAGACAGTATGTCAGGTGTGGGCAAAAGTTTGTAAGAATTCTCCCAGACGTTGGCTTTGTCCTACTGCGTACCTGTGATCTTATACTTCCTGGTCATCATGAACCCCAGAATCTTATACTGACTCCAAGACTAAAAATCCAGAATCCTACTGAGGGCGGCCCAGCTCAGCTGAATCTCAGGTGACCGTGAGCATGAAGACAGCTGCTGATGAAAAAAATCTACGGAGTTAGTGCAGCAACAACCCTGGGAAAGATGGCTGTTCACACACAGTATCGCCTTCATCCTCCTCCTTCAGGGGCCCCCTACTCAACCCAGAGCCAGTTGTTTCAAACACTGAAGGCATGTTCTGTTAATTCCTGGCTGTCCCGGATTCCTGAATCACTGGGCAGTTGCAGGAGGACACAGGTCCTCCAAGGTAATAACCGGAGACAACAGTAACATTGAACCATTTAAGCTGTTCCCTGGGGCCTTTCTCTCCTTATGCTCCGGCTGTGTGACCTAGACAAGCTCTCTATGTCGATCAGCCACATGCTTAAGGAAGTGGGATCCTTGTCTAGATTAACTGGATCACTTCCTTCTACTCGAAGCATGCAGCACAGCCTACAGGAATTAGCACACACTGGATGAGCCAAAGAAAAGAGTCTGCGGGGTGTAGATCTGGGGCCTGGCATTCACAGGGCCCTGGGTTTAAGTCCTCAGTACTGAAAAAAAAATAATAATAATAAAGAAAAATTGAAGAGGGGCTGGAGAGATGGCTCAGTGGTTAAGAGCACTGACTGCTCTTCCAGAGGTCCTGAGTTCAATTCCCAGCAATCACATGGTGGCTCACAACCATCTGTGATGGGATCCAATGCCCTCTTCTGGTGTGTCTGAAGACAGCCAGTGTACTCATATAAATACAATACATAGATCTTTAAACAAAAACAAACAAACAAGAACAAACAAACAAAAGAAAGAAAGATTAAAGAATCCAAAACTGGCCTTTATTACGTGTGTGTGTGTGTGTGTGTGTGTGTGTGTGTGTGTGTGTGTGTCCGTCCTTCATTTGTGTTTGCACATCTGAATTTGTAAATGAACTGAAAACAAAGCCTCTTACCATCTTCCTGCCATGGGTTTAATCCCTGAGTCTTTGAAAGAAAAGCATTCACCAGACCAAGCCCCAGTGCACTGCTTGCCTGAGTTTTCTTTCCTGGGAACAGAGCTGTTTATTTCCAGTGCATGAGCCTGTGTGTCTTCTCTTCTAAGGCTCCTTTGCAGGACACCTCTTTGCCTCATCCTGAAAAGGAATCTGAAAAGGAAGCTTTACTGCTTCTGGCTCTGTCTGGACCTGAAGGAGGTTGGTCTGCAATGAGTGAGGCCAGGCAGAGAGCACTGCCCACTCAGTACCTGCTG
Source organism: Rhabdomys pumilio (assembly GCA_030674055.1). Lineage (NCBI taxonomy): Eukaryota > Metazoa > Chordata > Mammalia > Rodentia > Muridae > Rhabdomys > Rhabdomys pumilio. The sequence continues at coordinate 67,263,429 of JANHMN010000001.1, forward strand.
CAGCTGGGGGCGGGGCCTGTTTCAGACACTCAGGACACACTAAGAGTACCTCCTCTTTGCCCACCTGTGGGAAATACAGCTTTCCTTTGCCTGGGGAGGGGATAGAAGAAAAGCATTGTCTTTGCATACAAATATTAGCATGAAAAAGTAATGGAAAAATATGCTTGCTTATGCATAGAAAACTGGCAAGATAGAACCCACTGGGATAGCTGGCATCTCTGCACAGGGAAATGAAACGCTAGGGACTGGGGGAGGGGCACAAGAAGGAGAAAGAGAAATAGGAGACACGGTGTCCTCGGAATTCTTCTGTATTACACAAAATATAATAATAAAATAGGGTGTGTGTGTGTGTGTGTGTGTGTGTGTGTGTGTGTGTGTGCTGGTAGTGGTTTGTACGTTCAGGTGTGTGTACTACTGCTCCTGTGTGGCGATCAGAGGAAAACCATGGGTGTTGGTCCTTTCCTTCCACCTTGTTTGCAGCTTTTATCAGGTTAGCTGGCCCACTAACTTTGCATGGTTCTTCTGTCTCTGCCTCCCCCCCCGCCCCCCATGGAGGAACTGGGGTTGCAACACTGCCCATCCTTTATAAAATGTAGCTCTGTGGATCTAAGCTCAGTTTCTCAGGTTCACAGGGCAAGTGTTCTTCCCAATCCCAGGACAGGTTGCTTAATTCAGTACCAGGAAATGAAGTTTTGTGGTAGGGGATTCTGTGGGGAGAACCCAGAGAAGCTACCGTGCCTGTGTGTGGATGGCTGCAGATACCTCTTTATAGTGCGTTGGCTGGTACAGGTAAGCAAGCCAACGTGGGGATGAAAATGGCCAGAAAAGGCCGTGGCTTGGAGCAGTAGGCGTGAAAGGCTGGGTGATCAGAAGCACAAAACCAGTGGGGTCTCGGGAGGTAACTGGAGGCAGTTACGTTCAGAAGCCTTTGGCACATTCTTGGTTGCCAGAACTTAGTGATGTCACTGGCATTAAATGGGAGGCATTCCACACTCCCTAGTCCAGACCCCCACAACAAAGAGTCATCCAACTTGAAATACCAATTGTGCCGAGGTAGAGCAACTCTGTGCTAACCGATGTGAGTGGTGAGGTAACATCTGTACATCTATTTGTCCCTTATCTCCCTCGTAGCGAGCAGGGCAGGCATCTCTATTCTCTGAGAGAGCTGAGATGGCAGAAGTTCCAGGGGTCGCCAAGGGTGCAGCACCTGGACCCAGGCTCCCTCATTGGCTAGCTCTTCTGAGGAACCTCAGCGCAGCATGCTTCTGCTACCGAGGAACTGGGGTCCCTTCCTTGGCTTCTTCGTCTCATTGATAAAAGACTTTTGCGAATGGATTCAGAATGGAGCTCAAGGACAGTTTTATTAGAGTTTAAAGGAAAACCACAGGGCAGACTAACTGTAAACTTCAGAAGCTGCCAGGAGAAGAGAGGGATGAAGGAAAGCAAGCAGGAAGGAGAGGTGGGGCTTCCGGTCGCAATGATAGCAATTTCTATATCTTGTCCTGCAAGCAGCTACATGGTAAAATGCAAAGTAGCTTCGGATAAAGAGAAGGCCCAGAGTGACAGAGAAAGCATGCTAAAGCTTTAGCTGTTATCCAACAGAAAGAGGTTGGGTTTTTTTTTTTTTTTTAAGTGAGCAAATTTTTTGGAGCTACAAGGCCATCAACACTTAAGCGATTGTACTAGGGGCAAAAATTCTGGGCAGGAAAAGTACATCATCCAAAGAGGGTATAATTATTCCTCCCATCCTTTAGCATAGCTTTAGGAGAATTAGCTTTCCTGGAGGGTGATCTCTTGGCCAGGTGATTGGTGGGAGTTGCAGTCACACCTTTATACCTAACTTCCAGGCAGAAGTTAGGAGAAAAAAAAAAATAAAGATTTAGAGCTCTCTTCTGCCATTGCTGGGCTCTAGCAAGGACAGAACAAAGGACATTTTCAGCTTTCAGACAAAGGAAAAGCTGTTTACTTGTGGGATCCTTGACCCTGAACGTCAGAGTCAATTTCTATACCCCATCCTCATCGCCATGGAAATTTGAATGGCTTGGTTGGATGAGGACGTGTTGAACTCCAGACCATGGTCAGAGAAAGAGGCTGCATAGGAGCAAAAGCAGAAATGTCACAATCCAAGGTGTAGTCACTGGAGAAACTAATGAAAGATCAGTGGTGTGCCAGGAAGATGCCCAGTCCTTCTTCTGGTAGTGGCTCAGGTCAGTTTGTCAGGTACCCACAGGAGGACTTTTGAGTCTGCACAGATCTGAAAGTGCCTGGCTTGCTCAGAAAGGGCTGATCTCAGGTGATTCGTAGAAAGGTGTGTGAGCAACAGACTTGGGAAGGAAGCTGGGGCAAGCTGCTGGAGATGGAAGCACAAATGAGACTTGAGTGTGTGGTAAGAGTTTAGGATGTCCCCTCCATGGATGGCACTCTCCTTTAAGAAGCAAGTGTCCCCTGCTCATGTGATGAGATAGATTGCTCTAACAGCAGAACGTGTGCCATTGGAGGTTTCACTGGCAACCGAGCATTTTGCTACAATTGGGATGGCACAGCCTGCTGAGAAGCTGGGAGCAGATGAAAATAGCAGCTTGCACAGGCTGTCCTTTTGGGTGCCTATTTAAATACACAGTAAGTGAAGTCATAGCCCAAATACTCATATGAGTAGTTGTCACTTGACACTGACCCAATTAGGTTTATTACTACAACTCTACTTTCAAACAGACCAAAATAGGCTGCAGTGTGTGGGAGGGTACTCAGAGTCATATTTGCCAGCTCTGGCGTGGGCATCATCACCCTGGAAGGCACGAGAAAAAAAATAACTAAGTATTTACAGTGCCAAGATGGTAACTAAAGCAAGGAACAACCTTCTCTATGATAAGTACTTACAGTTCATATATTTATGCACAATGTGTGTGCAGGTGTGTGTGTGTGTGTGTGTGTGTGTGTGTGTGCCTGATCACACCCAGGATCACATGCAGTGTGATTTCATAAGTACAGAGACAAAAGGAGGGGTCCATAAGAGATAAGCCTTGGACAAGGTTGAGACAAGCAGAGAGCTGGCCCTAAGGCCATGAGGGTTTAAGTCCACAGAAAACCTTAGAAAAGCCCTTTCCCTCACGGTGATCATCTGATCATGTGGCTTTGTTTTGATCAGTTAAAAAAGCTACACACTCTATTAATTTTCCTAGTCATTAGCATAAACCTAATGCTTATGAAGAATGAAACTGATTTGTTCTCACAAATATCTTAGTATTTAAGAATGCAGGTAAAAGGTAGTAATTCCTTTTCTATGCATTATACCCAAAAGTATCTACAAACAAGAATGTATTTTGGGGGCTGGAGGGATGGCTCAGCAGTTAAGAGCAGTGGCTTTACTTCCAGAGGTCTTGAGTTCAATTTCCAGGAACCACATGGTGGCTCACAACCATCTGTAATGGGATCTGATGTCCTCTTCTGGTGTGTCTGAAGACAGCTACAGCGTACATCACATACATAAAACTTTTTTGTTAAAGAAAATGTATTTTTAAGGTTACAGTTCGATGTATCATTGACTTCAAGTAAATTTAAAGATTTAAATCACAAAGAAAATATCCCATAATGAAAAGTCTGGAGATGAAACTATTCTCAGGCTGTTTGGTCCAGGAGCTGGACCAGTCAAGAATCTGAGCTCCTTCCAGCTTCCTGCTCTATAGTCTTCAAAGTGAGTTGGTCCTGAGGCTTTGGTAGATGCCAGATGGTCATTCCTTTTTCAAGGGTCAAAGCCTAACACAATGTTGTAAGAACTCAAGGGAGAGATGTTCCAGAACTGTGAATGCTTATGTCAACAGTAGGATGTTGGCCCAGTGCACACAAGGCCCTGGGTCACAGCATTATCACTTAAAATGATTTTCTGTTATAAGAAGATTGGCCCATAGGATCTCCTTGGAGGAAGGAGAGGACTGACTTGTGAAAGTTGCCCTCTGACCTCCATATGTGTGCTATGGCATGCCCCTCTCCCGTACATGAATAAAATTGTGTACTTAAAAAAAATGAGTCATTCCTCACCAGGTGTGGTAATGTGCCCACCATGCTGACTAACTCCTCAAGAGGCCAAGGCACGAGGATCACTTGGGCTCAAGAATTTGGGACCAGCCTGGGCTACATAGTAAGACACTTCTCCCATGACAGAAAGAAAAAAAAAGAAAGAAAAAGAGTCACTGCTGAGACTTGGGAGGGGTCCTGACTACTTCAACAGAGCAAACATCAATGAACAGAGTACAAAATTATTTTTGAGTGGACAGCTAAGGATGTTTGCTATATAGTTAAAGGGGGGGAGTTCTACTAGGGGACTTCTGGGGGGAGTGTTGGTAAGAGGATACAAAAATCTTAGCTGGACAGAGGAATACATTCAAAACACCTGTTGTTTTGAACAGCGGCTGACTACAGTCTTTTGTGCAGTGGGGTTGCCACAGTCTACAGTGGTGCACAGTCTACTACAGTCTTGCACAGCAGGGTGACCACAATTAATAAAAAATATACTGGAGTCTTGAAAACTGCTTTGCAAAGATGGAAGGCTACAAAATTAAAATGGAGTAAAAATTCAGAGTTAAAGATGATGAGAAAAATCTAGATGAAATACAGACTAAGGAAACAGTTTAGATGTAGAATCAAATAACAAATAGAGGAAAATGGGTACCCACTGAAACATTAAGTGAAGTAAGAAACTTAAGGGGTCTTTGGAAAGTCTGTTGGATGGTGTTTTGCTGGGGCAGACACGTGAAAAGACGTTTAGCAGATACAGGTGGAAGGATATTCTGTTAAAGCAAGCATGTAAAAGAACACACGATGAGGGAGTTTTTGCTAACGACACACATGTATTGGTCCACCTTACTCTGCTTAGTTGAGCTGCATTTGTTGGGACTCTATAGACAGAAATGTACCAAAAAACTTCTGGTGGTATGCTGCAGTTTCTTCCACAGACTTGGGCTGATTAGCAGAGTAATGTCAGCAAAGACAGACACACACGCTCAGATGCACATGCTGAGGCAAGACATGTGGACACGTGATGTTTGGAGGGTATAAATAGGACGTGACAGACAGTGACAGAGACAGAGCTTGGCTTGATGGTACAGCTAGCTATGCAAGGCTTGTTGGTCTTGAGTCTTCACTGATCTTTGCTTCATTGAGAGAGGCACAGCTGAGAGCTTCTGGCATCCCTCTGGTTCTCTCCTGCTGACTCGTACCAATTCGGCTGAGGCCGGGCTGTCTCTGCTAGGTAATGCCACCACTGCTGATTTATGTTTGCTGTCCTGGCTGTAGTGAACTGGACTGCTGGTGTATCTGTGAAGTGTTTGCGAGTGGATTGAGCGGCTACTGCTAACCTGTGAACTGAACTGAAGATTTCCAGACAACACAGATGGGAGTTGCTCTAATGATCCTTTCTAAACAGGTCCACTCCCCCCCCCCCACCCCATATCCTTTTTTTTGCCTGTGGTGGGTGGTGGGCTACAAAGGAGGTTAAAGTGTTTAAGACCCATCATTAAAGCTAGGCTTTTGAAAAAAAAATTAAAGTTAAAATTAAGTGCAGAAAGGCAAGACAGACTGGGACAGGCAGAACCATAAATCTCTGGTTCTGAGCTATGAACTTTTTACCCCTTAATGTCTGAATATTGACAGATTAGGAGCTCATTATTACTAAACCAAGTTAGAACTAGCTGGGTTCAAGATGACTACACAAATCATAAACAGAGGGGACTGTGACCAAAACAAACAAGCAAGCTCACGCTACACAACCCTCTGGTTCTGCTCACTCTTGATTTGAGACACCAAATTTTTTAAGTTCAGACTCCATTTTAGAAATTTTGAATTCAGGTAAATTAGCAGGTGTTACCTAGCACTGGTTTCCAAATTTACCCCCCAACAAGACCAACATCTCCAGGTTAATCTCCCTCAACAAAACCAGAGCCTAGCTCCTGTTTCTAGGCTAACTCCACCAAATCCAGTGTTTCCAAGTTAATTGCCAGCAAGCCTGCCCCCTGCCTAATAACCATCAATACAGAGGGAAGCAGAAATTAAGTTTATGGTTTGACTCTCAGTACCAGTCAATTATGCTAAAGGACATAGTAGCTCTCCAATTAGATGCTTGCCAGGCTAGAAACACTTACCCACCCCCCTACCCCATCCCCACACATATAAAACACTGTCCATTCAATTAGAACTCACTGATTTTGGAGTTCACATAGGTGAGATGCAGCATGAGTCTCCTAATAGCTTTGAGCAGACAGCTCCTTTGACACAGGGGTTGGCAAGTTCAACCTTTGCAGAAACTTGAAGACCTTGTTTGTAGAAAACACTGGTTCTTCACCATACCTGGCAAGAGTCTTGGCGTCTCTGTCTTCATAGTTTATCTCTCCCTTTGGCTGTCCCAGTCTTTCAGTAAGACTCTGCTCAGGTCTGCATAAAACACGATGATGACAATGACGATGACGACGATGATGATGATAGCCCCAGACCTGGCCTATTGGCCACTACAGTAAATATGTTCTCTCTACTCTGCCCATGTGCTTTTCTAGTAACTGAGCACCTACAGTCCACCAGTCTTACTGTAAGACCCAGATCAAACCATAAGACCAGGACAGTTACACAAGTTGATGGTACCAGCTTTATAACACAGCAGTGACTGAGTGAACTTGACAACCTATTAAATACATCTATTAAATACACCCCCAAACACACACACACAAACACACACACATACCATACACACACCATACACACACACCCACACGCACACACACACACGCACGCACGCACGCACACACACACACACATACATGCACATATACACACACCTATACACACACGGCCAGTCAGTGTGTTTGTGTATAAGAGAAAGAACATCTTCAAAGACCACACCCATGACTAATGGATAATTATCAAACTTTAGGTCCCATAGAGAATCAATGAAAGCTTGCTGCCTCGTTTGTTTAAACAAGCACTGGTCACCTTTACTCAGTGTTACTTCCATTTGGCCTGAGTCAAACGGCTCTTGAGAAGGTTCCAAATGAGAGCTTTGCTGATCTGGTTGAGTAGGTGGCTTGGTATAATTTTTACTGCTCTGATGGCACACACTTCTACTGTCCAGAGTCAAGGGGACCAAAAAAGCTCAGATGGGCAGTTCTGAAAGAAGGGTTAGTGGAGCAGCAACAGCAACTGCAGCCTCCGAGTGACTAGAAACACACATCTGGAAACCCACACTGAGGCAGCTGAACCAGAAATCTGGGGTCGGGGGTCAGAGATCTGTCTTAATAATTGAGAATCTGAAGGGGAAAATGAATATTTTAAAACATTAAGAATCATAAAACTTGAAGTTATTTGGCATAATAAGGTTCCAGGGTGGTTACTACTAAGTCAGGAAAACTAGGTTTGTTGTCAACAGAGGCTCCCAGTCTGTCCCAGCTTCTCAGCTGCTTCATCAAAGCTAAAATCTGTAGTTCTTATGCCGGCTTCATGTTAGAGTCACAGACCCTGCCAATGAGTGGAAATTCTGGGAGTCAGAGAACTGGCATTAGGTGACTCCAGTGTACAGCTGTCGTTCTGAACCATTGGTCTGGACGGAAACCCTGGACTGACAGCCACAGCCTTGACCTCCGTAAGAGGGCAGAGCTTCACTGGGGGAGTTCAGTGGGGAAGGGTGCTGGGCTATGAGATCATCCTCCCAGAATCCTCCCTGATCTCTGATGGACACTGGGGTTCTTATACAGCCTCGAGTTCCCTAAGTGAGAAGCCTGAATATCAACAAAGGCTGTGCCTGAAGGATCTGGAAACAGTTCAGAGAAGAGAAACAAAGATGACTAAAGAAGAGGACAATAGAGCCTTTGAAGGGAAGTGAAAGGAAACAGAATGGCCCAGCCTGGAAAGCTGAGAGACAGCTGCGTACTCCTGTCGAGGGTGTGCTCACTGATGATCTGCCCAGCTCCATTTTCACTGAGGATGAAACAGGAAAACAAATAAATATCACTCACCTGTGTCTGTGTCAGTCCTGTCACTCTCTATAAACATCTACCTCCCGAGAGGCACTCACCCTCAGTCCATGAGTCCATTTGACAGGGGTTAGGATAAACAGAAATGCCCTGAAGCTTGAAGAGCCCCTGGCTGGAGATGCTTCTTTTAATGCACAATAAAAAGCAGAACCACTTTTCTCTAACAGGGGTGCTTTATGTATTTCCCATTTGACTTTCAGAATTGCATTATTAAAGGGCTGGCAAAATGGCGCATTAAGTAAAGGCACTTGCCACCCAACCTCATGACCCGAGGTAGATCTCTAGAACCCACATGACATGCAGGAGAGAATTAACTTCTGGCCTTTTGTGACATTCTCTCTCTCTCTCTCTCTCTCTCTCTCTCTCTCTCTCTCACACACACACACACACACACACACACAGCTGGCACAGCAATACCTGCTTGCACCATGCTCTAAACTCAATCCCCAGCAACACACATAAACACACTCACTCACACACACACACACACACATTCACACAAGAATTATATATATATTTTATGTCATAGTTAAACTATTTTAGACACTGATTTTCAATGTACTTGAATTTTGTTGGGGCTCTTATTATTCATTAGTGCCAGGATATTTTACTATTTGCCAGGATATTAGTGCAAGTATATTTTATACTCGCATGATGCCTTACCTGAATGCCTTTCACCTTGACAACAGTATTAGGTCTATGAAAAAATCATTTGAAGCCATAGAAAGGCACTATCTTCCCATTTGAGTAGGAGAGCGACTTCCCCATCGTCTCACAGTAAACTGTAGAACTGGAAGATTTTTCCAGGGCGAGTGATTCTTGGTTTCAGGCCCTTTGCCATGCTAGTCACACTCATCCTTTGGCATGTACAAAGCCTGGTTGCGACACAGATCATTGGATCCACCCCAGAGTCCTGACTCAGCAGGTCTTGGGTGGGGTCTGAGAATTCTCATTTCTAGTAAGTTACCAGAACTGTTGGCACTGACAGCCACTGGCTCACACCATTCACTGTACACACATTCCTGGTGTCTGCCTTCTCCATTTAATGTTTAGTTCTCTGTTCTTCTCTAAGAGTTCCTTGGAGCAGGAAGGTAAAGCAGCCTCCTGTTATGTCCAGGTCAAGAAGAGATAAAGCCGGCTACCTCCCGTGGGGCTCCCGTTTTGTGTGCTTGGTGAGAACCCCATTCAAGGACATATAAGAATTAGATGTATATAAATGATTTCTTCAGGATCCTTGGGCTCTGCAGGGTAGCAGGGAATGGAATACACTGGCTCATAAATCTAAATGATCCATAACAACAGCCTACATAGCGTAATAAATGCTTCAAGAAATCAATGAGCAAAATTTCTCTGTTGCAGTTACACCTAAACACACTCAAAAATGAATAGCTGGAGTTTGAACGCTACAACAGAGTGGTAAATTGTCTAGCAAAGGGATGCCTGGGTGAGTCAGCGTGAAACTCCAGTACAGTAGCGGTCCCACGATGGGCGCTTGCAGGAGGAACCCTCGGCAGTGCCAAGCCAGGGTCTCTTTGGAATCAAGACTCAGGCCCAGAACTATCTATTGGATCGGGCTACTTTCTCTAGTGAAAGATCAACCACACGAGTGCCCGGTCCTGGTGAACCTGCTTAGCCACACCCAGGGTTCTTTGTTAGTGCATGCACCTAGTTCAAGGGAGTGGCTTTTTTAAAAAAAACTTTATTCTCAACAACCTGTGACCTTTAATGCCACTGGGGTGCTAAAGGGAAGGAACACCTTTCTTGGTGTGTGGGAAGGATGAGGGAAGGGAACTTCAAAGGAAACAGAGGGAAAAAAAAGAAATATTTGAAACCAGAATCTCTCCAAGCCTGCAAATAGCATTTCAAAAGTCTCTAGAACAGGACCAGGGAAGTGAAAGCCATTTCCAGCCCAGGCAGTTCCCACTCTAAAAACAAGAAAGTCATCCCTCCTGGAGCACTTTGGCTGGCCAGATCCTGGTTAGTGGCTTATTGTTCTCTAACCAGCCCTCAAAGAGAGCCATAAAAGTAAAATCATGTTCTCAACTCTTCTGAGCCCCAATCTGTCTCAATCAGGCCGTCTTGTGGTGTGGGAGAAAAAGAAAAACCAATTCCCAGAGCCTGTCCTGTGAGTTCAAGGGTTCCTCGTCTACTCTGTCTGGGCACCCCTGGGGGGAAGCCCCAGTTTCTCCATCTCCACTTTGTGAGATAAAAAAGGAATTTCTTCAGTATGCTATCTTGCTCCTGTTGCTGAGCTGATCTCTCCAGATTTGCTTCTTCTTTAGTTTTGTTCATTTGTTTGTTTTTAAAGACAGTTTCTCTGTGCAGCCCTGGCTGTCCTGGAACTCGTTTGTAGACCAGACTGACCTTAAACTCAAAGACTCACCTTCCTCAGCCTCCTGAGTGCTGGGATTAAAAACAGATGTCACCATTTTGAGGCAAATGTTTAGTGTGTTTGTGTGTGTGTGTGTGTGTGTGTACACATGCGTATGCATGTGCTGGAGCAGCCTCCACTCTTGGCCTCAGCCTATCTCTGTATTGGCCTTAAATTCATATTTAGGTTCAAGTCTTTGGCAGTAGGGCAACTAACTGTTCCGTGATGTGCTGTAAACAGTTGTCTGTTTTTCTGTATATTCTAGTATTTGACTTCTTGATCTTTCTGGCTGAGGACAGACTCTCCTTCACCCCCCTCCCAAAAAAAAAAAAAGGTCGCAGCTGATTCTTGGAGGTAGCAAGAACCCCTTGGTGAGAAGATGCACACCTTTCAAGGACAAACCAACCAGTCTAGAGGCCGACTCTGTCCTAGGAGACCCTGTGCCTGCACTTCAGCCAGCCCAGGCTCAGGTAACTGATAAAGCAAAGCTATTACCATAGCTCATAGCACCCCCAAAGCAGCCTCACCAGAGAGCATCCTGAGTGCTTCACCTGCCATACCTTGCCAAGGAAGCCACAATACAGATCCCAGACTAACGCTTCTCATGCCTCTGCCTCTGGTCTGGACACGCCAGTTTCTTCCCCAGGTAACTTATATGGCATGCCATGCCTCCTGTCTCTAACTCAAGAACATTTTTCCTGTGACTCTATTTTGTCTTCTAGCTTTCCTCAAAAGGTCTGTATTGACCCAAGCCATAGAAACAAGGGGAGGGAGGGCCCCAGGAGTAACCAGCCTGTCAGAGGTCTCCGATCAACACCAGCTCTTAACAAAGCCTCGATGTTTCCTAAGCACAGCAGAAGTTTGGGGACTTACTCCATCTGTTCCACACATCTCCACAGAGGAAGGGAATGCAAGAAGACAGAGGTGCTTGACAAGAATCTAAATTCTGGAAACCAAGGTGCCATTTTCAAGTCAGAGTCAGCTTTTTGTGTCATGTGTTTCATGACTTACGTTTAGAAGGCTATGCTTTGTACTTCTCTTCCTGAATGGCTCAAGGAAACAATGTCTTTCCTAGACAGCAGAATGTGAACCTTCTGCATGCACAATGTAGTTGATCTCCACTCACCCAGTGATCTGCGCAGAAGGACCACTTCCTTCTGTGTGTGTAGCTTCCCTGGAGAAAGTCCCATTGTCTTCCCGGATGCAGTGAACGCCCTGTCCTAATGCTCCTCACTCTAATTCCTTAGTGAACAGTTTCTTTTTTCATCATTTTTTGGAGTTTCATTGTGACATTTCCATACACGTTCTCCCATGCACTAACATCCCTGCTCCTTTCTGCTCTTGCTGACCCCGCCTTTCCCAGTCCCCCATAGGCCCCCTTTGCTTTTGTGTCATACACACACACACACACACACACACACACACACACACACGGCATGGGGGGAGGGAGAGAGAGAGTCTAGATTCTGCATGAGAAGATATGCAATATTTTGTTTTTCTTTGCCCCAGTTACCCTCTCATTTCGTCTCTCCCCTCTTTATGTCCCCCTCCCCATGTAGTCTCTCTTCTTGGTACATACATGTATAAATATACATATTCATATATGTCTAGATTATAGACTTATATAGAGAGATATAGATAGACTATATATATTACATACCCATATATAAAAATATGAGAGACGATATCGAGCTTGGCTTATTTTATTTAATATAATGATCTCCAGTTGTATTTGTTTTCTTGTAATCATTTTCTTAGGGCCGAGTAAAACGCCATCATGTGTGTACACAGCCAGGTCGGGCAGGGCTCCCTTTTTATTCCTGGCACTTGGGAGGTAGAAGTGAAGACTCCCAAATGAGGGAGACCCTTACTCAAGTCTTGGGAAGTCGAGAACACCCACAAACTCCAAGACACCATACCTGGATGCAATCAGCAGAGGTTTATTAGGGAAGAGAGCTGGCAGCCAGCGTTCAAACTGCACACTCTTGCAGGAGTACAGTTTGACAAAGCCAGTCAGTCTGAGGAGGGTTTTTAAAGGGGTGAACCACAAACCAGGGGAGTGGGAAGGGGGGTGAGGGGTTGTCAAGGATACATAAGAATAGCGAAACATTCCAGAGGAGCTCAAACCTAAATGATACAGGATCATGTGAAAATCACTCTGCACACTCATTCTTCTCAAGAATGTAGTCTTACCATGTTATTACTGACTATTTCAGGTTAAACTATTTCTCACTTGCTCCGGTCGCAGTCCCACCTAGGTGACTTGCATCTTTTTGTGGTCAGGAATGTGTCTTCCTGCTTTGGGCTTTTCACACTCACGGGTGGGTTCTATTCCCTGAGGTTTGAGGAATGTAATCCAGCAAGTGTCCTCTGATTCAAGGATAATGCCCTCCACCCGGAATATCTCAGGGCAATGAAGGTCTGAAATCTTACATTCAGTTCCGCCTTCTGGAGCCTGCATTCTTTTGCTCAGGGTAAAGGAAAAGCCTATATATATTTCATAAAATGGTCTTTATAATTTTTCACTCTACAGAAGCAGGTGGATCCCTATGAGTTTGAGTTCTAGATTAGCCAGAGCTACATAGTGAGACTCTGCTTTAAAAGTAAAGCAAAACAAAACAAAACAAACAAACAAACAAACACCAACAACATAAACTAGAGTACATATTTTTTTGTACCATCTGCTTTTAGATAAAATCGTGCCTCCAATGAGCCATGTTGTTGCAAGCACCAACAATTCACTCCTGTGTGCTGTGTGTCACAGAGCTGCACAACAAAATGAACTGATGTTCATCACTGGTAACACTCTAAAGTGTTCCAAGATGGGTGGCGAGAGGGCTGTTCTTCAGCCAACCCGATGGCAGCCTGGGACGACACCATAGCTGCTTTCTGCCCATGCTATAGTGGCTCCTGACCTGTCACAAATGACAGGAGTCAGTGTGAGAAGGGCCATCATTTTCATAAAGTCTCCGAAGTGGAAACTTAAGGGTTCTTTGGAAAATCAGTTGTGTCGGATGGTGGTTTGCTGAGGCAAACACGTGAAAGAGTGTTTTCCTGAAGCAGACACAGATGAAAGGATGAACGTTGCTAAAGCAAGAACGTGAAAGGACGTGTGATGAAGGATTCTTTAACGACATGCCCATTGGTTCACCTTAAAATGCATAACCAAGCTCCGTTTGTTGTGACTCCATAGAGAGAAATGCACCAAAAAACTTCTGGTGATGTTTTGGTGGCTTCTTGCTACTTCCTCGAATTTGGGCCCATTGGCAGAGTGATATCAGCTGATACAGACTCACATGGAGTTTTGCTAAGACAGACTCTTGTGCTGAGGCAAGGCACTCACGAGGCAAGACCCATGGAGGACACGTGATGTTTGGAGGCAGTGATGGCTTGCGTAGCTAGTCAGTCTCCCAGCACCACTGATCTTCGCTTCACGGAGAGAGGCATGGCAGAGAACTTCTCCTGCTGCCTTGTGCCAATTTAGCTGAGGCCTGACTGTCTCTGCTAGGTTGTGCCGCTGCTGCTGCTGTTCGAGTTTGCTATCCTGACACTAATGAACTGGACTGCTGGTATATTCCTGAAGTGTTTGCAAGCGGATCGAGCTGCCACTGCTGTCTCCTGTAAGCTGAACTGCTGATTTCCTGACAAAGCAGATGGTATTTGCTCCAAAGAACAATTCTTAAACAGGTCCACGTCTCTCAAATAACCTTTCTTTTCCACTACCTCTGGTGGGTGATGGGCTAGAAGGGAGGTTAAAGCATTTAAGAACTGTTATTAAAAATAGGATTTGAAGAAAATCTAAGTTACAAGTTCCTCTACTCCCTATTCCTTCCCTTCCACCACCTCCTCTAGGCCTCAACTCCAGCTGCCTCCAGGAAGAGATGGGACCATAGGAGCTCATGGAGGGACAGAAGGCTTCTGATGAGGCCCTTTGTGCTTTGAGACAAAGCAAGTACCTGCAGAGAGAAGGATAGCTGACAGGTGATTTTGTCCTTTTTTGTTGGTTTGTATGACACTGGCTCTTGGAATCTGTTTTTAAGAGCTCTTAACCTTACTTAATGTAATAATGTAGATTCAGATCGTGTCAAAGGTGGATTTCCATTCTCTAAGCATGGGTAGAAATCCAAACTCACCCATTCCCAGCAAGCTCTAGGAAGATTTGGCATTACTAAACTTCAGACCGTGATCTGGTAAGCTGTTTAATTAATGACTCAATAATTGCTTTTGAACAGGCGTTTAATCACTGCTTCTAAAACTGCACCAAGTTCAGGCTGATGCAGGCCTTCCTTTATCCTGGAGATGCCCTGTAGTTACTGGTACCAGGGCCCCAGAGCACCCCAAAACACTCCTGAAGTGAGAAGACTCCAGCATGCAAAATCACGGCTGCCTCTCTTGTTTTCCTACCTTGTATTTTGGGTTTTGGCAAAGACAGCTTTGCAGCTAAAACTGAAGGAACATGCTATAGATAGACCTGGAGATTACTGAGCAGAAAGGGAAGCCAGAGCACTGGTAATTAGGGGAAATTCTTAATTATTTTCCCAGTTATGATCCTGTGGGAGCCCAAGGAATGAAGAGAGAACTTAGGATATGCTAGTTTAACTCTGATCCCAAGGACAACCTTCCAAAGGCCTCTCCCGGCCTTCTGCTGGTGCAGTTAAGTATTAAATGCTCCAGGCTGACTCTAAGGGAATCTCCCCCACACCCCCCAGAGACAGACTGTCATTGACCTTTCTAGGCAGGAAATGAGCTGATAATGGGACCTTCGGAAATCACAGGTGCCTGGGTATGAGCCTTTGATAAGGTGATTCATTTAATCATGCAAATGAATGTTTATCTCCTGTAATTTGTAAGGCACTCCTTCTCTCAAGGGAGGGCCAGAGGAGAGCTGCCCTGTGTACCCATTTCTATCTTGGAAGAACAGTCCCCGTGGCTTAGGGAACAGCAGGCAGCCTGCAGCTGGTGCTGCTTACAGCACTAAAGGACAGCTGCTGGGAGCTTGGGGTGTGGGGGTGGGGAGGGGCGCAAGCCCAGTGGAAGAATGACCACAGCAAATGGTGAGGGAATGACCACTGTGTCTTGGGGAAACAGACTTGTTTGCTCATCTGGAGGAATGGAATAAGTTGGGGGACGGGGCACCGCAGCCCAGATCCTGACACTCTTTGAATTATATTAGTGGCTGGCTGGAGACACAATGGTGACAGAAACCTAGATGTTGCTTGAGGCTGTCTCAATACGCTGGGCTAGAGGAGACCTAGGCATGTCCATCTTTCTGACTTTGCAACACAACTTCATCTACAAAGTTCATGCTCAGTAACCACGGAGCGAGTTACAAAAACATTACAGAAGGAAACAAAAAACCTCATGTTTTAAGTTTGTTTATTTCTTTGTGTTGTGGGCCACATTTGTAACTATCTTCAGCCACAGGGGCTACATGTGGCCTTTGGTTACTGGTTGAAAACATCTGGTAAAGCAGGTCAGAATGCCATCAAGTCATCCAGTTAGGTGTGGGGACACTTGAGGGCAGGAGTGTGGAAGGAAGCAGGGATTGGGGATGCCTGTGTTAGAGACAAAGGGAGAGCAGTGAATTCCTGGGAGAGTGGCAGCTCTTACCTGTGAATTTAGGCTGCATTATAAACTGAGCCACTTGAACGAAACTGTCCACCAGGGGGTTAGGAAGTTCTGTCTGTAGTGTTAGAAACAAGTGCTTCTTGTAGTGAAAGGTAGCCATGGGCCTCTTCTGTGTCTATTATACAGCCAAGTGAGCAGAAACATGGGTCCCTCCTACTCCATACTGCCCTACCTATCCGCTGGGGCTATGCAGGCCACAGGGGTGGGGCCGGGCGGGGCGGGGCGGGGTGGGGTGGGACGGGGCAGGGTCTTTTCTGCTGTGTTCTCACATTGCTGAAGGTCACTCCCTTCCTCTGTCAGCACTGGAGCAGTTTGCAGAAGGCAGCAGGCCTGCTGTTAAAGAGAAAGATCTTAGTCTGACCAGTGAATGGCTCAGTGGGTAAGAACTAACAGGTTTTGCAAAGGTTCCAAGTTTGGTTCCCTGCACCCATAACAGACAGCTCACAGCTACCAGTAACTCTAGCTCCAAAAAACCTGATACAGCCTTTTCTGTCTTCCAGGCATACATACCTTGTGGGGTACACACGCGCGCGCACACACACACACACACACACACACACACAAACACACATACACACAAATAATAAAAATAAATCTTTAAAAGGTGGAAAACCTCTTAGGCCTATTATAACAAAAAAAAAATTGTCAGTTAGGTGACTCTCAAACCAGAAGAGTTCCGAGAACTCCAATCAACTACATGATCGTGGAAATAAAGCACAGAAAACCACCCTCAAGCCATGAATGGCTAAAGTTTAGTTACCTGGTGCCAGGGCTTCTTGTAACCAACCCAAACTCAGTTAACTGTGATTAAACCCATTTCCCTCAGGTCGTGGGCCCAATGCAGGTGCCCAAGCCATGCTTGCAACCTCCCTAGGTTTCATTCTCAATAACACAGCAATGGGAGAGGGACAATGAACAGAATAGGAATAGCAAGACAGTGTCACGGTTCGTGTGCCTGCCTGTGCACACCTGTAACCCTAGCACTGGGGTCAGGAGGATCATGAGTTGGAGAATAGCCTAAATCTGTGTAGCTCTCCTGTGTGGGAAGTCAATAACCCCAGGTCAGTATCCCTGGTTCCCATCCAAGGCCATCAGGCCTTGGGAATAGATGACTTGGTGCCCCAATGCCCATTTTCCCAAGTGACATACTTTGGCTTGCAAATGCATTCAGCCAAACCCAAAGATCTGCAGAAACTGGTTTTCCTGGTCTGGAATACCAGCCTCCCAGAGAGCAAAGCAGCCACACACCCCACCCAGGGTTGTCTGCTAATAAACCCCAGCTCACTTTAAACCCACAATCTAGACAGAGGTTTTACTGGGAAATTTCTGCATGTTTTTCCTTTTCCTTTTCCTATATGACTCTATTTGGAAAACACCCTTTTAACTTATGGCTTTAAGAAAGAAAACACAGGCCTGGCGGTGGTGGCGCATGTCTTTAATCCCAGCACTTGGGAGGCAGAGGCAGACCTACACAGAGAAATCCTGTCTCGAAAAACAAAAACAAAAACAAAAACAAAAACAAAAGAAAGAAAGAAAGAAAGAAAGAAAGAAAGAAAAAGAAAGAAAACACAGCTTGTCTTGTTTGCACCTGAACAGCCTCAGCTGGCCTTGGCTTCAGCAGGGTTGGGAGAGGAGGGGTGGTGTGAAGGGGCCTGGGCAAGTGGGGACCTTCTACCTGGCAAACTTGGAGGAGGGGACTCTTGAAGGATTGATGAGGGAATTCACGGAAGCCCACTCTGGCCTCTAAATTCTCCAGCCATTCTTCTTTCTCTCTGCCCACCCTTTTGTTTGTTGTTCATTGGTTTGTCCATCACATCAACAGAAACAAGAAGACAGAAATCTGCAGGAGAGACTGACACCACCTCGCAGAGGCTCAGGCAGCGGCACACCTAGATGTTCTTTGCTTTCAGCCGGAGAGAAAGGAAAGAACATTTCTATCTGTTCACTGTGCCTGACTAGCTTCTGCTGACCTCCTCCAACCTCAGGCCTCTCTGCCTCTAACCGTGTGTGTGTATGTGTGTGTGTGGGGGGGTGTATGTGGTGTGTGTGTGTGTGTGTGTGTGTGTGTGTGTGTGTGTGTGTGTGTAAGAGAGAGAGAAAGAAAGAGAGAGCATGCAAGTGCGTATGTTCTTCTGTTTCTCTTTCTCCCCCCTCTCTCTCAGAGATGGGGGTGGAGAAAAGATGGGGGTGCCAGCTCTGGGCAGCAAGGCAAATACATGATGCCAGAACACTTAAGACTTTACCAGAACACCAATTGGAAGCTTTCCCATATTAATTCTTGCTGCTATCTATTCACCATGGCCACAGAAAATAGGGGTTGATAACTAGGAGATTTAACTTTAATTCTAGCTCCAGGGAGGATTTGACTTGAGGCCTTTGAATGCCCAGCTGCTACACACCAGCCCTGACTGCTACTATGCAGGAAAACTAAGTGGAGGGGACAGATATGGAACAGACATCACTGTGACTTAGAAATCGTTATGAAATTTGACCAAGAGCTAAGTGTCCTGTTCTATTACTCTACACTGTGTTCTTTTAGGGCCTGGTATATCAGGGAGCCTGGAGCCATTCTAGAAGCCAACAAGCTCCAGGGGTATGTATCCCTGTCTCTCCTCCCTATAGTGCTGTGGTAAGAGACTTGTACTGGGGTAGTACAGCTGCACCCAGCTTTTTACATAAGTTCTGGAATCCAAGTTTGGTCCTGTTTGTTCAGCAAACAATAATACAGTTCTCAGGTCCCTGGTGCTCCCCCTACCCCCTGAGAATGTTGGTAGTAAAAGCAAAAACCGGGTGCTGTAAGTTCAAGAAATAAGACATTACACATGCCTGTTCAAGGTACCGTTGCCTTGCATAGGGCTGTCACGTGTCGCAGGATCCAGAATCCCACCAGCTTCATCTGCTCTGACAGGACAGAGCAGGCCCAGCCTTGAGTGGGCCATTGTAGGCATACATTTTTGCAGCCTATTTTAATAAGGGTTCAGCCTGTCCTCCAGCCCACTACCCAGCAGAGGTAGTGGAAAACAAGTTATTAGCGCGTGGGGAACCTGTTCAGCAGTAGTTCTTTGGGGGTGAGCTCAATCTTCTTTGGCAGCAGTTCAGTCCCCATGGCAAACACCAAATATGACTCAGCAGCTGTAGACTCCAGTCCTCTAGGCAGGCAGACTGCATACACACACACACACACACACACACACACACACACACACACACACACACACACTGGCAGGTGCTGTCCAGTCCTGAAGGCACAGTTAGACTCATCAACCAGCCTGAGGTGAGGCCACACACTGAAAGTGGCAAACTGCTGCAGGAACTGAGCTCACAAGCAGCTCTTGGGCGAACTGTTCAATGGCTGTATCCTGAAGAACAGCAAGGCTGAGCAAACCAAACCAATGCTCAGTGCTCGTCTCCCACTGTCTGTGGGGTCATATTTCATCAAGTATCCTTTCATGCTAGATCAGAATATCCTTTCACCTGTGTGCCCCAGGAAAACATCATTTGACATAACTTTCCAAAGAAACTAAAAGTTTCCACTTCAGGTGACAGCAAGGGTGGGCAAGGTATGGCATAAAGGTGAAACGAAGTGGGTATTTGAACAGGTGAACAGAGAAAGTGTCCCACCTCACCCTGCCACTGTCAGAGAGCCCTGCAGCAGGCCTACAACTGAGTTACAGTTAGTATTTTAAAATACTACAAATATTTTAAAATTTCCGATTGAGAGCAAAATGATTGTTATGTTTGAAATTTGTAGCATATTAAAAACAATTAAAAAAGATACAGAATTTTCCCCAGACTCTATCACTCAGATCTGAACACTTAGCAGCTGGCCCATTGCTGGTCTTGTTAATTTGCTTATATTTTTTGCACTTATTAAATTGTCGGTATTACAGATGTTCTCTGGTAACCTCTTCTTTTATTTCATTTACTACATCATGTTTACCTCTCTATACTTTTAGAGGTTTCTTATAAAACACCTCACGAACATGGCTGTAGCAGGCACTTCACACAGAGTAGTTCCATTCCTCAAGACAACTTAATGAAATAGACGCTGTAAGTTGTGTCCACTTTACAGAGTGAGAAATGAGAAGGATACCAGGGAGCTACACACCTCTCTTAAGTGGGGAGTAAGGCCGGTGCTCTTAGCCCATTCTGCAGTAAGATTCACCTGCTCAGTACAGCGACTGAACTGAGTTGCTTTTGTCAGTGAACCGAGCAGTCAAGGGATATCGCCTCGACCCAACTTTTTGTTACCACGAGCAAGAGAAAACTGCATATCCTCAAGTTCACTCTTAAAGCGTGTATCTCACGATTTCCTTGTGATCGCAGGCCAAAGGGGAAACACACTTAGAAGGCTTTTGACACATAGTGACAAATTTTAGAAACCTATCAAGTTACATTCTGTATATACAGAAGTAATACTTTGTAACAAACTCTTTCCATTTGTGGTGGATTCGGAATCAACAAGGTGACAATGGGGGTGAGACTGTGAGGGAGTTTTCAGAGAAGTTTCTATTAGGAAGCAAGACTCATGTCCCTTCCTCCAGTGAGGGCAACATCATGCTATGGCCCTGAGTCCTAGAGTACATAAAAAAGAGTGAGAAGAGGAAGCCAACAGCACCAGGCTCGTCTCTCTCTGCATCCTGGCTGGAGACACTTTGTGAGGATGCTCCCACACCCCAGCACAGCTCTCACTGCCACACTTTCCCATGATGAACTGTATCCCTTCAGACTGTGAGCCAAGATAGACCCTCCTTCTTAACGTTGCTTTAGTCAGGTGTTTTGTCTGAGAGTGAGTAGATGTAAGAGAATGTGTAATGAGAAGAATAACTACTATATCAATATTGGGTATTGATTTTCTTTGTGATTAATATGGCCAAAGTAATCCCTAGGGATTGTTTTCATATACATATTCATATCTACTACTTTTACACAGTTATTATTTTTTTAAAATAATTTGGCTATTTGCATTTTTTCTTTTTTAGTAGATTTATTTTTTTTACATACTTTCTTATTCTCTTTTATTTGTAAAAGGTTTTCGTATGTATTAAGATTTTAAATGGAAAGTGGTGGCACATAGCTTCAATCTCAACGCTCAGAAGGCTGAGGCAGGAGGATTGTGTGTTTTAAATCGGCCTATGCTACATAACTTTTCTTATAATGCATTTTTAGAATTTAAATTCTCTCTCTCTCTTTCTCTCTCTCTCTCTCTCTCTCTCTCTCTCTCTCTCTCATGTGTGTGTGTGTGTGTGTGTGTGTGTGTGTGTGTGTGTGTGTGTGAGTACATGATGGCAAGCAAGTAGAGTTTGGAGGACAAGCTATGTGAGTCCGTTTTCTCCTGAGACATGGGTCTCAGGGATTAAACTCAGGTCATTGGTCATGGCAACAAGCACTGTGATCTGCTAAGTCATCTTACTGACTCCTGATGTTCTTTCTATTTTGAACGTCATGTTCATGAAGCCTGGTCTTACCTCGAGAGAAGGCAAATGGTCATTCATCTCTTCTTTCACCTTCATTTCCCACATGGTTGAAAAATCATTTTTCATTTCTGAGTTGGCCTGCTCCAAGCCAGGTAATTTCTTAGCTGCTCTGAGTAGGAACTGGGGGGAGGGGGGGTTCACAACCAGGGTAAAGCTGTACATGTTTCTTTCTCTCCATGTTTACCTGGAGGATATATTTAAGCAAAACAAAGCCTTGAGCTTCTAAACACATGGAAAGACTGATTGAAGCCTCCCATAGTTCATTTTTAAAAGAAAGCTATCGCCTCTCAGTAAGTAAGCACCCCACCCAGGGACCATTCTCCCCCTAGTGGCTGAGGTCCTACAGCCACCAAGCCCTACAGGATTCATGCAGGATGATAGGAAATCTGTCAAAGGCACCTGGCTCAGGAGTTCTTTACTCAGAGGAAGCTGGGGTTTTAAACAATACTGGAAATAGTTTCAGGATGAATGCCTAAGAGGCTTATCAAGTAAAGAAAAGTTCACAGTGTAAGAGAAATACAGGTGTTAAAGGATGTGCTAGGAAGATGTATGGCCCGTATCTCTAATCCTAGAATTTGAGAGGCTGAGGTAGAAGGAGTACCATGAGTTTGAGGCTGGCCTGGGCTACATAGTGAGGCCCAGATTATCCTGTTTTTAAGAATACCTTTAAAGAAAGAAGGATAGGAAGGAGGGGGAAAGAGATGAACTTAAATTTCCTAGCAATAGCCAAACATGTGATTTTAAGTAAGGAATATAAATAGACAACATGGAATGTGAAATGATGACTTTTCAGGAAAATCAAAGAGAACAGAAATTAAGCAAAATAAGTCAGTCACAGAAAGACAGTCACCACGTTTAGAACCTAGATTTAAACCTGTGTGTTTGTATCTGTGTGTGTCAGTGTATCTGTGTGTCTGTTTCTCTCTCTCTCTCTCTCTCTCTCTCTCTCTCTCTCTCTCTCTCTCTCGTGTGTGTGTGTGTGTGTGTGTGTGTGTTTATATGTTTGTGTGTGTCTGTGTATCTGTGTGTGTCTGGATTTGTATCTCTGTGTATGTGTCTATATCTCTCTGTATGTATGTGTCTGTATCTCTCTGTGTATGTGTCTATGTATCTGTGTTTGTATCTGCGTGTGTGTGTGTGTGTGTGTGTGTGTGTGATGATTTTGGAGGAAGAGATATTAGGGAAGGGGAGAAGAGAGGACACAGAGACAAAAATGGATACCTGTACCATGATGGCAGCGGAGAGAACTATTAGGGAAAGGAAGTAATGGCAGAGGTAGAAGAGGAAAGGAGAGGAAGTGAGGAGGAAGTGGACAAGGTCGCGTATGCTGATGCACATATAAGGAACTGGTAAAGAAACCTGCTTTGTATGCTAAACGTAAAAATTAATACAAATAAACCCCACAAAATTTCTAAATGTTCTAAGGAGTCGGTTTTCTTATTTATCTTGTCCTACAGAACATTCATTTGTAAAAGATGTGAGTGGTTTGTTGGGGTCCTTTTCAGATTGACAGATGAGAAAAGAGTGCTGCTAAGGTTAAAATCAGTGGTCTCGGGCTTTAAGACACACTCTTGCCTTTGGCTATTTTGACCCCTTATGTGAGCATCACTGTCACTCAGAAACAGCAGTCCAAGCCCAGAAGGTTCTTACAGCAGCAGCTTTTCAGTTATGTAGGAATTCCTGGCTCTCAGCAGTGAGATCCCGGGTGTAAGGGGCCTTTCCCCTTTCCTTTCCTTGCTGTCCCCTTCTGTTTGTTCTCAGCCACTGCTGACTAAAAGTCTAGGAATTCACTGTCTTTACTGAGCATGGGTAGGGAGTGCAGGACTTTGTCATGCTCAGCATGGGCTTTCACACTGAGTTGCCTCCCCAGCTTTCTTTTAGACATTTTGAGACACAGTCCTGCTAAATTTTCCAGATTGCCTTGCACTTGAGGTCTTCCCATCTCTACCTCTTGAGTAGCTGGGCTTATCATCACTCTTTGCAAAAACAATCATTTCATGTCTGTGTGTGCAGAGGCCTGTGGAGATCAGAAAGGACCCTGGACCCTTGGAGCTAAAGATATATAGGTGGTTGTGAGGGCCTGACAAGGTTGCGGGGGACAAAACTTAGGTCCCCTGCAAGAGCAGCGTGTGTGTAGGGGGTGGTTCTGATGCTTTGATTTAATCGGGAATCTGGCTGGACACGGTGCAGGACACTTAGAGAAGCATAGGTAGGATGCTTGGGGGGGATCGACATGGCTTGGGGAAGAGGAAGGGGATGAAATAGCGGCAGGAGATAAAGCCAACCAGCCATGGGAGTTTTCAGATAAGTGGCCACTGGCCACATCCCTGATTGGGCCTAGGGAAGTAGGGAAAGGTTTAGGAGTGCCCAGCCTTTGAGGTAGCCAAAACATTTTAAGGCATTTTAAGATTAACTGGCGTGTGTGTATGTGTGTGTGTGTGTGTGTGTGTGTGTGTGTGTGTGTGTGTGTGTTTTCCATTCACAAACCCAAGATAGATCCTGGGCAGGTGCTTGTGTGTAACCAGCTGGGAGCACAAAGTGGGACAACCAAAAAACTCACCGCAACACAAGTGCTTTGAATACTTGGCCATTTGGAAGTATTTTCTTTATATTTTTATAAAATATAAAGACATATATAAAATATAAAATATAAAGACATAAAAACATCTTTATATTTTCCCTCCACATTTTGAGGGAAAGTAAATAACTTTTTTCCTTGCATAATTTTCTTTATCTTTCAACCTGTCTTTTCTGTGTACTAAAATTACTATCAAAACTAGGAGCTGGAGAGATGGCTCAGTGGTTAAGAGTACTGACTGCTCTTCCAGAGGTCCTGTGTTCAATTCCCAGCAACAACATGGTGGCTCACAACCATCTGTAATGGGATCCTATGCCCTCTTCTGGTGTGTCTGAAGACAGTGACAGTGTACTTAAAAGATTTCAGAAAAATTACTATCAAAACAAAGGTAAACCATTTTTAAGATTTATATTTAATTTTGTGTGTGTGTGTGTGTGTGTGTGTGTGTGTGTGTGTGTGTGTACCGTGTATACCAGAAGACAGCAAAGGCCAGAAGAAGGAATTGGATCCCCTGGAACTAGGCCGCTGTGAGCCACTGCTTTAGGAACCTCAGATTCTCAGGTAGAACAGCAAGCCATCTCTCCATCCCCAACAACAGCAAAGAATACAAGGCAAAATTATTACCAAAGTTTTTCTAGAGAGTGTTCTAAGATAATATCTTGTCTTGATCATGAAGGAGATGTGCTGAATTCTTGAAAAACAACAGTGTTAGTACCAATTCTCTCCCCTTCCCCCACAATGTCAGTAACATTTCTCTCCCCTCACAGTGTTAGTAACAATTCTTCCAGACCCCCAGTGTCAGTGACAGTTGTCTTTCCCTCCTGCTACAATGTCAGTTACAGTTTTCCTCTCGATCCCCCAGTTAGGCAGAGGCAGGCAGCGAATATCTGTCCCCCTGAGGTGGAACCCACTGTGAGTTTCAGGTTTGCAGTGCTCTGTCTCTTGCTCCTCAGAAACAGGGGCTTCAGTGTAGGAAATGAGGAGTGCCTGCAGGGATTCTGCTTCCAGCCTTCTAATCTCTCTAATCTTTATCATGGAGACATCCCTAAGAGTCATTAGCTCATTCACTGGGGGCAAGAGGGTCGCCAACAGTAAAGGAGCCCTGCAATCCTACTTTGTGCTGATGATTTTCTTTCTTAAAATTAATTTTCCATTTAAGACACTTAGATTTACAGAATTAGTGTGACTGGAACAGATCTCTCATTGCCTGGCTCTTTTGCTTGTTGTTTGTTTGTTCATTGTGCTGAAGGTGGAACCCAGGGCCAAGTATGTGCCAACCAAGGATTGGCCCACTGGGCTTCCTTGCCAGTGCCATCTTCTATTACTAATATCTTCCATTAATATGACATTTTTTATAATGAAAGAATAGTCACCAGGAATGAGTATTATCAAGATGCATTATATGCACACATAAAATATTTTAAAAAATAATAAAAACTGATATTTGTGTATTATATATATATATGTGTGTGTGTGTATACATACACACACATATATACATACATACATACACACACACACACACACACACACACACACACACACACACATACCTTTAAAGTTTATTCAGGGTCAGCCAGATGACTGTTGTGCAGCAGTTTGCTCTGAGATCAAATCTTTTCATCTTGGAGTGGAGCTTGCTAAGACATAGTATATTAAAGGAGAGGGAAGAAGGTCTGGATGGTTTACGCAGAGGTTAAGTTCAGGAAGTAAACAACTCACTAACTTCAGAAAAATTTCTGAAACTGACCAGATTCACTGAGCCCCTCTCTCCTCAAGCATGTGTAAACTGTAAGAACTGCTGAGGCACACTAATAGACAAGACAAACTTCAAGAAAGTAACAGAGACCAGTCAAGCAGCCTGGAAGAGACTCAGTCTAACTGCACTGTCTGGACAGGACACTCTCCAATCTGTCAAGGTGGGTGAAGGCTGTACAGGGCTCTTCAGGACTCCAGCCTTGGTGAGTCCTAGGCTGGGGTGGGCTTTGGTGATTCAATTGTCTTTGAGTCATTTCTACCCTGTAAGTAACCCCTCACCCATATTTCTGTAAATAACCCCAATAAAAGCATGGCTCTCACAGTTGGATCAGGTGGGTCTGTACTTTGGTCTGTTTTCTTCCTTACCTGAGGTGAGTAGACACTGTTCTCACCAGAACAATGGCTCAGCTTGTCCTATAAGGCTGGTGACCTGAGTTTGATCCTCAGAACCTATCGAAAGATGGAAAAAGAGAACTAATTGGTTTCCACAGGTTACCTCTCATCTTTACACATGTGCAGCAAAAAATTTAATTTTTAAAAATTTAGGTTACTTATGACATAATTATATCATTTCCTCTTTCCATTTCCTCTCCAAACCTTAAAAGAAGATTCATATATTATGAGTAGCTGAAGTTTATACATGATCCACCTTTTATAAGTTTTATGTACCAGACATTTTTTGTTTCAAGATCCCATCCGCAATACATTGTATTTATTTGTTTTGTTTCCTGAGACTCTGGTTCACTCTGAGTTTCTCAGACAGTTCATATCTTTGATGATTCTGGCAGCTTTGAAGAGGCTTGGTCGGGCATTTTATAGACTGTGCTTCAATTTCAATTTGTCTGTTATTCTCTCCAAGGTTAGACAGAGCTGGTGTGCTTTCAGGATGTTTCAAGGGCACATGCTGTCAATATAGCTCGCCGTTGACCTTCTCCCTGATCACCTCGCTCAGGTGTGCTCATCCTTTCTCTGGAAGGAAGTCACTGTGTGCAGCCTGCCCATAGGACGTGGAGGTCCCTGCTCTCCTCCCTCAGGGCCACGCTGACGGATGTTAGTGATGTAGTGTTATGCATGGGAGATTTGTCTCCTCCTTTCTCATTTATTCATCTCACTGTTGACTCATGGATATTTATTCTATCCCTTAGGTTATAATCCAGTACTATTTTAACTGATGGCTTTATAAACTTTTTATTATGAAGGATTTTGAACATATGCAAAAGTAGATCCAAAAAAATCCCACTTAATAAGCCCTCCTGTGCCAGCTTCACGCCAAGACTGCTCTCTAAACAAACGCTCTGTCACTTCATTTGCAGATATCTCTGTATATATATCTTAGACATTAAGAACATAACCAAAATCAAATAACCAAAATAAATCAGTTATAAGAATGAATACTTGCCATCTCTTCAAAGCTTTATATCTGAATGCCATTGTCCTGGGGCTGGGCACATGAATAATGTAGACATAAACACGCAGACCACAGCAGTCTATCAAAAGTTAGTAAGATAGGTGTGGTGGTGTGTACCTTTAATCCCAGCTCTAGTGAGGCAGAGGCAGGAGGATCTCTGTGAGTTCAAGACCAGTGTGGTCTACAAAGCTAGTCCAGGACAGCCAGGGCTACACCCTGTGTCAAAAAGCAAACAAAACAAGTTATCAGTTATACTGGGAAATTATACAGAAGTTGGGGGCAGGGTTCTTGGGGTGGCTGGGGTGACCCTCTATTATGGTGAGTTTCATTTTACTACGGAAACTGTAAGAACAAGACTTTAACTACTGTACCGCATCCAGGCAGCTGCTGGTGTCAGAGTCTAAACTCAACCTGGACTCCACCCTCCAGTACCTTACACGGGACAGGGCCTTGCCAACAGTAGGCAAGCATTCTACCACTGCGCTATGGCTCTAGCCCTTTTTGTTCCTGCTGTTTGGGGAGGTTTGTTTGCTTTAGAAAGAAATCACATCTATTTAGTATGCTGAAAGGAGAGGCACGGACATGCAGAAGCAGAACTTCTGCTCCCTCTCTCCGGTTTTTAATCTGAGACAGTGCCCATTAATTTCCCTGAACTGCCCTTGAACTTGCTTTGCAGCATTACACTTTGTCTGTCTCTTGAGGAGCTGGGAGTTCCAGCGCTGTCCTGTCAGACCCACTGAGTCCTACTATCTTTGATAGCTACAACCACTTTAGTCAGTGCCCGGAAAGCCTCCTGTAGCAGTCAGAGCTTCAAGCGTGTGCTGACAGGGTAGCTGGCAATGTATGAGTAAGTGATGTAGCTTAAGTATCCCCCTGGGATCTATTTGTCTTTCTCTCCTGCACACTCCTACCTCAGAGGGCGAAAAGGAAGCAGGGATGCCGGCCTCTCAGATGGGTAGTTTTCATAGGAGATGGACACTTCAAATAAGGCACAGAGCTTTGTGTATCACCCATAGTAAGTACCTAGGGAAATACAACTGGGGTGGACAGAGGAGGAGGGGGAGGAAGAAGAGGAAGAGGAAGAGGAAGAAGAGGAGGAGGAAGAGGGGGGAGGAGGAGGAGGAGGAGGAGGAGGAGGAGGGGGAGGAGAGGGCAAAGGAGGGAGAAGGGAATAAAGAATATGTTCTTCTCTTTTTCAAATTATGTGCAAAAACTGGGGGTTTGATGGTACCCTTCCTTTTTTCTCCTATGGTCTTTCTTCATGAAGGTGGACATGGTGCTGGTATAGGTAGTATTCTTCTTTGTTAGTTATGTGTAACAGAGCCCTGGCTATCCCTAGACTCACTTTGTAGACCAGGCTGGCCTCCAACTCACAGAGATCTGCCTGTCTCTGTCTCCCAAGTGCTGGGGTTAAAGGTGCGAGCCACCATGCCTGGCTTGGCAGCATTTACTCTCAATCAGTTGTGATTTCCCATTAGAAGTTCGAGTTCAACTGAACCAGAGCTAAAGTGCCTCTCAAGCCCCTCACCAGTTGCTCAGTGGGAGTCACAACTGTCAGTTTGGTCCCTTAATGCTCAGGTCTAAACTGCCTACTGATTTTATTATTATTAGTTTTCTATCTGGAAACGTGGAACAGCAGGCTTACTTTAAAGGAAGATTTACATCGACCCGCTTAGAATATTGATTTGGCAGAACGCAGTGGAATCCAGGACTATTATTTTTTTTTTCTTCATTTTTTAGCAGACAGCCAATTCTGCTGCCAAGAAAAAAAATCGAATGAAAGAGAAAACAACTGGGTGGAAGGTCAAATGGAATGATGCTTACGGACTTTAAAACCCAGGGTTGAGCATGTGCCAGAAGGGCTGCACATGCTGTTTGAACAGCAGGCTTCAAAAGCACCTCACCACGTGTGGTGCTGGCAGACCCTCAAGGTAGGTTCCCAGTCTTGTGGAAATGTGTGAATTTACTCATCCAAGAATGCCCTGAGGTTATCAGGAAAATGACTTGTACCATGTAAGTAGGATTTGTAGATAGGACGCTGGCCCATATGCCAGGAGCAGGCATTGCAGGCATCATAGGAGTCTAAAAATATTATGGTTTTTTTGTTGTTGTTTTTTCTCTACAAGGCTAGGAAAACACAGTAAAAACATGTCACATCATTCAAGATTTCTCTTTGCCAGTAAGCTTGAATGAATGAATGAATGAATGAATGAATGAATCCACCTGTTAAGGCAAAAGAACACAGGCACTTTGACCTTGGTACAGGTTAAAGTGTGTGTGTGTGTGTGTGTGTGTGTGTGTGTGTGTGTGTGTGTGTGT
>JANHMN010000001.1:67294084-67304145 GCA_030674055.1 Rhabdomys pumilio
AGACACATACACAGACTCACACACAGGCACACACACAGGATCACATACATGTACACACACACAGGCTCACATACAGGCTCATACACAGGCACACACAGAGGCTCACATACATATGCACACACAGGCTCACACACAGGTTCACACAGGGGCACATGCACAGGCTTATACATAGGTTCACCCAAAAGTGTCTATGATTACCACAGAATAAAGTGAAAAGTAGATCTTGTTTATTTCACTTAGATGCTGCCCTGCCTGTTCACCTGCCCTCTCTGCTTCTCCCACTGCCTCCCTGGAACTGGGATGAAATCCATGGTGTCTCACATGCTAGGGAAGTGTTCCACTATTAAGCCACCGTCAACCCATTTTTCTATGGGTCTTCACTTCTGTCCCTTGGGCTTCTGGGCTTGAACAAGACCTTTTCAAATAGTACTCAAATAATAGCTTAGAAACTGACCAACATGCTGTGTGGCCCAGGCAGGCCTTGAACCTAAAAGATCTTTTTGCCTCAGCCTCTCAAGTAGCTGGGATTACAAGCTTATACTAGACGGCATCATCAGGTTTTGTTAAAATGAAATGATTATGTAGGCATCATGGCACATCCCTGTAATCCTGGCATTCAGGAGACCGAAGCAGCAGGATTGCCATGAGTTTAAAGGATAAGCTAGCCAAAGCTACGTAGCAAAAACAGTAAAGGAGAAGAGGAAGAAGAGGAGGAGGAAGAAAATTATCAGATGTCTGTTGAGTCATGCTGGGTTACCCATTAATCTTTCTAATGCATTCTGCAACCACATTTTAGGCGATTTCTCCATTTGGACAAGTGAAAAATGAACTCCATGGGTTTATTCATGGGTTATAAGAAATAGAGCTAGGTTGACCCAGGCCTGGGCTGGTCCTAAATTTAAAACCTGTCCATTATCTGCAAAATAAGCATTGCAAAATCAGCGTCGGAGTAAAAGGGTGCCCTTCCCCCATGAGCCCTTAGTCTGTATTAATCTGCCATAGAAGCCTCATAAGCACCCATCCAGCC
Source organism: Rhabdomys pumilio (assembly GCA_030674055.1). Lineage (NCBI taxonomy): Eukaryota > Metazoa > Chordata > Mammalia > Rodentia > Muridae > Rhabdomys > Rhabdomys pumilio. Next base: position 67,295,112 of record JANHMN010000001.1, read on the forward strand.
CATCTTTGGAGCAAAGAAGCATTCAAGATCAGACTGCTCCACAGCAGTAGAAATGAACAGAGACAGGCTGACTCTGCTGGATTTCAACAGTATATGGTGGCATTTCAGAGTGTGTTAGCATTTCTCACCATCTTGGGAAGCACTGGGAAGCTTAACTGGCTGAGAAGAGGTAAGAAGCTCAAGCAGAGGCTTCCCGGAGAAGTGAGCTGTTGGAGGCATGGATGGGAAAGCAAGGCCAGTTGCTGTGATGAGCCTGGGGGATCTGGAGTCAGGTTCCCTCCTACCTCTAGTTCCTAAGCCCTATGACTTTGGACAAAGCATTGAACCCCTTTGTGTTTAATGCTGGCTCTGCAGAATGCTGGTAACAGTACATTTTCAGAGAACTGAATGAGATAATTTGTGCAAAGCCCTAGCTTGCTTTATACCAAGTACTCAATAGACATTTTCTTAAATAAACCATGAGGAAAATTTTATTGGAAGGATACAGGACAATCCACATAACTGTCAGAAGGCAGGGTAACCTAGATTATAAAACAAAGTAGGAACCAAGGACATCTGGGGGGCAGACCCAGAAGCCAAAGCTGTGTATGGTGGCAGGTGACAATCCTGCCTTCCCCCAGAACTCTCAGCTTCCCTGAAGAAAATGTGGAGGGCAACAGGGAGCTGAGCAGGTGTAGGAGTGGGTAGGGTGTGCTTGGTAGAGGGACACAACCCTGTGAAAGGGTGTGGTAACTTGGGGTTTGAATGCATAAAGGGAGTGGAGGGCTGACACCTGGAGATGTGAGTCACTCCTTCATGTGAATGCTGCGGCTTCTGTCACAAAGCAGTGGGGACGCACTAGCCGGTTTTTGAGTGGGCCATGAAAGGATCACAATTGTTTTTAGAAGCAGGGTGGGGGTGGGGCCTAAAGGAGGCAATGTCAGTGACAGGAAGACATTTTAGATTACTGAGATGATGAGAACCCAGAATGAGGAAGCTGCTGTTGGGATGAGTGTGCTCCTGTGGGGCTGGGGGAGGTGCTCAGTAATGACAAGATGATAATGAAAAACAGGGCGATAAAAACACCAGCTGAAGTGAATCAGACTATTGTCATTTGGCAGTTGCTAGTACAAGGACACGAAACAAATTTGTTTTTAGTGCACTCAACAAACACACCAGATGCCGATCCAAGTCAATGAAATAGGGCAGGAAATAAAACTAACAAAGATCCTTACCCTCATGGTGCCTACCTTCTACTGGGGCAGGCAGACAATAAACAAGGCAAAACTGAGTTAGTGGCATAGTAGATAACACTAAGTGCTAAAAAGAAGAAGAAAAGCCAATGCAGAGAAGGTGAAGGAGAGTGTTGGAACAATATTCTAACATTAGAAAGAGAAGTGAGGGGGCTGGAAAGATGGCTCAGTGGTTAAGAGCACTGACTGCTTTTCCAGAGGTCCTGAGTTCAATTCCCAGCAACCACATGGTGGCTCACGATCATCTTTAATGGGATCCGATGCCCTCTGCTGGTGAGTCTAAGACAGTGACAGTGTACTCATATACAATAAATAAATAAATAAATAAATAAATAAATAAATAAATAAATAAATAAATCTGAAAGAAAGAAAGATAGACAGACAGACAAGTGAGACCACTCTGAAAGACTACATTTGAGTAGGGAAGTAGCAGGAAGCAATAGATCAAGGCAAACAGTATTTTGCCTAAAACCATCCCTAGCAAGGAGAGCAGTACCTGTGAAATTACACCTAATTCTCTGGGGCCAGACCCCCCCCCCCAGCCACTTGTACCTTGAAGGTCTGTAGCTTTTATTCCAACCGAGGCAGGAGCCAACCTAATACCCTGAGCAGAAGAGCAGCATCAGCAGCATCAGCAGCATCAGCAGCATCAGCAGCATCAGCAGCATCAGCAGCATCAGCAGCATCAGCAGCAGCATCAGCAGCAGCATCAGCAGCATCAGCAGCATCAGCAGCATCAGCAGCATCAGTAGCATCAGCAGCATCAGCAGCAGCAGTAGCATCAGCAGTATCAGCAGCATCAGCAGCATCAGCAGCATCAGCAGCATCAGCAGCATCAGCAGCATCAGCAGCAGCATCAGCAGCATCAGCAGCATCAGCAGCAGCATCAGCAGCAGCATCAGCAGCATCAGTAGCATCGTAAACTTAAGTTCAAGCAGAGTCACTCCAACTGAGTTCTGAGGATAGACTGCAAGGTGAGGCAGGATCGGAGGCCACTCCTGCTGTTGTCCCAGAGAGAGCTGACAGCAGTGCACTCACGGTGAGGTGGCTGCAGTGGAAGAGAGGTGGTCAAGTCTCTGGCCATAATTTGAAGAAAGGGTCAACCTCATTGTTTGATAGACCTGATACAACATGCAGGAGAAAGAAGAGACAGCATGAAAAATGTGCAGAAAGAATCAGCATCTGATTAGGGCTTTAGGCCCTAAGCTCAAGTCAGTTCAACTAGCCCACAGGTGAATGCAGAAAATGAGTCCCAGGACTAAGCTGGGTGTTCCAACACACAGAGGTTACAGAATTGGCAGAGAGAGAACATTACAGGAGACAAAGCAGGAGGCAGTCGTGGAGCCACAGAAATCTGAGGCTTGGTGAGCTTGACAGTAATGGTGTAAGGTGCTCCTGGAGGGTCAAAGCAGAGGACCGCAGAGACAGCCTTACCTCAGCACTAAAGAAGCTACTGGGTCTTCTCAGGAGCAGACTCTAAGTGGACATTCAAGAGATGATGGGTGACTTGTTTTTCTGTGAGCATAGATTTCATTTTAAGAAGCCGGTGTGGATCAGGAGCTAGATATTGAACTGGAAAGGTTTTGTTAAGATAAGAGGTGGGGCTAGGGAGATGATTCCGTTTTGCTGTGCAAGCTTGCTGATCTGACTTCAGATACCCAGAACCCCATGGCAAAAGCTGGACACACTAATACATACTGTGGTCAATCCCAACACCCCTGTGGGGAACAGGAGAATCTCCCAAAGCTCACATGTCAGTTATTCTAGCTTATGTAGCAGTGAAGAGACTGTCACAAACAAGGTGAAGAGGCGAGGACCAACATACAACTCCTCACTAACATACAAGCACACATGTGCACACTTGAGCATGCATACACACACATATGTACACAGGGATATACACACATGTGAGCACACACACATGCACACACATGGGTGCACACACATGAGCACACACACATGAGCGTGCACACACACACACACAGAGGCAGTGGTTGATGGGAATGATCCCATAGAGAGAGAAACTGAGGAAGGAGGAGAATGTCTTTGTCAGGTACTGTGGTAAGTAAATATGGCTGGGTCTGCAGCTAAAGAAAAGGAAAAGAAAAGGGCGAACACACAGACCAATGGTTAATGTCCCATGAGTTAAATATTAAATAGAATTTACAGCTCTGTCCCTCACTGATGCTGCTCATATTCCCAGTGCTCTGTAAACCTCTGTGGGCTACGGCCCTGACTGGCTACACATTTGCCTCACTCAGGAAGTTCCTTAGACTGCCCTGGCTATGGGAGTAAGAGACTGAAGTCAGGGTGAAGACAGGATTGCTGGAGGAGAGGCTGAGGCACTCGGAAGGTCGTTGGTGCATAACTTGAAACACAAAACTCAAGGAAGGGTTAAGGGTAGAGAGAGTAGGGGTGGGACAATCAAAAGGTGATTTTAAAAGAAGACTGTGAGGCTGAGAGATACAGGTGAGAAGGAGGCAGGGTCTGTGGTCTCATCTCCACAGCCCTATGAGGTGAGTACTGTCATTCAACTTTATGGAAGAAGACAGATTCAGAAAATACTAGGGAGTAAAACCAACAGGTTTTGGTGTTTCAGGTAAGAAGGTGAAAAGCAGGGTGTTTGAGGTATGAACGTGTAGGGGAGAGGGTTCTGAGTTAACATGTTCTGAATTGAGGGTGTCTTAGGAAAGGAACAGAGCAGGATTTGGTGTTGGGGGTTCATGGTTGGGGAGGTGGGTCTGTAGTCAGCAATTCAGGACAGAGCCAGCTTTTGAACTCCAGATCCTCTCAGATAGAGGCCTCACTGCCTCATGGAAAATGGAATTGTTTTCTAGAGGTAAGAAACAAGAAGAGATTAGAAGTGAATTCCAATTTAGAAGCTCAACAAAAACCTCAGCTGTTGCCCTCAAACTCCACGAATAATATCTGTGCACTGAAGGACTTTCTTGAAATTTATATTGCTGGGGAAAGCTGCCTGCTTTTGAAATGCCGCTTTAACAGTGACCCCTAGTGTTAGGGAGAGGTCTCTAACTGATGCTCAGCCTACAAAGGAAAATTCCCTTCACCTGAGTCATTACTGAGCCCATGTTGCCAGGTGCCTTAATGCATTATTCAGTTACCTCGCCTTTGGGAAGCTCATACTTGAACAATTCCAGGTCGCTTCTCTTCCAGGAAGATGTAATGAAGATGAACTCCAAGAAGGGCAGTCAGCATAAACAAGGAGGGAGGCAAACTTTCCCAAGAGAATAGTGTGAAGAGGAGGAGGACAAGAAAAAAGTACAGACTAGAAAATTGATAAAATGCTGAAATAACAAGTTTCTCTGAGTGGTAAATCTAAAAGGCATCATGTTCTGCTTCCTTTTCTGTTGCTATGATAAAACTCTCTACCCAAAAGCAACTTACAGGAAAAAAAAAATACTTATTTCAGCACACAGGTCCATTATTTAGGGAAGTCTGGGCAAAAACTCTTACAGGAACCTGATGCAGAAACCACAGGAATGCTGCTTACCAGCTTACCAGTTCACTAACAGGCTCATGCTTTCTTATTCAGCCTAGCAACATTGGCCTAGGGAATGGTACTGCCCACAGTGGGCCAGGCCCTTCACCAATGAACAGCCAAGGCAACTCCCTACTCCCGGACATGTCCACAGGCCTGTGTAATTTCTCATTTGAGATTCCTTTCTCAGATGACTCCAGGCTGTGTTAAGTTGTCAATTAAAGCTAACTAGAATGGACCGGTTTGAAAGTCAGAGAGGTTCCCTCAGCATAACAAACTAATCATTCTGAGCACTTGTTCCATACCAAGCCAGCTTACTACTAACCTGCTTACCCCCAAGGTAAGAACAGTTGTTATCTCTATTGTGTAAACAGACTAAAAGTAGCAATCAGTTAATTATCCAAGTTGACTACAGCTGAGGAGGATGCAAACACAACTGAAACCCAGGCTTCTTGAATGCCAAGTCTGAGTTTCTAATCTCAGTGCTATAGCCCTTTAAAAAAATGAGTATTCAGGTTGGGTGGTGATGGCACACGTCTTTAATCTCAGCACTCTGGAGGCAGGGGCATGTGGATCTCTGTGAGTTCAAGGCCAGCTTAGTCTACAGAGTGAATTCCAGGACAGAGTTCTACACAGAGAAACCCTGATAAGTATGCTGGTGCCAGAGAGATGGTTCAGCTGGTCCTAGCCTCCTCTTGCAGGGATTAGGATACAGTTCCCAGCACCACATTCACAGCTGTCTGTACGTAGCTCCAGGATCACCAGATCCAGCTCCCTTTTCTGGTCTTGGGCACTGCATGCATAAAGTGCATATAAATTCAGGAAAACACAAGTTTAAAAAACAAATACTTAAATGTAGTATGTCAGCTCTAGAATATGCATAATTCATTAGCAAAGGTTAAAAATATAACTTGGTTCCAGAAAAGTGGCAGTCTGGGTGTCTGGGATGACAGCCCCTATGTGCTCATTCACATGTGGTCATTATTTATCAAATCAATGGACCATTCAAAGAAAGAGGCCCTGGGAATGCACTGCAATTTTTAGGAATCCTTACTAGAAGCTGGGGGTGTGGCACAGCAGTGGATGCCAGAGCCTGCTCGGCATGGGTTCTTGTGCCAAGAGTGAAAACCAAACAAACAAACAAGTGGCCTCTCCAGCTGACAGTGTCTTCACATCTGGATAAAAGAAACAGTAGGGGAAAAAAAGACAAGAATTGAAGGTGTTGACTCCAAAAATCAGAAGTTTTTAGAAGGCATATATAGTTAAAATTATAATGATGGTTTGGCCTTTTAATAGTTTTTAGTAGCTGTCAGTATCTGAAGATGACAATATCTAGCAAACAAACCTGTGGTCTCCTTTTCAGTCTCCCTTGAGGCTTTCATTTGTTAGAGCCCAGAGCTTCACCTTCAACTCCTTAGACTTGGTAGCTGCTCACTGGGTAGCAGCTGAGTGCTGAACATTGCTCCAGCCACCCGGTTAGGCATTACCTCATGTCTCACAGCATCTGTAGGAGATGGCCCAATTGTGACTCTGCAGGAGGAATCAGTTACAGATTAGTTAATTTGCCAGTGTCCTAGAGGTGGTCATGGTAAAGAGAAAGCGTGAGTGAAGCCGTTTAAATGACTCAGCTGTGGACAGTCATCGTAATGCTGCAAGGTAGATGGGACAAATGGAGCCTTTCAGTGCACCAGGGTGACAGTGTGGGGGAGGGGAGGTTCTGGAGGCCAGGTCCTTAGGGATGGTCACATAGTGAAGCGGGGCAGACATCAGTCGGCATTCATCCATATTGTATACTGGTTGTTCAAATGTTAACAGTTTCTGTAGGAGCAGCATGTCCTAGCTTCTATGAGCCTCCTGCATCACCTTGTAGCTTGGCGGCTCCAGAGGTCTTGCTCTAGTGATGTTCGCAGACTCCAGCAAGTTCCCCTTGGGCACTGTGGTGGAGGAGGAATGGGAGGACCAGGGGGCCTGGGGAGAGAGAACAGGCTACAACAGCAGGCTTCATTCTTTGCCTGTGCATTGCTACCTGGAAGGCAACAGAGTTTGGGAAGGACAATGACAGGCTTTTTCCTCTGTTTTTACATTAATTAGGGGATCTCCAGTATCTGAGCAAGCAAATAATCTGAGATGGGTTACAACGCTGTTGAAATGCAGGGAAGAGACACTCTGCAATGGGCCAGTAGTTTTCAATCACCAACAAGTGTCTGGATGCTAGTTACTTTTCTCAGTGCTGTGACAAAAGACCAGACAAAATTGGCCTAAGGGTGAAAGGGTTTATGTGTGTTCATGACTAGAGCAATACTGTCTACCACGGTGGGGTAGGCATGGCAGTGATCATAGAGTGCGAATGTGAGGTAGCCAGTTGTGATGGCTAACACAAGAATGGACCCCAGAGGCTCACATACTTGAATGCTTGATTGCCAGTTGATGGAACTGCTTGAGAAGGATTAGGAGGTGTGTCACAGGGTTGGGCTTAGAGGTTTCAAAAGCCCACACTATTTCCAGTGTCTCTCTCTGCCTTGTGCTTGTGGTTCAGGTTTTAGATTTGCAGCTACTGTTCTTGCACCATCCCTGCCGGCTGCCATGCTCCCCGCCATGATGGCCAGGAACTCAACCTCTGAATTGTAAGTCCCAATAAACTCTTCTATAAGTTGTGTTGGTCATGGTGTTCAGCAATAGAAAAGTAGCTGAGACGCCTGTCATGATGCATCTGCAGTTGGGAAGCAGAGAGAGATGAATGCTGGTGTTCAGCTTGCTCTCTCTCTCTCCTCTCTCTCTCTCTCTCTCTCTCTCTCTCTCTCTCTCTCTCTCTCTGTCCTTTTTATTTTGTATTAAGTTCTGGAGTTTATGGGATGGAGCTATGTGCACCCAGGTGAGGCATTCCCTCTTCAGTTAGTTCTCCCTGGAAAGTGCCTCACAGATGTGCTCAGAGGTGTCTCTCCTAGATGATTCTAAGTCCGGGCAAGTCGGCTGTTACTATTAACCATCACAGTGCTGATCAATGAAGAATCAAACATGAGCATCTTAGAAAAGGCCAAGCAGAAGTGCATCTCCCAAATGTAAACAAGTTGAATTAGTTCTGAGTCCACTTTGGCACTACATGGAAAAGCAGACAAGAGACAAGGTGCCTACCTCTCCACATAAATACCCTCAGGAATCCTGAATGGGAAGGGGCAAACAGAAGCAAGACCCAGGACAGGTGACACAGGATGAGAAGTCAGGATGAAAGATGGAGCCTGTAAACAAGCTGGAACTCTGAGAATAAGAAGTACCATTGAGTTGCCAAGACTCCATGGAAAATCCATTGTTTAGTTTGACAATTCCATTTCTGTAAAGGGTAGACTGGGAAGAAAACTGAATCATGGAAAGCAAAGTAAGTGTGTGTGTGTGTGTGTGTGTGTGTGTGTGTGTGTGTGTGTGAACTTCCTAGAGAAGCTGAAACTCTATGACTTAAGACAACAAACACTTATTGTTACTGGATTCTGGAAATGACTAGACTGAAATCAAGGTATCCACATGTACACAGACATGCAGGCAGACAGACAGGCAGACAGACAGACAGACAGACAGACACACATACACACACACACACATACCACACACACATACACACACACACACACACACACACCACAAGGGTTCACAGGGAGGGTCTTTCCTGACCTAACATCTCTAGGGGCCTCCTGGCTTTCCTGAGCTTATGGTAGCACCATAAGAAGTCTTTCCTCTAGTCTTGGTTTGTGGATTTGGTTTATTTTGAGACCAGGTTCACACTATATAGTGTAGTCTGGCTTAAACCCATGATCCTCCTGCCTCTGCTTCCCAACTGCTGGGATTATAGGCAAATATTACTATTTCTAGCCATCTCCTCTTTTATAAGGAGACTGGGCACTAAGTTAGGACCCACTCTAAGTCTAGGATTATTTTCTCTTGACATTCTTAACTGATTTTCAATTAATTATATCTACAGAGACCCTACTTCCAAATAAAGTCATATTTGGAGGTTCAAGTAGAGATGAAATTTGGAGGAGTCATCTTATTAAACTCACTTCAACATGTGACCTATTGCATAAAATAGACAAAAGCAGGTGTCTTAGTTACTGTTCTATTGCTGGCAGGTCTCATAAAAGACAGCACTTAACTGGGGGTTTGCTTACAGTTTTAGGTTAGTCCAGTAGCATCGTGGCAGGAGCAAGGTTGTACGCATGGTGCTGGAACAGTAGTTGAGAGCTACATCCTGATACACAAGCAGAGAAAGAGAGAGAGAGAGAGAGAGAGAGAGAGAGAGAGAGAGAGAGAGAGA
>JANHMN010000001.1:67304155-67323304 GCA_030674055.1 Rhabdomys pumilio
AGAGAGAGAGAGAGAGAGAGAGAGAGAGAGAGAGAGAGAGAGAGAGAATGATGAAAGGCTGATCCTGGCTTGGGTTTTTGAAACCTCAAAGCCTGCTCGCCCTCTCCCCCAGTGACACACTTCCTCCAACAAGCCCATACCTTATAATCCTTTTCAAAAATTCCACTCCCTGGTGACTAGGCATTTATTTAAATATAGGAGTGTACAGGAACCACTCTCACTCAACCACCACAGCAAGAGACAGGTTATTGATTTACTTAGGGTGAGATAACCAGCGACTGGCAACAGTCAAAAGCAAGCTAGGCTGGGAGTGTCAGCTCCATGGTTCAGCAGCCGCCTGGCATTGATAGCATGTCCTGATTCATACTCACAAAAGCAAACATGACTTTTATGTCCTGAAGGACACCACTTTCCAGATGCTGGAACAGATCAAGAAGTCTTTCCGCATAAACCCCATATGCTCTGTACTGAAGCCTCAGAGCCCTTGGCTTCCCCTCACCAGCTTCGAGGGATCACTGAGCAGAGGCCCTGCTGCTCGTTCTCCAGGCTGGCATCAGAGCCACCAAGATTTCCACACAGAATGTGATAAATAAGGGAAGTGCTATCCTGCTTCTGTGTGTGTTCACCTTTGTAGTAAGAACCGAAGCCAGGTCCCCCTCCCCCCACACTGCACACAGCAGCCTCTCCATTCGCTTCTGTTAACCAACCTTTAAGAAGGTGAATTTAATAACAGATGATACAAATCAATGTAAGAATAAATTAAACATAATTTGTGATGTCCCATTGAATATATAGCCACATGCTGATAAATGTCCATCAAACTGTCAATTATATACGATGCAATGTGCTTTAAGTAAAATATTATATAGTAACTTCTTTTTTTGTTGTTGTTTTTTTTTGTTTGTTTGTTTTTGTTTTTTGTTTTTCAAGACAGGGTTTCTCTGTGTAGCCCTGGCTGACCTGGAACTCACTCTGTAGACCAGGCTGGCCTCGAACTCAGAAATCCACCTGCCTCTGCCTCCCAAGTGCTGGGATTAAAGGCATGCGCCACCACTGCCCAGCCTATATAGTAACTTCTATATGCAAAGAATGTATATATTTACAAAAATATACCTCATTGTATTTGTTGCCTAATTATCAATTGCCCTCCCCCTCTACCTCTCTTCTTTCCTCCTTTTCTCCCCTCTTCCTTTCCTTCCTTCCATCCATTCTTCCTATCTGTCTACCAATCTATCTTTACACATCTATACCTATACCTATACCTATACCTATATCATCTATATCTACATCATCTATACATATATCATCTCTATCTCTATCTCTCTCTCTCTCTCTCTCTCTATCTCTATCTCTATCTCTATCTCTATCTCTATCTCTATCTCTATCTCTATCTCTATCTCTATCTCTATCTCTGGGCTCACTAAATTGCCCAGGTTGCCCTCAAACTCAGGACTCTAACCTCAGCCTTCCAAGTGTCTGGGATGAGAGGCATGCACCACTGCACCCGGCCCATGGCTCTTTGTGCCCTTTTTGGATTTCTGCACATCAAGTATTTTCTTATATAGTAAAAATAAATGATATAGTAAAGTAACAGTAAAAATAGATTCTCACCTTACAAATTATGAAGGCAAGTTTTAGTTGCTCTTTAAAAAAAGTTCAGTGTGTGTGTGTGTGTGTGTGTGTGTGTGTGTAATAGAGAAGGATGTCTCACTGTGTAGCCCTGGCTAGCTTAGAACTCACTATGTAGACCAGGCTGGCCTCTTAGAGATCAATCTGCTACCTCCTCTTGAATACCGGCATTGAAGGTGTGGGCCACCACACCTGGCCTGCATATATTTTGTATTTCACTGACTTACAGAGCAGAATGACCACAGAACTGCATTGAGAATATGAAGGTATTTCTCCATAAGAGATCCTGCCAGTTAAAAGTCACTCTTAAAGAACTACTGGTTAAAGTGCTTTAATATAACACGGTTTGCACTTCAGAGAAAGCACCCAGTCAATTTCCTTTACCTAGGGCATTCCTATAGTGCACTGATATAATTCCATTTACATCTAAAGCCAACATTTCCAGAATGCACAGACGCTTTTCAAATCAAGTTACACCATTTTCTATTTTTGTCAGAGGCAGCTGTCAGCAAGCAAGACATTCTCCAGAGCCTCCCCTGCTCACCACTACCACCCCACCCCTCCACCAGGCTCTAGAGGTCAGGCAGATAGCAGGGCTGCCCCAGGGTTGCAACTGGGCAACAGATGACTGGCCAGGGGACATAGTACCCAGACTGGACAAGCCTCTTCACCAGACATTGACTCATTTAGTCTGTCTTTGGACCCTTAACAGGTCATCATTTGACAAAACCTAGAGAGGAAAGCAGTCACTAGAAGTTGCTATGGTCACTTCCAGATAGCAAAAGTCTCTGTTTCCTTTAAGTAGCTCTACCCTTCTCTTTCTCTCGAAGGTGACCGAGTACCAACTTTGCACAGGCTAGCCTAGGATCTTCCTGCCTTTGCCTTTGCCTTCCCCAGGCACCACCGTTGGATGTTTCTTTGTGTAGTTGCTTCTGTGCTTTGCTACCTGTATGCTTAGGGGAAAGACAAACATTTCAGGGACCTTAACAGAAATTATGTTGTCAAGTGCTTATAACTGGGAAAGTACTTAAGTCTGTTAGTTTTTCTACATTTTTCAAGATTTTAGAAACTGATATCTTTCAGTTTTGTCTTTGCATTTTACATGTTTGAGTTACAACCAGAAGCCTTATTTACTGACATCCAGTGCAGAATCACATTCTCAGAGATGGGCGAATCATGACTAACTTGGTGTCTAGAGAACTCTTGGAAGAAGCTTAGTCATGTGCTTCATATGTGTGAGTGCAGATATATGCACATCTGTGTGACTCCAAAGGAAACCTCTGTCCACACTGTGCAGTTACATAGCTGACACTGCCTGACTGTGCTGCCCCTTCTTCTCAGGGAAGGGGCTTCTGTGGGCACAAGGGTGGCAAGCATCTGAGAAAGATGAAGAAAATACTGTTTTTTCCTAGTCTTTCTTATGCCTCTGGATTTCATACAGAAAATATATCGTGTGCTTGGAAACAGCCTGTCTGCCCTCTGCCCTCCACCATCCTGTCAGAGTCTGATGTGTCACAGTTAAAACCAGATATATGAATCCTTCCGGTCTGGGCTGGCTGCTAAATTAACTTATGCTAAGTGGCTGTCTGCTTGTGACTGTCAGCTCTATCATCCTTGTCTGTCTCCTCTTCCCTTTCCCAGACATGCCATTTCATCGTGGGTGACAGTTCATTTCATTCTCAATGCCATTCTGTCTCCTTGCAATGTCTGAAATTTCTCAGTGAACAGGATGCTCCCTGGCTCTTCTGAGACTGACAAGGATATTTGTGTGCCCCGAGCAAGTTCAATAATAAAATCCTGCTGGGCTTCCCATACAGACGCTTCCAAACCAGTCTCTACTTCAGAGGCTGAATTATTAAACGAAAGCATCAATCTGTCACACCTATACTCAAATCCCCAAACTGAATTCCAGCTTATTGCAGACACACATAGTCAAGGGCAGTCAGATACCTGAAGGCCCTTGAGGGATGTGCGCAAAATCAGCTGGGACTCAGGCATTGACAGACAACGTTTCTGCACGTGGAAACTGTGACTTTGGATGGCTTGGCAGCTCTCAAGGTCAGCTCGGAACACAGAGTTCTCTACTCACAATAGGGGATACATAGTCTTAGCTGAGTGAGTTCTGAAGTTCATGTGCTAGAGCTGTTTGTTCTCACTACCTCTTTAGTTCAGATGCAAGATCAAATTTTCCCAACAATTATTGATTGAGGTCTGACTAGGAACCAGCATGTTAACTGGAGAAGAAGCAACGCTGTAAATTTAGGTGTGGCCTCGTTTCTTCCAGCTTACGGGCTGGCTAAGGATCTAGAAAACAGCAATTAAAGACAATGCAAACAAAGGGTTGTTGAGAGTAGACATAGCTCTAGCTTAATGGCAGAGATCTTGCCTACTGTGTGTGGGGCCATGGGTTGGATTTCCTGCACCACAGGTAGAGAGTAGGGGATGGGAAGATGAGAGTACCCCAGAGCCACGCAGAGGAATCTTGTATGCAATGCTAAGTTTCAAGTCACCAAGAAAGCTGGGCCTCACTGTATCAACCATTAAGAAAATGTCTAACAGACTTGCCTACAGGCAAATCCTACAGGGGCATTTTCTCAATTGCGGTTCCTTCTTCCCAGCTATGTCTAGATTTTTGTGAAGTTGACAAAAACCAACCAGCATATCTGAGTTCAATCCTTGGGACCCATCTTGTAGAGGGGGAGTGTGGGAAAACTGCTAACTAAGGTTGAATTAAGGCTACCATTGTCTGGATAGCCTTCTGGACCTCAGCCCATCCTAGATGTTCCTACCCCCAGGCCCCCAAATTATGTAAGCCTCAAATCACCCCAAGTAAAGTTGATCTGCCTCCCTGAAGCTGGTGCTGGTATGTCTTCTTCACCATACATACTCACAGGGCTTTGGAACCTGCTCCCTTTGCCCTCATGGACTGATATTGCCCTACAATCCTCAAGGGCAGGAAGGGTCACAGTGGAGAACCTATTACTGAAAGTTGTCTTGTGGTTTCTATTGCTGTGAACAGACACCATGACCACAGCAACTCTTACAGGGAAAACATTTTATTGGGGTTGGCTTACGGTTCAAGGGTTTAGTCCATTCTCATCGTGGCAGGAGGCGTAACAGTACACAGGCAGACATGGTGTTGGAGAGGTAGTTGAGAGTTCCTCATCTGGGTTAGCAGGCAGCAAGAACAGCAAGTGAACCACTGGGCCTGGCTTGATCTTTTGAAATCTATAAGGCCATTCCCAGTTTCTCCAACAAGGCCACACCTACTCAAAAACACCCACACCTCCTAATAGTGCCACTTCCTATGAGCCTATGGGGCCATTTTTATTCAAACTGCCACATTCCACTCCTGGCCTCCATAGACTGGTAGCCATATCATAATCAAAACTGTCTTCAGTCCTATGTCAAAAATCCCCATCCATAGTCTATCACAGTCTCCACACTGTTTAGAGGTCCAAAATTCAAAGTCTCCTCTGGAACTTATGACACTCTCTGTTTCTGTCTCCATCTCCCTCCCTCATCCCCTCTCTGATTTTTTGAGATAGAGTTTCTTTGTGTAACAGCTCAGGCTATCCTGGAACTCAATTTGTAGACTAGGCTAGCCTCTAACTCAGAGAGATCCATTTTCCTCTGTCTCAGGAGTACTCTCATACCTGACTGAAAGCTTTTCTTTGATTCCTTTTCACAAGTTGAAAGCATAGCTGGGTGGGGTCTTGCCCTGAGGCCACCACTCCCTTTATTCCATTTAATATCAGGTTAAACTTTTTATATCCTTGATGCGGAATGTTGGTCCATTACAATTCCTAGTGCTCCTTTAGATCTTCATTATAGATCTGCATAGGTATGGACACTAATAGTCAATCAACAAAGTCAATACTAGACTGTCTGGAAATCTCCTCTGCCAAAGCTGTTTATCCTAACTCTTCAATTTAGCTCAGGCTGATTTTTTTTTTTTTATAAAGGCAGAAAGCAGCTATACTCTTCACCCAAAATCCCAAGAACAGTGTCTAGGCCACATACTAATCTTCTTCCCTGAAACCTCTTGATTCAGGCCCCCACAGTTCACATCACCCTCACCACCAGTGTCTTTCATATTCCTACTAGGATAGCCCATTAAGCCCTGGTTAAAGCATTCAACTGTTTTTCTAACCCAAAGGTCCAAAGTCCCATTCCTCCAAACAAAAGCACAGTTAGGCCTATCACAGCAATACCCTACTCCTGGTACCAAAAGTCTGTATTAGTGTTTTCTCTAGTAACAGAACTTGTAGAGTGAATCCCTCTCTCTACTTATATAAAGGGGATTTATTGCTTAGTTCACAAGGCTGATGTCTCAGCTGGTCTTCAATATATGCTGAAATCCCCCAAAAAGTAGACTGCAATGTTAGTAAAGGGATGGGTGTGCTAGCAAGGTGAAGGCAAGCATGCGGAGAGCAAAACATCCCTTATTCCATGTCCTTTATATAGACTTCCAGCAGAAGGTGTGGTCCAGAGTAAAGGTGTGTCTTTCTGCCTCAAAGGTCTGGACTGGAATTGAATTCACCCACTTCAAACCAAACCAGAAAAAAAAAAATCTCTCACAGATATGCCCTCCATTCCTGGAATTCTAGATATAGGCAAGTCGACAAACAAGAGCAGCCGTCAGAGTTGTTCTCCTCTGACTTCAAAACATACATGTGTGTGCACACACCTTGTAGTACATTTTAAAAAAGAAATTATAACATTTTCCTAATATTAAGTGGATACCAAATAGAAATAGCATTATATCTCCTGAGAGGGAAGATCTGAAATTTTAACTTCATAAGATTAATATCTAAACCTCAATCTTTAGCTAATAATCTGTGAACCTTGGCGGCGGGGGGGGGGGGGGGGGTTTGTGTGTCTATGTGTGTATGTATGTGTATACAGGTATGTATGCAGAAACTATCCACCTTTTGAGACTGTTGCTTGCTGGGACCAGAACTGGCTCCTGATTAGGCTAGGCTGACTGGCCCCTGAACCCTAGGGATCTGCCTTTCTCTGCCTTCTCAGTGGGTTGGCAACATGCCTCTTTTTCAAGTGCATGCTGGGGGGAGAATGTAGGTCCTTGTGCTTACATGGAAAGCAGTCCCTGCTGAACTCTCTCCCCAACCCAAAGCTCTTCTCAGTTGTAGTACTAGTACCAGTGAGTGCCCTCCCAGGATTGTTGGGAAGAACCAGTAAGTGCCCTCCCAGGATTATTGGGGAGAAGTACCCTTTTGTTTAGTGGTGTATCCTCAATGCCCAGACCAGCATCTAGCACATGTTAAGTGTATGAATGAAATAGACCTGTAGGACTGTCTGTGACACTTAAATATACTGTCCATTTGCCAGTGCATAGAATCACCTTGAACGAGTCTCTCTGAGGAATTATCTAGATCAGGTTGGCCTGTGGGCATACCTGTGGGGGTGGGGGTAGGAGTGGGGAGGAAGGCTGTTTTGATTGTAACCCAGATGGAAAGACCCACCTTGAGTGTTGGCAGCATCTTTTCAACAGGACCTGTGTGTAACAATGAAGAACATTAGCTGAGCATATACAGTAAGCAAGCAAGGATACATTTATTATCTTTGCTCTTGAGTGTGGATGTGCTGTGATGAGCTCCTTGACTTCCCCACAGTGAGGGCTGGTGGTACCCTAGAGTTGTAAGGCAGATAAACCTTTCCTTCCTTAGCTACTTTGAATAATACAACAGAAGTGAAACTAAAACCTGTCAAGCTGGCTTCTGCTCAGGGCTATGCTCCACTTACTTCCTGGGAGGAGATCAAATAGGTGGACTCAAAGAGTGTTTTTGGAGGAGAGGTTAATACTGTAGGAATTCAGACCTGGGACAAATGGCTGAGGTGCATACCAAAGCGGACCTGGCTCCCACGTTCTCCCAGCATCCCTCAGTCCTTACTTATTACAGGGCAGGGTGGGCATACCTCACCCTCTGCCTTGAACTTTCCAGCCGAGGGGCTGAGCTTCCCTTCCCCCCAGAAACTCTTCCTTATATAATGCAGACATTTTACTCCCCTTCTTCTCTCTCCCTGCATGTGCATTTCTCTCCCTTCTTCTCTCTTCCTGCATGTGTGTGCCCTCTCCCCCTCCCTCCCACCCAGACTCCCCTGGCCTCATTCCTTGGGACCAACTAACCTACTGAAGAGCTGCTTTTCCCAAAAATCTGCCTTTGTATACTTTAATTTGGCTTGAATTGGCTCATTTCACCAGTGGATAATAACTTATCACCAATCCCTTAATTAGTCCTAAGATCCATGTTTTCACCAAGGCTTCAGTCTTTCCCCTAGGAAAGTTTTTTAAGCCATTTCGGTTTCCCTTTGTGCATTTATACTATGGAAATAATACAAGTGGTAGCTTCAGAGCCTTATGGGAATAAAACTGGTTAGTCTGGATGTCAGTCTTAGAAAGAGATCTTCTAGAGAACTCAGTGTGCTTTAACTGAGCTTATACTGTAAAATCCCTACCAACCCACACATTACTGATGTAATGCTCTTTTGAGCTCCATGAGTAGATGACTTTGGTGTCCTAAGATAAGAAAGACCAACTTGTTGAAGAGGTGCACCTTCTATACAATCCGAGTTTAGGATGAACTTCCTTCATTCACTTTGGATAGGCAGAAAAAAAAAAAAAAAGGAAAGGCACTCACTCAGAAGGTGGGAGGGCAGAGTGAGAATAGATAAAGCCTTGAACAGCTCTAAAGCTGAGCTTGGTGAAAAATGTTTGGGAGGTTGAGGCAGGAGGATCACTTCTAATTCAGGGGTAGTCTGGATTATATAATGAGTTCAAGGCCAAACTGAACTACATAGTGAGATTCTACAGTGGACAGGGAGAGGGAGAGGGAGAGGGAGGGGGAGGGGGAGGGGGGGGGGAGGGGGAGGGAGAGGGAGAGGGAGGGAGAGGGAGAGGAGGGAGAGGAGGAGGGGAAGAGAGAGGGAGAGGAGAGACTGATTCTTTCTAAAGAGTCTACATTCTGGTCTGAACATGTACTAGTTTTTCTACCTGCAAAATCAAGATAGTACCTGTCCTAATCATTATGAAATGTAGTCATCACAAATCGCCCAGATAAACATGTGAGGCATTGTGTATTAGCTACCAAGTTATGAAACACCATGCACACTTTGTAAAAAGGTAGTATCACTATTAGGATGTCATATGCCTTAATAAATTAAGACGCTTAGCTCACTGCCAGGCATGTTGTAAGCACAGCCCAGGTACCTATTGAAGCAGTGTTTGTATCACAAACACACATTCATCCCATGCTTCTGCTCCTCTGGAGACCCCCGAATTACACTCACTTTTATGCTTATATTTAAGCTAATAATACAAAATTACGGTGGGAGTGAATTACTGGAAGTTAAAGTTGCGTGCGGGGATCTGCCTTCCAGCTCTGTCCCACACTGATGCTTCTGAGGTGGCTTGCTGGAGCTCAGACAAGAAACAAGAAATAACCTGAGCCATCATGCCTTGCAGCTACTCCTTGAAGTGCTTAATATAAATTTGTAGCTCCCCAAAATAATTTTCTTGACCTCGGTGCCCTTTTGGACTCTTATTTCCAACTTAATCCTTTCTCCCCACCCCACCCTAGATATATTTGAAAGGCCTGGGCTCAGGCCTAACTTTCCTTTCTTGTCTGTGTATCTTTGTGAAGGTCACATGCACACTTGGAATAGAAAGATGTTCCCCCCCCCTTTATTGGTACTTTATGAAATCAAAGGGTGGGGCTTTAGAGATTTATCTATAACACAGACAAACGTGGCAGTTTTAAAGAGAACACACACTCTTCCTGTTCTGTAAGACACAGAAATTACAAAACGAAGCCCTGCAGAAATCCTGCTGAAGTGCCTTGACTACGCTTGCCTGCCTTGGGTCCTTTGCCAGGCCTTGGTACCCACAAGTGGCCTGATGTTATGCAGGAAGGTTTCTCTTTGTGGAAGCTCACAGTAAACCCTGCTCTACTCTCTTGGACTCTGTCTGCCACACTGAGTCGGAACCACGTGCAAAGTGTGGTTTTTATCATCTGAAGTGTTCACTCCACCTTCCCAGTTAGATGGTAAAACCAAGACAGGCACAAGTCTGACTCTCCAGGCAACTTTGCACTACCCAAATGGTACACCCCTACATGGTGCAGCTCGACATGGCCGCACCCCGACATGGCGAGCCAACAGGGAAGGCCCTCCAAAAAGGTTTGTGTGTTTGTGGTAGTCATCTTTGTCCTGGAGCAGCTCCTAATACTGTTCCTGTGGTCGAATTGGTTTGTTTTGTTTTTCGGTTTTTGGTTTTTTTTTTCTCTGACTAGAGAAGGCATGCTATTCCTCAGAGGGATGTGTGGCCTTGTACCAGTGACCTGACAATTTTTAATACTTTATTTCTGATGCTTCTCTAAATGACAGTGTCAGAGAGTGTTTTCATGAGCAAGTCCTTATTATGGAGATTCAGCCTTCAGTCAGGTGCTAAATCCTAGACTCTCTGTTCCCCTTCCAGGGAGTATGAGGCCTCAGACGGTTCTTTTAATTGTATTTGGCAAGACTAGTCCTCGCAAAAATATACTAGAAAACTATTTAAAATAACATCATCAAAAATAGCGGGCAAAGGAGAAAGGAAAAAGGAATGTGCCAAAGGAGGCTCGGCTAAAACACTAGTGTAGGAAAGGAAGTCTGCTCCATTTTCTTCATGAATCAATTAGTAACACTGGGACATTTAAAAACACAGGGAGGTGGGAGACGGAATGTCAGAATGTCGGCTGGGGAGCAGCTAGGCTTGTGTTTTTCCCTGTTTAGATATTCTGTGTAACTTTTACTAGCAAAGAGTTTATGAACAGCAGGAAGATGAGTATTTTTCTCTTCCTTTTTTTAGGTTTTCTTTCTCTGAATGTATTTATTTATGGTTCTGGGGTTGGAACTCAGGACTCTGTGGATGCTAGCAAGCGTTTTACCCCTAATCTACACCCTTAACTGGAGGCTGTAGCTCTGTTGTAGAATGCTTGGCTAATACACAGGAGGTCTCTATTCGGTCCCTAGCACTGAGAAAGAGGGGGGAGGGGGGAAGAGAGAGAGAGAGAGAGAGAGAGAGAGAGAGAGAGAGAGAGAGACAGAATCTTTTTATTTTAGAGAAAATCTGAAATGAAACTTCCTTGTAGTCTCCACAGTGTGAGACAAGTCTTCTCTGTGCATCTTGAGTTTAATAGGTGAGAGGAGAACACTCCTTTTTCAAGTATGTCTCAAGTTTCAAAATTTTTTAAAAGTAGAACAAAGCAAAATAAAACCCTTTCTGCCTTTTAATAGTCTCAATATTAACCCCCCTCAAAAACTAAAGGCAACCCCCAAATAAACACAGTCTGTGTCTAAAAGCTAACTTTTGGAACTTGACAAGGTTTCCAGAATTGCTCTTGAGAGCTTGGGATGTCTACAGTCCTCATAGGAGCAGCTAAGTCACTGTGAAGTGTTGGCTTTTTAGTTTGCCTCATTAAGGATGCACTATCTGCCTCCAGTCCTACAAAACCCACTAGAAGTGTTTAACTGGTTCCTACCCAGTGAGGTAGTGCTTGGGCAGTTAATTAGGGAACTGCACCTTTTCCAGACGCAGAGAGGTTTGTAAACTGCTCAGCAGAGTGTGTGTCTGCTACACTGTGGAAAGAAGGAAGGCTGCCTAAGCTTGTGGTAAAGATTAAAAAGAAAAAAAAAGAACTGATAACCAGGGACAGTATGTGAGATAAAGTTGGCATCTTGTTAACTAAATAAGACAGGGTGGAACAGAGTAAGGTGATACAGACTACCAGTTAAAGTAATTTTTTAAAAAGCTGCTTGGATACGACACCAAACCTATCTCGATGACACTTCAGCCATGATCAGTAAATAATGACTATTGCTAACATATTATTTATGTCTTTGTTTATTGATCTCAAGGGACATTTTTGGGGGATGCTGTGTTGAACTAGCACTAGTCAGAGCCCTAGACTAGGCAGGCGTGGGCAGCTGCTTACCCCAGGGGTGCTGGGGCGCTACAGCACTAACTCTGATCCCACAGTCCCTGGACCTTCACATAATGTCCCTTTCATTGACCCTGATTGTAGTCCACATTCATGAATAAACTTTTTATGTCAACTCCTTCAGCTGTTTACCTGTGGGTTCAAGACCCAGCAAGAACCAATGTTCTGCTGGCTGTCCTGAAGAGCGCTCTCCTTACAGTGACTCTTCCTGTTTATTTCCTCCTACAACAGGAAGGAGTATTTTTGAATGTTTGGAGGTATTGCTAGAATTCCTTCCCTGGGGAAAACAATGTCTATCCCTCTTTCTAAGGTCCTGGTGACAAAACAGGACTGACTCTGCCAGATTCACTCTGGAGAACCCAAGGAGCTCCTGGGCTTTTTACAGGCATATAGGTAAGGGATTATCTTCAGGAGTGTGGGTACCCTCCCCCATAAAAGGCCACACTTTTACCCAGCAGGGAGGAAGGCTTTGCCATAGCTGCCTAGATGGAAGGCCTTCAGGGAAGCTTCCCCTTCCCCAGCCCTCTGTGAGGCCACATGCAGTGAAGGCAGTTTGTACAACTTGGTAGGGAGCAGCTGGAGATTCAGGGGAGGTTCTCTTGACTCTCCATATCTCTCCTTGTAGAGGGTGTGAAGAGTTAACAAGCCCAGCTAGGATGCTCCTTTTTCAAGCAGGTGCCCTGAAACTCCAAGGTGCTTGGCATCGAGGGTAAGCTCCTTTTCCCAGAATCTCCTTTTTTTCCACCCTAACATTTTGACCCTGATCTGAGGCCCAAGGCTCTACTTACGGTCAAAGCTTTCAAAAGCAAAGATGGGAATTTTTTGTTCCCGCCCCCGCCCCGCCCCCCCAATGTAAAATGGCTCTTGATTGAACCCTAACTCAGCTAATTGATCCAAAGCCAGGCCTCTTCTACCTCAAGTCTCTTCTTCCTTTGGACATTTCCTTCAGTTTCTAACTGATGGCTGCATCCTCTTCCTGAGCCCAGAACACAGGGCACTCACTCCAATTTATCCCAGGAGTCCAAATCTCACACCTTGCTGGTTCACTCCTTCCCTAATCTCAGGACCGGGTTAAAGCTCCACGTTGCCTGATTTTGTAGACACAGATGCCACATTCCCAGTGTTCTGGTCGTTACTGAATGCTGCCTGCTTCCTTCACTAACCTGCCAATGTCACGAAAAGGCATTTTTCCCCCTCTGCTCTTATCAGTAACCTTCAGTGCCTAGCACCATGAACAGGATAAACCCTTTCTAAGTACCAGGCACCCCCCCAACACACACACTTTTATTAGAATCTTTAGTCACTAGGTTTGCCGTGATTCTATTTACAACCCAACAACTGAAACTAAGGGGGAAATCAATTTGTTCTTCTCAAAGGTTAATATGATTTCTCTAACTGAACAATTGGGTCTGGAAAACAATGGTCAAATCTGGAATAATAATAGTAATGATGATGATAATAATAATAATAAAAATCAACAGGGTTTAAAGCTGAGACTGCACAGCTCAAGCTCATGCAGACATTATAAAAGGTTACTCACTTATATGGTAAGTCTGACTTGCATATAACGTATACATAGTTCAGGAATGAAGAAACACACTTTTAAAACTAGTTTTACCTGCTCACAAGCCTTCATTTCCATCAGTAGAAATCAAGCTTGATCTCTCCACAGTTGTCTTTTGGCTCAAGCTATACTTTCTTCTGGCAATTATTCAGACACTGTAGAATTAGTTCTAGGGGCAGGTACAGGATTTGTTATGGTCAGGACTTAACAACACTTAACTCCTTGTTGTAGGGCAAACAACACTCCATAAAGTACCCGAGGGGCTGAAAGGTGGCCTTCCAGAGACTCTTTGGAGAAGGTTCTTCATTTGCTCCCGCAGTAGCTGGAAACGGGTTCTCTCAGTGCACAGTGCTGAGTTATATATTTCACAATGTGGAGCATAGGTGTGGTGTCAACCAGCAGCATACCACAGTGACTGAGCAGTCACAAAGGGCTTACAAAGAGGAAGCAAGGGGAAACAGGTCCTGTCCTCCCTCTTGATTTGTTCCTAATTCAGGAAGCTAGACTATCTGGAACTCTTCACTTAGTTCTTACAGTCTAACAGACATGTGGTCAGGCCAGGAGCCTGCTATGTATTTAGGTTTCTCTAGAGTTATAATAGGATTATACAACTGTCCAGCTTTCAAAAAAGTTGCTGAAGAGTGACAGCTGAGAACAAAATAAGTAAACATGGAACGAAGTGGGGGCCTCTGCCTTTTGATTTTGTTCAAACGTATTACATAAGAGTCGTCTAATCTAGAAGGTGATTCCTTCAATAAGTGAATGCATGAACACAACCATGCTGTTTATAGTACAGTATCCTGCATGGCTTCCACCAATTCATCTCTATGCCACAGTCCCTGCTGTATTTAGTTAGGACTCTAGGATCTTCCACTGGCCATAACCTTCCGCTGACTTACCTGCTCTGTACTGTAGTTCATTCAGGGGGCTCTTTGTGCAGCAGAGGCCCAGTCCTGCTCTCTACTGCACAGTGACCCTGAAGAAAGCAGACATCCACTTCCCAGCTGTGCCTATCCACAGGGAGCTGGGCCTCTGCTGGAGCAGTAGGTGTGTTTCTCTTAACCTGGGAAGAATTCTTCTGGACAGCTTTCCTTCAATTTCCCTTCTCTCCTTGCTTCCTTCTTCCAGCTAATCTGTCTCTTATATAGTGAGGAGAAGGTTTGCAATGAGGGCTTAGTCTGCATAAAAGCTAGGCAGGCAAGGTGAATCCCACAGGCCATGGTCAATTGTGCACCCTCCTGCTTTAACTTGAGCTAACCCTTCCACTCAGTAGTTCAGGAACAATGCACAGTGAAGAATGTCCTAAAGGCAATTCAAGGTTTGTTCTTAGTTAGGAATGAGTAAAGAACACTGTTGAAACAGCAAAAACAATAAAGGAAAAATCAAAACCAGACTTAACTGTAAATAACTTTTTTCTTGAGAGACAAGTGCTCAAAAACTCTTTTAGGTTCATGATTAGTCAAATTAAAATTATATATCAAATCACAAAATACTTTTAATTTAAATAGTCGATGTTTAATAATAAAGGAAACTTCTAAAATACTAATAATACATTTTAAGGCTCAATCCTCAGTGTAGAGCAAATCAACAATAGAAAATAAAAATGGTTTGTTAAATTATTTTCTTCTAAATATATAATCTTTTGGCAGATTAATAATTCACAACAAATCATTATGCCTTGTATTTTTATAAAATTCTTTTCAAGGGGACCTAAATTAGGTATAATAAGTTAAATAAACATGCTACTTAAAAACTGAACAGTGGGAAAGACCGACACATTGTTAAAATTTTGTTCAATGACTACTTTTTAGATGGTGAGTAGGTAATTTTCTACAGTATTTTAATGTAATATATAAGTAAAACTTTCTCTAAAAAATTTTAGAGAAGGAAAAATTGGAGGAAAACAACTAAATACTACAATGTGTTAAAAAATAAAATTCAGTAAAATCAAGAACAAAACTAGATTAAAAGCTGAGCTCTTGCAATTTTTTAAAAAAGCCCCACACGTTTTCTTATTGGTGACTCTAAGTGTATCTTAAATTGCCTCCCTTTTCAAATATAAATATGAGTTTAATAAACATTTCCTTTCAAGTATTTTCCATTAAACAAGCATACACATATGCTGGCGGAGCAGAAGGAGCCATCTTTCCTGGTGACAGAAGGCAGAGCAATAGCTTTTCATTTGACTTAAGTTGACAAGTAATTTGAAAGGAGCAAGAATTACATTGTTCATCATCTTGGTGCATAGCAGGTTAGAATATATTTTCATAATTTTTTTCAGTCTGGAAGATTAACTAATTAGAATATGATTTTGTACTATTGCTATACTCAAAAGTTTAATTAGACTGTGCATATTGGCTTATACCTAAAATCGCAGCATTTGAAAGGCCGAAGCAGGAGCATTGCCATGAATCTGAGGCAACTTGGACTACACAGTGAGACCCTTTCTTTAAAAACCAACCAAAAAGGAAAGAGAACAAAAGAATTCATTAGGATAGAGGTGGCATGCATATGACTTTATAAAAATAAATAGGCTGTTGTTGTTGTTTTTTTTTTTTTTTTTTTTTTTTTTTTTTTTTTTTTTTTTTTTTTTTGACTACGAAGATAAAATATTCTAGAACATGGTCTGAACTTAAAAACAAAGAAAATGAAAACCAGCAATTTCACGCGCATGAATCAGCCAGCTGGAGTTCTTTCACACACATGCTAAGTTTCTTTTAAGTATAAAGCCTCTGAAACACATTTTTTTTATTCTCCCCAGACCTGCTAAACGGAATTTTGCAGTTTTACTTAGTCATTATTTACTAGGGAGCCGCGGCTTTGCAGATCAAAGGCTTTGCAGTTAAGCCAACAATTATTACTAGGCTTTCTCTTTTCTTGTTTAAGTGATACTTTCCGTTTACATTCCTTGGGTAATAAGACACCCGAGGAAAAGTTACTGCTTGGCAGACGAACAATAGGTGACTACTCAGGTGACAAAGCGTTAATAAAGTTTTCAAGGTCTGCTAAAGAATTGTGAAGTTCATCGGTCATGTCGTGACTTCTAAGAAACCTTTTCAGAGTGCCCACAGCTGTGAGCGCTTCGTTCTTGGACGGTAACCGCAGGTCCTCTTCTAGAGCGCCGCTGTCCTCCTCCTCTTCATCGGAAGTGTAAAAACCAGTTTCGTCTTGCTTGCTTTCTCCCGCCCACTCAGCATCATCTTTTGGGGTGGCTTCGCAAGTCTGCAGGTCCTCATCCAGGGCAGCGTATTCCTCTATGGACAAACCTTCAAGAAATTCCACTCCTGCCCCCACTGCATGGGCAGTCAGATCAAGAGCAGCCACGTCTTCTGCATTTGCTGTGTCATTTTCTCCCTTTGGAGACCTGAATCCTGCTTCTTCATAGCTTTTAACAATGGTCTCTGGAGTTACAGCTCTCCAGCAGAGATGCAATGTATCAACTGCGTCTAGTAGAGAAAATGTAAACTCTTTGCTACTTTCGACTGAGCTTAAAAATTTCTTGATAAGACAATGCCGATATTTGATTTTAAGGCTTTTAATAACACCTTGATTCATAGCTGCAAACCCGGAAGGCAAGCATGATGGGAAGAATGCTAACTCAATGGACTTTAGGTTTTTCACTTCTGGATGTGCCGGGAAAGAATCAACAAAAATCACCACTCTTCGTTTCTGGGCTTGGAATTTCTCATCCAGCTTCTGCATCCACTGTTCGAATATGGCTGCAGTCATCCATGCCGTTCTGTTAGCTTCATAATACACAGGCAATGATTTTATGCCTTTGAAACAACGCGGGGCTCGGTTTTTCCCGATGATAAGCAAAGGGAGCTTCTCAGAGCCATCCATATTTGTACCGAGTGCCAGCGTTATCCTGTCTTTGCACAGCTTTCCAATTGAACATGTTTCTCCTTTGAATGCAAAAGTATTTGTAGGTAACATTCGATAAAGCAATCCAGTCTCTTTTACATTGAAAACATTTTTAGGATGATAATCGTTTAAGTAATAAGGAAGCACATTTTGGTACCACACAGTGGAAGGGTCTATAGGTACACCCGTGGCTTCTACAGGTTGTGCTCTGAATACTAAGCCATACCTGGATTTAAAACGATCCAGCCAACCATTGCTGCACTTAAAATCATTGTGTCCCAGCTTCTGGGCAAAATCATTAGCTTTCAGACGCAACATTGGACCATTCACTGGAACATTTAGACACTGAGCAATCCGATACCACCTCATCAATGCCTCTTCCAGATCCGTGTAAAACGCCGTTCTCAGTCTTTTTCTCTTCGGATCAAATCTCAAAGACTCAAAGGCTTCTAGAACTTTGTCTTTGTTTTTCATAATGGAAGACAGTGAATTTTTCTTTATGCCATATTCAGCTGCAATCTCTGCCTTTTTCTTGCCACTTTCCACTGCATTTATGATGTCAATCTTTTCCTCGATGGACAGGCTTTTCTTTTTCTTCACGGTTACAGGCTGAGTCCCGGCATCCACAGAGGCTTCTGCCATCTCAGCAGACCTTGGTTCTGAGCTCCTGGTGTAAGTTTCTGTAATCAGATTTGGTTTTCAGCAGGATATGGACCAGGGCTTTCTAGCTACCATTGCCTGTATTAAAGTTGCTAAATACCAACGGTCTCATTCTCTAGGAAAACAACTAGAAACATCTTTTCC
This sequence comes from Rhabdomys pumilio, assembly GCA_030674055.1. NCBI lineage: Eukaryota > Metazoa > Chordata > Mammalia > Rodentia > Muridae > Rhabdomys > Rhabdomys pumilio. The sequence goes on from JANHMN010000001.1 coordinate 67,322,018, forward strand.
AAAAGTCGCAAGAAAATTCTATATGTGATTAGAAGAGACACCACCTTCTTAGGATCTTGTGTGGCTCAATTTATAGTTCTTCAGAGTTCCAGAAGTCAGGCTAAAATAGGAATGTCATTATGTCAAACCTGCCCAGTCCTGCTGGGGTATTTTTGGAGCTGGAATCCTTTAAGACGATTCATTTTATCCATGCATGCTCCACTCTTGAACTAAGTTCTCCATAGCAGGCTCAGAGATAAGAAACAAACTTTCAAAAATGTTCATGGAGGGTATCCCGGCTTAAGTTCTAGTTTCTTCAAGGGTACAGAAGGAAAGTAATGACATACTTCTTCTACTTCTTGAAAATGCTGGGGGAGAAAGGCAGCAGTTTAGCAACATAGCATACTACCTTGCTCTGAATAACAATAAAAAGGATGAGAAGAAGTTTCTGGAAATGTAGTAACCAAAGCTTCCAGACGATGCTTGCTTCCTGAGTGGCCTCTCCACTAAAAGCTCTGCTCTGTGGCTCGCATCCTCCCTTATGCTTTGCAATATATACTTCTAAAATACACTGGACAAATCGAATCTGCTTTCAAAATGTATTCGTGCCAAAACTGAAGAACTAAAAATGATTCTGGTTAGATCCTTGGTGGCTATTTTCTACATGAGGTCACAGACTGTACCCTCTGGCTCTACAAGAAAAAAAATAACCACAGACAGTAGTCATGAGCTCAATTTTTAATAGCACATGGGAGACAGTCTTCATAGGAGTCTGCTAGAAATACTTCATTGAATACTTTAATTAAGGTGATGAATAATTCCATTAAAAAGTCTAAACCCTGTGCTCCTTCAAAGCTAAAAAAAAAAAAATCCAGTCATTTTTACATCAGTTTAGTATAGTATATGAATGTATATAGGTCAGTGCTGAGAACATGCATCATAATAAACACATTGTTAAGGGATATAATGTAGAAAATTATCTGGATTAAAAATAAGAAGTAGAGTGACCATGATTCTTACCCTTTCAGACCCTTTGTATGTGTCTGTCTATGTGTGGAAAAGTGACTTGCCATAGTATGAAGACATGAGCTTTGGAGTAAGATGTATCTTGAGAAGTGACAGCCACTTAGTACTTATGTGGTCCTGAGTCTTAACCATTAAATCCTCAGCTGCTTTATCTATAAAAGGGGAGAAACTACAGGACCGACGTCATAGAGTTGCTGTACACTCAGTGAATGAATAAGAGGCACTCAGAATAGCTTTTCACACACACACACACACACACACACACACACACACACACACACA
>JANHMN010000001.1:67323314-67360242 GCA_030674055.1 Rhabdomys pumilio
TGTGTGTGTGTGTGTGTGTGTGTGTGTGTGTGTGTGTGTGTGTGTGAAAGGAGGATGTTGGATTTCCTCTTCTTTACTCTCTGCCTTCTGCCTTTTCTTTCTTGAGACAAAGTTTCTCATTGAACCTGGAGCTCACAATTTTCCATCTTAGGCTGGCCATCTGTCTCCACACCCACCCTCAGCATTGAAGTTACAGATGCATGAAGCTGTGCATGTTTCTTAGGTAGGTGCTAGGCTCTAACACAGGTAAGTAGGTCTTCATGCTTGAGCAGCAAGTACCCTTAGCTGGTGAGTCTGCTTCCTTGCTAAGACTCGTTCTTCTTAAGCAGCAGCAGTGAGACCATCCACGGGGATCCAGGCAGACTCACATTCACCTCCCAGACACCAGCTCTCTTGCCAGAATCTTCCTATTCTGGACATGCTGTGGCCAAGACAACAAGAAGCTAATTTGATAAATGAACATTATTATGTGGGCGCCCTACTCTTCCTGCTGTGTCTCCAGCTTCCAAGATGACATCTTTTTGCTTGCTTTTCATTTTATTTTGTTTTGTTTTTAAGACAGGATTGCTCTGCATGGTCTAGGTTGGCCTTGACCTCGTAATCTTCATATTCGGCTTCTTGAATGCTGGGGTTGTAAGTGTACCCAGCCTACAGAAAAGTGCTTATTAAAATTCTTCTGCCCCTGTAATCATCAAAATTACAACTCATAATTTTTTTCTAAATTGTTGTTGCAAAAAAGGTCTTAATATAATAACACCATCATGGTATTGGTTTTCAAATTGCTTTGTTGCCTATATTCCAAGTAACTAAGAAGGTAGGTAGAACTGGGTTTTAATGGTCACACAGTTATGATGTGTTTGGAATACAGCTCATAATCTAGTCTTTTTAATGTCCAGTCTATATTCTTTTCTTTATATTAGAGTATACTTAAATCATATTGGCAGGGCCTTCTTTGACCATAATTTATAATCTGGGTTCCCTGTACCAAAGTCAACTCCTACATAAAGCCTGCAATAACAACATTTTTTCCCCCTTCAAGACAGGGTTTCTCTTTGTAACCCTGGCTGTCCTGGAACTCCCTATGTAGACCAGGTTGTCCTAGAACTCAGAGATCCACTTTTCTCTGTTTCCTACATGCTGGGATTAAAAGCATGTGTCAGCATGCTCAGCTTACAACAACAACTTTTAAAAAAATGTTTATTTTTTAGTTTATGTCCATATGTGTCCCTGAATATATGTATGTATACTGAATGGGCTCAGGAGTCTGTGGAAATCAGAATAGGCAGTGGGTCTCCTGGAACTGTAGTTACAGATGGTTATCTGCCATGTGGGTGCTGGGAACCAAACTTGGGTCCTTTGTAAGAACAAGTGTTCTTAAGCACGGATCTACTTTTGTTTGGTTTTTTGAGCTCTCTCCAGCTCTGACCACAACACATTCTGAAGGCATGTATTAAGTTTCTAGGGAAGAATAGACCATTGTGGATGCTGTGAACATCCATAGCATCCTAGTTTATGTTAGGGAAAGCTAGGCTTTCTAAGTAAGTGGGATCTGACCACTTGACTCATTCCCAAGAACACGTTCATTGCCCCGGGAACTCCTTGCGTATTCCCTGCAAATCTGTGATTATCTTGTATGTAAGTATTTCTCTTACTAGTCTGACATCAGAATCCAGGGACCCTCCTCCCTCCCATCTTACTTTATTTGTCAGAAATAAACAACAAGGGCTGCAAAAATGGTAACTTCCTCTCTTTGTTCATTCTAACTAAAGAAAAAAAAAATGACTGAAAAATCTCGAATTTCCAAATTTTAAATCCAGGATATTTATGGATTAGGAATGTTCTATCTGTAAAGTCTATGCAAATATTCCAAATAAAAGATTTAAACTCTGAGTGGTGGTATATGCCTTTAATCCCAGCACTTAGGAGGCAGAGGCAGATGGATGTCTGTGAGTTTAAGGCCAGCCTGGTCTACAGAGTGAGTTCTAGGACAGCCAGGGTAACACAGAAAAACCCTGTCTCAAAAACCAAACAAAGATTCAAGCTCTGAAATATTTTCATGCAGCCCTTCAGATAACGAATACTAAGCCTGTACAAACAACCATTGAGACCAGTTCAAGTTGAAATGAGCGGTATCTTTATTTAAGAAAATATTCAACTTCCTTGAATCAACAGTGTCATTTCCTTCAATATTAAAAGTCAAAATTTCCATAATAAAATATAATACATTCCTAAAACAAATATGTAATGTAAACCAGACAAAGTAGACCTTTCCCCTAAAAAAATATAAACATCAATACTGCCCAATTAATAAAATGGATGTTATTCAACCTCCCACAGAATGGTTGGCACCGGCTTTTGCAAGGAGTAATGGAAGTAACTAATGTTTACTATGAATGCTCGTCCTTTAAACTAAGCCCAGTGTTTATTTTCCCCTGAACACATTAGAGGAGAAATGCTGTCCTACAAGTTAGAGAATATTTTCTTGATGTCAACGGTTAAACTAAATAATAGGCCTTGCCCTAAAGAATCCTACGAGTGATGAGGAAAAATAGAAATCCTCTTTGATACATTTGTTTTTTTCCCTAGGAGAGTGGTAGCATCTTGTGTTTTCCAGGGCATAGTTACATAGGTTGTTCCAAGGCACATCAATTGCTACAAAGCTTATGGGAGACGAATTAAGCACTATGAGAGAAAAAACTTAAAATGTCTATAACTTTTTAACCTAGAAAGTCTTTATCCAGAACTCTATCTAGAATCAGAGTTCCAGGCAATTGTGAGCCACCACTGGGAGCTGGGAGCTGAGCCTCTATAAAGGTCTACAAAGGCACTAAGTACTCCTACCCACTGAGCTCTTCCCAGTCCAGCAAGCATTTATTATCACAGATGTGCATAGGTCAGAAGCCCAGGAAGACTTAGCTGGGTCTCCAGGGTCTCACAGAGCAGAGACCAGGATGCCAGCCTCTTATCTAGAGGCTTCAAGAAAGAACTAGCTCCCAAGTCTCACTGAGGTCACCCAGAACTTAGCTCCTTGCTGCTGTAGGAGTGAAGTTCCTGGCATTTGGTGGTGGTTGCCAGGAATCACTCTCTATACTCAGAGCCCTCTGTCACGTCCTTGTCTCTAGACTTCACGTCACAACAGAGAAAACTCCTGTCCATGTCTCTTATACATTTTGACTTTCTTTGATTCCTCTCCTAACTGCTACAAGGTCCTCTACAAGGGCATATGTTAAAAAAAAGTAAACTATGAATCTACAGGCCAGAAAATACTGCAAATTACAACAGTCTGGCACACCATAGATTCTTAATAAAAATTTGTCAAATAAATGAAGAAAAAATATGAATAAAAAGACACTAGCCACAACTGTTGAATGTTCATGCTAGAAAGTGAACTGTGAGTTAAGCCAAGCCACCCACATTTCCTCTTTTTATTTTTTTTTTAAATTCTAATGTTCTATTTGTGCCAGATTGTAAAAGAAAGCTAAAGCACAGGGACATAACACTGGCAGCCTTCCCATTCACAGTATCAGGGTAATAAATCACTCTGTTCTTATCCATGGTTTACAGCCTTCTGCAAAGTCCCAACCACTTCCTGGACGGAAAAAGGACTCACTTTCTGTCTTTCACAACTAGATAGCAAGTATGCCCACTTAAACCTGCCCACACCATGACTCTAAATAGCAGCAATCGCTGGTCTTCGGTAAGGTTCGTGGTGTGCAACAGATAACATGTTTCTGTAACACAAGCACTGTTAACTTCCTGATGGTCCTGAAAGAATAAGTCCAAATTTCAGTCTGCCATAAAGGATCCCCAAGGGAGCCAACGAGGTGGCTCGTAGCTAAAGTACTTGCCATACAAGTCTAGTAACATGAGTTGGATCATTATTATTATTTTTTTAAGGGAATAGGGGAAACAGACATGAAGAGTCAGCAGTACAAGACAGACCAACAAGGGTTCAAACTGAGAGCTGAGGAAAATAGGTGGCAAAAGTGAATTCTCACAGGAAGGACAGAAGGGTTTGTGATGGGAGCTAGGGCTGAGCTCAGAGCCACGATGAGTAGGAGTGTGGTGATGAGGTGTAGGAGATGTCTGAGAACACCTCTGCAGAAAAGACTAGACAGCTGGCATGTCCAAGACAGAATTACAGGGCTAGGAACACGCCAAGTAGATCTGTGTAATCACATATTCATCTCTCTGGCCAGATGGACACTGTTGGCCAAATGAGCACTCTTACTCCGCATACACAAGAGTACTGAGTTGGTTGATGGGTTACACAACAGAAAACAGTATTGGGACCAGACCCCGGGGAGTCTTGCCTATCAAGGCAGGAGGTCAAATTTATTCAGAATGCTACCAAAGCCAATTGGCAATCTAGAGGGGGGGAAAAGTTAGAGTCATTTGAGAAGGTTCTTCTGTTATCAACAATAACAGATGATATAATAAAATAATGACTCCTGTGCTTAAAGCCTTAATACCACTAAGCTCACCCAGTATACTTTACAAAGAACTGAGTGAAGCACACATACTTACTAGAAAGCTTCTAAAAGTATAGCACCTTTACTTTTTACCCTGTCTATCTGGGAGCTGCTGTTGCTGTTTTCTCCTCCTCTTCCTCCTCTTCTTCCTCTTCCTCTTCTTCTTCTCCCTCTCCCTCTCTTCCCCTTCTTTTCTTCTTTTAACTTTTATTCTTTGTAAATTTCACATCAAGTACTCTAGCCCCACTCATCTCCTTGTCCCTCAGCCCGCCCTCCACACTTGTAACTTCTCTCACAAAACAAAACAAAAGTCTCAAATGGAAACTGAGGTGTGTCACGGTGTCACACAGTTAATCCTTCTGCCCAAACAGGTTTCCTTGCAAAGATTCATTACAATGAGTCACTGATCTGGTTCGAGGTCTCTGGCTTCTGCTACTCTATCAATACTGGATCCTCACTGGGACTCCTCTCAGATATCCTGTTGTTCCTGTGTCACGGAGATCCTGAAGCTTTGCATCTGCAGGGCCAGCCTTTTCACAAAGTCTAACAATTCATAGGTGGAGTAGATGTAGGGGTGGGCCAACTCAAAGCCCTGGATCTGGGGGTAGTAGCTGAATGGCTGGATTGTCAGCCTGCCAGCTCTCCTGAACCCACACCATCAGGGCCAGTTTCTTACTTCCCCCAGGTGAGGGACAGGACTGGCTTGAAAAGCACTGCTGCTCTTTGTTTTGTGGTTGTTGTTTGTTCGTTTTTGTTTTGTTGTTGTTGTCTTTGGAGACAGAGTTTCTACATGTAGCTGCTCTGGCTATCTTGGAATTTTATAGTTGGCTTTGAACTAAAGTCAAGTGCTGGGATTAAAAGTGTGCGCCACCAACTGGCTTATCTGGGAACATCTATTAATAGAACATCTCTGGGTATGTTCTATTACCCAGAGCCCTCTATTAAAAGCCTTTCTTTCCTGAAGATTACACTGTGTGATTAGTAACCTAAATATCTCTCCATGAAGAGAAACCTACTGATGAAGAGTGCTGGAAATTTTGACACATTATCAGAATTCTCATGGACGAGATCTGGATGTAGCAATTCCTTGCTCTTGATAAAATAGCATTGATAAGAGGTATGCAACATTCAAAAATCTAAATCTGACATTTACTTCATGCAGAATGGAGTAGACAGCATCAGCCAAGAGTCTGTGGCTTATTGCCTCTCCTTCCTGATTATAAAATGAAAGGCAGGCAGTCTATTACAGTTCTTTACAAGCCCAGGGAATAAAGAGTATCTAACTTTGCAAGAGGTGAATACATTATCTCCATGTCATGATTATATGTGACAGCAAATCCTCTTCTCTTACCTCTCTAATCATATATGCCAATTGAGAGGAATAGGAATCTTCTATTATTTGGGGGACAAAAGGAACAAAAATGAAGAAAAAAAAGGAGAAAAAGAAAACAGGAGGAAAAAAGAAGGAAGTGAAAATAAATCATTTAAGTAGAAATAGGTTTAAAAGTTTAGTATAAAAATTGATCTCAAGTAACACACACACACACACACACACACACACACACACACGAGTGAAAAAATTTCCCCAAATCCAAAGAACACAAGCTTCTGCTTCCTTCAGTTCAAATGATGTACAGAAGTATTTTGCAAATTTCCATCACCAATTGAAACAGATTCAGTGTTTCTAAAGGTCTATTTACATTTGTATTTCCCTTGGGGCAAAAGAAATCATGGAAAAATTAATTAATCCTATCATATTCTTACTGCAACATTATGGATAAGAACGAATCATGCGCCGGGCAGTGGTGGCGCATGCCTTTAATCCCAGCAATTGGGAGGCAGAGGCAGGTGGATTTCTGAGTTTGAGACCAGCCTGGTCTACAGAGTGAGTTCCAGAACAGCCAGGGCTACACAGAGAAACCCTGTCTCGAAAAACGAAAACAAAACAAAACCCCAAACAAACAAAAAGAACGAATCATGCAGAATACTAGAACCTCACTGGATTGATTACTTAGAATAAGCAACTACTAGGGAAAAAAAATAGCATTAGTTCCAAGTCCATCAGAACCATCATTAAAACTACCAGCAGTTCTCAAAAAAAGTATAGCACTTAAGGACAAACAGCCAATGCAAGAAGCCAAGTATCCCCAAATTTAAAGAGACACTATCAGGCATCCTTAAGGAGACACCTAGCTGTTAAGTACTAACTGTCCACACCATTCATAATGCAACTGGGCACTGCAAGACATGTTTTCCAAGTCACCCCACAGAAGCCCTGTAGATGACATTTGCACTTAGCTACAAGTCTTACTCAATTCTTACAGAATGAGAGCAGACGTTACACTAGATTGGGTGATCCTTTCTAATAATGGAGAAGGCTAATTGGTTCCAACTAGGAAGGATGACTTCGAGTAGGAAAATTCACAATACCCTGAATGGTTATGGTTTGAGTGAATTGTCCCCCCCCCCCCCCCCCGCCCCTTTACAGATAAATTTCAGAACAGAAAGGTCCTTTATACAAGACTTATGTTTGGGCACGTCAGCACTGTTTTTGTAAGAGTTGATGTGCTAGCAATCTAAGACAATACCGTTATTTAGGTTTGAAATATATGTAGTGCATTATGTAAATGTATGAGGAAGACACAGTACAGGGATGTCGAAACTTATTGGAAATGTTTTCTAATACCGCTGGGGGTAGGGAAGATTGTTGAAGCTACCCCAAAGACTAGTAGGAAATGACCAAGAAGAGCTCTGGGAGAGGGATAGCTGAACTATTTCTGTGGACAGGACAACGGCATCTACTTAAGAGGGGATAACCAGGAAGGCAGAGGTCGGTTGCTGGCAAAAGAGGAGCAGCTAAGAAAAGTACTATGAGCCCACTGTCAGAGAGCGAGCAGGAAAGAGGAGCACAGAATCAGAGCTACCACCGGTGGCACGCTCACGGATGCTAGTCTTTCTGCACAGACTGGTACGAGTGCACAGGTCGTGGAGAACTAGCGAGACACTTAGGAAAGCGAGGGCCGGGCTTCCGTGCTGTCAGCGGGTGTACACTCATCTTCGCTGCATCCCTTCCACATCCCGCCCATTCTCTCCAGTGGTTGACAAACTTTCAGCTTCGCGGTGGTGAGCTACGGTCACCCTAACCCCCTCCTCACGCCCCCCAGGCACTGAGTATGAGTGTGGGAAAAGGATAGAGGATATCTGGCTGGCGATCTGCACTTCGCAAACTAGCGACTCTCCTCCACGCTGTAACCCGGTTACCCCGGCAACGGTCTGTGCGGATTCCCGGATGTGGTTCACAGGGCTGCGGCCCGGGGCGGAGTCGAGAGGACCCAGCCCCCTGGGAGACGCGCGCGCATCATAGAGACGTGGCGGAGCCCCGCTTGGCTTCTAAAGAGAGTCTGTCCGGGGCCCAAGACCCCGCACTTCCGGTCCTTTCACTTCCGGCTTCCCGGGTAGGGTGCAAGCGCCGGAGGCCGGGTTGAGAGGTCGCGGTGCAAGTGTCCTCCGCTGTTGGTTGCCCGGAGCCTGTGACAGCTGCAGCTGCTCCCCGCCCCCGAGGCGTGGGGGAGGAGACGAAGGAAAAGCTCCCGGTCGCGCTTCCGGTCCCTTCTGCCTCGGGCCGACGCGATTCCCGAGTGCTGCGACCGGGAGAGCCCGCGACGGAGCGCTGCCGGCTTCTCCGCTGACAGACAGGTGAGGGCGGAGCCGCGGCGGAAAGGATGGGGTTGCTGTGGCATGCTCCCCGACGGACAAGTCGCCTACGGCTACTCACGTCAAACTTGCTCCTGGGCACTTCCATCCCTGGGAACAGCCAAGTCCGCCCCTTGGTCTTTCCTGTCCCTCTGCGTCTCAGTGTATTCTGGAGTGAAGGGGGGCAGCACCGGCCCCTGGGGCGGCACCGCTCTGCTGTGCTGGCGGTGGGTGGGAAGAGTTGGCCGAGTCTGGGTCTTTCTGGACTCTGTCCTAGTGGGCAGCCTTTCCCTCGGCTCTTCCCTGAGTCTCCTACTTCCTCTCTCCTGCTGTGAGAGGAAGGGAGGTAGCAATCAACTGTCGGAGAGATTGCCTGACACTAGTGCAGAGGGAGGCGCCCTCTCTGAAACGTCCCAAGCCTGATTGCTGGTGAGGGCGTCCAAGGAATGCTGGAGTTTGGAGAAGGAAATTGTGGCCCTGCCTTCTGGTGCGTTCCTTATTGCCAGGTTAACTACTCTTTACGTGTCTAGGAAAGGAAGCGTGTGTGTGTGTGTGTTTTAATCTAAGTGTTTAGATTCTAGACTTTCTCCCTTGTTATTGCTTTCTTGGCTTTGTTCTTATTTTCCTCTTGAACCCTCTGATCTCAAAAGGTTTATACTTTACACTTCCTGCAGATCCTTTAAGTCACCCTTTTCAGGATTTCTGTGCGTCCCTCCTTTACTTTTTCCTGAAGTATACTTGGTTCTTATCGGATCAGTGGGGAAAAAACGAATGAAAGAATTCAGGGCTTTTCATCAGCGTGTTGCTTTCACAACTGCGGAGGTGTGTTCACACTTGCCATTTGATTAACTTGATTGCTAAAGAAATGTGCACCAGATTGATGGTGATTGGTGAGTTCTCTGGAGGCTGCAGGAATGGCTGTATTTCATTGCTGCTCTTTCAGAGCAAGTATTGCGACCGTGTACACTTTTCTTCTACTTGTTATATTTTTGCTTTTAATTTTCGTTTTTGTTTTTCTTGTTCACTGTGATCAACGCTGCTTTCTAACTACAAAGTCTAACACTTAGTACATAGGAAAATAGCATATTTCCAATTTAAGATTTTCTAAATTAAAGACTCTGCCTGAGCTATTTTGTTTCTATTTGACAAGATATTACTTTTCTTGGATTATGCTTGCCTTAATCCTGAGTTGGGGAGGGGGTCTCAGTCCAGGTATCAATGATTTTTCAGGGGTTTTCTATCTCTACCCCTGAAATTATGTGCAAAGTTTGTATATGTATGTGTTCTGGGAAAATGCATTCTTTTATCAAATTCTTAAAAGACATGCAATGTCCAGCAAGATTAAGAAGTATTAGGCTAGTGTCTTGTTGAAGCTAATGGAAACAGTTTATTTATGGGGCTGATGTTTGCCCAAGTTGCACATGGCTTATTTGGGTGTTGTACAGAGTAGAGTGCAGGGATTACAGCCTGGTACTTAAATCTCACTACTTCAGAATTGCGACGTTTCTAAATTCCTTCCTGGATCTATAGAAGGAACCAAGTTAGTTCCTGATTTGTGGTTTTGAGGTTTTTTTTTGGGGGGAGGGGGAAAGGGAGGATAGCTGCCTGTGCCCATTGATTTGCCAATACAGAGAATTTCTAAACTGATGTGTTTATCATTATTTAATGCATTCTAACTATCACCAGCCCACCAGCTACAACTCTGAATAAATTATTGAAATGATGGTTGTCCTTTGCATTCATTGTCTTGTTTTTAACTGGAGATGTCTGCCTTGGACTTCCCCAAGGAAGGGCAAAATGTTTTATGTAGCCCAGAGGGCTTCAGCAGCTTTGACCCCTTTCTCTTCATTCTGTATTATGTACGTTACTTGTGGTTTCTTTCTTGTAAGTAACAGATCTTTCCAAGCTTTATATAAGTCTTGGAAGACATATTTACTTACTGATTTGGTTGTGAAGTGGTTGGAAGTTGAAATTGTCACATCTGAAGCTCATTTCATACAGTGTTACCTGCACAGCTCATCATAATTTGTGTAAAGTAACTAATTTCTTGTTTTCAAACAATGTTGTGATTTTCCCTCAGTGTAGCATCCTCACTTGGTAGAGCAATCAGTCCTAAGCTAGTTGCTTGTAAGATAAGAGCAAATTTAGAAGCTAGATTCTGTGTAGCACCACAGTGACAGGTACAGTTTTTTGCTTGCTATGTTCATGGTGCTAAGTGCTTTTCATGATTAATGTCTCCTAGCAACAGTATAAGCATGTTCCCTCCTCCCCATCGTTCAGATCAGTGGTTCTCAACCAGTGGGTTATGACCTCTTTGGGGGTCCCAGGAACCTTTTCCAGGGGTGGACTGAGACCTTCAGAGCACAGATATTTACATGATGATTCATACCAGTAGCAAAATTACAGTTATGAAGTAGCAATGAAGGTAATTGTATGGTTGGGGGTCACTACAACATGAGGAGTTGTGTTAGGAAGGCTGAGAGCTACTGTTGTAGATGAAGAGACTGAAACTAAATGACCAATAGAGCTAAGATAATTGGCTTAAAATAATCCTGGTGGAGCCAGATTTGACCTTATGTGTGTGACTGTAGATAAATTATAGGAAACTTGCATTGTAAAATTTGTGGAATGAATTGGAGCTATCGTATTTGATTATATCTTAGACATTAAGAAAGGAATCTTTTCCTCTATTACTCTAGTGAATGAACATCTCCTTGAATGTCTATTGTAACATAGGTCAAAAGGCCTATAGATTGGTAGCTGATAGGGCTTCTCTGGAGATAGATACAAGTTTGTTGGATTATATGTATATCGCTCGTAGGATTGGAGACTGACTAACCTTGACATAGTGAGTTTGGAACCATGAATTTCAGCATGATCATTTGGGATAGAGGGACAACTAAATTCCGAAAAGTACTTAAATTCACATAGCCTTGGGTGGGAGCTAACATTACAGGTAGATAATGCAAACTGAGGTATTCTAGGGGCTGCAGAGCATGGTGAGGTTGGGAAGATGGTGGCTGTCTGGAAGTCAGGCTGATAGCAGTGCTACTTTGGGGTTGTATAAAAAAGGCTATGAAACAGAAGTCTGCCTGCTGATCTATCCAGCCTTATATTGAATGGTCTTGAAATAAAATTCCCAACTATATAATAAGCACATGGAATGAAAATTTCTTCTATTCTCAGTATCCCACCCCCACCCCTAGGTTTCAGGTACCCTCCTAGTTAATTCAATATATAGTTGAGGATCATCAAATTAATTAACACTAGGAAGCCCTAAACCTCTTCATTCTAATACCATAGCCTCTAACCTTGTGGCTGTTTACATTATTTGCAATTAAATAAAATTCTCTCAGTTGTACAAACCACCTAGCAGTGCCCAGTGATCACTTGTGTTGGTGCCTGCCTTTTAGGACAGCACAGATTTAGAACATTTCTAACAGTATTTTCCTACCTGGTAAATACTTTGAGATGCTCTGATTTGTTACGTAATTAGTATATTACTGAACCAAGATGTGAAGACTTTCTGTTTCCCCATGGTATTTAGCAGCTGTGTTTTAGCTGTCAGAATATAGCTGTGCTCTCTTTTGGCTTTTTAACTAAATCCAGATGGTCAAAGTATAATGATTTTCTTAGTTTGGGATTACTGTGCATGTTTGGGATTACTATGCTGTTAACTCTTTTTCTAGGATAAAGCTGTCATCTTTGCTAAGGGCTTGTGGGTTTTGTTTCCTTTGAGCTGTAGATCTGTATCTTTTCTTGAGACTTAAAGATGTCTCCAAGCTATTATATCCCAAACTATACTCATTTCTCTTCCTTCCTTTCCTACCTCCCAAACATTGCTTTTCTTTTCCTTGTTTCTGTTTTCAGTGAGTGATGGCATTATCTGACATATAAACTCTTGAAAATTTGGAACAATCCTTGCATCCCCTTCTTGATAATGTCATATGTGTCAACAGATATTAATTTTTCTTTATAATGGCTCTTGACCGTGTTTTTCCTACTTCCATGAATTGCTTTAGTTTGCACACTATCACCCGCTGTTGAAAATATTTAATTGGGGGTTTCTACCCACCTTATACTAATTCAGTTCTTAGATAAAAGACACAGAACTTTTATGTTTATTATAAACCTTTAAACAGCACCAGAGCTGGGCAGATAGATATCTACCCTCTAAGCTATTAATATATCTACTATCCTATCATTAACCCCAACACTTGCTTGCCATGTTCTGTCTGGGCTGCTCTTAATCTAACTGGTCAGCCCTCAGGGCCAATTCTCAGGATCATTTACCTCATGGTGTAAAGTCTCCTCTCTCCACCTTCTCTTCTTCTCTTCCCATGTGGTCTCCTGCCTTAGACCCCCAAGCCTGGGAACCAAAACCCTTCCTACCTCTCCTCTACTCAGCTATAGACTGTAGTCACCTTTATTCACTAGTCAGGGATAACTTGGTGGGAGCAAGGTTACATAGCGTCACTTGTACATGTGAGGATATCCTTCCTCTTCCCTGAGGCATTTTGGCCAGTATTTAGCATTACAATACATAGCAACAGTCACCTTACCTGAAACTTGGATGTAGCCTTTCTTTTGTCTACCTTTGACTTGTTTTTAATCCTTTATCTATCCTGAGAACATTGATTTATTTTGAACATACAGCCACTCTCTCCCTTTCCCCCAGTCCTTTTGTCACGTTGCTTGCTTTTAGAGTAAAAAGAAAACTTCTCAACAGTTGTAATTCTTCAGCCTTATCTTGAATTGTGTTCCAGCTATGCTCAACTAAGCTGGCTTCCATTGGTCCTTAAGTTTTTTTTTTAAGTCACTTTTTTTTCTTCATACTTTTGTGTATGTGCCTGTTTGTCTGCATTGTGTTTACATTATGTGCTAGGTCGTTTGCAAGAGCAGCAAGTGTTCTAAACAGTGAGCCATCTTTCTAGTTCCTGATTTATTAGTAATTCATATATATTTATTGTGTTTATGTGTGTGTATGTAGGTGTACATGCCGTGGCTCCAGACCCAACATCTAAATATTTATTCATTATTCTAAGTTGCTGGTTTTAAAGATTTCAGCTCATAGATTTTTTTGTTGTTGGTTTTCTAAAAAAATTTTTTTTGAGTTTGAATTGTTATAATAGTTAAAATAGTAATACTTAAATTGTAAACTAAATTGCTGGTTTCTCAAATAGACATTGATAAAATGCTAATAGTTTATAAAATAATGTAATATTGTTAGATTATTTATAATGAACTCTTGGCCAGACTTACAGAATTACCAAAAAGATAATATAGAGGTATCTGAATATTTCATTTCCCTATTAACATATATCATTAGTGTGACACAATTATTTACATTGTGTCAGCTTTTCCTTGTGTCCTTTTTCTGTTTCAGGATCCCATCCAGTCGTCAGGTATTCTTGGCATTGAAGTTTCTCAGATTTCCATGTTTTTGGGGGGTTGGGGGTTGAGGTTGAGACAGGGTTTCTCTATGTAGCCTTGGCTGTCCTGGAACTTGATTTACAGACTAGCCTGCCCTTGAACTCTGTCTGCATACGCCTTCCAAGTACTGGGATTAAAGACATGCTCCAGCACTGCCTGGCTCTATTTCCTTGCTTTTGATGAGTTGATAGTTTGCACATTACTGTTTAAAGGTATTTTGTACCTACATCTGTGGGGATTTATCTAGTATTTTGTCATGACTAGCATGGGGAGGAGAAGCTCAGAGTAGAAGTGCCCTTCCTGACTGTCACTGTAACCACACTGCTGATGGTAACCTTTATGACTGTCTCGCTTTGTCGGATTTGTTCTCTGCGGAGTTACTCTTTTTGAGCCCTTCCCTTTGGTTATTGCCTTTTATAAAAGAAAATTTCGTTATATGGTGCAAAGATAGAGAGTGGAGAATTATGTTTTACATCCTAAAGTGGAAGAGAGTTCGTATAAAGTTTTTGGAAATAAACTGTAAGGGGAATATCTCTCCTTGTTTACTGATTCATTCAGTCATTTCTATCAAATTTATATTATTATTTTAAATTATATGTGTGCGTGTATTGATATGTGCACGTGAGTGCAGCACAGGTGCCCTGGGCTTCAGTCTCCTTAGAGCTGGGCTTACAGGTGGTTATAAGCTGTCTGACATGGGTGTTGGGGACCAGTCTTCAGCCCTGTATGAGAGCAGTACATACTCTCTTAACAGCTGAGCAGTCTCTGCAGACGGTTTGTTTTGACAGATGAATACGTGTTTTGCACTTTGGGTTATAATTCAGCAATGCTTTTTATTAGTTGTTCTTCCAGCCTTTTAAATTGATTTCTTGAAATACCTTTGTCATTATGCAGATTGCTTTTTTTTTTTTAAAGCACTTTTTTTTTACAAGATGCTCCTGGATCATCTAGGGTGTTAGCTTCCCTGGTTCTTGAGCTATCCATTCTCCTGTAGTGACAGTTCTTTTTATTGGGAAATGCTATTAGAAGCCAGTGTCTGGGCTGTGTGTGTTCTCATTGCTCAGAACATTGCATGCCATGGCTTCTAGGGCCTCTCAGGAGATAGAGCAAGGAAATAGTGTGTATGCTAATTGTATAGGAACAAGAATGTATTTTAAACATTTTATATGATCTGTATCGGTCTATATTAAACTGTGCTCACCGTGAGCTCTTTTTCTACTGAATTTCTGCCTGTGGATTTTGAGGAGTTTATTTGATATGGTTTTTGGTAACTTAGTAACTTTCCAGTTATTAATTACTAAGGGGAAAAAGCAGTTCATATCCGTAATACCAAGTAACACGTAAGTAGTTGGATTTTGGAATGAAGTCAATTACAGTAAATAACAAACACTGTAGAGTCGTTGGTTCATGGTTAGCTTTACTGATGGCATGCTGGAACACAGCTAGCCGTCTGTGAAGAAAGAGGCCACCCTAAACTGAATAATTTAACATTTATTTACAGCTAGTTTCCTTTTCAGAGAGTAATGATGTAGTTTTGAGAATCTTACCATTTCCATTGCTTTAGTTTCTCTGTAAGACAATGGGGAGAAGAAAAAGGCTTTTTCAAATAGTTGATTTTTGGTAGAGATGATTGTTGACTATCTGTTAGGTTAATTTACCAATTTTTCTCTTTATGACATATAATCAAGAGCTAACTGTAATTGGTCAAAGCTTTCTACTTCTGAATTCCAGACTGACGCATTTATTTTATTAGGCAATGCAAACTCAATTTATTACTCTATCAAGATAAACAGCTATCAAAAAAGTTACCAGATAGTTGTTGATAAAAAGACAGAAGTAGTATTTCTTTTTATTTGGCTATTCTGTTTATGAAAAGGAATATAATATACTTCGATTATGTTATATGGAAAGCCATTTTTAATCCAATATAATTTTCATTGGGATGTAAGGAAAAAAGTGTTTTTGCTTTGTTTTAAGAAGACTGTTATAGAAGACAATTAAGTTGTTTCGACAGGGAAATTTCTATGTTTTGGATATTACTTTCAACTCTAAACAACCCTAAATATATAGGATTAATTAACAGAACTGCTCTATTTCTTAAATTGTAAATTAGTGAGTCATGAAGATTAATCCTGAATTATGACATTAAAACAAACTTTCTTCTTCACACTTAACTGAATGAAAAAAAAAATCATTTCAAAGAAATAGAGCCACTAGTTATTATAGTGGTTACCAGCCTCTGGAATGTCAGACATAAAACACTGCAAAGAAATCAAGGAAAGTTAGATCAAAGCAAGGCAAGGCTTGTTGCTTTCTACCCTTAGTGTTTCACATTACCCCATACCTCCTTGACTCCATTTGTAGTGTTCCTCAGAATGTTTTCATTAAAGTATTCTTACAGAGAATAACTCCTAAGACATTTCTTTGGAGACTCACATTTTTAATATTTTACAAAAGTTTTTTGAGCTGAGATCTCAGTTCAGGCTGCCCTTGAACTCACTGTGAGGCTGAGGATGACTTTGAACTCTTGTCTTCATCTCCAAGTACTGGAATTACCAGTGTGAACCATCATGCCTGATTAAAGTATCACATTATTATTTTTAAAATTTGTAAGTTTTTTTCAAGTCTTGTGTGTATTATTCAAGTGAATTTTGCTTTAAATTCCATAATACACTTACTTCACTAAAAGAAGAATTTAAATTTATATTCAATATTAAATTTTTATTTGGCTTCCCTCTGAATATGTTACTTTCTTTGGTGTATAGATATCAAGTGATTTTTATATAGTAAAAGCTAAAGAATCTCAAACCATTGTAATTGACTTATAAACTTCAAGCATACAATTATATGTATATTATATATATATAATATATATATTGCTAATTAGTAGTTTATTAGCTAATGAATACTTCTGCCTGATTATAGAGAAAGTCTGAGAAATAACATAAGACATTTAGCCTACATAATTGGTCTATGAGGGCCTGAACATTTGTGGTAATTTGTAGTAGTAATTTATTATTCTGTTTTAAAGACAGTGTTAAAAATGGCTAAATTTAGCCAGGCACTGGGGGTGCATGAGAGAGAGGGGGAGGGGAAGAGGGAGAAAGAGAAGAGGGAAAGGGACTGACTCATTAGCCTAAACTGGTAAAGTTTGAGGCTTGAGTGTATGATCATTCTGCATGCCATGTATATGTATATATGTGTGTGCAGAGACACAGACACACACACCACAAATTACAAGTCACTAACTTTTTTGTTTTTCAAGATAAGGTTTCTCTGTATTAACCTGGCTGTCCTGGAATTTGCTGTGAAGACCAGACTTATCTTGAACTCAAGAGATCTGCCTAATTCTGCCTCCTGAGTCCTGGTATTAAAGGTCTGCACCACTATGCCTGGCTCATTAACTTTGTTTTTTATGTTTTTAAAGTGTGTGGCTGTGTGTGCGTGCTTTTGTGCGTGTGTGTGTGTGTGTGTGTGTGTGTGTGTGTGTGTGTGTGTGTCTGTCTGTCTGGGTCTGAGTCTACAGAGGTCAGAGGTGCTGGATTCTCTGGATCTGGTAGTTGTGAGCAACCTGAAATGGGTGCTGGGAACCAAACTTGGGTCCTCTACAAGAGCAGTCTGTGCTCTTAACAGCTGAGCCATCTCTCCATACCAACAAACACTTGACTTTTTAAATCTCATGCCCACGTACATATATTAGTCATCTAAGTTATGGACAAACATAACTTTAAAAAAATAAGCATGGGATAGAATGGAACAGTTACAATCTCGTGGATTTAACATCTCTGCAATTCTCAGAAATGTTGTAGCCTCCCTCTGCCTCGGTCATCTATTTAGTTGTCTCAGTTTCCTAATTGCTACTGTTTGATCCTGGAGATGGTTACTCCCTTCTCACAAGAGAGAAGACAAGGAAAGTGAGAGCCTGAGCTGCCTTCATTTTCTGTCTGTAGGCTTTCTCCTTCCATTCCCACCTCAGTGGAAGAGATTTCCCTTCTATCTCAAGGCAGTTTCTCTACTTCTGCTTAGAATTGTTTATTATTTAAAGCTCTTGTTTTAGTTTTAGGTTCTTTAACAGTTCAAAATAGAGTTTCTTATATTGCTTACCCTGTTCCCCTTATTGCTAATGTCTTATATAACTGTAATTATCGAGAGTAAATAATCAACATTAGTGTAACATTACTGATAAGCTAGCCTCTTTGAAATTAGCATAAATTTTTAACTGCCATTTTTCAATTTCAGGATCCTGACTAGGAACCTGCATTAAATTTAGTTTCAGTTCGGTTCCATACTTTTCTCCTCCTCTCTTTATTCTTTGTTGTTGTTGTTGTTGTTGTTGAGGCAGGGTTATGTTATGTAGCTCTGACTGTCCTGAAACTTACTAAGTAGATAAGGCTGGTCTCGAACTCACAAATATCCCTCTGCCTCTTGAATGCTGGGATTAAAGGTGTGTACCACTATGTTCAGCTTTCATAGTCTTTTCTACTCTGTAAATTTCTTTGTCATGAAATTTACATTTTTTGACAAATATAATCAGATAGTTTATAGACTGTGCCTTAGTACTGTTCTATTGCTATGAAGAGACACTGACAAAGACATCTGTTTATCTATGTATCTATATATTTATCTATCTACAAATAAAAGAAAGCATTAATTGTGGGCTGGTTTACAGTTTCACAGGGTAGTTCATTATCATCATAGTGGGGCATGGTTGCACTCAGGTAGACATGGTGCTGGAGAGGCTGCTCAGTTCTCCCTCCTGATCTGTAGTCAGAGAAGGGGGGAGAAGGGGAAGGGAGAGGGAGAGAGCACAGGCATATAGATATAGCGGGTCTGGCATGGGCTTTTGAAACCCAAACCCAGTGACGCACTTCCTCCAGCAAGGCCACACCTCCTAATTCTTCTCAAATAGTGTCACTCCCTGATGACTAGACATTCAAATATGGAGGCTCTTCATATTCAAACCACCACAGACGGTCTCTTAATTTGTATTTATTTTGTTTTCATGATTAGTTCAGGCTTACATATTTTGGCAAGAATACCATGAAAACAATGTGTCTCATTTGTCATAGTTTTTGGTCTCTTTGAGTTTATATTCTGAGTTTTTCCACTGTGAAGTTACTGTTTTTTTCTCTTTTAGTTGTTAAGTATATTGTGGGAAAATATGGAAAACCAGTCTTGATCCATTTTTTTTTTTCTCAAAAATTTGCCCTCTAATTTTAGCATTTATCAAGTGGATTTGGTCTGTAATGTTTGTGGTGTTTATCTGATGATCCTGTTTCCTGTTCTCCTCAATCTGTGACCCCCCCCTTTGGAAACAGAGGTCTCACTATATATCCCCAGGAACTCAAGATGTAGCCAAAACTGGCCTCAGACTTGAGGTGCTGATGCCTCAGCCTGCCAGTTGTATGATTGTGTGGATGGTGTGTGAGCACATATGTGTGCCAGCTTGCTGTGTGCTCTCAGAAAACCCAGAGGAAGATATCAGGAGTTCTGTTCACTCACTCTCCACTTCATTCCTTTGAGACCAGTGCTTTCTTAGTGAACTTGACGCTGGCCTGGAGGCCAGGACCTTCAGCAATCCTTGCCCCTCCCCCCCCTGCCCCCCAACTCAACATGAGCATGCCCAACTTTTTAATGTGGAGGCTGAGATGGGCCTCAGGTTTGTTAGCAAGCACTTTGAACCCAATGTGCCATCTCACCATCTGTTTCCATTCTGTTTGTTCAGTTCTGAGAGTCTGTAAGTAAGGGTCTTTTCCCCATTTACTTATTTGCATGAGTTAAGGGCTTGCTCCTGTTAGTCTTAGTCTGTTTCTTTAAATCCACTACTGCCATTTTGTTGCTGTTGCTCAGTTTAAGTCAGCTTTAGCAACTAGTGGCTCCTTCAGGTTGACACCTGTTTTCTTTGGATATGCTCCTGTTCTTTTTGGAAAATTTCCTTATTTTCTGACATCAGATTATACTATAGTCTCTTCTGTTTTTCTTGACTCATCCTTGGAGTGAAATGTTTGTCCCAGAATCTTTATTCTTTTCATTGGAGAATGCTGTTTAGAGACCAAGACTGGGTGCAGGTGTATCTAGACCTCTTAGTACAGAGCTAGAAAACTAACACACATACATGCAGACATATTAAAAGTTTGATTCCAGACCAGCAACACAGAGTACATGTCAACATTTTCCTTTCTTATAACTTTCCTGTGACACTTTGAAATGCAGTTCCCAATATCTATATTTTCTTTCCTTTTTTAAAACAGATTTTCACATAACCCTTAGGTAGCTTCAGACTCTGCACAGCTGAGTTTGACCTTGCAGCACTGCTCCTCCTGCCTGCTTCTCCCACGTGTGGGGTTACACATACGCTACGTGCCATCTGTGTACTCTGTTGGATTTTCTTTTCTTCTCTGCTTTTGTAGTTATCAACACATTGGTTTCTTAATATTTCTGTTTTTCAGTTTCCACTTCACCCTGGTTAGTTATAGTTTTCATTAAAATTATTTTCAAGGATATGTGAGTATTATTATAGCTCCAAGAGTCAGAGTTAGTGTTAAAACTGTAACTAGAGGTGTCAGTTCTCTTTAGCCTGCTAGCTCCAGGTTCCCAGTTCTTTCCTTTTTTCCTCATCCCATCATTTTCTCACTGCCTGGTAGATGAACCATCTGCCTTGTTTCCCAGTTATGCTTCCTGGGTGTTTTCCTATATTCCCCTTCATTCTTAGATAGAGGTAGCAAACATAGCTTGTCAGACTTTGGTTTTTCAACGAGCAGTTACAAAGTTTCAAACATGTCCAACATATGGCTTGTGGGCCATAAATGTGGCCCAACACAAAACTGTAAACTTAGGCCATCATGATATATATATATATATATATATATATATATATATATATACACACACACACACACATACACACATATATGTATGTATGTATATATGTATGTATGTATAATTTTTTTTTAACTTAGTTACAAGTCTTGAGCATGAACCTTGTGAATGGCAACATTTCATAGTGTCAAAAGTTGGACTTGCCTGGCTTAGATGTATAGAAATAGATGTATGTATAGAAATAGATGGTTTCCAGTGTTAAATAGTTGCAAAGAATGTTACAGTGTGCATTTATACATTGCTTATTTTACTACCATTTAGTCTTGTTACTACAAATGAGATTTTTCCCTGTCATTTGGTCTACTGTTTATTGTTATATACACAGGCTGATATTTGAGTATTTTGTATCTTGCTACTTCAGTGAATTCATTTTGATTCTGTTTGGGGGGGGCATGTACTGCCTAGTGTTTGCAAATAGAAACAAAGTTCTTTGTTATGACTCTGATTTCTCTTAACTGGTTGAGTTGGTCAAGACTTCTAGTGGAATGTTGAATAATAGTGGAGATGGCTGAAATTTTTGCCTTATTCTCAAGATTAGTGGAAATGCCTGTTATTTCTTTATTAAATAAGATACAGAACACATGCTTCGTATACTAAGACACTTTCAGTTTTATTTCTGTTTCTTTGAGTATTTAATTTTGAATGAGTGTTTAATTTTGCCAGCTATACTCTGTCTCAGTGTACATGGAAAAGACTATGTGTTTACCCTGTTAAATTTATGAGGATGGTATGTGGGGAGCCGACAGAAGGCGGCTATCACCCTTGCAGCCATCTTGAGCCATATACCCTGACAAGAGACTTGATTATATTAGCCTACAACAGCTGAGCATACTCTGATAACATCTTGTTTTAGATACCCAGGATCTTCCCTTGGGTGTATGAGACTTAAAGATGTGATTTAGAGCTGAGACTTAAGGGCGTGACTTAGAGATTAGATTTAGAGACAAGGCCTAAGGGCATGACTTAAGGCCTTGACTTAGAGGCGTGAAGTGGCTTAGAAGTGAGACATATAAAAGGCAAGAGGCAGACAGAAGAGAGATCAGAGAACCAGACAACAGATTACTTGATATGAGTATAACTTGGAACTTGGAATTAGAGAGTACAACTTGGAACAGAGAATTAGGTATTAGGCACTTGGCACTTGGAAGAAGAACTTGGAATTACACAGTACAGCTTGGAGTTAGTTATTAAGTATTAGGCACTTAGCACTTGGAGAAGAAACTTGGAACTTGGAGGGACTAGGAACTAGGGACAACGAACTCAAGACTTGGGACTTGGACTAGGAAGAGAGACTGAAGAATAAACAGGATTGAATCACACTCTGTCTGGTCTCCATTCTTCGCGTCCGTCCTCACTCTCTCTCTTGCTGAACCCCAACCCTTGGACTGGAGCAGCCTGAGGCAGTGCAGGCTCTAACAGTTTAGCCCCCAAGGCTTTTGGCAGTGCGGGTCCCAACATTGATAGAGCGGTCCGCAACATTTTTGGCGCCCAAAGTGGGGCAGCTCAGGCCACGACAATGGTATATATTAATAAATTTTTTAATTGAACCAGTCCTGTGTTCTTGGACTAAATCCCACTCAGCCATTTTTGTATTATTTTCTCTTTTTAAAGATTTATTATGAGTACACTGGCTGTCTTCAGACACACCAGAAGAGGGCATCAGAGCCCATTATAGATGGTTATAAGCCACCATGTGGTTGCTGGGAATTGAACTCAGGACCTCTGGAAGAGTAGTCAGTGCTCTTAACCTCTGAGCTGTCTCTACAGGACTATATTATTTTATTAATGTGATATTTGATTCTGTTTGTTAACAATAAAAATGTTCTTTCTAGTCCATTTTGAGAGTAGAAACCCATTTTCTGAATGTTGTTGTCTAGCATTGTATCTTGCAATTCTGTTTGTCTCCCTGATTAGAGTGAGAATATGCTTTGGAACCTTTGTGCTTAAACTGAGCTCTTCTATGTAGTGACGTTCTCCATATGTTGTTGGGTACGTTAGAAGCAGGAATAGCTCAGTAAGCTTTGTAATGGGAGATATTTAGAATTCAGTGCTCTGGTCCAGCTTGTTCCCAGGCAGCTGCCATTTTCCCTCTGCTCTGGCTCTGGACTGCAGCTCTGGTTATCTCTATAGAAACAACAACCCTGGCACACATGAGACACCAGTGTGGCGGCTGGCTCTGCCAACCCACCACGCTGCTCCCTCAAAGCTTAGCTGAGCCCCTGATAATACCCGCCATCCTCACAATATCCGGTAGAATGAAGACTCTTAATGCTTAAAGATTATCCAGTGGATTTATGTATTTGAAAATGCTCAATTAACAAGATGCCCACACAATTAGAGTTGTTACCTAATATCTAACCTTTTGATAGAAGTTGCTACCCAGGACAGCTTTCGACCCATCCATGGTTCTCCATGGCTGCTCCCTCTCTCTCCTTTCTCTTCTTCCTCTCCTTCTCTCTTCCCAATCAGGGAGCTCCACTGCATATACAGTGTAGCAGGAGCAGGAAATTATCCTGCTACAAGCTTTTATCAGATGAAATCTGAGAGTTCTGTCTCACACAGCAAGCAGTCACATCAGTTACTAGGATTGAAGGTTACTTTTCCAGTATCTGGGCAAGAGGTGTGAGTTCTAGTTTGCAGTTTTCTTTTAGGAGACCACAGATCACTAACATTTGACTTTAGACATTTGATCAGTTTTTATCTGTCAGCTCAAGTTTACAGTCTTTTGAAGTTTCTCATACATATATATGATTTTATAAAATTGTTTTCTTCATCTATATAAGTACTTTTTCTGATTTTTAGAAGCATTTACCCATGTAATCAATAGATAATTTATATAGCTCCAGATAGTTTTGTAAAACAAATTCTGATTATAAATAAGTTAATTATGGTGTGTAATATTTATAAGAATGTCAGTATGATGCCAGTCTTTTAACTGAATGTTTAATGTGTGCCTAACACATTTCACTTTTAGGTATGTCTGATTGCAGCAATGATGCTTCAGCTCTCGGTACAGCTCAGCAACCACAGGCGAAGTCCAGTCTAGAGTTGAGGTGCTTGGGGTGCTGTTTGTATTGCTTTGTAAGGTCAGCCCATCTTAATCAAGGCCTCAGACTGTCCAGATTGACTTGAGTTGTCTAAAGGTATACCATTCAATAATAAACTCTTGTGTATAGTGACAAGATAAAATGAGAGAGGCTTCTTTGAAATAAGGAGTAACTTACATTTGCTTTTGGTGACCTAAAGCTTTATAGAATAGCTTTTTTTTTTTTTAAAGTAAAAGATGTATTTATTTAATATATATATGAGTACACTGTAGCTGTCTTAAGACACATCAGAAGAGGGCATTAGATCCCATTACGGATGGTTGTGAGCCACCATGTGGGTGCTGGCAGTTGAGCTCAAGACATCTAGGAAGAGCAGGCAGTGCTCTTAACTGCTGAGCCATCTCTCTAGCCCTATAGAATAGCTTTTAAAAAAACTAAAATTGCTTTATTGAAATTAATTCATAAATAAAAACATCATATAACTAGATCTTCTCTAACAAACACTTGTCCAGTCTCAGACTCTAGAAGGTAAAGCTTATTTGTCACATCAAAATAAAAACAAAAGCTGTACAGGTTTTAATATGTATAATGAACTATGACAGTGGTTTCTATCAAAATAGTTTCTATCAAATACTAGTAGTATTCAGTGTCATAGGTGGCTCCCATTTTGGCTTATCTAGGCCCATGAATGTTCACCCCCTGAGCGTGCATCTGCACCTGGGAAGAAAGCTTTTAAATACAACTGAATGCTGTGCATGAGACTCAGCACGAGACTCAGCACACTGCAGTGATAGTCACAAGGGTCTGATCCCTGCTTTGTTTGTTTTTCTTTCTGAAGGTTCTATAATTGATTCTGATGAAACACTATAAGATTGACTATTGTAGCTATCAAACTAGGGAGAAATATTAATTAGGGAGGAAAGAAGAGAAAGAGAAGCGACTATTTTAGGTCATTAAATTGGGGAGAAAGATTAAACAGTAAATTTGTTTATATTGAGCTCAAGTCAGTATAGCTGTTTTTGGCATATAATAATATTAAGCACAAGGTCTATTGTTCCACATAGACCTGTAGAATAATTCAATTTGATAATTAAAGCAGTTATTTCTATTGTTTTACTTGAATAAAGTTACCTTTCAGACAGATGATGACTGAATAAAGTTAACTTTTAGACAGGTGATTGACTTACAGGATTTGGTAAGGAAAGAATGCAACATGGGGCCCATTGTCTGCAGATTCAGTGTCTCTCTACCAGTCTGCCACTTGTAAAGACTCATTATTCTTCAGTTAAGCAGAACATCCCAAATTTGTGTGACAAATATTACCCCCCCTTTCAGGAGTGGGGATTAAATCCAGGGCTTACTGTAGGTTAGACAAGTGATGGACTGCCCAGTGTATTCCCAGACTTCTGTGCAACATGCTGTAATACAGGATTTCGACTTTTTGTTGTTGTTGTTGTTTTTCAAGACAGGGTTTCTTTGTGTAGCTTTGGCTGTCCTGGAACTCACTCTAGACCACGGTGGCCTTGAACTCAGAGGTCTGCCTGCCTCTGCCTCCCTGGTGCTGGGATTAAAGCTGTGAGCCACCAAACTCGGTGATGATTGACTTTTTTTGTCTAAACATTGATGGTGATGAGTTCTGTTTGGGAAATAGGTGTTATTAGTATAAGATTCAAGATTCTTTCTTGAATTCTTCCTGTCCACCTTCCCTTCTTCTTCTTCCTCCTCTCCAGTCCCTGTACCCCTTTTTCTTTCAACAGGTTTTGCCTCGAAGTCCAGACTGTCCTTGAACTTGAGATCACCCTGCTTCAGCCTACTGAGTGCTGATAATAGGTGTGTGGCACCAAATCTGATTGTGTGGAGGTTCTTTGTAGTGTAAGATAACTTGGCTGGTTGTCCTCTGACAATGCAGTCTTGAGAGAGTAAGAATTATGTGGACTTGCCGGGCGGTGGTGGTGCACGCCTTTAATCTCAGCACTTGGGAGGCAGAGGCAGGCGGATTTCTGAGTTCGAGGCCAGCCTGGTCTACAGAGTGAGTTCCAGGACAGCCAGGGGTATACAGAGAAACCCTGTCTCGAAAAACCAAAAAAAAGAAAAAAGAAAAAAAAAAGAATTATGTGGACTATGTATCTACTTCTGCTCATGGTTTGACTTTCTGTGATTCTGTCTCTGAATTTATACCACTGAGAGATAATCAGGGAAGCTAGGCATTTGCGAGCTTCAGGGAAGGTTTGCAGCCCAGCCAGTTGTGGCTCCATAGCAGTATATGCTAGGATTATTGTTTGCTGCTTGCCACTGTGAGTTTCTTGTTTGTGGATGGTGCTCTGAGAGATACTGAAATAGAAATTCTCTTCTCAGTAAACAGTAAAGTTTGGGTGAGAGTGATCTGAAGGAAACAACTGTCAAATAATGGATTGTCCAAAGCAAATTATCATTAACTCCTTGTTGAGTATTCTTTGTCCTCGTTATAATCAAGTAGGCAGCATCCAGAGAGAATGCAAGAATAATGATTTTTAAAGTTTTAACTGTCAGTATAAGCTGAATTTACACTCTGGCTTAAAAGGAGTTATAGTGAGTTATAGGAGTTATAGTGTGGTTTGGGACTCTTTTGTAGTTTTAAAGTTTATCATTTAGAATGAAACTCTGTCTTTTTCAATAGTGTGAATAGAATTGGAGCTCTTTGTGTTTTGTGGAGTAAGCCAGGCACAGCAGTAGTCCAGTTGTACCATTCACCGAGAGACTCTCAGGTGCCAGGCATTGGACTAGGTTATTCTTACAATATCCTTGGGTTTTCCTTCCACATTTACACATTAAGAGTTTGCCTCTTGGAAGAGTTAACAGAGTTATCAAGAACCATCACTTGAAAGTGGAAAGGATGAGACAATTTAAGAAACTAAGTAGAAATATGTACAGATAGGAGCAAGAAGCTGGGAAACAAACATAATATATTCTTCAAATAACAACAAAGAAAACAAGTTATGTTTTATTGTTATGGAATTATAGCCTGAGTTTTTTTCTACTTTCCTCTTAATTAGCAGTTTTATATTATAACTTGTAATACTCAGGGACCGTGTACAATTATTTGCATTCTTTTGTGTAATTCTGAGGTCTAAACAGTAAATTGAATGTAGTAAATTGAGCTTGTATTCAAAGTGTGTGTGGATTAATTGATAAAATTTAAAAAGAAATCACAAGATAATGGTGCCTGTAGAGTAACACAGATTAAAGGTGGTGGCAGTTTAATGAGGAATGTTAATGACAATGGCATTACCCTCTTGTGCATAGAATTGAGCATTTGCTGATATCCTTCCCAAAAATGGGGAGAGGAAATTGGGAAATACGTATGCGGAGAGTGAGTTTGATTTAACAAATCTAAAGAAGTATAACTGGGGGAAAGAAAATAATCGGAAGAATTCTTAGTGTCAAGTTGAAGGTTGGACTTTTATTTTGTAGATAGGGACAGACATGTTGACTGTGTTTATTATTCTGTAGAATAATGTGTTATATTGCCATGAAGCATGACAAAGGGCTAAAAAGTATCAAAGAGGACTCATTTACAATGTTGGCCAAAGGTCGCTGTCTGAGGATACGAAGTTTGAGTAGAAAGTTGAATGAGACAGAGAGTCGTGTAAAAATCTAGAATAAGGGACAGAGAACAGAAAAGGCAGGGAACAGCAACGCTAAAAATAAGATTGGTGTGTCTGAAGAACAGAAGGAGGTCCTGAGGCTGTAAACGGGTGTGATTGAGGAAAGAAGTATGTTTCAAGAGGCGGGTAGCTGCTGAGACTGGTGCAGAGCGGACATGACAGTGACAGGCAGAAGATGAGTCATCAGACAAGGATCTGAGACAGTGGGAAGCTGAAGATCATGGTGTCCACTGTTGATTTGCAACAAAGTAAAAAATGCACAAAATTCTCATAGACTTACTCAGATCCAATAGTTGTCTGGATCTAACTATCTGTTTTCTTCCTTTATTTGTACTAATAGGGTTGAGAGTCCTCTGTCTATTGAAGCCATGGAATTATCAAAATAACTTAAAGGTGAGGAGGAAAAGGCTGTACACGTTAACATTTATCTCTGTAATTTAATTCTGTCTTGACTATGGTCTGATGTAGAAAACTGTAGAGGGCCCACTCTAGTGGGATGGTGATGAGGAGCTTTGATAAAATCAGGGCTAGTAGCTCCTATATGAACTGCTTGGGAATTGTTTTGAATTCACATGTTTTTGAGGATCAGAAATGTTTCTAGATTTCAGTTTCACTTTTCGGGGTATATTTACAGATACATAATGATATATTTTAGGGATCGATCCTACATCTAATTACAGAATTCATTTGTGTTTCACAAGGACATTGTACAGGTAGCCTGTGTTCTGACTAGAATCTATCCATTGGAGTCAGTGTGAAGCACTCAGAAGTTACTTCAACTTTGGAAACACTAGTGTTGATAGGACTACTTTAGTATTTATCTATTGGTCTTGATCTGAGGGTGATTATAATGTCTTAATGTGGTGTTTATGATGTATAGTATTTCCTATTTGATTCTCTACCACTGTTACCTGTTTGTCTGTGATGCTGGGATTGAACCCAGGCAATTGTTCTCCCACTGAGTTACCTTCCCAGACCTTGCACTCAGTTCATCCAATACCCACATGACATCTTGGGATGTTTAATAATATCATTTTTTATTATATTTTAGGTTTTTTTTATGTGTGTGCATGTATGCATGTGTGCGTGCATGGGTGTGTGGTGCTTACGCTTGTGCTCCTGCCACAGCCCATGTGTAAAGTCAGAGGACAACTAGTGGAAGTTGGTTCTCTTTCTACAATGTAGGTTCTAAGGATCAAACTCAGGTTTGGCAGGTTTGGTGGCAAGTGCCTTTACCTGCTGAGCCATCTCACCAACCCTAGTAATCTCCGTCTAATGAGGGACACAAAGGTTATAGGAAGGAAGTGCTATCCCTGAAGTATGGAAAGGGGCAGGGCTTGGCCTGAGGTCAGCGTCTTCTAGTACTTGAGCCGGTTCTCCTTCAGTTTCATGCAGCACGTTCATTTGGAGCCATATTGAACTGATGCTTTGTGATACA
This sequence comes from Rhabdomys pumilio, assembly GCA_030674055.1. Lineage (NCBI taxonomy): Eukaryota > Metazoa > Chordata > Mammalia > Rodentia > Muridae > Rhabdomys > Rhabdomys pumilio. The sequence goes on from JANHMN010000001.1 coordinate 67,351,921, forward strand.
TATACTCCTCGTTTTAATGGATTGTGTTTGTTTTAGTGGTGGAGGAAATTTCAGAGAGTATTTAAATTATGAATTTATTCGAATTGCTTTGTCTTTGTACAGGCAAACAAAAATCTGAATAATTTCATCTGACACAAAAGGCATTTGTACTGTTGGTATTGGAACAAACTGTGGTTTGTCTTGAGATGTATAATTGCTCCACTAAGCACTACGACCCTCCTTGTCTAAAGCCCAAACTAGAACAATTGGACTGGAATATTTGCAGCTTCTCCTTTTGCTCTCTGCCTACTTTGTTCACTTTTTATGTAGAACTGACTGAAATTAAGAATTTAATCCTCCAAAACTAGTAGGAAATAGATCTACTGGGGGAAAAAAAAAAAGAAAGAAAGAAAAAAACAAATCAACTGAATATAAGCAGTATCCTAAACGTTGAAGTATTTTGTGGTACTTTATTGCCTTTTCAGAAAACTTTATAAAAATATGGTAGATTTAGGAAACATCTGAGCAAATGTTAAGCTTATTATTATACCTTTAATTTTGCTTGCTTGGTGGTTAACTAGGTTGAACAGTTACATTGACTTGAAATTAAATAGTTAAATAAACTGCCGTTAAACAATGATAAATGCCTTATATAGTTGGCAAGACTGTAGATCTTTTCTATGAACATTCTAGGCTTTTCTAGCATTGTTTAGAAATTAAATTTTACCGTGCATAGACTTGTTTCTACTATGTTGTTTTGCCTTACTTATTAAGATAACTTTTGCTTTTGGATGAACTTTGTCAGTGATACTTGTCTCTATGACGATCTACCCAGGTAGATCAAATGGAAGCCCTTTTGTAACATCAAGATTTTCAGGATTTAGAAAACACACAGTATGAACATTTAACAAGCTGGGCTTGGCAGCTAGAGAAAGGGTGTAGATAAAGAGTTGAGTTGATAGTGAGCAGAGTTACTCTGTATCCTTAAGGTAAAGATGAACTTAATGACCATTTGGTTGTCAAATCGGCTGATGTGAAGAGAGTTAGGGGAAGTTTTGGTCTGAGAAGCAGTTAGAGAAGTGAGCAGGAGACAAGCTAAGTTGTTTTCTGGATTCCTACTATTTTTGTTGTGTCTGGAAAGCTTGCTGGAGAGCTGCTGTGGGAGTGTGTCTTCTTCTAATGCAGCTGCAATGGTAGCCTTTATAAGAAAGAGTGAATAGATGCTAACTCAGCCCTGCTAGTCTGAAGAGTTTACTGTCTACTGAGTTTCTCAACCATGGCGTTGTACATATACTTGATTTGATAATTTTAATTCATCATTTAATTTCAGTCATCCTTGAAGAAATGATATATTGTGAAGTCAAATTTTCAAACCAAAATGCCAGGTTTGAATCCCAGTTCATCAATGGCTAGCTGACCTCAGTGGATTTACTAAAAACAGAAATAATAGTCCTGAGGCCTAAACATAGTTATATGTGTTGACATACATGAAGCAGAGAGAATTGAACCAGTTCTTATGTGAAACCCACGTAAAGAGCATCTGACATAGTTACTACTCATTGTCAATCCCTCCTCTTACAGAGCTGCACTTGCAGGAGGATGTGTGCTAGTTAATTTAATTCTTTAACCTTTGCAGGCTTTAGTGTCTTCATTGTAGGTTGAGAACATCATATTTGTCTTACAGGCAGCTATGAGTATTCATGTCATGCTCTTAGTTTAGTGCTGGCCTTTCATAAATAATGCTCACTTTAGCACTGACCTTTGGTATGAGAGTAAGTAGTGTTGGTAAGGAACCTTTAAGCTAGGAAACCAGCTTCATAGCATACTGGAATCTTGGGAGTTGGTAAACCATTTCAGAGTTACCTCAAAAACATTCATATAGATACTGGAGGACCTTCCATTCATCTGCTGTTGAATCTGAGCCTAGCTCCCACTCAGCCGTTCAGAAAAAGAGGTTTCCTAAAGCTTTTTTCCCCCTTTGAAGGCTTAAAATATGAAGGCTCTCCCAGTATTGAAAGGGAACTGCAGCTGACCAGCCAAACAAATGAACAAATGGGAAATCCATAACCCATGGCTGAAGTCTGATTTGGCAAACCAGTTGTGCCTTCATTGCTATTTCAAGGACCTCAGATGGGTAGTAAGGGTTCCTTCCTCTGAGTGCATCTGAAGCACTGCCATTGTTTTCCTATTTCCATGCTTGGATGCACACTTGGAGGTGTTAACTTGGGATTCTCAGATTCTGGATTGAAACTGTGTTTATAAATGACACTTAGGCTGCTGCAGCCAATTTTGTAGTGGTAGAGTTATTATTTTCTTTTTGTTGCTGAAGCATTTTGTAAGACGACAGACTTGTTTTGCTGCTGGGTTGTAGAGCTACAAGTCAGCCCCTTATAGGTGGGCGCAGTGATCAGAGAAACACCACATACCTTGCTGTGGGTGGAGCTTGAACTTCTAGGAAAAATAATTTTTTTAACCATTAAAAAATGATAAAATGGGAGCTGGGCATAGTGGTCCACATCTTTAATCTCAGAAACTAGGTGGCAGAGGTAGGCAGATCTCTGTGAGTTCAATACCAGCCTGGTCTACAGAGGGAATTCTAGTTTAAGCCAAGGCTATACAGGGAAGCAAAACAACAAAAACAAACAAACAAACAAATAAGGAAGGGAATGGTGAAGTGAGACTAGGAGGGGCTCTGGGTTCTGTGTTGTTTGGCGTGCTGCTTTGTGTGACGGTGCTCCCAGCAGCACAGTTTCTTAAACTGAAGTTCTCACTACAGCATCATGGCGAGGCCTTGCCTGTGTTTGGAAGTCTTTCTCATCTTCTTCAATTGCTGTAAATATGCCTAAAGCAACTGAGTCTGCAGTGGAGAAAACTTTAAAATAGTTTCTTTGGAGAGGAAGCAGAAAAGGAATCATTCTATAAACTCTTTATTTGTTTGAAATCACAGGAGGTTTAAGAAGTGACTAGAAGCAGCGGGAAAAGTCCACAGACTGGTTATGAGGCATCCTGCGAGCAAAAGGTAATAGGATTTGATCTTGTAGCTTTCTATCCGTGGCTGAGGTTGACGCTGCCTTGACTGCAAAGCCTCACTTAATAGATGGGAAAGTAGTTGAGTCAAACATTTCATATTAAGAGAAGAGTCTGGAAAACTTGACTCTCTTGTAACTGAAGAAGCTGTTTGATGGTGGGGTTAGGGAAGATCCTGAGGAACCACCTTACAGATTACATTGAAGAATATGGGAAAACTGATATTGAAATAATTACAGGCAGGCTGGGAGAAAGAGGGGCCCTGACTTTGCTACATGTATGACCATGATCCTTTGAATAAATTGTATTGCAAAATATCATACCATCAGTGGTCATAATGCAGAAGTGAGAAAAGCATTATCTAGGCAAGAAATGCAGGAGTCTCAGGTTTTGGGAGTGGAAGTGGAGGTTTGGGGAGTTTTGTGGTGGCTGTGGCAATTTTGAACCAAGACCAGGAAGTCATTTGTGTGTACTTGTGGGGAACGCAGAATATGATGGCTATAGAAATGTCGATCGATCTGGGGATGGCTGCAATGGGTATGGAGGTAGACCTGATTATGGAGGAGAAAGAGGAAGATATGTGGTGGAGAACTGGGATATGGAACCAGGCTTGGGGGCAGTGGTTATGACAACTATGGAGGAGGAAATGACAGACAGGAAAGTTACAATGATATTGGAAATTATAACCTGCCACCTTCTAACAATGGACCAGTGAAGAGTGGAAGCCTTGGTGCTAGAGAGGGAACGTGAAGGGAATACCTGATGGAGGAAACTGTGGTCCTGAGACAGTGGAGGGAGTCTGAGTGGGAGGAGCCAATATAGAGCTTCTCACTATTTGCTCTGGGCTTCACTGTGTAAATCACTGTATAAATGAGAGCCTGGGGAACAGAACAGCTTTAGGTTATTAAAATTACAGTTCTTGCTGGGTAGTGGTGGTGCATGCCTTTAATCCCCGAAGAGGCAGGCCAGTCTCTCTCTGTGAATTCCGTGAGTAGAATGAGTTCTAGAACATAGAGAAATACTGTCTCTAAAACCTTGAAAAACAATCAAACAAAAACCAAACACAACAAACAAACAAGACAAAAACAGCAGTGCTAAGGAACCCTTATCTCAGTTATGCACAGATATGAAGTGATGTGGCTGCAGACACCAGAGTTTCTGAATGGACTGGACTGTTTAATAACAGTACCTTACTATGGAAGAATTGTTTTGTCTGTCTGTCTGTCTGTCTGTCTGTCTGTCTGTGTGTGTGTGTGTGTGTGTGTGTGTATGTGTAAGTGTAAGTGTATGTGTATGTATATGCCTTCAAGACTTTTTTTTCTTTTCTTTTAGACTTTTGTTTGTTTCTAATATTTATTTGTAAGAGTATAGAAGCATTCGTTCCTTGATAATTTTATATTTGTTTCAAGTGATACATGAAACCATTTTCTCAAAGTTTAAAAGCTACTAGAATCATGGTATAATAAGACATAGTGTTTTTCCTCTAAAAAAATATAAGCACATGTGTAGAGTTAAGAAGCTGTTGTACATTTATGGCTTAATTAAACAATTCTGAAAGGGAAAAAAATGGTAAATAAAATGTGACTTTGAAAACCTTGTTTTCCCAAAATAAATAATCAGATTACTAAATTGTGAATACATCCAAAGTACACCTGTTTCAGATGTAAAAAGCCCAGTGAATTTTGACAAATTCGTCAAGTTCGCAATCCTTAATCACAGTCATGGCATCAACTTACCCTGCACCCACTCTCCTGGGCAGCACTGATCTCCTGACAGAATAGTTTTTCTAGAATTCTGTGTAAATGGAGTCTTACAACATGTAATTTTCATGCTTGTTCAGCTTTTCCCCCTGACATGTTATGAGGTTAAGCAGGAATGGCGTGTATTTGTCAGTAGGTTAGTGCTTTGGATTAGTAAGGAGTATGCCATGGGGTGGGAGAGACCACAATTTATTCTGTTCATTAAACTATTGGCGGACATTTTGCTTCATTTTGGAGGTATTATGAGTAAAGCTGCCATGAGCAAATATATACAAATGAGGATAGTTGTTTGAATTGTATGTGTGTGTGTGAAGACTTCAATGTAAAATAGATACCGTGCACACATGGTATCACACATATACAGAGTGACTTTTTCTTCCCAGTCTGTGACTTGCATTTTTAAATTTTTAAATAGCTTTTGGGGATTTTAGTTTCTCTTGTTACCATTGTTTTCAACACAAGTGTCACTGTAAAACCCTAGCCAGCCTAAAACTTGCTTTACAGGTAAGGTTGGCATCTTATTCACAGAGATTTGCCTGCCTCTGCCCCCCAGTTGGTAAATGTTCACTAACATGATGAGCTTGGAGGTAGAGTGTTAATAAACTGCAGGGTTTATTGGTTTTATTTAATTTATTTTTAAGCTGTGTGTGTATAGTGCTGTGGCATGCCATGTGCTGTGCATGCCATAAGAGGGCATCCCATTTCCCTGTAGCTGAAGTTACAGGGGTTGTAAGCTGCCCAGTGTGGGTCCTGGGAGCTGAGCTTAGGGCTTCTGTGAGAGCATTGAGACCACTGAGCTGTCTCTCCAGCCCTTTTTTTATTTTTTTATTTTTGTGTAAGAAATATTTGAGTACTCCAAGGACATGACTCAAGATTCTTCCACTTGTGATACCAATGATACTGCCTTCTCTTTTTATTATTATTACTGCTATTATCATTATTTCTTTTTGATTCAGTCACATAGTATTTACTCTTTGAATCTAGCTTTGTTTTGGAGAATTAAGTCAGACATTTATAACAGTAGTTTATTCTGTTTTATTGCTATGCAATATTCTTTTATATGACTGCACTACTGTTTTTATTTGATCAATATTTGTGTTCTTTAGTTCTTGGCTTTTAGGATAAAGCAGCTTATGAATGCTCTTATACTTGTCTCCAGTAAACATATGCATTTTCTTTCCTTAGGTATGTTTCTTTGGAATTATGTGATTATTGGATAGGTATACGTTAGCTAATATTATTACTAAATACTTTTCTAACATGATTTTACTAGGTTTTGTTTGTGTCAATATATTTTTGGAGGGAATTTTACCTTTCTTAAAAAATTAAGCTAAATAGGCAGTTTAATTTCAAATGTAAATTTCAAATATGAAATGCACCTATTTTACGAATACAGTTGCTTTGTATGTTGGGTAACACTTGGTTTTGTCAGTCTGAGTTGAGGCCATTCTAATGCATGTGTAATGCTATCTGACACGACTCCATGACTCCAAGCACTTGCTGCTCTTGCAGAAGGCCCAGATTTGGGGCTCACTACCACTGTAACTCTAGCCCCATTACAGTGCCCTCTGCTTGCCTATAGGTACCCAAATCTATAAACACACATACACGCAATTAGAATTATTATTCATTGTTTAAAAGAAGCAGCTAGATTCTGTCTCTGCTTGTTCAGCTACACTGTATAGTTACTCTTTGGGTTGGGCTCATGCTCAGTTTCCTGATTTTATATTACTCTTAGTATTATAAGTCTCATTCTGTTTTAAAAGTATTCAACTACATATGAATCAAAAGTCAAATTACTGTAAAAATGAATGTCCTTTTTCTGTCAGCATAAAAAAGCAATATTTAGTCATGTAGAGTATTTGGCCAACTTTGATCTTTTCCTTAGCATGACAGTGAATTTAAAATGTGCTTAGACTTATGAGGATATGAAAGAAAAGAGGCACAATTTGGTGTTGCCTTATAAAATAGAAAATAGAAAGCATGATCAGCTTTTAATTCATCTCCAGATTAATTAATTATATTGGCTTTTCAAAATTTGTTTCCAAAGATCCAGCCAAACAAAGTATGTGCTGTCTACGCATTCCCTCGCCTGGAATTAATTTAGCAGTGGTACACAGTGGATGTGCCGGCCTGCAGAAGTTGATTATCAAGTTTTAAAGAATGTGTAAGCCAGCTATTATTTCTTAAGTTTTAACTGTATGAATTTAAGATTAGGGTCTGGAGAGATGGCTCAGCAATTAACATTTGCTGCTTTTCCAGAGGAACTGAGTTCAGTTCTCAGTACCCACATTACATGGCCAAAAACTACCTGTAAGTCCAGATCCAGGTGATCTGATTCCCTCTTTAGCCCTCCATGGGTACCATGTATGTATGACATACATACACACAGAACTACACATAAATAAAAGAATTAAAATGATTCTTTAAACTTACAACTAAATAAATATGTTTTTAAAGTGAAGGTAACACAAAACTTACAGGTTCCTAAATATTTTTATTTTATGTGCTCAAATTATGTTATGATATTTTAGTAGTAGAAATGCTATGTTGTTTTGTACTGAACATCTTTTTGCTCTGAATTCAAATTCAGTGAGATCATATCAGAAGCTTGAAAAATCAGCTTCAATTAGTGTGGATATCATAAAAATAAACATAAGCAATCCAGCAAGAGTGGATTTATTTTAGATTATTTTTCAAGGAGATGTGGTTCATTGTGGTGGAAAGAATGACAATGCTGGCCTCATTGTGTGCATAGTCAGGAGCAGAGTGATTAGTGCTCAGCTCCTTTTTTTCTTTTCAGCTCAGGAGTGATGATCCATCTTCTCATCCTTGGTTCAGTTTACTTAATCTAGGTAAACCCTTGCATGCATGAGCAGAGGCTTGACTCGTAGGTGACAGTCAGTGTTAACTATCACAGTGGGCAAATTCTCTGCCCATCCCAGGGACTCACTTTTTGTTTTGCTTTTTTTCTTTTTTCTGTCACTGAGATTTTCAGTATTGAAAATGTTCATTTTTGTCAGGTGTCGTAGCACATGCCTGTTATCCCAGTAGTTGGAGATGGCTGAAGAGACTTAGACATCATCCTCAGTCTGAGGTCTGGGAGCTCTTATGTCATACAGTAAACAACGGGAAAGAAGAACCACACCAGCAGAAATAAACGGTCATTTTAATTGGAAACAGTAGCTTCTAGGTCTTCATTAGTTTCAACGTCTCAGACTAGATTGGATCTTCCCTGGAATATATTCCATTTTCTTGGTTTATTTTATGTTTTGTATTTATATTTTGTATTCTGGACTTTGTGAACTGTGATGGTTTGAATAAGAATGGCCCTATAGGCTCATATATTTGAAAGCTTAGTCACCAGGGAGTGGAAACTGTTTGAAGGGATTAGAAAGATTAGGAGGTGTGGCCTTGTGGGAGGAAGTGTGTCACTGCGGGTGGACGTTGAAGTTTCAGAAGTCCATACCAGGCTCAGTGTTCCTCTGCCTGTAGTTCAGGTTTTAGCGCTCAGTGTTCCTCTGCCTGTAGATCAGGCTGTAGCCCTCAGTGTTCC
>JANHMN010000001.1:67372918-67393834 GCA_030674055.1 Rhabdomys pumilio
GGGACACTTAATTCTTCTGCAGTTCTTCTCATGTGTTTAAGTGTCCTGCACATCATTAAGTATATGCCTTACAACATTTATTGACTACTTTGTGAAACAGCACTTTGTTATTCGAAAGTAGATTGTTATGCCCTGTTTTAAATTGTGAGTTTAGATTTTAAATTTCATTTTGGGACTGGAGGGATGGTTCAGCAGTTAAGTGCTCTTGCTGTTCTGTAGAGAGGACTTGAGTCTGGATCCTAGCACCCGTGTCAGCAGCTCACAGATTCCTGTAACTCAAGCTCCATAGGTATCCTGACACATTCACAGACACTCACACAAACACATACAAGACTCTAAAATTTTTGCATTTCTTCTTTTTAGCCAGTATCAAAATATGAAAGCAAAAAAGTTCCCAAGGTTTGAATGAGCACGCTTTCATAACTTTGTAAAATCTAATAGTCTGATTTTGTATCATTTAAAAAGTACTAAAAATACATATGATACTTATTTGAAGTTTTTAAGGCATAATATTTGCTTATAGGCTAATTGAAAATGACTTTTAAATGTATTAAATACTTCAGTAGAGTTGAGACTTAAGCCATTTTAAGTTTGAATTGAATATTAGTAACAGAATATGAAGTGGGGATTTGGTATTAGTTATGAACAAACTAATTATTTCTGAAGTATACCTTGTGAAATGTTAAGCTGTGTAGTACCTTATAACTGAACACACAGAAAACCCCCTGAAAACTGACATTACATGAAGAAGGCAGATTTGAAAGTTTTGTACACCGTGAGGATATATTATATTACTTAGGAAATGTAACACCCTCCAAAATAGACAAGCTGACACACCCAGACTTCTGAATATTATTTCATAAGTTATCCATCTCATACATTGAATTACTTTGTACCATCAAGCTGCTAGTCTCTTGGCAGAATTTTGTACCATTTCATTCAGATGTTGCACTTTTTTTTTTTTTTTTTTTTTTTGCATGATAGCAAGAGCTCTGCTTCTTGAAGGATTGCTGTTTTCTGAGTCCAGCGTGGCACCATGAAGTACTAACACCGTCAGACTGGAGGCCGTCAGTTTTATTACTGATGGCATCTGTATCACTTACAAGTGTCCACCGTCAGAGAGCTCTCCCCTTTCTGTGTAGTCCTTTCCTGCTTCACCTCATACCCAGCACTCCACTCCACTATACTACTTCTTTTTAAAAATCTACACAGTGCTCTCTTTAAGAAAACAAGTTAGTTGGCTAGTGTTCTTTCAGGTAAGTCCAGCCGTCCCAGGATTCCCGTATACAATTTGTATACTGCTCGTATAGGTACTTTGTTTTTCCTGTGATGAAGTACCCGGACTGAGTCCAGTCCATCAGCACAGAGAAGTCATGGCAGCAACTCTCGAGGCAGCTCAGCTCACGTCCCTTTGCTATCACGTCCCCTTTTCTATACAGAGTGAGACCCTAGCCCATGAAATGATGCCCTAAATGATGTTCTAAAACATGTACAGAGGGTCTAGCTCAGTGGCAGAAGATTTTCATCTCACATATACAAGGCCCTGGTTTCTGACCCAACACAGGGGTGTGGGAGTGGGAGACTTACATCCTTTTGTTCTCAGTAAGCAAGCACTGTGGAAAGCATTCAGAGACCCCTCTCTCACATACCCTCCAAGAGGCGACTTTAATTGGAAATCTGGTGCTGTAAGAAACCAGATGAGACCAAAGACCCATATTTTTCTTCTGCTACACAAGAGGCTTGTTGATTTCTGTATTTGGAGGAAGGTATGTGGTTTGCACTTGGTGTACAGCAGGGTCTTGTGTCCCTTACAGTTGTCCAGAGCAGTATTCTTAGGAGCCTGGAGGTTTCTGGCTTTGGAGTATCTTCAGAGATCCTCAGTAACAACAAGATCACGTCATCATTCCATCTCTTTTTGGAAATGTGTTTATGACAGTGTCTCTGTCACTACTGAATTAAGTTACTGTTATTGAAATTCATGATCTGTCTGCTGGCGTCTTCTCTTTTTGTTTGTTCTCTATACATTTCTTATTTTTAGTATGAAACATACTCCTACAGTTTAAAGGCTGCCTTTCCTGTATTTTTTTATTCATAGGCAGTTTCTGTTATATATATTAGCATTCTATATTCTTTTATTTATTTTTATTTTTTTAAAGTTTATTTTATTTTTATTATTACTTTATATATTATTACTTTTATTTATTATCTTTATTTTTGAGGTGGGTTCTTGACATCGGACTGGGCTCGGTGCACCCTGTTTTTACTCCCCAGGAGCTGCTTAGCAAGCATGTGCCACATTTAGTATGTAACATTTTAAAACTTGAAGCTCTCAGATGTAAAAGCTCTTTGTAAATGTGTTCTTTAGAGCAGTGAATATTAGAAGTTAATTATATGGTTGTTTTAAAATTCAGGCATGCCCTAATATAATTAAGATGCATTGTGAAGTGTATTACTTAACGATGGGTCAAGGATGAGTGCTTATAATTCCATGTTTGGAGATGATGAGGTGGTACACTAATGACTTTGGTGTCTTGTGCTGTCTGTTATTCATAAGGCGAAGATCACTCATCCTAAATTATATGAAACATATGTAATCTTCTGTTGATCCAACTTCAAACATTCAACATAGTTCTGTTTATAAGTTAATATGGAAGGGTATTATCCTTCACGCTCCTTGTGTGCTTTCTGTGAAGAATTATTAACTCTCAATTATCTCCATTTTATAATAAAGAAACTCAGCAAGTTAGGGAAGCTGCCTGGGATCACGTGGTCATAAGTGACGAAGCCAGGTTCCCAGCCGAGGTTTAGCTACCCTGACTCCAGTGCAGATGTTTCAGCATTAAGTCAGACTGATCACTCCTATTATTTTTTAAAGTAATGGGTCCACTTGGTATCAAAATTAATTCTTTTCTGATAACTAAAGTGCTAAGCAGTCTTGTTTTCTTTCTGAGAGTCTGCCTGCATCTCTCAGTCTAGGAAGCATATTGTAATTCAGAGATGACCTCAACCCTACCACAATGTAACTACTTTTCACACTGAACTTGATGAATGCTTTTGTTTCAATCACTATTAGTAACAAATCCCTTGAGACACCCCTTGCTACAGTACCAGTGAAGATGCCAATATGGTGAAATGCCACGGTTGAGGACTGTAGGAGTAAGAAGCTGTTCTCAGACATGCTTCCTTGAGTTTATGTATTTTTGTGATAAATCACTCAGTAGCTGCTCTAGCTAGGAAGTTATGAGATTTAAGGATGAATAGATAGAATAAAGTTTTTCAGAACTAAGAAAAGATGCCTTTACAACTACAGTCACTTATTACAGTAAAGTAAAAGTTTAGGTTTATATCTAGTCTACAAATGCTATGAAAATCAGTAGGAAGTCAATCGATACATATTTCTTAGGAATAGTTAAGTCTGGGAGAAATCTTAAAAATTAATATTTCAGCTTTTAAAATGGGTTAGGGTATAAAAAAAAAAGGACAATCATAAGCAGTATTAAAGATCAGGGATATTCCTAGGTGGGAATGACTTTAATTGCTGTGTGTTTAATTACCAGTCATGTATGCTAAGCCAGACTTAGTGACATGGGGGTAGTTCCAGCACCCAAGAGGCTGAAGTAAAGATTGCAAGTTCAAAGCCAACATGAGGTAGACTAGCAAAGTCCTTTTATTTTTAAAATACAAATACATTTTAAGTCTTGTATTTCTTTAAATACTTAGGGTTACACTAAGGACATTATGGTATAGCTATTCGGCAGGTTTTAGACCTGGGTCCTCAATCTTGATGGAGTCCCAAGAATTCCTCTAGAGGTGATCTCAAAGTTAGAGAAAGGCACACATTTATGCTTAGTCACCAGAGAAGATTATTCCGTAGAAGCCGATCCTCAGGAAATGTTTACAAGTCTCACAATAGATTTGTAGCAAACACTTTACTCAGAAGTGTAAAGATGATAAACGTAGTCACCTGTAGTTTACTTTGGCCTCGTTGTGTATATTGCCAAGTTCCACACTGATAATAGTGGCTAGATGCAGACAAATGAGTTGAGCAAGAAAAGCATAATGGATACATTTAAGGGTTGGAGGAATTTCAGGAATCAGAGTGTTCTTTAGCAAGCATTCAAAATGCTTTTTTCAAATCATGTTATTGCTATAGATGTTACTTAACCTGTACTAAAGTATTTTTACTTTAGTAACAGAGTTGACAGAGTTACTGAAAATCAGTTGTTTGTTGACTTAAATTGACTTAAATTACCCCTGTCTATCCTTTCTAAATGGTTTGTGATGCCAGTTGTATATATCAGATATTCCACTTACTACGATACCAAACATATAGCAGATTTTCATCACAAGTTTTAATTTTAATTATTCCTAAATTTCATGGGTCTACTTCTCTAACTTTAAGCTGGCCTTAGATGAGATAGAATGGTATCTACTTTATGATCGGTCTTCCTTCAGCTTCGAATTCTTTTAAGCTGTTCTTATATATGTCCCAAATTTATACTCGTAAGTAAATCTTGCACCACATCAAGCACATCTACTATTTAGAACTCACTTTTTAATTTGTTAGGACGAAACCTCCTATTTTATCTGGCCTTCTAATTCCTGCTTCCTCATCTCTCAGTGAGACTTTAGCTGCACTGGCCCCACATCGGTTGCTGGCCTCTGCTTTGACAATGTGATAGTGACTGCCCTGTCTTCCACCTCCTCTTCTGCAAGGGTCTTTTTGGCCAAGGTACATCCTGCTTTTCCTCATTCCCATCTCTCTAGCCTTCCGTGTCCTGTTATCTTAAACTGTGATCAGTGTAAAGGTTTGTCATATTCAGCACACATGTATCTCCTAAATAGCAATCTTGCTGTTCTTGATCATCACTGAATGCCATGACAGTTTAAGGAGATAATGTGTAGAAAGAGAAAAATAGCACAAAATGTAGTAAAAGGCACAATTCTGAAATTTTATGTGCTGTGAGATCTTTTACCAAGCTTTTTTTTTCCTTTTATTTAAATGTTACCAAGGATTTGAAGCATTCATTACCATCTGGACTTGGACTCTCAGAAACTCAAATCACATCTCATGGCGTTGGCAGTACCAAAGAGGGGGTTATTGAAGCAGGGGCATCCCAAGGTAAGAACCCACATACTACAAAGATGGCTGAAGTAGGGGATGGCAGGTTCACTAAGCGCCACTTCTGTTAAAGAAGACAAGAGCTGAGCTCTTTGTTTCCTTGGTGAAAAGTGACCATAAATATAATCATCTTCCTCTTCAGTTTAGACGATGTAAGCATTATTTTTCTGATCTTTGTAGAAATATATTGGAATGAATAATTTTACTGATAATCTCTTTTCCAGGATGCAGCCCATGCCACACATACGAGGCACATGCCCTACTATTCATGCATGGTCCCTTCAGGTTACTACTTAGGGAACACTTTTTAATAATGATTTTTAAATATTGTGAAACAAAACTGTAAAATTTTAATTTCAGAGGGTAAACTACTTTAGGTGGTATCCACAAAATTGTAACTTGATTTCTATAAATACAGATTATATATTTCAAAAGAAATTAGAAAATGCAGCTTTTATTTTCCCATGCTTGCCATGTAGGAGATCTTCAAGATCATCGTAGTGTTTGGTCTCAGCTGATACTCACACTATGGCTTATTACAGGCAGTCAGTAAGGCAGTGTCTTCCAAGGTCTTCTGGTGCCGATGCACAGAGACTGCTTAAGTCTTTCATTTTGAGTTCTGGCAACACATCTAAAGTGTGGCTACTTGAGGAAGATCATTGAACATGTAGTGTCCAGGGCTTTTATAAGAATTCCACTCACAAGCATCCTGTGAGCACTGTCACGATTCTAGACTTAACAGAAGTCTGAAGACAGTCAACTTAAGCCATACTGTTTGTGGGAACTAGTGTAGGCCTTGGGATCCAAGCCTTCTGGAGGGAATTTTTCAAAGTCATCTTCCGAGGATCTGCACAAAGGTCAGTCTTGTAAATAGCCTTTTTTAAGGATAGACAATAAGACCTGCCGTAACTTTCCTGCACACAACCTAAGAAGTATGTATATACACGTGTATATGTATATTTCATGAAGGGGGAAAATTGCCTCTTTTATTAGTGACCTTACTTATAACTTTTTTCAGTGGGTTTTTAATGTAATACTTCCATTCTTGGATATTTTATAAATGTATACAGTATATTTTGATCTTCTCCACTTACTCCTTATTCTAACTTGTCCCAGATCTTCTTCATCCTCTCCCAACTTCCCCTTTAAAGAGACAAACAAACTAAAACACTTAGTCTAGAATGTGCCTCCCATATACTCACATGGTGTGGGACCAACCACTAGTGCGTGGTCAGCCTCCCAGGGCCCGATTCTGAAGAATTTGGACTATTCCCCAGCAGCTGTCAACTGTCCATAGCTCCTCAGCAGGGGTAAGAGCTCAGGAGTCCCTCCCTTCATACTGGAATGTTGACTGGTTAGGTCTGGTGTAGACAACAACTGTCAGAGATCAAGTGCACCGAGCCTGTCAAGTCAGAAGATACGGCTTTACCCTGGTCCCCACCCCACTCTTTTTGTGGTGTTCCCTGAGAATTGTGTTTGTAAATGAATGGAAGACAACCACCAAACATTTGGATGTAGAACTGTAATTAAGTGGCTATAGTTAATGTTCAGCATGACCTTTGTTAATTTTATTAATGTGCTGTGTTTGATAGAGTAGATGTTGCTTTGCCAGTACTTAGGCCTCTTGTAGATAACATTGATCGATCTTTCTGTTATATTATTGGCCAGCTCCTTATTCAGGGGCAGTTTAGATTTTGAAATAATTATTTGTAATCCCAGTATTGCGTTCTGAACTGTGATTGGTTAAGTTTCTCTGTGTAGCCCAGGCTGCCCTATTACTCTGTAGACCAGGCTGTTTTGTCAGTCACTTTGTAAAGCAGGCTGGCCTCAACCTCACAGAGATTGACTTCTGCTTCTGCTTTCCAAGATGTGTCAGTATCTTAACAATATATATCTACAAAGCTCTTGAAAACAAAAATCAATACATGGCTTTTAAAAAATAGAGTTTTGGGCCTATAAAATGTCTTAGTAGGTAAAGTCACTTGTCACATTGTGGAATGAGAGACCTGAATCCTGCAAGCTGTCCTCTGATCTCCATGTGTACACCATGACTGCCTACCCTTCACAATAAGGAATGAAGTCTTAAGGTTGGAAGTTGGTTTGGTTGGTAAAGTGATCAGTATATAAATAAGATGGAGGCCTGAGCTTGATCTCTAGAGCCCATGGTAGAACACCAGGCATGCCCCCGAGCTGAAGGCAGACACCCAGCTTCATCAGTTCAGTGACTCCAGGCCAGTGAGAAACCCTAGCTCAAAACACAAGGCAGACAGTATGTAAGAAGGAACAGCACCCAAGAAGTTCTCTGCTTTCACAAGACACACACACAAGACACATCACAGAGATAGGCACGCGCAATCTCCTCTTCATTCTCAAGTGTTAGAGCATTCTCGTGCTGGCTTCTTTATCTTTGAAAGGGTTGACTAAATACCTAAAATTAGTATTGCTTAACATATTGGCTTACTTTATATAATTTGATATGATTTTTTGATTAGTTAGTACTTGCTAATTTTATTTATTAAATTTTGTGGTATTGGGAGTTGAACTCAGGACCTTGTACATGTCCCAGCCCCACTTTCAAATTTTAAGTGTCACCATCAAATAAAAAACAAATGTACTATTTAGATATTTTAATTGTTTTTAATGAAATTACTTGCCTACATTTGATTTAATCTTTTTTCCTGAAAGTTACAGGATTGTAGAGCAATTGAACCAAAATGACCATTTCTATCTGCAGTAAACCTTAAAATGCCAGCTAGTTTTATTTACTTACATTTTCTTTATTATTATTATTATTATTATTATTATTATTATTATTATTATTATTATTTTTATGAGTACACTGGCTGTCTTCAGACACACCCGAAGAGGGCATCAGATCCCATTACAGATGGTTGTGAGCCACCATGTGGTTGCTGGGAATTGAACTCAGGACTCTGGAAGAGCAGTCAGTGCTCTTAACTGCTGAGCCATCTCTCCAGCCCCTTATAAATACTTTCTAATACTCAAGTTGGAGTGACAAGTGTGTTTTGTACTTTAGTGGAAGTAATTTACCTTTTGGGCTGAGTTTATAAAGCTCATTTTAACCTAAAATGCATTATTGATCAGTGTATTCATAAGAGAATTCTGTGTGCTGGAACAAGCTCAGTACTTATTAGAAAGGTACAGTTGTCCTAAGGGCACTGTTTTAGGATGTACAGATAATTAGAATGACCACGGGAAAGAATGACATGCCAAAAGCTTGGGAAGTAAATCTGAAGTGCTGAGGGAATTAGGTCAGTGCTAGCTCTCTGAACAACAGAATGAAGCATTTTGATTTTTTATTACTTGACTTTATTACTTAATATTTATACTTTATTATCATAAGATAATTAGTACTATACTTTTCTACTTGTTCCTAAAGTAAAGTTTAAAAATTGTACCTAAATTTAGCCTTAAAATCAACAACAGATATTGAAATCTGGTCAACAACAGAATGTGGCAAAGTCACTAACAGCTTGAGTCAAAAGTAAATCTAAGCTTCTGGCAAGGAGGTGTGCTTGTTTCCCAAGGTTTTGTTTTTGTTATATTTTTAATGAGACTTCTAATCCTTGCACCTGCCTAGATTTCTCTTGAGAGGAAATCGGTTAATTCCCCCAGACTTAGCCAGTTAGCAAGAGAAGTTGTTTGGTTTTTTCCCATTTTTCTCTTTTGAGGGATAGGGTCATGCAATGTAGTCCAGGTTGGCATAAATTCACAACTCTACCTCTCCTGGTAGGATTGCCTCTCCTGGGTCCTAGGAATAAGAGGTGTGTGCCGCCGTGCCCAGCTTTAAGATTTTGGATTCTTTAGAGGTTTTTGTGAGTATTAGTGAGCACTTTTGATAGCTAAATTTAGTTGGGAGGGCTAATTTAAACTACACCAGTCCAAAGGCTTACAGTTCTGAAGATAGGAAAAAATGGAAAGTGACTTTGAAGGCAAAGCAGACGGCTGAAATCCCACCCACTCTAGCTTCACATTCTTGGCCATTTTAGTATGGAAGCTGTGTCCCTTGCTACGTGTATACATGTCAGCTTGTGCTGTGACATCATTTCTTATAGAGATTACTGAACTGGAACAAGCAGAACAACAGAGCTCTGTTCCTGAGGTCATCAGACATGGAACTGCAGTCGTGTTTCCTTATGTTTACTACTTCCTTATGGGAGCCCCGTGCCTTGGATAATAGAAATATGGTCTTTGTGTAGTGTGGCTTTTACCCTGGATGGCCTATTGAGATACCTTTCAACTAAATACAGATAGGTCTGTTGTATTTAATTTGATAATGGAGATCCTGGTGCAGATTCTGTACTTTCCCATATGAGACTGTTTCACCGCCTGAGCCTCATTTCTCATAGACTTTACTCTGAGTGTTTGGATCACTTTATTTCTATTAACCAGTCTAGTTTTAAGTTTTGTAGGTCAGAAATTTAATTTTTTAAATTTTGTAGAGACAGCTATCTCTACTTTAAAAAATGGTGACAATCAATTTAGGTCTATCATATGCTTGAGTTCAGTGTAAGCGGGTTTCCATACTTTTACAACTAAAGCCTGTCTTTATCAGAACTTTGAGTATATGTATATGTACATTTCTGATTATATGTAAAGTGGATATTGATTCTTTCCTATCATGAATGAATTTTATGTAATTTTTCTAGAAAACAAATGATTCAAATGATAGTATATGATAGGCACTAGGATATTCCCAGCTAGAGCTAGAGAGATGGCTTACTGAGTAAGAACGTTGCTTTGTAAACATGAGGATTTGAACTTGAATCTCTAGCACTCATGAAAAAGCCAGGCATAGCCTCTTGTTCTTGTGACTCTTGTGCTGGGTATGGGGGAAGGAGGATACCTGCCATCCTCTGTCTGTCATACAGACATGTATACAGATAGATCACATAGACATTCATAAGGATACAGCTAGTAGAGAAAATCAAATATTCTCACTAAATATTGAAAGAATTTCTCATGTTTTTAATGATTACTCTCTTTAATTTGATTTAATCTTGGGCCTTAGTAACAATGATGGGTAGCATTCTTTAACAATTGCATTTATTTGTTTTATGTGCATATGGGTGCATATGCTACAGTGCGTATGTATATGGAAGTCAGAGGACAGTTGTGAGAATTAGCTGCTTGTACATGGATTCCAGGGAGCAAACCTCGGGGTGTTGGCTTAGGAGCAAGTGCGTCTGCCTTCTGAGTGTTCGTTACTCTTCAGAAGACTGCAGACAAGAGGTAGAAGTACGTTGCCAGTGTACTCTGTGTCGTAGACAGAGCCACAATTTTATACCCAGACTTAGAATTATATCTTAGTTGTGATTTACTTGAAATTTGTTTTCTTTCCCCTTGTCCTCAAACTTGACTGTTTGAAAATCTCCCAAATAGCCTTCGAAGACAGCAGGTGCCTTTTGCTGTGGATTTGAGAGAAACGTAAATACTCCTTAAAGTTCCATGAATGATTCTCATGATCACTTGGGAAACATGACAGCCCTGGTTCTGAAACTTCCCAGTACCCAGAGTTCACCCCTGGCATAGCTCCTGGCTCAGTATGCCTGAGCGCATGCCTTTCAGAGGGCCTCAGGGGACTGAGTTGCTCTGCGTTCCCTGCATTCTCAGCATAAGTAGCGGTAGCTTGCGATGTATCACACTTGGTTTATGATTGGGAAAATTGGCAACAGTTTCTGAAAAGTGTAATTCTTATGAGGAACATCATCCCCATTCTTATAAGAAGTATTAAAAGTGCTTTGGTATTCTTTTCTACACTTTTTCTTCATATAGTGTCTGGGAAGTTATGAGATATACACTTAAGTTATAAGACATTAACTCTAGGACTTTCATATGATTTGGTTTTGAAAATAACAGATTCCAGGGAAACTTGTTTAGGTATGATCTTACCAATTTTTTTATATAGTGAGGTGTTTTGTTAGTTTGTTAGTTAGCTTGACCATGTTAAAGGAATTGTCGATAGATCTCTGTTCAAACTGTCCAGCACGTGGAGGAGGAAGTGGATTTTCACAGTTCAATGTCTGCCTTTCCAGGTTCCTCAGCACCGCCTTTGCCATGTGTTCTGTCTCCCAGCAGGGTGGCAGCTAGTCAGCTGACTCAGCAAGCAGGTGATCTGACTGTTCCTGCAGGTATCCACTGTTTCTCCTCCCTGAAGCCAGCCTACCTCAGTTTCATGATTGCTCGCTCCGGTTTTAGGCATGTGCTCTTCTGGCTGCTGCTGCTCCTGCTGCTTTCTCTAATAATAAGAGAAATCAATCACTTTTCTAGCCATCGTTTACCTTTAATTAGGTTGTGTCTCAAATCTGAAATTTAATTATTTTAAAGGTTAAAATCATAGTAAAATATAATTTGTTCTAATCCATTCTTTTATTCCTCTGGTTGGTATAGATCTACTTATTTGATTCTTCTCAGCTTTGCAGCTCTTCCCTCTTTACAAACAGAAAGCTTTGACAGTTATGTTATTGAGAATGGGTCACGTGAAAAAGTCGTGTAGTCCTGTCAGTCTCAGCATACAGATAGGTTGTAGATTCCAACAAAATGCTGAAAAATCATCTGGATTTAGTAATACATGCCAGTAACCTCAGCATTGACAAGGTTAAGGCTGAAGAGTTCAAGGCTGACTTGGGCCATGTAAGGAGACACTCTTAAAATCAACACATGAAAGAAAAGGAAATGGAAAAAGTAAACTACACATTTCTTTTTGTATGGTATTAACACTTTATTTTTATGAGACTTTTTATAAATTCTTACTTTTTTTTTTTTTGGTTGGTTGGTTGGTTGGATTTTTTGGCATTGCTCTGATTCTTAGGTGTATGGTGAAGGCTAATCTGGCTGTTGCACTAAGTGGGAGAAAATGTATACTCACCCTGAGTATTGGTGTGTTTGTTCCCATGTACACATATATGCATGTATGTGTGCAGTCTACAGGTCAGCCTTGGTTGTCTTTCACTACTAGTCTCTGACTCTGAGGCCAGTGTCCGTCACTAAGCCTGGAGATATATACTTTATCACATCAGCTAGGCTGGCTGACCAGTGAGCTCCAGGAACTACCATCTGCACTGAGGTCACCGACCTGCACCAGCTCACTCAGCTTTCTACATGGGTGCTGGAGATATGAACACGAGTCCTGTTGCTTGTATAGCAAGCACTTAACAGAATAAACAATCTCCCAGGACCCATGTTTGTTGTTTTGAGTTTTTGTTTTTTAGGTCATTTTGCAGCAGAATTTGTTTCTTAGAGTAAGACAAACTACATGATTGTTTAGTGGACAGAAATGTTTGTGATTATGAAGTTATCCTGAGTGTTTCCAGGAGGCTCTAGTCCATCATGCAGTAGGAACCTTTGCATTGTTTAATTTAAGTAGTGAGTTTGAATAGCACCAGGCTGCATATTTACTCTCATGCCCTTTGTTTATCTGGACTGTGCTTTTGTCTTTTGTTATGATCATGCAGGTGGCCAAAGAACACACACAAAAGGTGGACCAGTTATTCTAGCAGATGAAATTAAAAATCCCGCAATGGAGAAGTTAGAACTTGTTAGAAAATGGAGTCTCAACACATACAAGGTTTGTAACTTTTAAATTATTTCTATGACTTTTCATTTATATGTAATTCATATTCATTGTTATTCATATCATAGTATTCCATTATTTATCTTTATATATACTGTAAAATTGAGTACAAAAGAATTTGAAAAAGACCTACTAAAATACTTAATTCTGGCAGAGTGTGTGTGTGTGTGTATGTGTGTGTGTGTGTGTAAAACAAAACCCAACATGCATGCAGTGGCATATGCTTATAATCCCAGCACTTAGGAGGGCAAGGCAGGAAGATTGTTGACCATAGAAATGCTAAGGTTGTACTCACTTCCTCTCCTTTTTTGATAATTCGTTTACTTCATAAGAGACACAATCTCACTGTATTGGCCAGTCTGGGCAGCCCTTCCAGGGATCAAGGGATCCTCTGACTTCAGCCTCCTGGGTTACCTAGACTATAGGCTGATGCCCCTGCCCTGACCTTTTCTTGTTATTTTATAACAGCCGAAGGTTAAGAGAGGCACACTAGTTCTCCAAAGCTGGCAACTCTGTGATCCTGTAATCATTCCCAAGTGTGCAGACGGCACCAGATTATAAGTTCAGCATGGCTGTTTGTATTGCTTTGGAATCATTGGTGATTAATTTTTTAAGGATCTCAGTAATATAAGGAAGTCATTTTTAGATCTACAGCACATGTGATGTTCCAATCCACAGATGTACTTAGTACTTTTGAATCTTACTGGGGATCAGACAGTAGAAGCCTTTGGACATGTACGATGAGAGACCCACGCTTGTGTTTTGAACCTGTTATGGGTCTAGTGGTTGGCAAGTCAAAGTTGTTTACATTTTTACACACGGAAGTTTTCTCTAAAAGTGTCTTCTCAAGAGTAAAGCAGAGTGAAATTATTCTTTCAATTGTTTTAAAGTATGACATGAAACCCTTTATAAAAAATAAGCTTTTTTGGAATGTGAGAGACTGAATTGGTGTATGCTAGACTAGCACTGTATAATAAGTTTTCTTCATTTTTCAGATGTATTTTTTATTTTTTGGGTATGAGTGTTTTGCCTGCATGTGCATATGTGCCTGTAATGAGAGGACATCAGATCTGGAATTGGAGTTATTGATGGATATGAGCTACTATGTGGATGCTGGGACCTTAACCTGGGCCCCCTGCAAGAGCAACAAGTGTTCTTAGCTACAGAGGCATCTTTCTAGCCTCCAACGTTTTCTTAATAAGATAAAGGTGCTTGAAATCTGCTACATGCATCTTCCTAAAGCTTTAGTTCGTGTCATCACGTGACCTGAGAAATACTGGCAGTAGTCTGTAAAAAGTGATGCCTACTTACAGCGTTCTTCTCACACAGGGGCATCCTTGTAAGTCCTTGCCCCTCTGTTCTCCAGGGTAGGGATGTATGATTCTTATCTCTGAGTTCTCTAATAATACAACTGTTGTTATTTGAACCTAGGTATCTAATCAGTCATTAAATCCTGTGGATTCTCCCTTGGTTTTCTCATACTTTCTCTGGTCCCTGTCTATTGTTGCAGCTTACCAGCCAATTATCTTGGACTGGTGTGGTCATTGTTACATTAAAATTCCTCAGCAGATCCCATTATCTTTAGCGGCCACATGACCCTTACCCACCTTGCATGTTATTACCTTACTGCTTTTGTCTGCAGATCTTAGCAGTAGCGACACCAGGAATCTGCCTGAGTACCTGTCTTCCCATGCTCCTGTCGCTGCTGCACTAGGGTGTGGTACCAGCTGTGGAATTTCCCTTCCTCTCTTGTGTAATTTTCATGCCACGCTGAGCTTTATTCTTTAAAAACAAACAAGCAAAAATAATGTTTTCCCAAAAAGTTCTATTATAGACTAGGAAAAGAAACAACAACAGATGGATTAAAAGAAAAAAAAATAGGGACTGGAGAGATGGCTCAGTGGGTAAGAGCACTGACTGCTCTTCCAGAGGTCCTGAGTTCAATTC
This sequence comes from Rhabdomys pumilio, assembly GCA_030674055.1. Lineage (NCBI taxonomy): Eukaryota > Metazoa > Chordata > Mammalia > Rodentia > Muridae > Rhabdomys > Rhabdomys pumilio. The sequence continues at coordinate 67,387,582 of JANHMN010000001.1, forward strand.
CCAGCAACCACATGGTGGCTCTCAACCATCTGTAATGAGATCCAATGCCCTCTTCTGGTGTGTCTGAAGACAGCTACAGTGTACTCACATACATAAAATAAATAAATCTTTTAGATAGATAGATAGATAGATAGATAGATAGATAGATAGATAGATAGAAAGAAAGAAAGAACAGGGTACCCTGTTGAACTATGTATTCAGATAGGAAAGAAGGAAACTGATTTGAGATGATGGATGGGTTCAAGTCCTAAACCGGAAGTTCCTTCTGGTGTGTTTGTTCTAGTCTGTCTGTCCTTTCTGCCTCCTTGAGGCAGGGTCTTGCTGTATTACCCTTTTTGAAATGTTTCTTTTTTAATTTGTTCTCTTTCTTCCTCCCTCATTCTTCTCTGTCTCCTTGTCCTCCCCGACCCCCAAAGAATAAATTGTCTCAGTTTTGAGCATTGAAAGCTGACAGCTTTTCTGAATATGAAATACTGTTTTAAAGTCATACTTTAAATTCTGAAGCACTTTTCATTAAGATTCTTAATACAATTGATACCTGTGACTTGAAGCCTGTGTCTTTCAGCTTCCCATCCTCGTTTTCCTTCCTGTGTTGTCCCATCTGTTCATTGGTTGACCCATATTCTCTGTTATTGCCCTCTTAGGCTTCCTTCTGCACTTTGTCTTAATAACCTTTCTTTAATCTGTGAAATTATTCTTTTCCTTGTACTTAAATGTCTGTCTGTCTTATTTTGTCCTCACAGCAAAGCTCTTTGTACTATTTAAATAATCAGAGTACACCGCCTGTAGTGTCAGTTCCTGAGCAGGAGGATGGCACGGCCTGTAGTGTCAGTTCCTGAGCAGGAGGGTGGCACCGCCTGTAGTGTCAGTTCCTGAGCAGGAGGATGGCGCCTGATGGCGTTTGCCGTACTGTGTCATTTCATCCACCCGCCAGTTAGGAGACCTAGCTAGGTCAATAAATTTTTTTTTTTTTTTTTGAGCCATCCAGCTCTTCAAGTTAGCAAGTTAGCTTCATTTGAAAGCTGTTATATTCTAAATGATTTTGGGGAAGGTGCAGGAGGGCTGACAAGATCTTGGTAGGTAGTGTGGGACTTGCTATGTAGAAAGATCAGCAGGTCTCAAATTCAGAGATCTGCCTGCCTCTGCCTCATAGTGCTAGAATTAAAGGTATGCACCACCACACCCTGAGTAAGTGTATTCTTTATGTGGGAAACTGATCAGTTTATTGTAAACTGCTTACAGTTTACAATAGTTAGTCTCTGTTTTCAAGGACTTTGAAGAGGGGTAGAGAAATTAGATTTTCTTTGTAAACCTGCTATGTAATTTATTATAGTCTTCAGTTTTGCATTTTAATTTAAGAATGTTTCAGGGATCATGCCAGAAACTTCTGAGGCCCCCCATACTGAAGAATGAATAACAACTGTATACCTTCTTTACCGTAATGCAAGCACACACACTCTAGTATTCTCATTTTTGATTATTTAGATTTTTCTTAAGAATGTATAGTTACCTCATGTAGGTTTTGTAAATTCAGTTTTAAAATGTATTTAATGTGTCCAAACTTATCTTAGTTTGCCTCATAATCAATATCTTATTCTTTCTACTGCTCTAGTTGTGGGAAATAAAAGGCATTTCTTCATTAGATCTCAGATCATTAGGCTTGGCTGTTAGTCCTGTTCCCTCATCCTTTGCCATGCCTCTGGGAATTTGGTCTGACGAGAGAGACTTAAGAAAAACAAGACAACATACAGACACACAGAAAGAGCTGGGGTGGTTGGACATGGCTCTCAGATAAAGAAACTCCAGCACCCCAGAAGCTCAGCATGTTTATTATATGGAATTGAACGAGGGTGGGGGGTGGGTAGGGACTAAGTTAACCTCAGATAAACAAGGAGACAGGGTTTATGGTATACTGCTGAATCAAGTACACTGTAGATGATCACAGTAGAAACAGTCTCTGTTGTGGAGCCAGCTTTTAGGCTGGAACATCCTGGGTGGGAAACCCATGGTGGACATTTTCTGCTCATACTGGCTTTGTCATTGTCGGAGCCTCTCTCCTAGGGAAAGGCTTTGCTGTTTTCCCTTGAGTCTGAGACTCTGGGGTCCTTGACATGGCTGTGCACACATTCACTCAGGTCCTCACTCCCCACATCCGGGAACTTTGGAAGATGTGATAAATGGCATACTTAAAAGTTAAAATACTTTTACTAACAATTTGTTGTTGTTGTCTTGGGGTATTTTGTTTGCTCATTTGTACTGGTTTTTTTTTTTTTTTAAAGATAGGGTCATATGTATCCTAGACTGGCCTTGAACTCCTGATCTGTCCGATTTCCAGTATGTCACCACATCTGGGTTTTTATTTCCTTCTTAGAATATTTTTTATTTTAATGATGAAGAGTACATCAGTACCTTATACAGTTATTCTTTGAACAATAAAATATAATTTTTATTTTCATAGAAATTACTAGAAAGTTTACTTTCTTGTTCTCTGGAACTAGGTACATTTTTTAAAAAGTGTGTTTCTGGGACAGAATAGAGTAACAGTTAAATACTCTGCTGAACTTGGGGAATTTCTAATCTCTCTTCCTTATTATAGTCTTACTGTTCTCCGTCTTTTCATTCTCCCTTCCTACACAAGCACAGATTACTTAAGGTAAAAGCAGGAAAGTAACCAGTAAGAGAATTACATCTTGGCAGTCTTTGCTTTCTCTCTATTTAAGTCCTCATGCTATTCTACAAAACTGCCAGGTTGCTTTAAATATTTTATTCAAATGCAGTAAACTTGAAATATGATTATGTGAGTAGTTCATTTGGCAATATATAAACTAGCTAGATGTATGTCAGACTGTCCTTAGCTTAGTAATAGTTATTAATAGACAGTCCTGTAAATGCATTTCCTCAGTCGTGGGAGGGATAATAGTTGAGCTGGCTAGCTAGCTCTCTAGGTATAAAACTAGTTCTGCAGTGTGCAGTGTGGTGTTTTGCATTGCTGTATTGTTTTACTGTTCTCTTTTTCTTCCTAAACAAAGTGCCTCTTTCTGTTTTTAGTGTACCCGACAAATTATATCTGAGAAACTAGGCCGTGGCTCAAGAACTGTGGACCTTGAACTTGAAGCTCAGATTGATATATTAAGAGATAATAAGAAAAAATATGAAAACATTCTGAAACTGGCTCAGACCTTGTCGACGCAGCTTTTCCAGATGGTGCATACCCAGAAGCAACTTGGAGATGCATTTGCTGACCTGAGTTTGAAGTCTCTAGAACTCCACGTAAGATTATTAAGAATAACTCTTAGGGGTTGTGGATGTGAGGGTACTAATAGAAGTATTCTGAGAGGTCATTTTTCCCATTTATGATTCGCTAAACTCTTAGTAAAATTGGCAATGTTGTGTTTGTTTGGGTGCTGGACATTGAACCCTATGACCATTGGTGCTATTCCACTGGTCCAGATCCCCAATGTAATGAGATTTTAAGACATTCTTTTTATTAAGAATAAAAGTTCTTATTGATATGAAAGTGAAATGAATATTGATACTCTCATGGACATTGTACCTGTATAACACATTTAGAAATACAAGGCTTAGACCCAGTCCTTCTTTAACTTTTTTAACTGATTTGGGATGATTAGCCTGTGAGTTAAGGGACTATAGCAAATTCATGACTTTGAGTTTATTGTTAGGGTGTTTTCTATATTTTATTTAGAAATAGCTGAGAGGAGTTAACAGACAACAGTCCAGGTTACCTTACATGGATAGTTGGATTTCAGAACGTCAGAAATCCATAGAATTGACGTCACAAATATTTCTATATTAATGTTCATTTTGGTTAGAGACCTGTCTGCTCCTGACAGCTTCCTGTCTTGGATTCTAAGAAGAAATTGAGCATCCTTGGAGTTACTCCAGTTGTGGTGAGACAGCCACTAGGCAAGAATTGCCTCTCTCCATCTATAGACAAATTACTGTCCAGAAAAGGACACACTTGCAGAATAGTCAACTGATTATATCTGCCTAGGCAGAGTAATCAGCCCTTAATAATTCTGCAGCACTAAAGTCTGTCAGATGAGTTTGGGCCAGAAGGCTGAAGATTTGATGCTCCAACGTTCGGTAGTATAGGGGTTGTCCAGGTGTTCAGCGGTCTCTATAAATTGGCTAAGTTTTAGAAGCTATGCTTAGTGCTTCCCATAACTTCAGTTAATTTAGTCATTCTGGATTTCTGACGGCGTTGAAGACCTATAGTCTCATAGCCAATCCTGGCTATTTACCTTGAGAGAAAAGATCTGAGTGGATGGTTTTCAGCTGACATTCATTCTAAAGCCAAGAAAAAGCCAGGTTCAAAACTAAGTGTTTTAGTCAAGAGAAACGACAGAGGCTCTGGTTAGTCAACAAAAGGATGGACTGGGTATTAAGACTATCTTGTACCTCACTGGTACAAAGGATGGACTGGGTATTAAGACTATCTTGTACCTGACTGGTACAACAAATAGGAATAATTATGCTCTAATTGTATTCTGTGAGAAAAGTTTTATTTTAACAGGAAGGGTAATATGTAGGAGGAGCTAAGGGGAAAAGAGCACCGAGAGGAAAAGATGGAGTAAGTAGAGGAGAAGATGAAGTAGATGAGAAGCTAGATAATGAGAGAGAAAAAGAGAGAGAAAGAGAGCAGGGGCATGGAGGCAGATGTTCATGTGTCTCCACCAGTCAAAGATAGTTTACATAGCTAGGTTGGATATTGGGTTACACTTCTGATTGAGCATTACCATACTTATAAAGCCTTTGATTAACATTTAAAAAAAATTGTATAAAAGCAAAATGGAAAAAGGGGCACGGGATAGGGGTTTTCTAGGGAGGGGAAATGGGGAAAGGGGATGGCATCTGAAATGTAAATAAAATATCCAATAAAAAGAAAGTTTTTTTCTTTTTTAAAGATTTCTTTTATGAGTACATTGTCATACCAGACACACCAGAAAAGGGCATCAGATCCCATTACAGATGGTTGTGAGCCACCATGTGGTTGCTGGGAATTGAACTCAGAACCTCTAGAATAACAGTCAGTGCTCTTAACCACTTTGCCATCTCTCCAGCCCCTCTCTGCTCACCTCTTATCACCTGTGTCTGCCTCCTGAGCGCTGGGAATAAAGGCGTGTGACAACACTGCCCAACTTATGCAATCTTTAAGAAGATCCAGATGACTCTCGAATAGATGTCAGCTGGAGGTTGTAGGAGAAAGTTCTTGGTGAAAGAAGGAAAAAGATTACCTACTATACCCAAGCCTACAAAGAATAGTAACCATTTATGATTCTTTGGTGGGATATAGAGTAAGTAGGCACTTACTGTGAAAACCTCTTACTAGTCTTGAAATATGCTGAACAAATAGTCACTTGCTTGAGTGGACTTGGGGTATGTCTTTACTAAAATTATTAAAATAAATAAGATTTAGGCCTAGGATGTAGCTCAGATAGAGTGTATGTTTAGCATTTCTAAAAACAGACATGTAGAATGAAGGTCTTTTTTTTTTCCAGCATGCATGCATGCATTCATTCATTCATTCATTTAACTGTGGAACAGAACATTCTTGTTTTCAAACAAAGTCTCTGGCTGAGGCTGGGTTCTTAACTCCTTACACAACTAAGGATGACTTTGAATTTCTGATCCTCCTGCCTCTGCTTTCTGAATGCTGGATTTATATGTGTGTACTGCTGAGCTCAGTTAGATGCTCCTGGAGATCCAACCCAAGTGCTAGGCAGTCACTCTACCAACCAAGCGGAGGCCCAAGCCCATTGGAAACTAATTTGAGAACTTCTTTTACTATCTCGTGATTCTTGACGTCTGGTTGTTTGTCTTGCCTAAACAAACCTCCTCCCTATAGATAATCCTTCTCCCTACAGATGTCTAACCTGAAGAAGTAGATCATTTAAAGAAGAAAATCACTTGGTCCTAGAAACTTGTATAAGAAATTTGATACAGATATTGCTAGAGCACAATAATAAAAAATACAGAAATTCAAATTTTAGATGATCCATTAGACTTATAGAATTTGCTTTTGATTGGCTGCATGGATTTATTTCCAAGGTCTTTATTTCTGTTGCATAGGTCTCTGGGTTCTTTTTTTTCCCCCTCCCATTTGTTGAGGTTATAATTTAATTGTATCATTTTGTCTTTCCCTTTCCTCCCTTCAGATTGTCCCATATACCCTATCTTGATCGTCAGTGTGTGTGTGTGTGTGTGTGTGTGTGTGTGTGTGTGTGTGTGTGTG
>JANHMN010000001.1:67393844-67411344 GCA_030674055.1 Rhabdomys pumilio
GTGTGTGTGTGTGTGTGTGTGTGTGTGTGTGTGTGTGTGTGTGTGTGTCTTTAAATACATAATACTTGAATGTATGTTTTGGGATAGGCCACTTGGTTTTGGATGGCCAATTGCAGTGTTTTTCCCTGGGAAGACTATTTCTCCCTCTTTGGTATTCCCTAGTGTGTGTAGGATCGAAGCCTTGTGTGAATGCTTCTCCCCTTCGTCATCCTCATCCCTGTTCTTATCCCCCAACATTTCATCCACTCCCATGACACACCTGTCCTCTGTCCACATCCATGTTAACATGCCTATGGGTGTTGTTCCATGTTCTAGTATACAGTAAGATGGACTCCTTAGTTTTTGTTAATTATCATGCTTATATAAGTCTAGTTTTTTTGTTTTGTTTTTAATTTTTTTTTAAAGACATTATTCTTGTGTAGCTCTGGCTGTCTTAGTACTAGCTCTATAGACCAGGCTAGCTTCAAACTTGCAAAGATCTGCCTGTCTCTGCCTACCAAGAGCTAGGATCAAATGTGCGTCATCATGCCCAGCTATAAATCTAGTTTTTATAGTTTTTTTTTTCTCTTTTTTTTGCTGATTTAAAAAAAAAAAATTGGCTTTTACTTCTTAATGAATGTGAGAGAAAATAAATACAATTATATTTTAAAATTTTCTAGAAGTTAAAGAAAGTGTTCTATCCATATGTTTTAAATACAGTATTATATATAAATTACATTTATTTATATTTCATATGTAATTTAGCTTGTAGAAAATATCAGAAACATCCTGGCGCTGTACCTTTGATTGGAAAGATTCTGTAATGATGATAGAAGGAACAATTGCCTCCCCATTGATGGAGTCTGTTTTTGAGACAGGGTCTTGACCTGTAGTCCGATTTGCTTGGCCGTGGAACACTTGTGTTGTTTCATCCATCCAAGTGTCAGGATCACGGGTGTGCAACATTCTTCTTACACATTTCTACATTTGTAGTCAGTCCACACAGTTCAGAAAACCAAGTCAGGAACGAAGTACATGAACCTCTCGTAAATGAAAAATGTTTTTAGCATAATGTAATTTTGCTCTCCTATTACTTACTTAATTATTACATCATTTATCATCTGGAAATGTAATTATAAGCATAGCACTACAGTAAATTTTCATCTTCTAGTTAACTTTGTTACTTTTTTTTATAGCCAAAATTGAAGTGTTTTATAACAGACTGGAGAATTCAAGTTGAATGATACATCTTACAGTAAAATAAGATTACTTTATTTGGTCAGATGTGCTTCTGAGTAATCTGCTTTGCCTGGGAAGCTTGCACTGCTGAGCATGAAGAGTTTGTTCTTGCCACATAGGAAGGAGTTGTCTGAAATGTTGGCTGAGCTGAGACATGGTTTATTAGAATGAACTGAAGCTGGTGTTGAGTGAACCTCTCAGCTCTGTGCCCAGATAGACCTGATCTTGCAAGGCACCTGGACCACATAAGTTTACAAAGAAACGTGTCTTGTCAATATTTATACTCTGAGGAGATTCAATCAAAACACAAAAAAGAATGCAATCTATTTTATGTCTGAAAGTTTTAACCAATTGTTACCTAATTTGGTCCTAAAAGTTCTAACTTCTCTGATTAATAAGCTGCTGTATTTTCCCCCACACAGCTGTGCTTACAGTGTAATAGAAACAAAATCTGGAAACAAAAATATTCTGTATAGTACAAAGTAATTTCGTGTTTAAAATTATTTAGATTTAGCTGTGTATCTGGGCTAATGATAATTTTGATTTACTAAACTTTTAGTAATTATGTAGCTAGATTTAGAGTCTTATATTTTTAAAGATTAGCAGAAGAAGTAAAAACTTTGGTTGCTAGATTCCTAACCCAAACATTTTCCCATTGATAATATGTTTACGATTTCTAAGTCATGTCCAGTGATTAGTGGAGCAGTTAAGATGTCGTCTTTGTTTTAGGAAGAATTCGGCTATAATGCAGATACACAGAAGCTGCTGGCTAAAAATGGAGAGACTCTTCTTGGGGCCATTAATTTTTTCATTGCTAGTGTGAACACCTTGGTGAATAAAACAATTGAAGACACACTAATGACTATAAAACAGTATGAAAATGCCAGGTGGGTATTGACTTTATGTTGTCTACTTTACAGGTGACTTGTATTTAGTTAAAGTTTCTGGTTCCTAACAAGAGAAACTTACTGTCTGATATGAGAAGATAGATAATATACTAGGGGGGAAAAGATGGTTAGGAGGCTCCGAGGTCAAAGATGCTTGTTTATAAGCCTCCTGATTGGGTCAGTACCAGAGAGTGTGTAGAGGTGGAAAGATGGAACCACATCCATAGAGCAGTGCTCTCTCTTCCAAAAAAGAATGGCAAGTTAGAGGTTAGTTCCCAGAAAGAAGAAAGGTAGAGAGCAAGGCTTTGAAGAAGGCAGGAACCAGAGCCAAAGAATGCCTCGGGAGTTGTTTATTGGAGTGTGGGTCCAGTACCCCAGGTGCTTGATGCTGCCACTTCTTCAGAAGTAATTTTCAAAAGGTCCTCAATACTTTGCCTCGGGAGTGTCCAGTTGATCTTTAGTCATACCCCAGCCTTGCTTGCTAAGAGGTAGGGAGATGGAGAAGCTCTCAATTGTAGCTTCCTTTGTCCTACCAAGTAGACACCTCGGAATCTGACCTGGTGTGAACCTGTCACTGTTACTGGTGCACCCCACTGTGAGCAGTCACAGTGCTTCCGTGGTACCAGCTCTTGATTTTCATTTACCCAGGTTCAAACTGCCTTTAAATGTTTTCACTTTGACCTTATACACAAATATTTTCCTTCATCTTGGTGGTTTATAATACAGATTCCCAAATGTACTATTGAATATGTATATCCCTCTCATGATTTTGTTAGGTGAACAAAATGTGTAGTAATAACTAACTTTAAATATCTAAAAATATTCTTTAAAAAGTACCACATCCATAATAACTTTTCAACTTTTGATTCCACATCCATTTTCCCCTTTGTCCTGACATTGTTGTTTGTTGTCAGCCTCATTTTCTGGTAGTGTTCTCTGAGCACTTGGAATGCTGTCTTTCTGTTACATTTCCATAGCATAATTGAAGAAGGTGCAAGTCTTACCTTGTAGGAATAGAATTTGACCTTTGACCTCTTACCCTAGCTAATGGCAGCCCTTGTGAGAACTTCGAAAGCGTGTATCTCACCATTTTGTAGTTGGGTGCTTATTCTGAGGTCTGTATTGTCTATGCTTTATACAAGTCAAAACCCAGGTATGTGGAAAACAGTTTTTGATTTTTATTACAAGAAGAAGTACTTCTGTTCTGTTCTGTTTGTAAGTTTCAGTTTAACATTAATGTGGTATTGTTACTGGCTTAGAAATAAAGGTCACGGTAACAGCTAAGACTATCTGGTAGGAAGTGGGAGGTTGCTGGTTTGCAGATTATTTAGGCTAAAGACTTCCTTTATTTGAATTATTTATTAGCATGATAAAATTAGGTGGTGGAAAACAGAGCTGGAAGCAGTCTACCAGAGATTCATCTCACTGACATCGAAAGTGTTCTGTGGAGCTCCCAGCAACATCTGCAGTAATTGATCTGCCAGTCCGCTTAAAGCCTTTCTTCCAAGTTGTGCTTTTCATGGATTCATACACCTATGAATAAAAGCTTCATTTGTCTTATTTCTGTGTGGGTCTTTTCTAAATTTGTCTATCATAATCTATCTCTAATCATTTTAAGCTGTCTTTCAGTTTTTCTGGTTCTTATGAGACTAGAAGATTCAAAGATAAGAATTTTCTTTTACTTGTTTGCCTCTCGAGTGCTAGGGCCAAAGGCAGGTGCTACCATGTACAACTCAGTACAGAAAACACTTATATTTGATTTACAGAGGAGTAAAGTAAGTCTACAAAGATTGGATGGCTTGCTTACCTGTAGTTTCAAATGACCATTTGGCTTCCTGTCTTTTAATCTAAAATTTGAGCCGCAAGTATAGTTCAGAGATAGTGTCTTGCCTAGCACAACAAAATAATAATAATGTAATTTTTAAAACCATAAAATTTTTATGTCTCATACTGAAAAACAGTTTTTACATATCATAATGAGAACCTCAAAGGAGAATGCGGTATCAGATCTCAGGATATACAATGTATTGGCTTATTTGGAACCTTTGGATAGTTACTTAAAGGAAACCTTCAGACAACCTCACTTGTGTGCTTATCAGATTGACAATGATGTCATCCCATAACCATCCTTTTTTATTCAGATAACACTAGCATATTCCTTAAGTTTAGCTTGGGGTTGATTTCTGCTTACCAATTCTCTGAGGGCCTGGTTAGTAGTAATACTTGGACATTGGCTTCTTAAGGATAATATTGAAGAAGAATCTAAACTTCAGAGTTTTAAGTAGCAGTTTCTTTTTTGTTTGACAGATTTACTGCCTATTAGGGGAAGGGTCATCCATTTGACCAGCATTAGAAGTGGTAATTAGGGCAAATGCTGGGTGGTCTGTTAACCCTGATATGCATTGTGTACAAGTCCTTCCTGGCCTCTCCGAACAGCCCATTCAGTGTTTCTCCACAGCAGCAGCAACAGGCAGTCACTTGTGACCTTTTCAGATGGGACACCTGTTCTCCATAGAGTAACAAGCCCAGGCTGGCAATCTTGAGGCGAAAGTTTCGCCTGGAAGGCTGAGTGCCTGTCCCTGGGTGGCACTGAGTGCTCTTAGAAGCGTTGCTGGGAAGTTCTGCTTTTCCGTCTACAAAATGAGCAGCAGAGCTAAAGAGTGCAAGGCCAATACTGTAACTTTGCATGTATCTCAGCGAGCGAGCTCTTATTGTTTTAAGAAATGCTGGGGAACGGAGGTTTGGAGGGTGTTTGTCACATCCTACCAGCTTTGGTTTGCTTCTACTTTTTTGTTTGTAGCTTGTTTTTAGCTCTTCCTTTTTGGAAGAAAAAATATTCTAAAGGTTTTGATTATTGCCCAATGTCATATAGTATATATGGGTATGAGGTTTTATGATAATTATTGTCCCTATTCATAGATGAAAACTGGAAACACACAAAAATGCAATGCAAACTGAAGACAGGAAAGCAAGTGAAAGGTAGTTTGGCCTGTAAACCCATGGATTTAACTAACTGGTCACCAAGTATAAGTTTGTCTTGCCCCATTGGCTCTTTATGCCTGTCTAAATCCTTATTGCCTTTGTCCTAGTTCTGAGACGTCATATTCCCTGGTCTTGAGCCTGGCCCATTTTCTAAGTCTACGAAGTCCATCTCACTTCCATACCATTAGCAGGTCAGCTCTCTATCCTAAGCAAATGAAGTCAAGCCGAATCACAGGTCTTCCATGGCTTTTTACTGCTTTTTCTTGCTGGCTTACCTCTGAACTGTTTATCAGGGACCATGGAGCTGCCTCCTGTCCTGACTGAAATGTGTTCCATTACTGGGCATTAATTTGGGGTTGTAATACACTGAATTAATTCTCACCCATCTGGGCCAGTGCCCATACTTTTCTCTTTTGGAGGCATTCTACCAGTTTTATCTCCTGGCACTCTTATCATCCTTCAAATTTTAATTGTGTCATGTTTTTGTTCTTCTCAGAAATGCTTTCTTAATTGTCCAGTCCCTCCTGCTGTCAGTAATATACTATGCATTATGCCATTTTGTTGCAATTGGGTACTCACAAGCATCTTGAGGATGACCTCAGCTCACTTGAAACACACAAGTGCCGGCGTGATAACTGCTGGATGGATCAACATTTACTGAGTGAATGAGTGGTCCTCATCGGCCCAGAAAGATCTAGTTTGTTAAATTTAGTACAGGTTAAAAATAAGCAGGGCTTGGATGCCAGGCATGGGGGCACATGCCTTTAATCTCAGCATCCATCATGCCCAGGAGGCAGAACAAACAGGTATATGACTTTGAGGCCAGCCTGGTTTTTAGAATAGCCAGAGCTACACAGGGAAACCTTGTCTCAAGAAAAGTAAAAAAAAAAAAAAAAAACTTGGGAAGCTAGCCAATGTCTGTGAATTTTAGGCCAGCCTGGGTTTCATAGTGAATTTCAAGACATCCAGGGCTATATAGCGAGACAGCCTCAAAGACCCAAAAAATAAATAACAGACAAGCTAGGGTTTAATGTGAGGGACTGGCAACTGCCTTTTCATCTGTATGTTTATTTCTTTACATATTCTTCATTCTTGGACTGGAAGATATGAACCCCTGTTGATTTCTGAATAAAGACCTTTGGCTGTAGCACATAGACTGTTTTTTACTAAAGTAGAGGTCACTTGCTTTCTTTCAGTTGAGTACAGAACACTTGAGGCAGCTGGGAAGGTCATTGCTAACCATAACAGTACTGTTATTTCCACAGGGCTATGACAGAGGTGCTGTGTAGCTGCTGGGAGATCACAGAGTGAGGTTGATGGAGTAATTAGCAATTGTCTACATTCATTCCATGTTGCAGCAATAGTATTTTCAGTGTGGTGGGTAAAAGTGACAGTAATATTTATTATTTAAATGCAGCAATGAGAACATTTTAAAGTGCATGCGTGACATGCATTGGTAACCCTCAGTCTGACTTCTCTGACCAGTTTGCTAGGCATTCTAAGTTGGCTGGTCTCACAGACTTTGCCTCATTGTTATTAGTCAGCTCACATTAAGGAATGATAACTACTTTGAATTTGGTTTGACATCTGTTGAGGTTGACTTTTTTAATTTAAGTAGTTGCTAAATGTTGAAGATTTTGTCAATATTGTAAATTTAGAGAAGAAACAGATGAGTTTAAGAAGCAGCTTCCCCCATTCATTCATACATACACAGATTTTACAGTGCTGGAGAACAAAGCCAGTGTCTCACACATTCTAAAGCATTCTAGCACTGAGCTCCCCAACTCCTTGAATATTAATAACTCTTTATTTTTTAGGGAAAATGATTTCAAAAGCATCAAATGTAGACTGTGTGTGGGTTTTGAGTATTAGTAGAAGACTGTTGTTTATCAGCCTATCTCTGGACTGTCCCAGTGTTTTCTGGTATGCATTATTTATTCTCTTCTTTTCAGAATTGAATATGATGCGTATCGCACTGATTTGGAAGAGCTGAACCTTGGACCACGTGATGCAAACACTCTGCCAAAAATTGAGCAGTCACAGCATCTGTTCCAAATACATAAGGAAAAATATGATAAAATGCGCAGTGATGTTTCTGTTAAATTGAAATTTCTTGAGGAAAATAAGGTAAGTTTATTCTTTGCTTTCTGATAGCTTTTCATGGATTTTAAAATAGTTGCTTAAATGCACAGAAATTAATTTTTTCTAATAACTTTTATGATAATTGCATAAAGGAATTTGGATCATAACTAATTTAAGTTTAGATACATAATTTCTGTTACAAGATTCATCAACCATACTGAGTCATGCATGTTCTCATATGTAACAACTGGGTGGGTAAAAAAAAAATTGTGTTCAACTCTGATCTTTAGATTGATATTGGAAAACAAGTCCTTTAAGTAGTTAACTAATGGAGCTTTTTATCAGATTTAGTGGCCCATGCCTATAATCGCAGCGTTAGGAAACAGAGGCTGGTCCTGGTTTCATTGTGTGCTTCTTTTTCTTGGGTGCTAGGGATTGAATCCAAGCCCTGGGCCTTCTGGGTAGGTAAGCGGTCTACTACTGCTCTGTGTTCTCAGCCCCTGAGTTGTCCTTCGTGTGAAGGATCAGTTCTTATGTTTGAAGTGTCTTCTTAGTTTTCTGTGGAAGATTGTAGTTGTAAGTAAGAGAACCAAAAGCAATCATGGTGTAGCTAGGTGTTGCTCTGTCCTGTGAATGGATCTTCCATGGAAACAGTTCCTCTTTATATGCTGTCTGCATCTTCTGAAACTCGACAGGCCTTCAGCCATACTTGCTTCCAGGTGATCTCTGAAAATTGACGTGCAGTCAGTCAATTACTATAGCATATACCCAAGGCAACTCATTTATAAAGTGAAAAGGTTGGTTTGGCTCACAGTTGCAGAGGTCTCAGTAATAAGGTAGAGCAAGTATCAGACAAAACTGCTTATCTTGTGGCAACCAGGGTGACTATTTCCTCACTAGGCCCCACTGCTTTGGTTTTTCTTCCTTTGCTTGTGGTAGCTTTAGTTGTTATACTGCTTTATTGTTTTGAAACAAGGGCTCACTGTAGCCCTAGCTGTCTTGGAACTTGCTGTGTAGACCAGGCTGGCCTCAGATTCACAGAGATGGGCATGCCTCTGTGTACAACACCACACCCAGCTGTTTTTATTTTTGAGACAGTGTTTTGGTAGATAGAAAAGGGCTGGCCTTGTATTCATGATTAGCTCCACTCTTGAGTTTTTAGCTAAGCAGGTGTGTGCCCTGTGCCTGGCCTTAGGCCACACTTAAAGGTCTACTATCCCCAGTAGTGCCATAGGCTGGCAGCCAAGCCTTTTATACATGGTTCATTGGGAACATTAAAGATTTAAACTGTAGCAATTATTTTTATTTACCTCTAGAAAACTATATTTATTTGCTCCCTTATGACATCAAAGGGTTATGTTAAATTATTACCTTCTTGTTTCCTTTAAGCCCATATTTACCATAACATCTGCAGAATAACATATTTCTTTGGGTTCTACCATGTCTAGAAATGTTATTCTATTTTTAAAGAGACTGTGATGAAAACACTCCCCTGGAAGCGATACAGTGATAGAAAAAAGAAAGCTAAGTAGCTTATCAGAGAGATTGTCCAACACTGCACAGCCTTTCAAAACATTCATTAGCTAAGACCCACAAGGTTATGTTCATTTCAGCCTCAGATACATTAATCACTTACATTGTTTAGTATTTTGATGGATATTATTATATCAATATTTATATATTTGTTGACATTATCTCTGATAAAGTACTTAGAAGAGCCATGGTCTAAAGTAATATGTATCTTGATAACTTTGCAGCCAGCCAGATCCTTTCTAAAAAATTTTTTATTACATACATACATACATACATACATACATACATTTATTTATTTGTTTGTTTATTTATTTATTTATTTATTTATACAGTCCAGTCATTATCCCCAACCTGGTCCGTCCATTACCATTATCAGTCATTATCCCCAACCTGGTCCGTCCAATTTCATTATCAGTCATTATCCCCAACTGGTCCACAGTTTCTCATCCCATTCCTCCTCCCCGTCTCCAAGAGGATGTCCCCACCAACCCCCTACCTCACTAGGCCTTCCAACTCCCTGAGATCTTAAATCTCTCCAGGATTAGGTACATCTTCTCTCACTGAGGCCAGACCAGCCTGTCCTCTACTGTATATGTGTCTGGGGCCTCAGACTAGCTCGTGTATGCTGCCTGGGTGGTGGCTCCGTGTCTGAGAGATCTCAGGGGTCCAGGTTAGTTGAGACTGCTGGTCTTCCTATAGGATCACCCTTCTCTTCAGCCTCTTCCAGCCTTTCCCTAATTCAACCATGGGATTCCCAACTTCAGTCCGTTAGTTGGGTGTAAGTATTTGTGTCTGTCTCAGTCATCTGCTTGTTGGGCCTCTCAGAGGGCAGCCATGCTAGGCTCCTGTCTATAAACACACCATAGCATCCTTAATAGTGTCAGGCCTTGGAGCCTGTCCTTGAGCTGGATCCCAAGTTGGGCTTGTCACTGGACCTCCTTTCCTTCAGTCTCTTCTCCATGTTCTTCCCTGCAGTTCTTTTAGACAAAAACAATTCTGGGACAGAGTTTTTGACCATAGGATGATAACCCCATCCCTCTATTTGATGCCTGTCTTTCTACTGGAGGTGGACTCTACAAGTTCCCTCTCCCCACTGTTGGGCATTTCATCTAAGGTTCCTCCCATGTTGTCCTGGATGTCATTTCTAAATTTTAAATGCCAGTCAGATGGACCTTACTACAGCATTATTTTGTAAGCATTAAAAACATTTCATGTTGGGAGTAACAGAAAGTTAGTTGAAATTTAGATACCCAGTCAGCAGATGTAAAGGATGAAATAGGCTAAGGTGATGTGTGCCTTAATCCCAGCACTGGGGAAACAGGAGCACCTGTGACTTCAAGCCAGAATAGTCTGGGGAGCAAGTGCCAGCCAATGCTGTGCAGAGACTGTGTCTCAAAGATTAATTAATTTAAAAAATAAGTAGATATTTACATCTTATAAGGGATCTTTTCACCAAGTGGACTGCTGAACAGCTTCAGCCCAGCTGTCCCAGAGGGGCATTTCTGTGGTAGCATCACAGGGACTGGGGACAGATGGGATAAGAATGCAGGTGGATCTTCTGTTTAAACCAATGTTCAACTTTAAATAAAGGTGGAATATTGAAGGGAGATGGTAGAAGTTGAGTGTTGTACGTTCAGAGTTTGGCTTCCTGGGCCAAACTTCAGTATTATTACTGAAGAATAATGTCATTGTGTCTATTCTTTTTTTATTGTAAAATATAATGGAAAATTATCCTTGTTCTTATGGATTTTGTATTCTGGGAATATTGTCTTAGTGTTTGGAAGCTACTAGAACAAAGTACCATAGATACATATCATAAACAGAAAATATGTTTCTCATATCTCTAGACTTAGAGGTCTGAGGTAAAGGCAGCAGCAGACTTTGTGTCTGGTGAGGACCTGCCTCTGGCTCATAGAAGGCTCTTTCTTGCTGCACCTTTACCCAGCAGAGGAAGAGGTCTAAGGCCTCTTTTAGATGCACATTAATCCATTCATAAAGACTTGGACCAAACACCACCAGAGGCACCTCTGTCCTGCCATCTCCTGGGTTGAGGGTTTTGAAATGAATTTGAGAGGCACAGCATTCAGGCCATAGCAGCGTGGTTCTCATCAGCTAGATTTTAGAGTGAACAGTAGTCAGTGAGGTCTAAAATAAAGTCTCGAATTCAGAGATCCACCTGCCTCTGCCTCCCAAGTGCTGGGATTAAAGGCGTGTGCCACCACTGCCTGGCCTAGAATTTCTTTTTTAACACTAAGTGTATTATTTCTTTTCCAATATATTATTGCCATCTTACTTTATGTGTGGATTATGAATTTTAATTCAGAAGGCTAAATAAAATGGTTGGGCAGAAGAAAGGATGAATGGAAACTAGAGAATGTCTGATTTGTAAACACACACACTGGGATGGTGGCTGGGTGGCTCTGACTTGGCACAGCAGGCAACTGCAGAGGACGTGCAGCACTTAGAAACCGAGGATTTGGAAAACCTGGAGGACCACGTATGGCTTGCTTACTACACGTACCTTCAAGGAGATTGCCACACTCTGCTTTAATTAGTTGGATTTTTCTCTAGTGCTGGGATCTGGAGCCAGAGTCTTGCTGCTAAGCTGCAGCCCTTGCTTCAATCCAGACCTCCAAGTTTAAAATGATTGTGCCAGGGTTTAAGGCACATGTTTATGGTTACTTAGTATGTACTAGCCGCAGATGAGACCTCAAACTCATCATGTAGTTGAGGATGTCCTTTGGTGATTCTCCTACCTCTTAAGTGCCACCGGCCCAGGATGTGTGGTACTGGGGATTGAACCCGGGACTTATGTGTTTTGGGCAAGCACTCTAAAAGTATATTCTTGGAATGTTTGTCTTATTGTCAAACAAAAAGAACGTCAACTTGTTAGTGTCTTAAAGTATCCATGCCAGTGATCAGCTGTGTAATTGATTTTACAACAGGAATATGAGTACTTGGTGTGTTCACTCACATAGATCAAGTGAGATTAAGTAACAGAAGTAAAAGAATCTTCCTTGTTCTAAATAAAAGTGAGTTAAAGTCCCTGACTCTGATAGACAACTAGTGATGCTGAGCACAGAAGGACTTGTTGACAGTTGCCAAATGTGATCCACCTACATTTGGATCCTGTAAACATTCCTTTATTTGTGTATCTTATCAACCATTTTGGTTACCCATTCTCATTCCTTTGGTCCTCCTGACTGCTGTACCTGGTTCCCCTCTCTTCCCTCTCCCAGTTTCCTTACGTAGCTCAGGGTTCTGCACGATGCACTCTTCCAGATGTCCCTGCTTCTGGCAGTGCTCTCCCACATATCTGTAATAAACCTTTTCCTCCACCATACCCAGGAGCAGTCATGTTCTGTTCCATCCCATTCCATTACTTTTCCTTTTCCTTTTCACTTCTTTTTTCATTCACCAGTATGACAAAATATGCAGTATTTGTCTTTCTTAATCTGCCTTGCTTTGTTTAACCTAATGATTTTTCATCCATTTTCCTAAAAATATCATGATCCCATTTTTTAAGAGCTGAATACAATTCCATTGTATAAGTACCACATTTTCTTTATCTGTTGATAGGCACTTGGTGCTTCTATTTCTTCGCTGTTGTCAGTGGTAAAGCAATGAATATGGATACAGAGATACTTCTGTGGTAAGGTTTAGTGTCTTAAAAGATACTTGTAGCTTTCTTGAGAGCCTTCTGAGCTTCCCTCCAGGAGGGAGTTTTCCATTCTGGGATGTTGAGACAGGTGAGTTCCATAGCTGTTCTGGAACTTACTCCGTAGAACGGTTAGCCTTGAACTCAGAGACAACCTGCTTCTGCCTCCCTCCTGGGTGCTGGTATTAAACGTGTGTGCCACCACACACAGCCATATTAAATGTTTAATCCATATAAATGTTCTGCCTAAGCCAGGTGTAGCTGTAATCTCAGCTGCTCAAGAGGCTGGAGCAGGAGGATCATGAGTTCTAGACCCTCATGGGCAATATGGTGAGCTGATGAGACTCCACCTAAAAAGCCACAGAAACAGAAACCCAGTCCTTTCTATTTAACAGCACACACTGGACTAACGAGATGTTTCAGCAAGTAAGGATGCTTGCCCCCAAACCAGGTGACAAGGTTAGTCCTGGAGAGCCACATGGTGGAAGGAGAGAAGTGACTACTGTTTGTTGTGGGAGCTATTTAAATCTTTAACCCGAATAAGACCGGTCAATGAAAACACAACTCAGTAATTATGAATATATTCTGTAAGCCTAGATTGGGCAGATACCCCTACACTATTCTGTTCCCCAGCTATGAGACCCTTATAACTTGAGGGTTTTCCAGACCCTGTTTCTGTCCTTCTACCTCCTGCTTCCCAGTCGTCCTACTCTGTCATCCTCTGTCGTCTTCTCTCTCTCCTCTCTTCTCCCTAGTCGCCCTCTCTCTCTCTTCTCTCCCCAGTCATCATCTTCCTCCTCCATTGTCCTCCTCCAGTCGTTCTTCCCCCTGCTCTCTTCCCACCAACCTTTGTATCTTCACCTCCCCTTCCTCTGCCCAATCACTGGCTCCAGCCTTCATTTTACAAATTAAGATGGGCGGAAGGTTCACTAGAAATCACCTGTGTAATGACTCACACCTCCTCTGCAGCCCTTCACAGGAAAGGGGAATTAGTATCAAGATACAAGGCTGGGGTTATCCACAACACAGGTTGTCCTTGGATCATGACATGTTTGCTCTGGTGTATGTACACACACACAAAGAGATGTTTCAGGTTAAATAAATTTTCTTCTAAGGAGAAAGGAAAATATAAACAGCTAGAATATCTTTTTAATAACACGCCTCACCATTTCTCCAAATTAAGTTTCAAAATAGACTATTTCTGTTTTCCAAATACAGCCAGAGCCTGTAATTCCCTGCTTTGCTTTACATCCTGATGATCAGTTCTGTGCTAAGAAGAGAAAGTGAGCTAATGTGAGCACATGAGTTACCTCCCATCCTTAAAGGACAAAGTAGGAATCATGTGATGGAGAAAACATTTGCTCATATGATAGTTGTTGTTAGCTCGTGGTTAAATGCCTTCCATGTTACTGTTTTCTCTTCTAAATCCAAGTAGAGGGGAAGCGTTTTGTGGTTATGGTATTGCTTCCTTCTCTCTTCAGAAATCAGACAGAAATGTCTATAAACCATGAGCAAAGAGAACTGTGAGTTGAGGGTTGATTTTGAAATTAGACGTATTCAAATCTTTCTTACCCAGAACTGCTTAGAGCAGTTTGCAGAAGATGAGTGGAGATGACATGGAGTTGTGGCTGGACAAGCACAGCGGGCTGACCAGGTTAGTTTATCAGTCGTGCTCATGTTTCCAACAAAGTAATGTGTTCTAAGGTCTTATGTTTGCTTGGTAGGTTTAGGGATTTGGTGTTTGGGTTTTAGAGACAGTGTCTCATGTAGCCCAGGCTAGCTAGCCGTGAGCTCACAGTGTAGCTGAGGGTAACCTTGAGTTTCTGACCCTCCTCTTGTCTCCACTACTCAAATGCTAGGACTTCATAGGCATGTATGTTTTCTGATTCTTCCTAGTTAGAAGTGGCCAGCTTCTGTGCAAGGTAGAGTTGGAATTTCAGGTTTCTGTTGGATATGGTAGAGGAATGTAATAAATAGTATCACCTTCTTCTTTCAAGAGGACTCACCTACAAACGTGTGTACTTCTAAACCACAGTGCTGCACTGTACCTGTTCTGGAAATGGTGGGTGTGTGTGCTTCTAAACCATGGTGCCGCACTGTACCTGTTCTGGAAATGTGGTGGTGTCTGTGGGCTCCTTGGCTCTACATTTCACTGATACCACTAGCCTTGAGCATCTTCCAAGTTGGTTAGCCAGATTTTGTGATTTTGTGTTGTATGTAAGTTTGAGATTTGAAATGGGGCACTATTGTCCTGGACTAAGTCTTAGTAATTTCTGTCACTTGGGTTGGTTACATTTAGTGAAGAGTTCAGAGTAAAATCTCAAGACAATAGCAATGTTTGGGTTTAACTTTGCTTCTTGTAAGCTTTCTGGGTTCTTGTCATGACTTGCTCCTGTCAGAACTAATCTGTGCTTTGTTGTGTGTGGTCAAAAACCTACTTGATAAGAGTGATTGTTTTTTTAAAAACAATCTTAAACTTAAAAAGCATTCTTGTTTTCTGTCCTCTTAAATTTAAAATCCTGATTTTCTCTCTTTTGTGGAACTTCGTTGAATCCTGGACCTTATACATGCTAGGCCAGTACTCTGGATGAGCTTTGCCCCAGCCCTTCCTTCTTAAAGCTGAGCATATTACTGTTTACAGTTTGAAAAAGAATTTATAAAGCTCATTAAAACATTTCTCTTAGGTAAATGAGATCAGAATTTTGTAATTTTTTTAAGACTTTAGATTCATAATTTTTTTCTTACAAGTTAGTTTTCTATGATGTCAATAATACATTGCTATTTAAGAAAACGGTTTTGTGACTAATGGTGAATGGGCCTTTGTTTTCAGTCAGTTCTATATTACATCGTGTCCAAATGCCAGGAGGCACAAGGCTTTCTGCTCCCTGGATGACTTTCTGTCCACTCTTGGCTCCATTTTGTCACTAATGTAGTGAGCCCTGTTGTCTGATAGAGAACTTTACAGAGTTAACTTCTTGTAATACCCACCTGCACTCCCAACACACTGTTTGTCTTCTGGATCCAGGAACACCTGAATGGACAGAACTAATTCTGAGCAGGTCAGGAGTGAGGTAATGGTGTGAGAGGGATTCTGTTCACTGTGTTTCTTGCATCATTTCTGGGAAGTTTCTGCCGTAGCCTGTCTCTGGAGCTCCGTGTATCCAGTTCTCTCAAGCCCATGGTCGTCAAACTCTTTTAGAAGATGGCTAACTCTCCTAGCTTCTTTTGAAAATTAGCTTTAAGAGCTCAGATGCTCGTGCAAATGACAGACTTGTCTTCACTTCCTCTAACAAGTTTCATATTTCCTCCTTCCACCTGCCCTCTCCCCATGTCACCAGGCCCTTCTTCAGTATAGCATTTTGTTGTGTTGTCACTGCTGCTGGCTTTAATTACCTTCATGACCAGCACAGAGTCATGGATGAATCTAAAGTCCTGGCATTTGGTCAGTGGACACTGCTCTCTGAGAAATCTGTAAATGGAGGACACTTGTTACAAGGATTTTGTAGATTATATATTTTTATCTATATAATCTATAATTTTGTTGTTATAGAGAGTACTTACCACTCTAGGGCCAGTAGGACCTGGGAGAATAGAGCCAATAAATGAGGGAGATTAAAGCCTGATACAGTAGCCAGCTTTATTCAGAGCATCTGCCCATTTATACTCTAAGGGTCAAGAGGAGTCATGTGAGTAAAGTGTCCAATCACAAAGGCAAGCCACATGTGACACATAACATATTTTTCCATAGAGGCATATAAACAAATAACAATAGCCAGTTGTGATGAATTATTTGAAGTAAATTCACTCCTATCTGATACCCTGAAGGAGCACAAAAGCATGATGTAAGAACAATTCTGTGTTTTTGAAGAAACTGAGGTCACAAGATTCTTGTCTTGGTTTCTTGAAATTTTCTTATAAGCACTCAGAAATCTTACACACTTCATTCTTAGACCATGTTCCTACAAGAGAGGTTTAGTGACTGACTGACCTGAAGTCTCACAGCTGGACTGGAGTTCAAACCACCTAACTGGCTCCAGAGCCCTGCTTTTAGTTAAGCACAATGTTACACTGCTGTTCAAGGTACAGCTCTTAAAAGAATAGTGGGAATATATAATATAATGATATATAATATATGATAATATAATGATGGGAAGGTAACCTTGGAGGATTGAATCTGTGTGATCACATCTAAACAGAGCGCAGCCATGTGGGAGGAAAGGAAGGAGCGAGAGAAGGAAGGGCACTAATGGTGTAAGTCAGAGTACAGAAGGCAGCAGACATTTTTGCCCAAGGAGAGAAAACCTCTGCATTGACATTTGTCTGTTGTTTGAGATGTGTTCTAAATGTGTGTACAGGCTAACCTCAAAAGTATGAGCTCTTGAGGTGCTTCTGCCACAGCTGGAGAAGCTGAGACTGCAGATGCCCATCTGCACCCATAAACAAGTAAGTGTGTGCGTGTGTTGGAGATGAGCAAGGCCTTACTAGCTTTCTACCCACATTTCCTAAGGCTTTAGCCTTCTACTCATCTGTGATTGGCTGAACTGAATCAAACGAGTCAGACATGGAGCTCTCCTCTTCTGTCCTCACTTGACCATACTGTCTTCTTGGTCTCACTCCCTTCCCAGAGCCACTGGTATCTTAATAGTGTTTCTCCTTCTCTGCTCATAGTTGCTTTGGCCTGACAGGCATGTGAGCTAATGATGTGATATTTCAGGAACCTAGAGGAGAGCTGAGGGGGCCTACTCATAGCTTGTTTTTCTTTTGGTGTCTTCCTGGAAATATTGGTAACAGACAAGGAAAACACAAAAGGTCGATTTTGAAATAGCAGGGTGTGTGGAGAAAAGCTAATTCTTGGTATCCTAGTGGTTGGCACCTCTTACAGGATGGCCTGTTGCACCCTGTCTCCATATGCTTGTTAGTCTTTAGTTCCAAGATTTGAGTATATTTACTGCAGCTCCTATTTTCTAGACATACTGGGAGGCCAGGGAATTACTTTGAAGTACCTCACAACTTGACTCTATTTATTAAAACTAATTTACCTCACAATATGACAATATTTATTAAAACTAATGACGTATTTTAACTGAGTGGTAACCTCTTGTTAAGTTCATTCTCTGAATAAGATGTGTGTAAGGCTAAG
>JANHMN010000001.1:67413844-67418869 GCA_030674055.1 Rhabdomys pumilio
CCCCCCTAATATAGTTGCTAAGGTTTCGAATGCATCTGTTCATGCTTACATAGCTAATATTCTTCCCACCGAACCATCATCACAGCCCAGCTCTTCTTTATTTAATAGTCAAAACTGTGTGTAACAGCACTACCAGCTGTACCGCTGTACTGGCAGCAGTACAGGCTCCATCATATGACTGCATGCCATGATGCAGTTAGCTAGCAATAAGCAGAAAAGCAAGCTATCCTGTTTTAAAATCAGTAAGTGTGTTGAGGATCTACTTTGATTTACTAATGTTTTGAGTAGATAAACGAGTTAATGTTGTAATGTTCTTATTTTAATTTGTGTCTGATTTTTAAGACATTACTACCAACACTAAACACGTGTCTAAGTTACCATATTCAGTATTGACAGAAAAATGAATGACCTGTTTTGACATAAGATGAAGTTAAAACTGTTGGAGCAAACAGTGGTTTGTGGTGTGACATGAGGCTGGAAGTTTATACTGGATTTATGTTGGAAGGCTGTTTGCCTGTGTTGTCTTTCCACTGTAGCTCCAGAGCTTTTCACGGGCGCTGCTGTACACTGTTGTTCAGCAAGGACAGCCCAGGTACCTTGCTTAGATGGCTTTTACACATCAGCCTCCTCATGGCTGGAGACTGTTTTTGTGGCTATGGATATCATATTGTTTTGTTATGAAAACACAACTAGAATTTAGCTCAAAAAAAGCCTTTCTGTGTGTCACATGGATTATGTTCACTGTGGGATGGGGGTCGTTTAAGCATAATAGATACCCCAGGCAGAACTTTGTGAGTACCAGCTCTTCTTCAGCTGTCTGTCTGTCTCTCTGTGTTCAGTTTGTTGCCACCCCCAAGGCTGGGGAGAGAAGCTGACTTGTGTGACATTGTGGATTAGCTGGAAATCTGCAGATGTGGCTCCCTTTCCTTGTTGCTGTTGTTACAGCTCTTTGCAGGTTCAGTACATGAATTAAAGTCTATCTTCTTCTCTTCTCTTTCATTGAAAAGTATTAGGAGTTAAATTTCAGGTCAGGAAATATACTTGTGGCCCAAACAGCAATAAAGTGACCAGTTAGAACTTCCTTATAGAAATTGGACTTTCACTATCAAAATACAGTGGTCACTTATTTGCTATATGGTTCAGGAATCATACAAAATGGAAGCGTAAAAACATGGGTAGAGTAGTACACTTTGGCTAGCAGAGCAAGGTAGAGAGTAACTTTGAGCTCTTGGTTGGTCACTGCCGGGAAAGCCTTAGCAGAGAGAAACTACTTTGTAAACTGTAAAAATGGAGTCAAGCAGCCTACACTCTTTCCTTCTGCTTTCTTTCACAGAACACTGGGTTCTTGCAGCTCACCCATGTTGCATGTAATCAGTTGCTCGTTTCTTTCTGTTGTTGAACATTATCCATCTTATAGGAATACCCAGTACATCTAATCACTGTGGTTGACATTTGAGTTGTTTGTGCTTTGAAGCTATCACAAGTCAATCAACCCTGCCTCTAACTAACGCATCCTGCCCGAGCATCCCTGTGTCAGTCTCTGTGCACCTGGGCCTTCATTCTCTTAGGTGACCGTCTAGCAGCAGAGCAGTTGGATTGCAGATTAGCCATATGCTTGGCTGTTAAGAACCCGACAAACGTTTCCACTTCTCATTTCTACAGCTTTGCTGGAGTTCAGTCACTCTGCATCTTTACCATGGTGGGCTCCCCATGTGGGGTTAATGTAGATTTTCCTAATACTAAGGTTGTAGGAAGTGTTTCCATGTGCTTATTTAGCCTCTCTATAGTCCTTGGTGAAATAACTATTCAGTCTTTTCCCATTGCATGTGCTGGCGTTAACATCTTACTAAATTATTTATATGTTCTGTAATCAAGCTCTTTACATGTTCACCTTGCATTTTTAGGGGGGTATGTAAAAAGTAAATCTAAAAACAGTGTTGGTGTGTTCTTGGTATTTCTGTAAGTAATAAGTAGTTGGAAACAACTGAGTTATATGAGTTTAAATAAACTGACTTTTTGGGCAATGTTTGCTGCTGTTTGATTTCTTACAAAAAAAAAAAAAAAAAAAAAAAAAGCAGCATTTAAAAGTATTCAGTCTACCCAGACTTGTGTAAAGCTGAGTCTTAAGGCTGCCCATCCGTGGTATGCATCTGGTGCTGTATTGTAGCATGCTAATTGTAGATAATGTTCCCTTTTCTATACCTCACATGGTTTAAATAGACTTAACTCCAGAAGGAAATATGGTGGTATGTTTTTGTTAATAGTATCAATAATGTTGTTTGGAAATGATTAACAGGACTGGATATTAGCTCATTGGTAGAGTATTTTCCTAGCCAAATGCAAGTTCCTGAATTCTATCTCCAGCAATGCAAAAACAAAACATCCCAAGTCGACCTGTCCCCTGTAGGTAGTGTAAAGGTTACTGAACAGACATTGTGTACTTGATATTTGTGAACGTTGTGGTTATATTAGAGTGGTTCTTTGGGTGACACGTGAATTAAGGATATAGTTAATCTCACTGTCTGGTATGCTGCTTGTGGTATAATGCTTGGCCTGTTGCTCTGCCCTGTCCATAGGTTAAAGTGTTACGCAATCAACTGGTCCTTTTCCACAGTGCCGTTGCTGCCTACTTTGCTGGGAATCAGAAGCAGCTTGAACAGACACTTAAGCAGTTCCATGTCAAATTGAAAACCCCTGGAGTGGATGCCCCATCTTGGCTTGAAGAACAGTAAACTCACCTGGAAAAGAAGGAACGGTGTATTGTTAAACAACTAATGAACTAGTAAGAGTTAGTGTTGGGGAGGCAGTGAAGTGACCACCATTGTAGTGGCTCTTGCACAGATAGCTTTTATTTTTCTCTTTTCATACATAACAATTGAGCTGTTAAATTTGATGGGAAGGTAGGTGATTTTTATCTAAACATAATTTCTATAATTCTAAACATAATAATTTTCCTTTTTGAGAAATCCTTTTTGTATTGTGAGGGTTGATGGCTATTTCTGTAGTTTGAAATATTTAATATAGATTTGCACTGACAAGATAAAAATTCAAGGCTTTTTTTGGTCCCAGAAACTGAGGGCCAGCTGTAGTTTTCCAAGGAAGGTTTACGTGATTTGTATCAATGTCAGATATTTTATATATGAATATATTCAACATCTTTAAGAAGTTCATGTATTATCTTAAAGAAAAAAGAAACTATTTTGCAGAGTAAGTTTTATGGTGTCCTGCAGTGTCACACAAGAGACAGCTCGAATAAATGGTTGATTGGCCCATAGCTTGTTGCAGGTACATTTTAAAAATTAATCTGTAAAACTGTAATTTTGCTTAGATATTTTTTAAAGGCCCGGGAATCACACTGTCATAATTTTTATGACGTGTATAAACTTATGAATTTGACAGTTGTGTTAGCAATTTTGATTTATAATGAAATCTGCCTAAGAGGGGTAGGTTTGGGTTTTTTGTTTTTTTTTTTAACATGTGGACATAGAAATGGAAATTCTTAGCAGTTTCTAGAGTAAACATTTTTAGATTATAAAGCTAGTTTGGGAGTAAATTCTGTTTTGATAGAAGAGAATTTCCAGATTGTGTTCATTGGCTTCCATGTGTGACTATACCAGTTAAGCCTTAAATCACAGATACGTGCCTTCTCACATGCAGTAATTCTTACCCAACCATTGTACATACATGAAGAAACCTCTAAGGATAACATTTGATTCATTTGTAACGTTCGGGTTTTTTTTTTTTTTTTTTTTTTTTGTCCTCCTAAAACCACACTTGAAGTGGATGGTGAAACCAACTTTTGGATCTTTTGTTTGGTTTTTCTTGATTCCTCTTGAAGAAGGGGATGATGGGAGAATTTCCCCCACTTGGGTAATGAGAGGATTGAGTAACGTGTGTGGTGGTCATAGAAGGGAAATCGGTGCTGGGTCACTTGTGCAGCACTTCTGCTTGTATGTATGTGGTTGGCTCGTCTACTGTGTGGTTCCTCAGTGATGTAATCTTGTTTAAATGTAAAGTTCCCTTGATTTTGTCATACATATAAATGAGTATTTTCAGAGATGCCACTTGACCTGTTGTTTCTATTGTGTTGAAATGAAGTACTTAAAATTACTGTTATACGTGAACTTTGTAGACTGTATGATGTTACATATGTCCAATGCCTCTTAGCTGCCCTTTTTTATTAATATGCCTGTTTTGAGTGCTTAATACAGTGTAATGTGATTGTAAGTCGTGAGCCTATTTTAAATCATTCCCTCCTGTGTATGTGCACTCTGAGAGAGCTCATTTTATTCTTCCAGCAGAGTGACTTGTGATGGTTACTACATTCCCCAGAGTGTGCCTCTGCTGGGAATTCTGTCTTCTTATTAAAGTGTCTGCTGCAGTATCCAGTTGCCCTGGCCTTATAAATTTTAAATAAGAAGTAACCATTTGGAACTTGAAAGAATATACTTTTTTGCTGTTTTTTGGGGGGAAGGTGCTTCTATTGCTTACTCTGCCATGCTCTAAGTCATTGTTTCTTCTCAGTCTGAGTCTCTCAGGTGCTGCACACATCCAGTCTCACCAAGTTTCAACAGCAGTTGTAGTGAAGGAGCTAAATAGTAATAGACTCATGGATTAATGAATTGTTTTCAAAAAAGCTAAAAGTAACAATGATTTCTGAATAGTGAGCACATGGGCAAAAGAAGTTAACTTCATGGCAGACAGTGTTTTGTTCATTTTGTTTCAAAGGCAGTTCCTAGCAACTGTAGCAAAATGAAGTAGACTGTAGGAACTTCCTTGCCATCTGCAGGAGGTCACCTGACATACTGAAGTTAGGTGTCTAAGTTGGTGGGTTGTTAGTATGATAAACCCGGGTGTAATTATCCCTTGGTCAGCTCTGTTATTCTTAGGGTCTGTTTGTCAAAGAGAAGATAGGCCATCAGAATGCATACAGAGAAGGTGGCCATCAGGATGCATACACAGAAGATGGCCATCAGGGTGCATACACAGAAGATGGCCATCAGGATGCATACACAGAAGATAGGC
>JANHMN010000001.1:67418879-67480124 GCA_030674055.1 Rhabdomys pumilio
AATGCATACACAGAAGATGGCCATCAGGATGCATACACAGAAGATGGTTCTGGTTTGTTTTCAGGAGGAAATGTGCCCATTTCCAGAAGCATATGTAGAAACTGAACATACTCTTTAAAGCAAAAATGTAGAAAGTGAAATGATTCTTGAGTCAGCAGGAGTCACTTATAACGGGAGCTGCTGTCCAGACGATAAAGGATAAACAAAATCTGAGGTGTTTGGAGATGTGCCTCAGGACAGTGGGGAGAACTGGGGAGCATGGCCTTTCTCACACTGAAACGGAAATTATTCTGGGAAAACATACACTGAAGAAACTGGTTTGCTAAACTTTGTGCGCCCGCTAGCTAGCCAGTGAGTTTCCAGCTGATTCTTCTCTCTACTCCTCAGGTCAGGCTGAGTGCTGAGGCTTCAGGTGCACACTGCATTGGGCTTGTGCATCCAATACCCACTATGCCATCTCTCTGGCCTCTGTCTTTTAAATCAGAGTCTTTCAAAGACCCCAGATTTGCAGGAGCAGTCTGGTTAAGTCTAGACTTCTCACTCTGCCACCCCACCCCCCCAAATGTGTCAAAACCACATTGACTTTACCCGAGAGACTGGTGGTCCCAAGTATATCGGCAGATAAAATAAGGATACAGATCAAACATTTCCTGATAAATTATGACATCTAATTTAAAACAATTCTTTGGTATACATATAATTTTATACTTTATTGGAGACGGGTACAGATTGACATGGTAACGAGATGGGTGCACTTGCTCATCTTTAACAAAAAAAGCACGATATCCAGTGCTATGGAGTGGCATCTTCGTTTTGCAGAGCTGGTCAGGATTTTGATTTTCTAACCAATTCGGGTTTTTTTTTTTTTGGTTTTTTTGGTTTGGTTTGGTTTGGTTTTAGTTTTTTTGTTTTTTTGTTTTTTTTCGAGACAGGGTTTCTCTGTGTATCCCTGGCTGTCCTGGCACTCACTCTGTAGACCAGGCTGGCCTCAAACTCAGAAATCTGCCTGCCTCTGCTGGGACTAAAGGCGTGCGCCACCACCACCCAGCTCTAATCAATTGTTAACACCAAGAATACAGCTTTGTCTAAGTGTGTAGTATAAAATGACTGAAATGTGCTTAGAAACATTTCAGAAATTATGGGAAATGCTGTCCTAATAATCTCAAGCCGGAATTCATGTAATACTACTTTGCATGAGAATGCAAACAGCAGTTTTGTTTTAGTTGTTATTTTTCCTTCCTGGTGTTTTGGGACAGGGCTTGTGACGTCCTACGTGAACCTGCTGTGTAGTCAAGGATGGCTTTGAACCAAGTCTGCTTGTGCTTCTCTAGTGCAAGGATCATAGGCAAGCCCGACATCAAACAGCATTTCATTTGTATTAATGTTGGTTTTAGATTCAGCTATTTAATGACATGAGTGTTTTATTTACATGTGCATCTGTGCACTAAATGTGTACCTGATGGCCCAGAGTGTCAGAAAAGGTATGAATTCCCTGGATGTAAGGGATGGTTGTGAGCCATCGTGTGGATGCTGGGAACCCAACCCAAGTCATCTGGAAGAGCAGCAAGTGCTTTTTAAAGGCTGAGCTATGTCTTCAGCCCCCCAAACAGCAGTTATTAAAATCAAACATTCTAACACACTACAATCTAGGGGAAGATGGCTCATCTGGAAAAGTACTTGCTGCCAAGCCTGATGACCTGAGTTCACATAGTGTGTTAGGGTTTTATTGCTGTGAAGAGACACCATAACCATGGCAATTCTTACAAAAGAAAACATTTAATTTGGGGCTGGCTTAGAGTTTCCTAGGTTCAGTCCATTATCGGCATGGCAGCATGCAGGGCAGACATGGTGCTGGAGGAGCCAAGAGTTCTATATCTTAATCCACAGGCAGTAGAAGGATTCTGTGTGTCACACTGGGCGACCTTGAGCATAAGAAACCTCAAAGCCTACCCTGCAGTGACACAGTTCCTCCAACAAGGCCACATCTACTCCAACAAAGCCACACCTCCTAGTAGTGCCACCCCCTAGGGACCGAGCATTCAAACACAGGAGTCTATGGGGCTAAACCTATTCAAACCACCACATACATGATAGAAGGGGAGTCCTACAACTTGTGCTTTGACTTCCACACACAGGCATGTTCTTCTATAGACAGTCAGTCAGACAGTGGGGTAAGGGACTGGAGAGAGAGCTCAGCAAGTAAGAGTGCTGCTGTTCCAGAAGACCTGAATTCCGTTCCCAGCATCCATGTCAGGTTCTTGTAAACTGCCTATGCTAGTTCTAGGGGATCCAACTTTTTTTTTTTTTTTTTTTTTTTTTTTTTTGCCTCCAAAGGCACCCGCATAAATGAAACATACACTGATACACTCCTGTCTTCATGAGGGTATCTGTCGCTGCAGTGAGACACCATGACCAGAAAGCAAGTTGGGGATGAAAGGGTTTATTTCCTTTATACTTTCATATCATTGCTGTTCATCAATGATGGAAGTCGGGACAGGAAGCTGATGGCAGGAGATGGTGCAGTGGCCATGGAAGGGTGCTGCTTACCTGCTCAACCTGCTTTCTTAAAGATCTCCGAACCACAAGCCCAGGAATTGCGCCACCCACAACATGCTGCCCCCAATCACTGATTAAGGAAATGCCTTACAGCTGGATCTTATGGAGGCATTTTCTCAATTATGGGTTGATAATTCAGGTAACTCTAGTTTGTATGTCAAGCTGACATAAGACTATCGAGCACAATTCATACACATAAATTAAAAAAATTTAAATATATTTCTGATTGTCTTTTTTTAATTACAGGTGTTTATGTTGGTCTAGGGCTTTGTAGTTGTGAATTCACTGTTTTCTGGTCAAAGATGTAGTTCATTTTGCACTAGTTCCAAGCTTTTCTAAGGCCATGCAATCTTAATCTTATTACAGTGTCACAGGAGCTAATTATTTAAATAGAAAATGCAAACCACTTTCACTAAATTCTGCGTTCACACTTAAAGGTTTCCTGCTCAGCAGGTTTCCTTGCATAAATGCTGCTTCATGATAAACTGCCAAGTGGTCCACCCAGAAGGACTAGAAACAAAGGCTGCTCTTCAGGGTTATGTATAATAAGGAAGAACTATTTGTTACTCTGTTATCCGCACAGGGAAGGGAAATTAGTCTGAGAACTAGTCTGAAACTAGTCCGAGAACCCTAGCACCACTGCAGTTAAGTGTACTAATATATCATCATTGGAGCTGGGAATTTGGGTGACAAGTCGTGAAACTGACCACCAAAAGCAAAAACACTTAAAACTTCTGTTTGGTCCCAACATGCTTTTTGGGAAATACAGTCGTCTGTTAAAGACTTGAGCTTAAGTCTGTTCAAATGACCATGAATTGTTGAGTCACAAGAAAGATCTAAGAGCCAGGCAGTGGTGGTACACACAATTCCAGCTCTTGGGAGGCAGAAGCAGGTGGATCTCTGAGTTTGAGGCCGGCCTGGTCTACCAAGTGAGTTCCAGGGCAACCAGAGCCAGACAAAGAAACCCTATCTGGAAAAACAAAAACGAAAGGTCTAAGAGGAATAAGATACCTGCTTAGGAAATTAGGGAAATGCTCAGTCATAAAGTGCTTTCTGTGCAAGCATGAGGTCCAGAGTTTACATCCCCAGCTCCCACGTACAAGCCAGTCATGGGCCCATCTGCCTGTAACATCGAGTGCTAGGAGACTGGAGGCTGAAGCTTGCTGGCCACCGTTTTAGGTGAGTCAGCTCTGGGTTCAGTGAAAGAGCCTCTCAAAAGTCTAGGCCAAGCCACTGAGAGGACAGCAGACATCAACCTGGACCACACACACAATTAAAAACCTTTGCTGGTTCTAAAGGTGACTTTTGGTAACATTTTCTTATTGATCTGCTTCTGGCTTGCATGTGCACATGTGTTTGTGTAAATCATGTCATGGTAAAATGTGGGCTTAACCAGCATAGACAAACAGGAAAGTAAACCATGTCATATTCATGCTGTCTTGGAGCTTTGGTGTCTGAAGTGGCCACCAAAGGAACTACAGACCCTCACAGTGGTGAAAAGAAAAGTCACTTTGCTGGTTTCATAGAAGGGTCAGCAAGCAGTGAGGGAGGTAAAGGTGGTAAATGGTCCAGTTGAGCTACCTAAAAAGAGATGCAAAATAGTGACGGTTTTGAAGCGGAGTAATAAGAGAAATTATATATGCTACCTCACCTAAAATTTGTTTGTACATTGATTTATTTTGTGTGTGGACAGATGAGTGTCACAGCATGAGTGGAGGACAGTGGACAACTTGCAGGAGTTGGTTCTCCTGCCACGTAAGTTCCAGGACTCAAACTGAGGTTCCCAGGCTTGGCAGCAAACGCTCTTACCTGCTGAGCTATCTAGACAGCCCACTCACCACTCTACGTTTATTCTCCCATTGGAAAGATATATACACATATATGCATGCATATATACACATATATATGCACATATACATATATACATATTACATATATACACACATATTATCTATAGTTTGTATAGTAATTACAACTTTCCTTGAGAAATACGTACTTACTATGGCCAGAGACTGACCTCCTCAGACAGTCACGCATGCAATTTTGTTTACCTTGACTCTGTAGTCCATAGTTTTAAAAGCCAACCAGCTATATGAAACCTTGAGAAAACGGCTGAGTACTCTGAATGTGTTTTATGCATGAGAGATTCTACATGAAGTCTTTAGCTCTGCCGCTATGGGGGATACCGTTATTAGATGTGTGCCCAGAGCACACATGGAAGGAACATGAATTTTGCTTCTAAAGGGGTTAGTGGCAGCATATTGGTGCAAAACTGTACATGGGAGAAAGGAACAGGTCCTTTTTACTTGGTGTTTTGGGACAAGGGCTCGCTGTGTATCCCTGGCTGGCCAGGACTGAAGAGATCACGTCCATCTGCCTCCTGAGTGCTAAATTTAAAGGTATGCCCTTCGGTGCTAAGCAGGAAAAAGTTTCCTAAATAATGGCATAATGCTATTGGTGAGATAGATGGGTGGTGTATATGTGGGGTTTAATAATAGTAATCAACTTTTCTTAAAGTTTTCTTAATAAAATTAATGTTTAAGTGGAAATTTGTTCCAGAATGGCAGTAGGATTCTGTCAAGTCTTTCTTCTCCCACTAGGGTGGCAGTGGGCCTTTTTTTTTTTTTTTTTTTAAATATAGGCAATGGCACTTCTTGCTCCATACATAAAGATTCTAGAATGTGCGCCACCTACCCCAGCATGTGAAAGGAACAGCGATGACAGCAGCAGCCAGCTAAGGCACAGAATGTGTCCAGGAAATGAAACCGAGGCTTGGAAACACATTCCCTAAGCCAGGCATTCCCCCATCTCTCTCCTTGGCTCTTCTCTAACTAGCTCTTTGAAAGTTCAAGGGAAATAGACCCAAAACAAAGCTAACCTTATTTTAGCTGAATTAGAATGATTCCTTCTGTCTGGATTTTGTGCTCAGTGCTCATGAACAAGTGTATAGTATATATAGTACTTTTCTGCACTTTCTAGTTACTTAATATCTGGCTGACTGCTTAAAAATGGTTTATTCTTTTTTATCTAAAAAGGTACTCTTTTGAGGTAGCCAGGTTTTCTCTAACTCACACTAATAAACTAACAGCAGCTCGGCTGTATAAAGATAAATCATAGATATGTGTGTTCTCCCAGGTCCCCTCTTCCTTCAGTCCTCTCCCAGCTAAGACTAGAAAAAGACCCAGATGTCCTAGCTGGCTCATAGTCATAAAAGAAGCCACAGAAACCTAGGCAGTGTTTGGGCATGGAGGTCTAACCATGGCAATGGTTACTATAGAACCACAGTTTATCACGGGAGCTGTAAGTGTATGAGCTTAAACAGTCATAAGTATTTGCTGACCTTCATCTCCTGGTCCCACTAACACCCTGAAGAGGACCACATGGTTCCTGAATCACATGCCAGCAGGCTCTCCTTGGAGGACAGACTCCCACTCATTGTTGAGATTTCCTGTGTGGGGGTCTATAAAAACATAACCCAAGGGTCTGCTAGTGAGACAGTATGCTGCTGCTCGTCTGGATTTGACCCCAGGACAGCATCCCTACCCCCCTCATCTCTGTGTCTTTGTTTTTCAAAAAGACGGGATTTTCTCCGTGACTTTTAGTTGGCAGGTTTTTTTCTTTTTTTCCTTATTAAGCCAGCTGTAAAATAAAAGAAATTAGTTAGAAATAATATGAACAGCTCTTAATATGACAAAAGAAAACAAAGTCTTGGTGCACTGAGATGGTGCCTAAACTCACAAGGAGAGGAGGGAAAGTGCAGCGTTCAGGCTGGCAGCAGGCTCGGGCCCTAACTTGCCTCTTTGTCCTTTTAAAACAAAACCGCAGTGACATAATGGGCTGTTGTGCTGTGCTGGGGTTTTTGAGACTTCAGAGTCACTGTTTGTGCCCACGAGCAGAGCAATGAAAACAAGTCCTTTTCCCTTCAACACAAGTCATTGGAGTCCAGGCCACTTGAGACTTCCTTGCCAGCGACCTCCACAATGACCTTGGTTTATTCCAGGAAGAGCTGTGCCTCTTCAGTCCTTGGAGCTCGGTCTTTACTCTGAATTTCTGCTCACTGCTGGTGAACTGGGTTCACACAGCTAAGGAAGCATTCACAATTGCTAATCTGCTGACATTTCATTATTACAATATTTTCCTCCTCTCTCGTCCTCCTTGCAGCCTTAGCCCGGGCTTGTGGAAGCAGTTTGGCTCCAAGCTGTAAAGAGCCAGACAGCTGTCTTCTTCCCAAGGGCATACTTAAGTTGTCTTCAGTTGAAGTCGGGGTCGGGGTCCTCTCCTTCTGGTGTAACTAAAACAGTAGAGGCTCCACATGAAATGCTTTGATCCTCATTCTCTTTGCTGTGTTTTGGGGTTTTTTGGTTGGTTGGTTTTGTTTTTGTTTTTATTCCACCTGGGAAAAAAAAAAGTCCATCTTCATCACTCTCCTTCCCAAGCCCTGTGAGAGAGAGCTAGTGTTGTTTTTCAGTCCACCTGTGGGCTGCCTTGCTTTGGGTCAAGCACCGGCATGTCTTCTGAAATGTTAACCGGCCTGTGCAAGCCTATGTTTCTTCAGTTCACCATAAAATGTTATGATGCCTGACTGTTGCCTTCATGTTTTTATATCCTGCTTCAAAGAGCTTGCATCTATCTGATGGCTCCCTCCGTACTATAGAGGCCTGTGGAAGACAAGAACTGTGATCGTTTTGTAGCCTTCCCCGTGACTTGCATGTCAAAATGTGGTGGTCTGAGCAGAAAGGATTTCTATTACTAAGGCCTCTGGCCTTGAGTGACTGAAGACCCACTGGTGTCAGCAGGTGGTTGCAGGGAAGAGAAGGATCAATTCAGAGAACATATTTATGGTTGAGTATAGACGCTGCTAGCTAACCAGATAGGAAGTTTCAGTTCTGTGCTTGTGGATGTTGAGGGGAGGGGTGTATATTGCTCTTTGAAGCATGATCTGTGAACACTATCCCATCCTTGCTGCCCAACTGAAAACTTACATCAACCAGTTTTAGAGCACAATAATCCCTTTGTAGGCTTTCAAGCTTAACACTCACCCCGACTACCAGTCCACACAACATAGAATGCTTGCAGGCTTGACTCAAGTTTCGCCCAGTGACATTTTCAACAGCAGATTATGGCTGGAAACCTCTTGGGGACAGAGCAGAGAGGCTCACCTTCCCAGCGTTTTCAGGTTCTTATTGTCAGAAAAGGAATGCAGAAGTGAGACCAGGCAAAAATAACGGGAAACTTTATTACAGCGTGTAAGTACACACTAGAGGGACTTACTGTGGAGAGAGAGCAAGACAGAGAGAAAAAGAGAGACAGAGCCCTCTTCCCTGGGAATTTGGCTAGCTCATGTTAGGGGCAAACTTAAGAGAGGGAAGGATTCTGGATATTCTGTGGTGGGGTATCCTGGGAATAGATAGGGATTTTCCTAGAACAGAGTTTACTGACCTTCTCTAGCTTTTAACAGGAATTCCATGTGCTTGTCATGGTGTCAGACGAACGATGACAACAGACAACTCGGCTAAGTTAATACGGAGATTAATTAGGATAATGTACAGAACAGACCAGTTAGCTGTTGTCTTGGGCCCTGTTAGGTCCACTGGTTTGGGGTGGTCTTGTGTCTACTGCATGAGTGGCCACATAATGTCCTGTTGTAACAGCTTTCTAGAGCACAGGCCTCCAGCGGTCATGAAGACGGCCTTTCTCCTGTCTGACTAGCTCCCCTCAGCCCTAGGGTTGGGCAGTTGAAGTGGCAGAGTCATCTGAGACTTGTAGGTCTAGGGGTAGGTGGGCTGTTAGAAGATCCAGCCATTTACTGTCTGACCTCAGTTTCCATTTAGAGGCCAGCCCAAGTGCTTCCTTTTAGAAGAAAAAGAAATGAATACCCAGCCATCTAAGTGTGTGGATTATAAATACAGGCACATAGACTAGGGAACATGACTGTTTCAAGGTGATCCAGGTAGACCTCAGGAGCTATATAAATGGCTTTCTGGAGCTCAAAAATAGCTCTGAAAGATATGCCCTTTATTGCAGCTCAATGCAGAAGAAACTGGCTTTTCATGACAGGAGACACATCCAGAAATACCGAGTGTTTTTAAATAAAAGTCCTGTTGGTCTTCTCAATAGCTTCGGCTAAAAAGTCTAGATGCTAATAAAAACTGTGATGAGTCAGAATCTCCTCAGCTCCATTCTCCCTCGATGCCCAATCCCTGCTCCAGCTTTCCCAGCTGACGGATTCATTTAGATACATCTATCCCACCTCTATAAATAGCAAGGGTCCCTGGGCTACCAGGCAGTCCTATAGACCCTGGACCACGAGCATGGAGAACCCAGGGTCCCCGTTCCCCGAGCTCCTTTAGGTGAGACCTAGTTATGCCCAGTAGACAAAACAGCCACTCTCAGAAACTGGTGTCCTTACAGACAGAAGCCATGGTGCTTATAAAAGAAAGAAGGGTTAAGTTGGAAACCACAAATCCTTATGGTGGGGAATTTGGGCCTGGGGTGGAGGTGTGGACACCTCCCACTGTCTTCTGCTGCCTTTAGAGTCCCTTTAAAGCTGTAAATGTTTATGATCCCAAATTTTGGTTAAGTAGGAATTTACAGTAGCTTGCAATTTTCCTGGGAAGAGAAATTGCAGTGTGTGTGTGTGAGTGTGTGTGTGTGTGTGTGTGTGTGTGTTGCTATTTCCAGCATAAAAATGAATTTATGTGTAGGTAGGCTTGCCCTGAATATATTGCCCTCCCTCTTGTAAAGAAGACATCCAGAGTAACCATGTCCAGTCACCCTACAGGAAGCGTGGCTATTCAAAACTCTAAATTCATTTACCTGTGCCTTCTACAAAGGGCTAGAGTGTCTTGAGGAACTGAAGAAACTCTGCAGCCTTTCAAGAAAAAAAAAAAAAAGTGAAGTAGTGCGATCTTCTCTGTAGCCCAGGCCTGAGCCGTCATCCACAGGAGAGTCCGTTGTACAAATGAGTTTTACTTATTAGCTAATAAACAGTTTAATAGCTACCGCACAGAAGTTGATTGTATGTAGAAAACACTACATACAAGAGATTTATGTTTTCGATTCATCCTAAGATACCGATTGTCAAGTATTTAGTACCCCATTTCTTCAGAAGGAAGCCAGTAAGAAAAGGATGAAAGAAAACACCTAGCTTTAACCCCAACAGACCCAGCTCCCTTTCAACATTAGTCTGACCTGGCTTACAAAACTGTGTAAACACGAGCTAATTAGAACCCTGAGCATTTCAGAGGATTTCTTTTTGTGCCCCATGTCAAGCTAAACTTGACCAATAATATCCGCAACAAAACACTCTCTGTACTCACTCAGGAAAATAGTTACAGCTACTTCTCTATGTCCACTTGAGAAGTGTGAGGATTCTGGTTAGGACCTAGGCTTCATGGAGCCTTGGGGTCCATTGCAAACACTGCCAAAATCAAGCCAAGCCAAAACAAAACATGTATTATTGTGGGCTGGTCTTATTATTGCCTATCAGAGCCTAGTATGATTATTGAGCCTGCTTGTTAAAAACAGACTGCAAAAGCATTATCTTCCAAGCTTTCCCCAGACTAAGTATACTCTTGATTCCCAGGGGCATAAAGGGGCTTTTTTTTTTTTTTATAAGTTACTAAGTCAACAATTGATTCTTTCTCCTACCTTTATACCTCCTACAAAGTCTTCACATGGCATCCCCACAGGAAAACACACGCACACTTGCTGATTCCTTGCTTTGTTTGGGAACTGCTTATACGATTAGAGTTATGGCTTCGAATTACTCTGTTTGTTCTTCTAGCTTCTTGGAAGGGTAAACAACTTGAAAGGCTGAAGCCAGTAGCAGAATAAACAAGCATTTGAGCGTTCTAACTTTATCCAGGCCCTCGCGCTTGTTTTAGAGAAGGGAAGAAATGCTGGACTGTTAGAACACATTTCACCTTTGTGTGTTCTGCTCCAAGTTGGAATGTGCTGTCTCAGCCAGTGTGTTCTAAACACTGAACTGGGGATAAACTAAACAGCAGGTATAGTGAAGACCTCTGAGGAGATTAAGTGTTTAATACTGTCTCCCTCTCCTTTTGTCTCTTCTTCTGTGCTCACCTTCCAGAATACATTCTCTCTCTCTCTCTCTCTCTCTCTCTCTCTCTCACACACACACACACACACACACACAAACCCTGAAGCGGGAAAGTGGACAATTTGCTTTACAGGCAGGCAGGGACAAGGGTCCTCAGATATCTTATTACCCCATACCTATGTTGAGTAAGAGTTATTTTTAATCTCTTGACCCTTACCTCAGACAAACAGCCACAGTTACTGACAAGTACCTGTGCAATCTCAGGGGAGAAGACGTTGTTGATGCTGCCATGGATATCAAGAGAGAAAGCACTTACTAGAGAACACATTTGGAAATTGTTACTTAGCATCTGACCAAAGAAAGTTCAACCCTCTTAATGATCAGAGCCCAGTCAATGTTTACTAAAGGTAAAGGCAACTTACTATTTAAATTCTGTAGCCTGGGAAAATGAATTGGCATTTTTCCCGTTTAAAAAAAAAAACTTGAGTGGAACATGGCTCAGTGGTTAAAGGTGCTTGCCACCAAGGTTGTGACTCAATTCCATCCCTAGAACCCACGGGGCAGGAGAAGAAAGCTGGCTTCTATCACATGCACACCATGGCACATGAATGCACACACATACACACACACACACACACACACACACACACACACACACACACGGACTTGTGCACATCATATGCCTTAATTGGAACAAAAATGGGGTGAATCTCACAAAACTTGTTTGGAATATTATAAGACTATGGCATTTGCATTTTTTCCAGTAAGTGTTTAAGTCAAGTTTGCACCCAGACTGATAGCCACAATCGAAGGTTTCATTTGTTGTGTGACTTCCACCCTTTAGAGGAAAACTATGCCAGTCCCTCTTAACAGTGGCAACTGCTAGGTAGCTTCATAAACCTTTCCTTTATCTGACAGACTGTTTTACTATAGAACTGGCCATTTCTTTCTTTCTGCAGTTCCAGACCTTAAGAGGCAAAGCTAAACACCAAGCAAGTGGCCCCATCAGGTGTATCTTTTACGAAGAATAAAGATGAAAAGACAGCTCAGCAAACACCAGCCTATTATAAACATAGGAGGAGGAATGAAGGGAGGGGGACGGGAAGAGGGGTTCAAAGTGAGATTGTTGCTTCAGACGTGTGCCTGGGGGAATGACTTCAGTGTGTCCTTGGACCTGTGGAGTCAGCACATAGGCTAAATCTACTCCTTTAGCAAATAAGTCTGCTTCATAACGATGAAGTGTGCTTTAGAATGGATGCCGAAATGGACTCATGCCAATGTGAAGGTTCTGTCCAGCCAGTGGCTCCTCATGACAGATTAAACACTATTTCTAAGGGGGGAGATGTCTCGGAAATGGAAGCCAACAAGAAAGAAAATGCATTTGGTGACAGGAATGGAGCTTTCTGAATAGACTATTCTGGAAGAGGGCAGAGCAAGCTGCACAGAGAGCAGGAAAAGCAGATATGTCCCAAAGGACATTCTGCTGGCTTTGGGTGGTGCCCTAGCCATGCTAAGGAACTAACATACTTTGAGTGTCTGCTTGGGAAGAGGCTGGGGGAACTGCCCTCCATTCGCTCGCCAGTGGCGGCAGCAGCGGCTGCCACCTTGCAGTCATGAATCTGGTCCCCAAGCTGACTTCAGGCACACTGCTTTAGGAGCCTTCTGAGCCTTCCCTGCAGGCTGGTTGGCACATTTTCCTATTGTAGATGAAGCAAAGCTCTTTGCTGGTCACAGCGAACCTAGGGGAGGTGTGGACAGCATATGAATATATTGCTTCCTAGACTGGAGAGCTCTGCATTGCTTTCTTCCGGAGCTTTCAGACCATCCACTGTGCAAAAGGAAATCAAGTCGAAATAAATAAGATCTATCCTGAGGGGCCTCACCACAAAGCTGCTTGTAAGAAGGGGAGGCGGAGATGACACAGGGTGCCCCTGCCTCATCGACTGAAGGCCACATCTATGTATACATGACCCAAAGAAGTACACAGACCAATGTGGAAAAGCCTTAAGATTGACCTGTTTGTACAATAAACAGTCCCGGAAGCCGTTTCTGTGTGGATGAATTTGGTGAAGAGGAAGACTAAGCTTTGGGACTTAGGTGCCCAGTTACACTTCCCTAAGGTGAAAATCAAAATGGAAGATTGGTGGGTGATCCATAGTGAGACACAGGGTGTCCCACATGTGGTGGCAGTAGATGAGCACCTGACTCTAGAGTTAGTATGGTGGCAGTAGGACTTGAACTTCCCAAGCCAGCCATTGGGGAAAGGAGAGAGGGATGAAGGATGGTTTGAGGGGAAGGTGAGCTGACTTCCAGGCATTGAGTCTGGACTTATGTCACCATCAGGTTGGATGTGGATCTGAGTCGCTGGCCTAACTGAAGACAATTGGCCCTCATTTTTCTAGACCCCTTCCAAAGGATGGAAATCCAAGGCCATGTGTATTTGTTTGTACTGCTTCTCTTCCAAAAAGGCACCCAAATTAAAATCAGAAGCAATCCCCATGGGATTATAATGGACAATAGATCAAGGGTTGTAAGAGCCTTGTAACTGCACTCAGAGGAAAAGAAGGGTTGGTCACCAGGGAAGGCCAGAGACTAGAGGGAAGGCCTGTGGGCCGGACCAACGTTGGAGATCAAAGGCCAGAGGAGGAGGATGGGCCACTGGGCTTGGCTCCTCCGAAGTGGCTTTTTTCTTCTTAAAAATCTCACCATGTTGCCAAGGTTGGCTTCTAATTCCTAGGCTATAATTTTCCATTTGCCTCAGCTCCTGGAGTATTGGGGCCACAGACAGGAGCTGAAAGGGTCTGGTGTTTCAGCACATGCTTCCTACAGAGACAGGCCATGCAGGGCTTGGAACAATGGAGGGAAGAGATCAACCTCAGACTAAAGAAGGGGGAAAGGGGCTGGCTTGCTGACTCATGCAGATCTCTGTGAGTTGGAGGACAGCCTGGTCTAATGAGTGAGTTCAAGGACATCTCCGCCTAGAGAGGGAGATCCTGTTCCAACAAACCAAAACTAATATACAATAAAATAAAAAAGGAAAGAACAAGCTCCCACTTAATATTCATCACTCTCTTGCCTGGGTACCAATCAATATTCATTGGAACTAACGTGTGTTTTCAGCCTGAGACCAGCCTTGATATGTTCAGCGTTTGTGGGTTGTGTTAAATCGTGAACTACATTAATGGCCAAAGAACCATCAAGAAGTCCAAGAAATAGGCTGCCTCAGTTTTGGGGTCTTGGATACTGGGCTGGCTTGGACAAATATTTTCTCTTTTCCTATGCAAGGCTTGCAGAAAGAGGCGAGGAATTATGTCGGAGTCCAGGACCTGAGGACCTGGTGGAGTCGCTGGAGTCCTCAGGCCCCAGAGCTTGGGAAAGGAAAGCTCTGGTCGGTTATCTGGGCGCACCCAGAGAAGGGTAGGATGACTTCATTCCCACAGAGGGCGCTTCCCACCCCGGCAGCTGAGGTGCCAGCAGCCGGTTTGTCCAGGATAAGTTTTCTTGGACTACTCACTTCGCTCTCTGCCTGGCATCGTCGCAAGTCACTTTAAAAAAAAATGTGATTAGACTGACTTCCCTGTTTCCTTCAGTGAGTGGGCGGGCTCTTCCCAGTTCCCAGACAGAGCTCCTTCATTCAGCTAGGTCGGCCAGACTTTTTTTTTTCTTTAATAAAGCTGAAAAGTTTGTTACCATCATTGAAACAAAAGAAAATAAAGGAGAGGGAAAGGGAAGGGAGGGAGGGGGAGGAAAGTGTGGGAAGGCGAGTGGGAGAAGACTTGGCGTGCTCCACATTGGATCTGACCTCCAGATCGCTCTGGACCTCCTGAGAAGCGCTAAGCTGAAAAAAAAAAAAAAAAAAAAAAAAAAAGCTACTGTGGAGTGGAGCGCGAGGTATGTAAGTGTGTGTGTCTGTGTGTGTCTGTGTGTGTGTGTGTGTGACAGAGACAGAGAGACACAGAGGTACATGCGTGCCTACGAATGTGCGTGGGGTGTTAGTGCGTGTGCGCGGGGTAGGGTGTCCAGGAGACTGCCGCAGAGGTTCCTTTTGTGGAAGGCAGTGTCCTGCTCAGTAGCGACTGTGGCGCCTCCCCCTCGCCCCATTAGGACACCAAGGCTCATCTTTTCCCTGCAGCAATTTCCATCTCCCTCTGTGGTTGCCGGCCCAGCCCCGCGCTGGTCTTCAGGTGCCAGGAGCAGCGTGCAGGGCGGCGGCTTTCGAGTCTCGGGAGCCCGGAGCCGACGAGGACGAGCGCAGTGGCGGTGCTGTTAGTGTTGAAGGGGGAGCGAAGGAGGCAGCCGAGCAGGAAAGGGCGTGCTGTCCTCTGCGGCCGGCTGGAGGAGCAGCCGGGCAGGCAGCATTGTTACCTGCAGCGGCCCCGCCCCTCCGCACCGCCCTGCCCCCTCACCATCGCTGGCCTGCAGTCCTGCGGAGAGACGGCGGCGCCGGGACAGCGGGCGGAGGCTGCGCGGGCGCCGGGAGCGGGGGCGCGGTGAGTGCGGGACGACGGGAGCTGGAGCCGGGGCTGCGGGGCTGGGTTCGGGGATGCTGGGCTGAGCGGCGGCGCGGGGAGGATTCGGGTAAGCGCGAGTTCTGTTCCCGGGTCCCGGGACCTGATCCTGGAGCGCAGGCCCTGTGCCCCGAGG
The DNA here is from genome assembly GCA_030674055.1 of Rhabdomys pumilio. Classification (NCBI taxonomy): domain Eukaryota; kingdom Metazoa; phylum Chordata; class Mammalia; order Rodentia; family Muridae; genus Rhabdomys; species Rhabdomys pumilio. Next base: position 67,434,142 of record JANHMN010000001.1, read on the forward strand.
CGCATACTCACGAGACTGGCCCGGCATCGGACCCTGAGCTCGGAGTGGCGCTGTCCGCCGGTAGGACCTCGGAGGTTTGGTCAGCATTCGTGGCACTTATGCGGGTCGCGCAGGTCACAGAGCCCCTCTCAACGAGGACTCGCCCTTGCCACAGTGATGTGGGGGTAGGCTTCCCATGACTGCACACCTCCCTGGAAGTTCACCTCCGAAGTGGCGTCGAGCGCTTGTGGAGTGGCGGGCTGGCAGTCACTCATGGTCTCCGAGAGTGATGGTTCCCGAGCGTGCCAGGTCTCTGTATCCAGAGACTCCTTTTTACGTTTCTGTCGCGGGCTCATTCCCTCTCCCTTGGTGCAAAGCCGCAGTGCGGCCGAGAGCCCTTCTCCCTGGAGCCCGCGCTGGGGACCACAGGGTGTCGCCGCAGCGGTAGTCCAAGCGGCTGGCGGCTACGGTTCCAAGAACCATGAGCTCTATAGAGAAGTGGGACCCTGGTTTGGGCGGGGAAGCCTAGACAGGACGAGCCACCCCGGGTCCGTTCGGCACAGAAGGAGCCCCAGGGGTTTCGCAGCTGGCCTCTGGTGGCCTCTGAGCTGGTCCGGGACTGGGGAGTGTCGGCACTCCTGGAAGCGGAGGGTCGATCCTATCCCGGGAGGGCTGTCCCTACTGTCCCCGCTAGGGATCCTGCGCGGCGCGTGTGGGCGTCTCTTTGCCTCGACGCGCGCCTTCCCGGCCCAGATAAGGCGGCCTCTGAGCTAGTGCGGGGACCGCCCATTCGGAGCTCACTTGCTGTCGGAGGATCCTGGGCTGCGCGGCTGCGGGAAGCTGGTGGCCTTGGGGAGGCTTGGGCTAACCGCAGCGGGAGCCGGAGGAGCCAAGGGCCTTTTGGTGAGTGGATCCGCCACAGTGAGGGGCTAGAGACCAAAAGAGGTGGTGGGCAAGACTTGGGAAATAACTGAGTTCATTCTGACTGAAAAGAAAACGCGTTCTGGGTGCTCCCTCCCTACCCTGTTCCGGGAGAGTTTCACAAAGACCTGGAGCTAGTATTTAAAGAAATTCTGCTTTGAGTTGGACACTCTGCAGGCACTGTCTCTGGTCCTCGGTTGTCTCCCTGGAGCCTCTGTTCTTCCAGGGAGCATCCTTCTGCGCTCCTGGGCCTATTCTTCCTGGTTTGGGAACTGGGAGAGAAGAAACTGGAAACGTGCGTTTAGAAACAGGCAGCTGTGAATGTTTGTTTATGTGACGTGACAGATTAAACCCGCCGCCGTGGGTTCTCTAGGCCGGCTGAAGTGCCAAGTCAGACTGTTCTGCTCGCAAACTGTGTGTGTTTCTTGATCAAGAAAGGGTTTGAAAAGACAGGTTGAGGTGGAGGGATGTTCCCTAAGGAGTGAATAGAGAGACGAGAACGGTATTTAAGAAAGGCAGAAACTTTCCCCAGCCCCGTCCCTCTTTTACCAACTAAGAAATACTGTGTATGTAGCTTAGCCTTTTCCAGTCCTCAGTTCATCAGGTGAACGGCTGCATTTCCAGCTCAGGCTCATCCGTGACACATGTCAGGAGGCAAGAGGAAAGCCATCTGGCTCTGTATCACTCTTTATTATTGTTGAACAGAGCGGTGCAGACCCTCCTTTGAGAAAGGAGGTTAGAGCTAGGAGCCAGACAGCTCTTCCAGGAACTCTTCGGAACATTTTTACTCTAACCCTGTGTTGGCTGATCATAGGCTGGCGGTTAAGTTCCTGATCAGTAAGCATCCCTTACTGAAACCTGAGTTAAAAGATGCTCAACTGAGCAGCAGCGTCCCCAGGGGGAGAGGCAGTAACCCCACCTCTGATGAACCACGGTTATCACTCAGCAGACTTGAAGATGGGTTCTGTCTTCAGAAAGCCTATTGGTGACAGCTCTGCATTTAACAGCCTCCTCGCTGTAGGGGGTGTTAAATACAAGCCTGCCTCTGTTTGTCTTGGGGAGATTGATGGGATAGTTGACGGTTCCCAGACAGAATCAGGGCTGACCCCATTGTCCCTGCTGCCAACTGCCAACTGTGAGAAGCAGGGGACAGTGTCATGTGTTTGCATCACCTGCATTTCTCCTTGTGTCTTCGAGTTGCACGGTGCCATTCCTATTGTGGACAGTATGGAAGAATGCTTTCTTCGAGTCCTCGACTTTAATACCACATGTGACTGGAAAGAGATGAGATGCCATCTATGCCCTTCTTTCTTACCACCTCTTTAACATTAGTAATCCTGCCTAGTGTTAGTAGAAAGAATGCACTGCTTAAGTGACGGGAATAAAAGCACTAGCATGCAGCTCACCGTGTTGCTGGTGAACTGACTCACTAGGTGCTGTTGGAGCTAGGATATTTGACCATTATGGCAGGGGGTTGCCAGAGAAAGGGGCCAGGGCCAGGGAGGTACATTTCCCCCTTTGTTCCTTTTAACTTCTTAAAGTGACATTCTTCTCTCAGGCTGGACAATAGTCATAGAATCATAACAGTACAAGTTCATGTGTCCTTTAACTTTTGCAAGCTTTTATCTGGTACCTCCACTGTGCACAGCACAGTACTTAAAAACCAAAGTCTTAGTCCTTTCGGGCATAGGTTTCAGAAGACAGTGACTGGGGATATCATACTACCTTTGACGACTCAGCTTCTTCATTTGGTCTTTCTACATACACACTGAGTGGTTTAGTGCTATGCCTATAAGTAACTGATACAGAATGAATTATTGCTTCCCAGACCAGACAGTTTTTTGGTTTACCCTCTTTTCTATCCCTCCGGTGCTGGGGATCCAGTTCAGGGATTTGAGGTAGAGGACTTGCCTGGCATTCGTGAGGCTTCTGTGTTCAATCTCCATCACTGGGGTGGGGGCAGGGTAGGGATGATATAGAAATACATCAGTATCTATGGGACCGGAAGTGATTTGGAGAATTAGAAATTTTAAAAAGGGTTCCTTTATGCACAGAAGTATATAAAATATGTGAGAGTAAACTGCCAAAATTACCTGTACAGTCTTGAAATAAGAGTTCAAATGTAACTATAAACTGTAATTGACAGTGAGTCATGCGGGCTTTAGGGGTGCCAGCTACGAAGACAGCCTGGTTATGCCCCTAATGATAATTATGAAAACTCCTTCTAAAAGCCAGTTTCATCTCTAGTGAACTAGAAATCAGCTTAGAGACGTACTTATAACTTAACTGATGTAGAAGTTACCTAGTGGTGACATCTGAATGTACCGATGCCATTGAATTATACATGTAAAATCATGACAATGATTTTCAGTTTTTGTTTGTGTTTTGTTTTTCGAGACAGGGTTTCTCTGTATAGCCCTGAATGTCCTGGAACTCACTCTGTAGACCAGGCTGGCCTTGAACTCAGAAATCCGCCTGCCTCTGCCTCCCAAATGCTGGGATTAAAGGTGTGTACCACCACTGCCCAGCTAAGAATGATTTTTTTTAAGTGTCAAATTAATAGTTGGAAATGTCATTTTTCTGTTCAACACTTAAATTGTCAGAGGATGAATATGTACCTTAGTAGTAGAACACATCTTGGGCATGTGGGTTGAATGCCCAGTTCCAAAGTAAATGAAGACAGGGCTATATGATGAGCAGCTGAGGAGGGTTGCCTAGCTGGCATGCATAAGGGCCTGGGTTCAATCCCCAACACCACCAATTAAACAAACCTTGGACTGTTAACTATTTCATAAAAAATATTTGTCCTACATGTGGTCACTGAATTTTTTTATTCGTTTGTTCTTTTTGAGACAGGGTTTCTTTGTGTAGGACTGGCTGCCCTAGACTCCATTAGTAGACTAGGCTGGCCTCAAACTCACAGAGAATTGCCTGTTTCTGCCTCCTGAGTGTTGAGATTAAAGGTGTTTGCCACCATTCCCGGCCTGGTGGCCACTGAATATTAAAAAAGAAAAAAAAAATCTCACAATTCATCGACTTTGGCAGCAAAGTGAAGATATTACATGTATTTCTAGCAGCCAGAACTTTGGCATTTCATCTATAAATTCAAGACTTGTTTTCTTTTAAAAGATTTTTTTAACTATGTGTATGAGTGTCTATATGTATTCTTGAGTGCAGATGCTTTTGGAGGCCCGAGTGTCAGATGGACTCCTGGAGCTGGAGTTACAGGTAGTTTCAAGCCTTCTGACATGGCACTAAGTCTGGAAGGAACAGTATTCACTTTTAGCCACTGAGCTGTCAGTGCAGAGCCCCTCCCCCAGATGTTTTTAAGTCAAATGTAGTTTGTGAAGATAAAGGGAAACTGCACATATGAGCTATTATTATTAGGAATAGTTAACTACATTCCTGTTTTGGCACATTTTTCTTACACAAGCCCATGGAAAAGGTGTTCTCCGGTTTCATAGATGAAACATGCTGAAATTGAAGTGAGGTCATCCACCCTGCTCCGATTGCAGCTCGAGGAAGTGGCAGAGCTGAGCTCTAGGGGGAAATGTTTCTGAACTGCACTCTTCCTCCCAGGAAGTCCTGCCAGTCGTGTGTGCAGTGCTTCATGATGTCTGAATTAATGATATCAGGCCGTTCACGTCTGGCTAACCCAGTGTTGTGGGATCCACTCGTGACTGCAAGTTGAGGCCCTAACAGCAATGACATGAGTGGATAATTAGAGCCAGAAAAGTCATGTCACACCCTGGAACACTATTAATGCCTTCTGTGGGTTCCTTTCACTCCCTTGCTCACCTGGCTCCTTATGAGAAGAAATAAAGTTATATTGATTGTGCTTTGAATTGGGTTAGTAATAACCAGTACACAGCCAGAACCAAACACATGTAGGTCCATGGACACACAAATCTTCAAGACAAGTGAGTTGTACGTATGAGGGCTAGACGTGTGGTGAGCTTGCCAAGGCAGTGTGTCCTTGTACATCTCCTTCACTAACAGTGTCACAGAAGCAGAAGAGAGGTAGGTGACAAGTTTCAGGCCTCTGAAGAGTGCCTTTTCTAGAATCCAAGGTGGCAGCATCTGAAGGGGTGATGGAATCGTGTAATGTACTATGATTTTGTAGAGAAAAGGGAAGTCTAGTACGGTGATGTAACATGTCTGGCACCCATTCCTCTGGTTGGGGGAAGCACGTTACCCTGTGGAACGGGAACATGGTGACCCTGGCTCCAGGGAACCAAGCTGGGCCATTCTTGTCTTCTGTAAGTGCCCTATCTGCTCCCTTCAACATGGAAGAGGCCTTTTGACCCAGTGATCGGTGAAAACATGTCCAGACTGGAGAAAGGCAGGGTCACTAAGCACCTAACGCTTCAACAATTTGGGCGGTTTCCCCAAGGTGTACATCGTCCAAGAAAGCCAGGAAGTTCTTGGTGAACAAGTAGTTTATTCATAAAGGGAACGCTCCTAAAACTCTAGCAGGCACTGCTTCATTGATTAATGGGAGATTTCCAAATTGGTTTCACTGCTGATTCGTTGGCAGGTTTGTTTTTTTTTTTTCCAGTAGCAAAATGTGGTTTGGATTGAGAACGATCTGTGTTCGTTACGGTGTGCTTTGAGATGTCCTATTGACCCAAATATTTGGGGCCAGCCGACCCTGGCCTCTGAAGGAAAAGCTAGTGTGAGAACGTTTACCAGCACTGACTTTAGGCTTGTTCCATCTTTGCAGGTCTGGAAGCTGACATGCAGCATGGTTGCCTTCTCTTCAGGCAGCAGACTTACGAGCCAAGAAGTACGACTAGAGTTTGATGTTTGTGTCTGCTTCTCCAAGGTTAAGGAATTAGCTCCTTAGAAGGCAACAGTACTATGCATGTTATGAATTGTGTCTCCCTGGCCAGTGATAAAGAAAATGGGACTCTTGCCACAGCAGCTGCATTCATGACTGGGCAGACGTCACCCTCTGCATCTCCTCCACCTCCTCCTCCACCGCCTCCACCTCCACCTTGTCCACATTCAGGGGAGGGCTTTCCCCCCTCCCCTCCTCCTCCTCTGCCACCTCCACTTCCTGGGGGACCTCCTGTCCCCCCTCCTCCTCCTCCAGGACTACCCCCAGTTTCTTACCTGAATGGCTACAGTTCCCTGGGTAAGAAGAAACGAATGCGAAGCTTTTTCTGGAAAACCATTCCAGAGGAGCAAGTTCGAGGCAAGACCAACATCTGGACCTTAGCAGCCAAACAACAGCATCACTACCAGATCGACAAGAAGACCATTGAAGAGCTTTTTGGGCAACAAGAAGACACTTCCAAGGCTTCTCTCCCCAAGAGAGGAGGAGCTTTGAATTCGTCCTTCAGAGATGCCCGGGAAGAGGTAAGACTGCAGGATGGCGTGAGAGAATGGGAGGCGCGGAGGCCTGTGGTCATGGTGCTCTGTGTTGGCAGTTCGAGTTTCAGATCATTTGATAAATTTCACTGGGAAATGAGAGCATGCAAGCTAGATTGTGCTCTGGAAGCCACAGAAAGGGCCCACAGGATGAGCTGGGGCTGAGCAGTCAAAGTGTAGGAAGTATTCGTGCAGGATCCTCCCAGGCATCCCCATGGATTATGACCTCATACAGAGAACACATAAGTTGGGGCCTTAAGTTGGCTCTGGCCTCTCAGCACCACCCTGTTACTAGCGAATCTGCTGTCGTTTTCTCAGGGAGAGAAGTTCAGCTGAAACCTAGGTTTTGTTGTCTCCCCTGGGACAGAAGGCTGAGCCCCAGAACCCTGCTATCAGGGAAGAGCTGCAGCCATCTGGGATCAAATGCCTTTTGTTAAGAGACATAAGTACAAGACTGATTTGGGATTCCTTCCCCTCCAGTGTGCCCTCAGCATGTGTTTTGAAATGGCCTACATGCCTCAGATCTCTGAATTAAGTCACCGCTTTTGTGGAGATGGATTTCTAAAGAGCCAAACCGTCAAGCTATTTTCAGACAGATTTTATATGAAGCCTGTTTCCAGTTAACACTAAATGTGTTACTTTGAAGGAGGAAAACAGTTGTTCAATTACCAAACACATATACAACTCTACGTGAATCCTTTGGGTTTTTGTTTGTTTGTTTGTTTGTTTGTTTTTTGTTTTTAATCTGTTGTAATGGAGCAGAGAAAATAGGTCATTGATGGAGCTGCCTAGATAAGAAAGTGGGCAGGGCCCTGGGGTGAAGTATTTGCTCCATGCATTATTGAATTCTTTAGCCAACAGTATTGACCTCTTTTCCAGCCTCAGGAACATGTTAACTACTTCCACCAGGCACCTCAAGTGCCCTCCTGAAATTACTAGGCACATTCTTAGGAAATACAGGGACCACAGTTGTGACAAATGAACTGTGAAGTGACTTGGAAAAGGGAGTCATTTGGAGAAGCTACCGAATCCTTAACTACTGGTCACAGGCTTTTCTGTCTGTCCCTTCATTTGGTCAGATGTCCTTTTAGTACTGGAAGAGACTCTGTCATTTCCTTAATGCCCTGGCCTTGGACCAGCTCCCAACAGGATGTCTGATTGAGCAGCAGGTCACATCTCACCCTTGTCCCCTGATTCTCCCTGTTAGGATGATTGAACAGGTGTGTGTAGACATGGGGCATATGTCTCAGAGAAACATCTAGAACAAGAATAAAAAGAGGTTCATCTTAGTATGCCCCTGGGGAGACATCCCTCAGCTGAGAGAAGTAGCTGCCTATAGAAGTTGGGAAAATGTAAGGGTGTTAAGAACCACTTAGTGCTTTCCAGTTGAAAGCTGGAGAGCAGGCTGGCGCCCCTGAGAGACGAAGCCAGCAGGCAGGGCTGTGAATTGTTCTCAGTCATAACAGAAACAGAAGAATCCCTATCTGGGCCAGATCCAAAGTTCAGGAGAGAATGTCTCTCTGTCTAACTTCTTCCATCCCTGCAGCCTAGATCATAGACTTTTATGGTTTTTTTTTTCTTTAACTTCCTTTTTAAAAGAGTTATTTTAAAATAGTATGAGTGTTATTTTGAGTTGAGGGGTGCTCATATGCTACAGTGTGTGGGTGGGGGGTCAGAAGGCCTCTCTGTTAGTTCTTGCCTTTTATCTTCGTTGAGACAGGGTCTCTCTTATTTACCACAGCCTTAACCACAACCTAATGCCAGCCGAGGTGGCCCATAAAGCTTCCAGAGATTTCCCTGTCTCAGCTTCCCACCTTCACGCAGGAGTGCTGGCATTGGAAACTTGTGGTACTGCTGTACTGTTTTCTGTATGGATTCTGAGGATGATCAAGATGGCGGATGGTCAGGTCATCTTGCTTGTTTGGCAAACACTTTACCCGATGAGCTATCTCCCTAGCTCTAAAGAATTAGTTTTAATTTTGTAAAAGATCTATTCATTTGATTTTTATGTATGTGAGGGCTTTGCTCACATGCGTGTCTGTGTACCACGTGTGTACAGTGCCCTTGGAAGAAGGCATTGGAAGAAACTGGAGTTAACAGATGGTTATGAGCCATTGTGTGGGTGCTCACCAAACCTGGGTCCTCTATATGAGCAGCAAGTGCCCCTAACCACTGAACTATCTCTTTAGCCCATGTTGTTGCTGTTGTTTAGATGCTGAGAATGGAATCCAGGGCATTGCATATGTGAGGCAAGTGTTCTAATATTGAGCTGAACCTCCAACCCTAAATGTATATACTTCAATGTAAATTACATATAAAATGTTCTACCTTAATGGTTTCTAGTGCATCCATATTGAGGTGCAAAGACCACCATTCATCTCCAGAGTTCTTTCACCCTGCAAAACAAGGACTTCCCATTCCCCCTCCCTCTGGCCCTTGGCAGGTCCATTTTTCTTTCTGTCTCTGTGAATTTTATTACTCCAGGAACCCCATTTGTCTTTTCACGGCTGATTTATTCCTCTTCACCTGATGTCCTCGAGGTTCATCCAAGCTGTAGCATGTGTCAGAGACAAATCCCCACAAGATTCCTCTGTGTTCTTATACCACGTTTTGCTATCAACCCCTCCGTCTTTAGATAGTTGGGCTGCCTTTACCGTTTACGAATGATACTGCTGTGAGCCCAGGGCAGAGGTAGTACTTTTAGCATATATGGGTCTGACTCCAAAAGATAGCATGTTAACAAGTTAACATGGCCAAGCCAACCCGTCAGCTCTCCACTATGCAGGAATAAGGAGTTTAGATTGGTCCTCTGAAGTTCATGCCAGTTGACATTGCCACCTAAGAGATTATTGGGGGCTATTATTTATTTTCTACGTTACCTTCAGCATGGCCGCAAGTATTAGAAGTGTCTTTCTTGTGGAAATAGCCTGGTGTGTGCCGTTTTCTTTCCTGAGTGGAACTTCTACAGGAGCTATAGTTCAGCAGGGCTACTCTCTGACAAAGATCAGCCATAAATCTTCCAGCTCACCCTGCAGTGAGTGGAGTCCAGGGTCCAAAGCAATAGTCCTCAGCCTCTGTCCGGGTGCCCTGGAGAACATGCTGAACAGTGTTCTTCGGACGGCCTGCTCCTGAACCCAGACAACAGACCGTAATCCTGGAAGTTCAGACGTGCAGTGGAGCAGGTTGGGTCCCTTGTCATATAATAACCTTCCATAGAAATTGCTTGATACTATATGATTGGCTTTTTGTTCTAAAGGGCTTATAGCACGTTACTAGAAAGTTCCATTGTGCTCCAGAGGAAGAATTTGCTGGAGGGTAGGGAAGATGTTGGTTTCGGAATGCCAGGCATAGAAAGAGCAGCACTTAAAATAGTAAATTGGGGGAAGGAGGTTATGAAACGCTACCGTCCTTGTATCCTTGTTACTGAAAATTAACTTGGGAGATCACAGATGTGATGGTGTCATAGTAATTAAGCAATAATAAAGCAATTGGAGATATACTGATATAGGCTGGGCTCCTAATAAAGGGTTCAGCTCAGACTTCCTTTCACAGGCCACTGATGCCATCCAAGAGATATTGTCAGGTTCCTTCCCATCCACCACAGATGTCTCCAGTCCTTAACACTAGAGTTAGTTGTCTCTGTCTCCAAAATACTGGCCTTAGTTGAATTTCTGTCTCCCTTTATAATCTGAGCAATTCTTTTAAACCTATTTTATATTTTTAATGTTTATCTATTTACCACATGTGTTTGCTTGTTGTGTGTGTGCACCACACACATAAAGGAGCACTCAGAGGCCGGAAGAGGGATTCAGACCCCTGTGGGTGCTGGGAACTGAGCCTGGGTCCTCTGCTAGAGCAGTAAGTGCTCTTAACCACCGAGCCATCTCTTTAGCCCCCTTGCGTGACTCTTAAGGGTAACAATATGGTTTATGATTTGTCAAGTTGGTGAATTCTAAAGAAAACGAAAGGAGGAACAAACAGAACAGACCCAGGGTGACGGATCCATTTTCCTAGGTGAAGATCAGAATGGGGCTCGACAGCTGTCATTCACCGTGGTGACTGTGAGTGAATATTGACACAGTATAGATGGTGGACCGGAAGAGGAGGATGGGAGTGAGAGGAAGGGGGGAAGAGGAGGAGCTAGGAGCAGGAAGGGAGGCTACAAGAATGATGGCTCTTTCTGGATCTGTGAGCAACACTGCTTCATCCTCCCACGCTCTCATTTGGGAAGCAGTCACTCCCCTGTAATCACAATTACATTCCCATTATGACCTGACGTTCTGGGACGTGCTCACAATCCAGAACTGTAAAACCAGATAGTGTGCCGATTAAAACAATACACATACTTCAGGTTTCTCCCTCCCCCCCTCATAAAACAAGGGGTTCCAATAGATAGCCAACCAAAGCTAAAACAATGGAAAACTGTCGGAGACCAAAGTGACATGAAGCCTGTACTGAAAGGAAAAAGATTTAAAATTATTTTGCTTTTTAGGTTTTAAATAGGGTGAAAGTAGCCACTGGTTCAGGTAACCAACATATGTAAGGACGCCCCCTTTGACAAGGTGAAGTGAAAGTGGTTTTCAGGGTTGAGACCTGGCTCAACAGGAGACAGCTTACTTAGCAACACTCAGGCCAGCATTCAACACCAGCACCAGGAAATCAAAACCCCAAACCACAAAACCCAAAACACACCAGCAAGGAAACACACCAAGTGAGTTAAAGGTTTATTCCTTCCACCTTGAAAGCATACTAAATGAAATAATTCCACCACGCAGGGGAATGCTAGTTCTGCCTATAAGAGGGACCTAAAGGCTTGGAGAGATAGGTTAGTCAATAAAGTGCTTGCCTCAAAAGCACGAGGACCTGAGTTCAAGCCCCAGGACCCACATGAAGATGCAGAGTGTGGTGGTATATGCTCGTGATCCTAACACTGGGGAGGTGGAGACAGTTGGATCTCTGGGGCTCACAGGCTTGTCAGTCTAGCCTAACTGGTGACTTCTAGGCCAGTGACAGACTGAGTCTCAAAGGAGGTGAGCAGTATTCCTACTAATGACTCAGACAGTTGTTTTCTGGTCTACACATGTGCATACCAGTGCACATAAACACACACACACACACACACACACACACACACACACACACAACTTAAAAAAATAGAAAAGAGGATGCAAATCTCATGGAGATAGAAAGTACCAGACAGGGCCATTGGCCAGGGTGGGCCGTGGTAACTACAGTTTAATGAATTTAGGGCTTCAGTCTTGCAAGGTGTGAACACTTTGGAGCTGGATGGCATCATGGTACCATGTGGATACACATAATGCCACCAAGTTGTACACCAGAGATGGTCCCAATACTATGTATAGCTTCCTACAATTGAAACTTCTTCTTGTGAAGGATATGGGAGGCAGGCTTTGTCAGATTGATGCTATGGAAGAGTGTAAGAACTGTAGGGCTGGGGGGCGGGTAGCACAGTTGTAGGCTCTTGTCTTGAATGACATGCCAGGCCTTGGTTCTTCCCCTATAGAGAGAATGGGGATAAGGAGAGACCTTGACACGGAGCTCAGGAGCAAGGTGACAATGGTCATGGCTGGGCTGGCACATCCTGGATTTGGCACTTTGTCTGCTCTGACTTCACTTTTACAGCTTACTGGGTCTTTTGTCAAATGCCACTGTGTGTGCGAGGTTCCAGCACACCAAGGCCAGTCCTAAAGGGCTTTGCCGCCGAAACACTAGCTCTGCGGCAGCCAGAGTTTGGGAAGTGAGATAAGCTTCTTACATGGGCAGTGATAACCCTCTTTTGAAGGGCTTTAACAAATACCTTTATAGCTGTTATAAGGATCCCGTTTGATAAGCAGGAGAATCAGTCACTAGGTAAATCTGAGGGTGCCAGAGAGCAGGCTCTGTCCTTAAATGCTATCGTTGGTCTCTTGTTTCTTGTTTGGGTGAAGTGCTGGCCTTTTGTTTTCTTGGTAAGCTGATCAGTCATGACCAGCCCAGGCTTTTCCTTAGGGACTGGCTGGCTGGGACCAATTTAAGAAACTGCTTGGGCTGTGAGGATATCTCCTGCAAGCTAGAGCTGCCCTTGACTTTAAGCATGTTGGCTACCCCTTTGAGGGGCTTGAGCTCCTGGAGGCTGGTCTATCTAATGAAACTATGATGTAACCTGGCATCCCACACTACCAACTCCAGGGATGCCGCTCGGCTTGGCCAGACTGTGATTGGATGCTTTTCACAGACCTGTCCCTGTTTCTGGATAGACCTCCCCACCTTGGTGTAGGAGGAAGCTACATTTACTGATTCCATGGGAGACCCACCAGTGCTAAACTCACAGAAACCAGATGGGGGAAGAATCAGAGAGAAGCAGGCTAACACTCTGTGCCAACACTGCTTTGGGGGAAGCCACAAGATGACACTTCTGAGGCAGTTTCCTTATCTGTCAAATAGGGATAATGAGAGTAATTTCTCCTTGCTTTCCAGCAGTGGTGGCTGTGGACCTTTGCCAAGTATTCAGAGCCCCAGAGGGTGGAAGGGTGAACAGGATGAGGGTGGAGTTGGAAGTGGGGGTTGGGGGGAAGGATGCTCCAGTCCGGGATTAATCACAACAAGAGGTGGCAATTTAGTGAGAGAATTATACAACAGGCTTGTTTCCATTCTAGGTAGACATTGGATACAACTGTATCAGTGAGCCTGTTCCTACTTGCGGCCTTTTAATTTACAAGTTTTAATGAGCAGTTTTCTGACTTAATAAATTGAGATTCCCTGTCCCAGTGGGAGTGTTTCTCCTAAGAGTGTTAAGTTTCACAGGCTTTATTTCCCTCTCTTTTTCTTCCTTCCCACTGAACTTGAACTGAAGTCCCCCGTAGGATTCCTGTACGCAGGGTGCCCTCTCAGCCTGGAAGCTTATTTTATAGCTGGCAGGTGATTGTGTTAACATCAAATAAACCCATAGGTTAGTAAATAATGAGATTGTTTAAGATTAGTCTTCAAAAGGAGACAACTATACCTTGTAAAAATTTAACCTTATAGCCAGGAAGTGACATTAACGGTCTTGCTGTTGCTTACAAACTTGAGTTGACCCAGAGATGGAGAATTTGGTCTGAAACCTGATTCCCTTTTGTTCTGGATGAGTCTCTGTTGGTCTCTATTTCACCAAGCCTCTCTTTACCAAAAGACAAATGAGAAAGAGAGGAGGAGTTTTCAGTCATCTTCCATCCCCTGAATTCCGCAGGCAAAGATAACTTCTCAGCAAACTCCTACAGGTTCTAATCTATCGTTTAATAAAATCTTTTAAAATTATTGTTTCTGAAAAACTTGCTACAGCCCAATCCAGGTTTTGATGGTACAAATAGGATAGTTATATTAACGTCTGTTAAATCAAAAGATGCCATATAATACCAGGCCTGGTGGTGCACACCTTTAATCCGGGCAGGTAGATCTCTGGAATTTTGTGAGTAGCCTAGTCTACATAGTAAAGCCATATAATATAAAGTACCTTCTAGCTCAGAGACAGGAAAAAATGTAAGGGAAAATGTATGAATCTGAGACTTTCTGGCGAAAGAAGAATGTTTTTAAAATTTTTTTGGCAAACAAAATGTAGAATTTTTTTTTTTGAGACAGTCTCTGACTGGCCTTGAACTTCTGATAACTCTCCTGCCCCAACCTCGTGAGCCATAAGATTATAGGCACCTACCACAGGTGGCTACGATACTTCCTTACTTTCTCCTAAATGGGTGATTTATGTTGTCAATCAGCCCTGGGCCCGACCTCAGCAGAGTTGTCCCTGTATTCCGCCATTTCAGTTCTTGTATGATAAGTACGGGCTGCATGTAAAAGAAATCTTAAATTAAATTAAGATGTTATCTGTTTGGATGTACATACTATTGTAGTAAACATGCATCTGTGTATCGGTTTTGGACTAGAACTCAGGGCCTTGCACTTGCCAGATAAGTGCTCTACCACTGAACTACCCAGTTCCAGAATGAATTGGGGGTGGAGGGTGGTGTGGTTATTGTCATATAAACCAGGCTTGTCTCCAACTCACTCTGGAGCTTAGGCTAGCCTTGAACTGCCTCTCTCCTCTGTCTTTTATGCTAGGATGACAGTGTGTGCCTCCACAGCCAGTGCTGTGTGTCATTTTTACTTCTAGGGAAGGACAGTAAAAATGTTCATAAAACCATATTAGGAACGTGTGTTAATTGCCATATTTACATATTAGAGATCGTTCCCTTGTGCACCAGTATTATACTTCGACAAGATTTTACCTTTCTTGTTTTCTCCAGCTGCTTTTATTTATTTATTTATGTTTATTTAATTATTTTGTTGTTTTGAGACAGGGTCTCTCTGTGTGGCCCTGGCTATAATATACTAGTATTCACTATGTAGACCAGATTGACCTGGAACTCACAGAGATCCATCTGCCTCTGCCTCCCAAGCACTCAGATTAAAGGTGTGTGCCACACCCTGCCTGGACTGAGCTGTCTTTATTTACATTTAAAACATCTTATGGTCTGTTTCTTTCTAGATTGCCGTCTTGGATGCAAAGCGAAGTATGAACATTGGCATATTTCTTAAGCAGTTTAAAAAGTAAGATTTTTGCATGTGTCTGGAATTGTAGCTACCTTCGTGCTATAAGGGTGTGACTGAGCTGAAATTCAGATTATAATCTTAGCTAGGGACATTCCGTCCTCCTCTATGTCCGTCCGAGATATGTAGCTCTGTGGCCTATAAGTGTCTGTCTTTGCAGTGAGCTCACAAGCTGGAAATGAGGAATAAAGGCCCAGCAGTGTTCATTGGAGGCCTGTATATCAAGACAGTGTGTGTGTGTGTGTGTGTGTGTGTGTGTGTGTGTGTGTGTGATTCCTTGACCATTTCATATCCACATATACAGGGTTTCGGGAATTTGATCCCTCAGTACTCTCATCCCTGCTGCCCCTGAAAATGTTCTCCCTAATAAGCTCACAAGTACAGTTCTATTTTGTTGTTGTTGTTCACTACTGAGTTTAATTATGGTTGCTTACATGAGCCCAGGGGTCATTTACAGGGACACAGGCAAGCTATCAGTGGCTGTACCACTGAGGAAAACAGCACCAGCCCCAGGCATGAGGCCTTGTGAGCCCCTCATCAGGGAAAATTTTCACTTATCCTCTGCTAAAGATCCCAGTGGTTGGTGCTGTCTCCCTGGGATTCCCAGGGCCTTTTTCTGGAAGAGGGAGCCTTAGAGTGGTTTTCAGTAGTGGCACTGGTTGGTCCTCTGGATGAGGAAGAAGCAGGCCGAAGAGAGGGAGGGGGCGGCAGTGGGGAGGGGGGTGTGATTTAGTTTTTATTGGCTCCCTTCCCTGTTGGCACTGCAGACAGTGAATGCAATTCCCTATCTTTTCAAGGTCTCCTCAGTCCATCGTAGAGGATATCCATCAAGGAAAGAGTGAGCATTACGGATCAGAGACGCTTCGAGAAATCCTTAAGCTTTTGCCAGAGTCGGAAGAGGTAAGGAGCTCGGCACGCTGAGTTTGGGTATTTGGAGTGGGGTGCAAAGGTATATGTTCTACTGAGTGTTAAAGGCCCTGTACGAAGGGTACTGTCCTTCCCCAGATCAGAAAGGTCTCATGTCAAAGTAGAAGGTGACACACACACAGTGTGATAGAAAGAGCCAGGCTTATAGATTCAGTGTCTGTTCACATGGAGCGGCAGTGCCGCCAGACTGAGGGCAAGGTTCTGAGCACCTGCGAACTTTAGATTCCTCTCCTGTAAAATGAGGACAATAGCCCTTACCTCATCGGCTCCCAAGATGACTAAGCCCTGCTTAAACAGCCAGCATGGTACCTGGCACACGGGAGCTCAATAAATTTCAGGGTTTTTTTTTCCCATCATCTTAACATTTGACCTTTGCTTAGAGTGAACCCAGGTTATAACACCTACACCTTGGGGTATTTTGTTTGTTTGTTCTTTTGGTTTTTTTTTGTGTTTGTTTGTTTCAAAAAGGAAAAGAAAAGCAGTTTTGGATAAAGATACTGTAACTGTCAGTGAGTATTAGTATACATAGGGCGTTTGTGTAACTGACTAAAAGGGAGGACTTGCTGTGGTCACAGAAAGTACTGTGCTAGGAAGGTATTGGTTTTCTTTAGACCAGATTAGTTATTGGGTAGTTAAGAGCTACCCAAGAGAATAGCAATTTAAAACTTTACAAAATATATTTCTTAGTGTGTGTGTTGGGGTTGAGTGAGTTGATACAGTGCTCCATTGGAGGGCAGAGGGCAGCTTTGTGGACCCAAAGGGTCAGACTCAGCCCACACACACCTGACTTAAAGGCTAGAAAGAACCCTTACTCACAGAGCCAAACCCCTGGGCCTAGGTGCTAAAACAGGAATTGTTAAAGCCATCCACAAATGTGACAATAGCAACCCTTATTTCTGAAGAAAGACTCAAGAAGAAATTATGCACGTCCATATACTTATAATCACTAAATTAAAATAGCGTATGACTTTGTATAAGATTTTATTTCTGTAAATAAAAGTAAAAAGAGACAATTTCTAGGTAGACCGTAAGAGTGGCTGAGGTGTGGGTCAGATGTCTGAGGCGCTGGTAGATCCCTAGCTATGTATGAAAAACAAACAAAGAGGTAAGCGTCTCACAAACCCTCTTTTCAGAAAATCCTGTGGGCTCCTCTTGTGAACCGCTCCCCCTCCCCACATCATTTATGGAAGTTGACTCTAATGCCATTAACAGGAGGCATAGAATTTTTTCTTTTATGTGGACTGGATATTAGTGGGTAACTGGAGACTCTGGTTATAGTCATAGATATCTGATAATAGGACACACTCTCTCTGCTCCAGATTTTGTTTACAAATGAAGTGTAATTCACTTAAGCCCAGATTAATTAATGGCATTTATTAATGTAATTGAAGCGTCTTAAAGAACAACGGTCCTTTCTCTTTTTTCCTGTATGAAGAATGAGGGTTTCAGAATCTCTGCTAGCATAAGTAGGATCTAACTAATTTGCATTTAAAAAGATAATTTGCTTTCAGCTCGGGGATGTAGCTCAGAGTGCCTCCCTAACATGGATGCAGCCCTGGATTTCAGTGGGTGTGAAACTATTCCTGCATGGCCTCTTTCCTGACCCTCCCTAGGGTTGTTCTGAGTGCCCAGCCCAACTGAACTCCCAATTTTTAAAAAGAGATTATCAAATTTGACAGTGTGTATGCAAGTACTCACAAGGCTCCTCGTGGTAAACTGAGGCACAAGAGAGGCTGCCAGCTTCTCGCTGTGACTAGCTGGGGGACACAGTTTTATTAATATTTGTATTTTTCATGTCCAGTTCAAAAATGATTAGAAAACACGGAGGAGTTTTTCCCAAAGAGCAAATAGCTGTCAAAGTGTCTCTAGTTTAAAGATCCTTTTTCTCTTGAGTTTTGTGGGATATCACTGGAACGGAGATTGTACAGGAGTGGGGGTGGGGCAAGTGAGGAAGAAGCACCTGAGAGCTAACCTGGTCTCCCAGGTTCCCCCAGCTCCAGTTATTGAGCTAATTGCAAAGAAGCCTGGGATAGGACCCCCTGAAGTGCCTTTGTATCCCCTGACTGCAGGCCAGAGCACACAGACACACCCCTGTGCAGGGTCACCCTCCATCTAATTGTCTAATCATATAACAGGCCTGTCCCTCATCTTGTTTACATTACTGACTCTTGGTGGCAGCTCACCACACACTCCATGCTCAGCTTCAGCAGAAACACCCACCAGGCCACCCCTGCTGGAGCTGCCGGGTGTCAGTGCTGTCCAAGGGGCTGCAGGGGAAACAGAAGCTGCCTTAAGAATGCTATGGCCTGTGGTACTCTCTAGACTCTAAGAGCCCCAGTGATCTATGATGGAGGTGAATGGATACGCTAAGGACATGGAGGTGCCTGGGCCAAGTGAGAGGGGTTTAGGAACATGGCAGAGATACACGAACAAATGCTTAAGTGGACTGGAATGTAACACAGTTCTTAGTTTTAACACAGGAAAGGACTAGACTTCTCCAGAAGTCCTCCTATGCCAGGCACTAGACGGGACAAAATGAAATTCTGTAGTGCCGTATTTACAGCACTTATCCAGTGACTACACAGAGAAAGTCCATCAGTCACAGAGGTGATTATTCTGTAGCCTTTTCTTCATCTGCCCTTCACGGGAACATTAGGAGATTCACCTTATTTGCAAATAGCATCGGCTCTCACATGTTAGACGGTGCCTCAGGATTGCCAGGTGGTACAAGAGGGATGGACTTGAACCCTAGTTTCTTTGACCCTGAGCAGTTCTTTCTGTTGCCCTCTGCTACCTTTCCTTGGAGGAAGGAAGGGCAAAGGTTGTCAAAACGGTGTGCCTCACACCACGTGGTCTGGCAGCCTGCCATCACCTCTGCTATCTCAGCCACTGGTGTGAGCAAGTGTCATTCGAGCCCTCCTGTAACCTTATCAGCATGCTGACAAATATGAGCGGAAACAGCCGTTTTAGCTCCTGCCCATCTCCTCAGCTGACAGGCTAGCCAAAGCCAAGGTTAATTTGTCATCAGGAATTTCTCTGCCCTTCACCACTTATCCTTTCTGTGGCCTGTTTGTTCATCTTTCTTCCAGTATGTAGTTAACCCATGCAGAGGAAGAACTTCACCCCCCCTCCCAAAAGTTTGAGGTGTGTTTTTTGTCTCCCATGTCAGGGATGAGGGCGAGGAGAGGCTGGGGTCTCCGCCCAGCCTGGTCAGGGGCTTGGGTCTCCGCCCAGCCTGGTCAGGGGCCGGGGTCGCCGCCCAGCCTGGCCAGCCTTGTTTTGGCTGTGGCCACTGCTTCATTGACCATCTCAGTGTCTTCAGTACACAGCTGGAAGGTGCTAGTTGAGTCGCCTGCTCTGGTCTTTGGTGGCCACTCCCCCTACCCCACACTGAGGAAGAAACCCTGGACTTCCTGAATGCTGGAGCAGTCCTTGGTCACTGAGCACACCCTCTGCCCTAGCTTTTTAGTTGCTTGGCCTCTGCCTCTTCTGTAGGTAGCATGTTTTGTAGGAAGTCCTGCCTCCCTGAGGCTGTGCCAGTAGAATGGGGCAGGAGGAGGAGGCTGCCATTCAGCCTTGTGAATCTTAAGAGCATGTTCTGGCTTTTACAACACACAACAGGGCACAACAGGGATCATAAATAAGAGGCCCTTGGCTCAACCAAGCAAAAGTATGCCTAACAGTGTTTAAGGCGTGATCTTTTTTTGGTAATGACAAGAATGCATAATAATTACAGTTTGCTCACCTCTGCTCTTGCCTCTCCACCACTGGGAAGGCACCGTAATCCCTCTTAATGAATACAAGGCTTGCTGGGAACTAACATGAAGAACTATATATACAACATTTAAATTTCTGCCTTCCATTTCCTTTCCCTTAAGATCTATAAACAGTCTGGGCCTTCTGCATAACTGAAGGAGATTAATTCTTGCGCTGTCACAGTTTAGCATATATTTAGTAGAAGTACTTCAAGTTTACTTAGAATGACCCATTCTTGTGCTTCCCCCTGAAATTTGTGCCGTTTTCCTAAGCTTTGCACACAGTGAGCAGAGGGTCTTCTAAAAGGTTCAGCCTCACTCTGCCCCTGCCCATATATAGTGAACTGTTCATTCAACTCTGCTCCAGGAGGAATCAGAATCCAGCCTAGGGCTGTCTCCGCTCACAAGCCAGGCGCTAGCTGGGTTTGAGCTAAACCGGAAATGTTCAGTGTCCATATGTAGCAAGGTTTAAAAATGGTAAATTCACTTTGCAGCTTTCTGCAACTGGGGCAAATGAAGTTTTATACATGGCTGTTTTCTGCTCTAACCAAAAAACAAGCAAAGAGCAACAACAGACAAAACCAAAAAGCATTCTGGGTGTAGTTTGGTAGCAGAACATTTGCATAGCAAACATGAGGCCCTGGCCTCATCCCAGCCCTGCAAAATGAAACAGGTGAGAAAAGCCACCTTGAAAGATCCAGCACTGGGTTCCTGGTGCCGCAAGGTCAGGCTACAGTTCCCATTGCTTCAAAGAGCTTGAAATCATGTTGCCAACAATAATCCAGGGAGTGGAAGAGAACACACTTGGCCGGAGCTTTGTGAAGAGTACTATGTCCGGGTGGGTGGCTCCATGGCAGATCTGGTGTGAAGCATTACAAGCCCCTGGGATGAGTATCCAGAGTTAAGATGAAGGAAAAATGTAAACTGGTCAGTACTTCCTCTCAACAGTTAGCTGCAAGCATGGGTATCGTCTGTCACTCACGAGGCTAAGGTGCTACTCACCATAAAGACTCTTAAGAGTGTCCTTAGAAGTGACTTTACTCTTAGCTTGGTCTTGTTTTCTATATGGAGAAGGCAGGACTTTTCTGGCTGATCAGTTTGAGAGCTGTGGATCTCAGCTTTCGGGTTCTTTTGCTGTATGCCCACGCCAGAACTCTTTACTACGGGAGGTGGATGTATGTGTGTCTAAAAACCTTCGTTTAGGTTTTTTTTTAATAACCTGTTCATAGTGGATATGTAAAAATAACTAAAATAAGGAGCTAGTGAAAAGAAAAGCCACTGGTGGGCATTGCCACTTATTTTACCTTAAGTATCTCACGTTAGATTAAGAGCATTACTGGTTCATATTAATGGGATTCTGTATCATGTGCATAACAGAAAGCGCTGATCAAGTTCAGCTCCCTTCATCCATGTCCTCCCTTCCCTGGATGAGCTTACTAATTTCCATCCTACAGTCAAGGCATTTCTTAGCCTCTGTGTAGGACACACAGGATCCAGCGCGTGTCATTCAGCGGCAGGCTTACTCCATTTACCGTAACGCTGTCTGTTTCCATTCATTCTGTTATAAAAAACACTTGTCTACAGATGAGTGGCACCCGGCTAAGTATAACTCTGTAGGTTCTTTTTCTATTGCCTGCTGATCGGCATCTAGGCCTGTTTTATAGCTTAACTACATCACAGGCAGACATCTTAACAGCTATTGTTAAGCTGAAGCTTTTTTCCTTCTAACTACCTGCTGGAGATCCAACCTGTACTCACTCCAGTAGTGTAGACCAGGCTGGGTTGTAGCCCACTGGAAGAGCATGGGTTCCCATGTCCAGGCCCTGGGTTCTATCCTCCAACACTGGAGGCGGGGGATGAGGAGGAGCCAGGAAAGAGGACATGAATCTATAATCCTAGCATTCAGAAGGCTGAGGAGAGAACATCAAAAGTTTGAGGTTAGCTTAGGTTAAATAGCAAAACCCTACATAAAAAGAACACACCAAAACAATCGTCGCTTACATCCACAGCCTGTTGCTTTGTTCTGAAAGACATTAAGTAAAGTTGGGGGGTGGGGTGGGGAAAATGAGTTTATTTAGTTCAACCACGAAAAGAAAAAAAAACAAAACTGATTTTTCTCCCCAGTGGTGCCCAAGGCACTCTTGACTTTATAGAAAGCCACAAGACAGAAAATGTGTGGATTTAACTGGGAGCATTACCCGCCCTTTCCTCAGGGAAGGCAGGGTTGCCTCCTTGTTTTTACTAGGCTGTGTTCATTCTCTTGGTGTGGAAGTCACTAGTGTGCCTTTAGAATTTAGAAAATCTCCTCCATCACTCCACTGGGTTCTCCTTCAGCATGAGCCACAGCATCTAGCACCAAGCATCTAGCACCAAGCATCTAGCACCTAGCATCTAGCACCTAGCAGGGCTGTAACTGACTTTAATGCTACAGTTTTATTTTCTTGTTATTTTTAAGCTATTCACTTTGATCAAAGCCATGGTGAAAAAAAAAAAAAAAAAGGCACTGTCTAGTGGTTTCTCCATGAGCTGAGCCCCAGGACACAGCATTTACCAGTCCAACAGTATCCTGGGCCTGGGATTCCAGGATAGAATGCTTGGCTCGTCTGCTCAGGGTCCTAGGCTCATCCCCAGATATAAAGATGGATAAACAAGCAAGCAAACAAATAACACAGTTGTTGTGGATTTCCCCTTCTTTCTCTTAGAACTACATTTTTTTAAAAATTTGTATTTCTCAGTGAAACATTACTGTCTTCTAAGTATTCTAAGATGAAATATAAAGTAATCTTAAATTTTAATCAGTGATTTGGGGTTTTTTGTCCCCTCCCCTTTTCTTTTATCTTTTAGGTAAAGAGATTAAAGACATTCAGCGGTGATGTGTCCAAGCTTTCGCTGGCAGATTCCTTTCTGTACTGCTTGATTCAGGTGCCAAAGTAAGGACATAGTCCCTGGTCGCTGTTCCCTGTGGAGCGGGGTTGCTGCTGACTTTAATGCTACAGCTTTGTTTTCTTACTGTGTTTTAGCTATTCACTTCGGATCGAAGCCATGGTGCTAAAAAAAGAATTCTTGCCATCTTGCTCTTCTCTGTACAAGGACATAACGATTCTGAGAGCTGCCACGAAAGGTAATTGGATATGTGTTTTCCACAGCTAGTTAGCTTTTGTCAATTCTGATGGCTGTTTATCTTTTAAAAAAAAAAAAATTCAGAAATGGAAAGTCCCACTTTCGGATCACCTAAAAAGGAGGCCAGCATAAGTCGAGATGAGCAGTTCAAGTAATGAACATTAATTTGCATATTATCTTTCCATGGAAGAAAGTTTCTTTCATCTCAGGCTTCAGAGTAAACTTTGCAAGTCACAGCCTGTCTTGCTTCTCGGCATGGTTAACTTTCCGTGGTATGTGTGTGGTAGATGGTATGTAGTGTGTGCAGGGTGAATGTGTGTATGTGATGTCTGTGGTATGTGGTATGGTGTGTTTTGTGGATATGTTATAAAGGTATTTGCATTATGCGTATGTGTGGTGTTTGTGGTATGTAGTATGTGTTGTGTATGTGTGTGGAGCTTGGTATGTAGTATGAGGGGTTTTGGTGAGTGTATATAGTGTGTGCATGTGTGTGGCACATGTAGGCACTAAGCCTGTGTGTCCTGGTCTGTCTACATCTTCCTTTCTCTGGCCTCTGTTGACTGGGACTGATCTTCCAGAAGCAGGCAGGCCTCCGTTCCAGGCTGCACAGACGCACGCACTCAGCACTGTACCTTTTTCTGCCAGGGCTTCTGAGTTCTCTATTCTGTGGTTTCTCCTACCTTCCGTCTCTCTGGACTCCAGCACCTGAAGGTCTGTTAAGTCTGAGATAGGTCAGCTGATTCTTCCACCTCTTGTAACAGCTAAACTCTTGTCCAACCTCCTCTGTCCTTCTCTGCCTCCTAGGACTGAGGACTTCAGAGCCAGCCTGGCTCCCTCACAGTTACCTCTCTGTTTTCTTTTTTGGAACTGTTTATTCCTATTTGATATTCCTGCTCGCTGGCTTCTGCCCGTGCTGAGAGGACAGCTTTCCCTCTAGCCCACCACGTTTTCTTCACGTAGAGCAGCACCAAAAATGAAAAGGACATTTTCCTTCTTCCAATATGGAGGCCTCTTGTAGTCCTTCCCGTGCTGAGGCTATTTGTTGCAGAAACGGTGAAAGGACTGAGCTTCCTGTTCACACAGCCATGGGCGAGCTTGTTTTGGTATTGAGCAATATAAATTTGTGGGCACACAGGAAGCGTTTCTTATCTGCGTAACCTTCCCGAACTGGTCCTCTCAGATAACAAAATACAGGCACTGATCCAAATGTCATGTTTTGAAAGTAAGACCAGACTTAGTGGAGACTGGTGACCTACAAATATCATAGGTAACATTTTATTACCAATACTGTCATTTTAATAACCGAATGTTTGTTTTAGCTTTCCAAATGTATACGTTTAATTGTGTTTCTTTATAGATATGTATAAGAGATTTTGTATCAATGAAGAGTTCTTTAACAATATTTTACCATAAGTTCCCTCTTATAACCTTTAGGCAATCCAAATGAAATGTGCTTTGAATAAAACGGAAAGATGTTTTGGGTAGTAGGGCCTGAGGGGTGATGGTTTGCAAGTTATTTACATGATATCCCAGCTTGCTTTTTTTTTTTTTTTTTTTTTTAAATCTTTTCCTAACTCACTGGCTAAGCAAAATGATGCTGGCTATTGGTTTTTATATTTCATAAAACCAGTCTCAAAGAATAGCGAGAAAAGAGGGAAAGATCAAAGAATTGTCTGCTGAGGGCGGAAAGTTGGCTTTCATGGCTCAGTGTCTCCTTGAGCTTCAGTGTTTTCTGGGACTCAGAAATTGTTAGTGAACCATTTTGCATTTGGCCGCCCTACATGTTTGATCCCCAGCTAAGCACCAGGACACGGACCATCTTGTATTTCTAGTATTATCATAGACATGATTACAGCAGAGAGTGCGTTTGGTTTGGGGTGAGCCTGCTTCGCACACACACCCTTGAACCTGGAAGTGGTGGCTGTTGTTCGTGCATCTGAGGCCTTTCTAACATGCAGTGCTGTGTTCCTTTCAACAGAGCTGATGTTATGTGAGGAGCTACATTCAATTTTACACTTGGTGCTCCAGGCTGGGAATATCATGAATGCCGTAAGTATAATTCTAAACAAGATATATAACCTGCCCATCTGCCATCTGACTGCAGGCTCAACGAATTTCTTTCTCTTGCCTTGTCTTCTTTAGGGAGGGTATGCTGGCAATGCCGTAGGATTTAAACTGTCTTCTCTACTCAAATTGGCAGACACAAAGGCCAACAAACCTGGAATGAATCTTCTGCATTTTGTAGCTCAGGTAAGTGATGTAGAAACAGAGAGTGTGAAGACCTGCGGGAGACAGTGTGGTCTTCCCAGGCATGAGATGGTTTCTCAGTTAGGAAAAGGACAAAGAATGTGTCTAGAAGATTGTGCTTTTGGAAGCTTTGTGGATTGACAGTTTGATCCACTGGAGGGGACTGAGCAAGAGAGGCAGTGAGGCTGGATTTGGAAAATGAGGAAGGACTCAAACGTAAGAAGTAACAGTTTAGGGTTCATGCTTTAGCCACAGGAAGCAGGCAGAAGTTTGCCTGGTCTAATGGCGTGACCAGGCTTTCTGTTTTCAGAAAGTAAGGCATGTGAAGGATGGGTTGAAGAAGACCAGGAGCTGTGTCTGGAGAGACATCCTGGCTGTAGCTGTCTGATAGTTTGGTGCAGGCTGGAAAGGGAATCCACGAGTGTAGAAGTCTGGGTGTGAAAACCTCTGGGGTAAAATGAATTTGATTTGTGATTACTCTCAGGAACTATACATGGGAGTGCTGTCTGTTATTGCAGGATTTGGAGTGTGACTCTATCCATAGTTTCTTTCCTTTGAAATCTGGGGATGGAAACCAGGGTCTTACCATGATGGGCAAGCAGTCTCTCAAGAGTTTCCCTACCCCCAGCCTCTAGTCCTCAGTACTTGGTTAAAAAGTCAATATTCAAAGCACTGAAGTGAGAAACTGTTTCCTTATCTGGTCTGATACACTATCTGGTGGGGCTCTTTTAGACAGACCTGAGCAGTGGCTCTCTGTGGCTTGGCCCCTGCTCCTGTAGGAAGGAATCCCCTAATTGGTTCCTTCCCACTTGCCCTCCTGAAGTCAGCCTTTAAACAGCTGAAGAATCCAGACACCTCCTTGGCTTGTATGCCTCTCGTTAAAGTTGGTTTACAAACTGGTTTAACAGTCAAAAGCATCTCATGCCTTCATCCAAGTGCATGCTCATGGAGATGGCTGGTATTTAGGCAGGGTATATTGGGTTCTCTTGGAAACAATGGGTGCTAAGCTGCTACCTCATTCCACTGAGTTTGAATGCACATGAGTTGAATTTCATGTGAGGATCGTTTGTCTTGGGAAGGTTAAAGGTATCTGAATAGTGGGGGCAGTTCTGGTAAATCTTAGGAAGAATATCGGAGTTCATGTCTCAGGGGATTGCTTTCAATGTGATTTTCAAGCTGAAAACTAAGTGTTGTTTCCGAGGCTCCCTGAAGCTCTAAGGAGGGGAATGAGGCTCCCCTCTCAGATTTATTCATCTGGTAAGAAGACTGTCTGCTTTTGTTCCAGGAAGCCCAGAAGCAAGATGCCATCCTTCTAAACTTTTCTGAGAGGTTGCAGCATGTGCAAGAGACGTCCAGGTGAGCACAGAGGCAGAGCGCACTGTGAGACCTGGTTTCCTGGATGGCCTTGCTGTGCGAATGGTGGAGCAGTGAACACTCTCAGATGCCAGTCTGAACTCTGAAATTTCTCTTATTGTTTTTCTCTTATTGAACTTTTGGGTTTCCTGCTTGGTTGTGTGTGTGTGTGTGTGTGTGTGTGTGTGTGTGTGTGTGTGTGTGTGTAATTTGGGATTTTGAACAATTAATTGTTATTTTTAAACCGAAAGAAACCATTTCAGTCTATTCTAAAGAGTACCATTAGGTCTAAGAAAAATAGGGATTAGAACTTCAAATCTCTCCCACGCCCAAGAGGCTGAAAGTGCTTAGCTTGGGAGTTGGTTTAGATCAAACTTGTAGGGCCATACATCACTGTTTCCCCGTGGACTCGAGCGTGGTACATTTATTTTCTATTGTAGTTAAAGAGTTTGGAACCACACCAAGGCCTGTGAAAGGACTTGATTCTAAATTAGTCACTCGGTTTTACAGAGAGAGTGTCTCCGAAGCATGAAGCCCTAACTGCATTACTCTAATTTGCTTCTAAACCTAGTGTAGAAGATGGGTGCTTTAATGCAACAGTGATCTGCGTGCATATCATCTCCAACGTGTTATTTAACTTATAATAGGCCCAGGTAGCCTCCAGTAAACACTGCAGTTAGTCAGTTCTTCCAGAAAAATAAGTCTTGATTTTTCCCATTTGCTGATGTCTATGCCTTAAATACTAGTCTGGCTGGTTTCTGGCCACCAGCACTGAACTATTTAATGTAGAGTTGAGAAGAAATGCACAGAGTTGTCTCTGATGAGCTGGCTCAGCTCACCACTGCCTGGATCAGCCAAATTAATATGATATACTTTTCTTCTTTTTAATTAGGCCTTACTTTATTACCCAGACTGGCCTGGAATCCTTGAGTTGAAATGATCCTCCTGCCTCAGCTTCTTGAGAATCTGAGACTGCAGGTATATGCTACCATTGGTGGCTATATAACGTCATTATTATGTGAGGGACTATAGTCGCCATGACAGCATGAGCCATCTACAAATAAGGAAATCAACCACAACTCAATCCTGTCATTAGACAGTGTCTGTTACTGACATCCAGCCACAGATAATGCCTTTCAAACAGGAGGATTACCATTATTAAGATTAAATACCTCATAATTCGTGTTTACAGTTCACTAGATTATGCTCCAAGAAAAACAGACATGCAAACTTTTTTAAATCCCTAAAAGAAACTAATATGCAAATATTCTTACTGTATTAACACTGTGGAAATATTATGAAGAGAGAAAATGAATGTTACATTTTTGAGTTAGCATTTCTTGCTGGTGTTAGATAGCTTTAGCTAAACATCTTAGTCTTAGAGAAACCCCTCCCAGTAAGGTTTGTTTATTTGAAATGGAAGATGAATGACACACACAAGTGATGTATAGTGAATTCTCCAATGGGCACTAATGGTTAGTAAAAAAAGTTTTGTACAACAATAACAAAAACCCCAACATTCATAATAGCAACATGAATGTATCCAAATGAACAAAACTCCCCTGTATTTTGGGTTTTGCCTGCTCCCTTTCCTGGTAACAAAACCATTGTGAGCATTCTGCTGGTCTCGATTCAATAGCTAGAACCAAGACCAGCTGCTCATTGGCAGTGTTGTTGGCCATGTTTCCGTTCTCTGTAACGTACAGGGAGAGGTAGAGTCTGGCTGCCTGTGACCTCCGTTGCCCTGTTCCTTGTCAGTGAGAGCATGCTAACACGGGGATGCAGCTGCTCCCCATCTCACCGGATTTCAGTTATGATGCTTGTTGCACAGAGGTGCTGAGACCTCCGGTATGAAAAGTAACTCCAGCCCAGGGGTGTGCACTGGCTGGCAGCCTGCTTTCCTTCATTCTTGTGTGTTGAGGAAGCACTCAATGTCTTTTAAAAAAACAGTTGGAGACTCACTCAGAATTAAACACAGGAGTGGGTAAATGTGACCCCAGTGGCTCCCCTGTTCCAGGCTTGGCCAAAGATGGGTCTTGTTTAGCCACATGATTCATGGTGCCCTGGTGCCAGCTGTCCACTCTCCCCTTCCTTCTACAGATTATCTCTGGACATCACCGAGGCAGAGCTGCACTCACTCTTTGTCAGAACGAAATCTCTGCAGGAAAACATCCAGCGGGACCAGGAGCTGTGTCATCAGATGGAAGACTTCCTCCAGGTCAGTCCCTCTTAGCATCCAGCAGTCTCAGCAGGCGTGCCTGTTTGACTTGTGGAGGCAGCAAGCACCCAATCATGCTTTCACCCCAAGTGAGTACAAGGATCCTTGTGTCCCACTGCCCTTTCACAGCAGAGGATGCAGAGCAGGATGATTCGAGCAGGAGAAATGGCTTCTGATGAGTGTGCCTGGGTCTTCTGATCACTCTTTCCTGTGCTGAAATGGTGACAGTCCAAGCCTGTCTCCCCGAGACTGCCTGGCACCT
Organism: Rhabdomys pumilio; assembly: GCA_030674055.1. NCBI lineage: Eukaryota > Metazoa > Chordata > Mammalia > Rodentia > Muridae > Rhabdomys > Rhabdomys pumilio. Next base: position 67,462,880 of record JANHMN010000001.1, read on the forward strand.
AGAGGTCTGATTCTGTAGCCTTCATATTTTTTGACCAAGAGAAAGTTCCACAGAACATCCAGACACTGGAGGACTTGGGCTGCTGCTCCTCATGTTTCTGTAGAAGAGTGAGACCGATTGTACCTGTCCTGATTTCTGCTGCAAGCAGCAGGGCGCACACAGCTTCGGTGCCCATCAGCACACGAATATGTCATCAGCCCACAGGGTGTGGCAGGAGCCACTCTGAATAACATCAACAAAAACCAGTAGAGTGGATATGTTTGTGACAGCTCACGGTGACTCACTAATCACATAGTCTGACGTGCTTTTTTGTACCTTCCTTATTTAAAAAACAAAGTGATGCCTTCATGCTGCTCCATTGAGCCTTCTGTGAGACCCCTCAGCCAGGCCAGGGCTGCCATGGCAGGAGGCAAGGACAGATGCTTGGCCATCAAAGTCTTCACTGCTTTGAAACTGAGGCCTCGTGCCTGCTAGGCAGGTGCTGTATACCACCCATGTTGCATCTGCAATCCAGAGGCTGCTGCCATCCCGGAGCACGGAGAGCAGTAACAAGCATGGTCAGGTGCTTGAAGCCAAGTAGAAATCCAAGAATAAGAACTGTGGCACATCAAAGATTAGATTCTGTTTGTTTCCTTCAGCCTCGTTCTTATTTTAACTATCAAGAACTTACACTAAATCCTTTGTTCTGGAGATGCTAGAGCTTGAACTAATGGCTAAGCACACGCCCTCCAGACATAATCTTGTACCAGATCTTAACACAGAAGGCTCCAATATACAGACCTGGTTGCCTTCTCCTTGCTGCTTTTCAGTGGCAACTTTGTTTTAAATCTTTTTTCTTTTCTCTTCTTTCTTTCTCTTTCTTTCTTTCTTTCTTTTTGGTAGTGTTTGTTTTAACAGTGCTGAGACTGGAATATTGTTCATGCTGAATCAGGACCTTAAAGTTTCCGATCCAGCCTCAGCAGCCCTTATAACCTGCATAAACAGAAGGTGCCACATAGGTGGGCATTTTCTAGAGTGAGGTGGGGCTCTTGAGAGTGGGCTGGGATGGAGCCACTTTCCCTTGACACCAGTGGAAAGGTGATGCATCTCTTGCTATGAGGACCACAGAGCTGCTCAAGGCTTGTGGCTTTGTTTTCTCATTTGTTGAGTGACTGGGTTTGCTTGTGTATGAGTGTATGCTGGGTAGGAATCCAGGGCCTCATACATTGCTAGGAAAGTCCTTCTAGACCTTATGCAAGGTCTTTGAACAGAAAGGTGACAGAAACACTTTTCTTCCATTTTTATTTCATCATTTCTGATCCCACTTTGAGTGAGACGTATGGATCTTGACTTTAGCTCACAGCAGGCCAGCAAGTTAGTGAGGAATGTACAGGCTCATCTCATAGCCACTAAAAACTGTCACAGCCACTAAACTGTCACAGCTGCTAAACTGTTGACTCCTTGGCCAGCCAGCTTTGTTCTGGTTCTGTGCAGGATACTGTAGAATTTATGGCACCAAACTCCACTGTGGCTGTTTTTCAAGCCAATATTTAGAGTGTTTGGTTGTCCCAGGTGCTGAGGGCAATGTGGGCTCTGTTAGGCTGTTTCTTCCTGGTGTCCATCCATCCATCCATCCATCCATCCATCCATCCATCCATCTCCACGGAGTCTGCAGCTCCATCATAGGAGGTGTGGTTTAGGAGGCCCACTCTTCCACAGCTGTTCTTAGCTGTGCAGAAGAATGACAGGCCAAACCTTATCTTTCTGTGAATACACTCTTCTCTGTGAAGCTACATTAGGAGGGCTCTCGCTGCCTCAGGCCATCAGCTCAGATGGTGTCTCTCTCTCTCTCTCTCTCTCTCTCTCTCTCTCTCTCTCTCTCTCTCTTTCTCTCTGGTTTCACTTTCCTAAACAGTTTGTGTTTCCCACCACCCCTAGAATGTAACTGGTTAAGCAAAGGCTTGCTAAGGGGAAAGCAAGGGGACTGGCACACTTCCACTATGGAGCTGGTTGAATGTTCCCTCCTCCAAGGAGGGCAACCTATTTCTTTCCTACACCCTAGGCCCAGTCCCTCACCCCAAAAGAACTTGTTCACAGGTAGATTTTTCTTCTCATATAAGCCTAGTAAACATGGCAGTAATGAAAGACGTCCATGCAGTAGCTCAAATATTCAGTCCCCTTTCTCTCCACACACTGCCACCTCATTATGGCTCAGAGGCTGTCACTAACCTGTATCAGGGAACTATGCTTGTGACCCTTGGACATCATCAGCCCCACTCTGTATGACTTGGGAATGTGCTGGGAACACACAGTCTTCTATCATGTCCAGTACTTTGATGAAGTAGCACTGAAATCCTTGGCAGCCTTAGAAGCTGACATGTCCCAGAGGAGGTGAGGAAAGTCAGTGAGGAAAGTAGCGACTGGGATAGGACCCACCTGAATCTCCTAGGGAGTTCTGATACTTCCCAACCCTACTGCACGTGGGGTACAGCTGCTCAGGGAGTACCCCAGTCGTCCATCCTGGGCAGTAGGAACAGTGACCTAATAGAGCGTATTTAAGATTAAGTGTAGATCCCCTCTCAGTAAAACGGCATGGGCAGCTTGTCAGGACAAGTTAACTTCTGAGACCTTGGCCCAAAGAAGAGTCTGTTTTAAGAGGAGGAAAAACAAATAAAGCAAAATTTCTTAATGATGACAAGCTGTTTTCCTTGGCAACTTTTCTAGTGGTCTTAAAGGTGACCTCTTGGTAAATGGCATTTTATATGAGGGTTAAGGCTCCATGTTGACTTACTTAGAGACAGGGTCTCGATGGATAACCCAGCTGGCTTTGAGCTCCTCATCCCTCAGTCTCCATCCATCTCCCAAATGCTGGGATTACAGGTGTGTACCATCCCTTCCTGGCTTCTTTAGTTCATTTTGTGGCCTCTGGGTCTCAGGTAGGAGGGCGCCTTGTTCTCTTGAGCTTTGGTTTGGGTTGATTCATTTTCCTTTTGGCTCCAAGTGGCCTTTGCTGCCTTCACTTTCCAGACACCTGAAATCGAACCCTGGTAGCTCATCCACCTCAGCTGACCCTGTTTACCACGTGTGGCCCTGTTTGTTTTCTTGTAGTTTGCTGTGGAAAAGTTGGCAGAGCTGGAACTCTGGAAACAGGAGCTGCAGGCCGAGGCTCACACCCTTATAGATTTTTTCTGTGAAGACAAAGAAACTATGAAACTGGATGAGTGCTTCCAGATATTCAGAGACTTCTGTACCAGATTCAACAAAGCAGTTAAGGTATGGCTGGTGGCACTATTTTGTTCCCAGGGTCCTTGGGCTTTTCAGTTTCCTGCTTACTGACCCAGTCCTCTGCCTGAGGCAGAAAGATGGTCATCGATTCTTTGGTTTCAGGACCGTCTGGCCAGGTGGCATGCCAGGCTCTTGGCAGGGATGAATGGGAGGTGGCTGTGTTGTAGTATCAGGACTCTCTCACGGTGGCCTCTGGCCTTTTCTGCTCATACAGCATGCAGAATACCCTAGAAGCACTTTGCTATGATGTAAGCATCATAAACACTGCTTATGATGATGGGACTTGGAAGTTTCCTGTACATTTGACTCTTTTTCTCAGCCCCTCCCTAGGAGGAAGTGTCAGCCTCTAGGGAAGTTTGAGTAGCCTAGAAGAGAGGCCTTTCTCTTGCCTGTTTCCAGAGGCACACACTGCTGTGGCATCAGCACCATGGGGACCAAGCTGGCCTTAGCAAGGAAGGTCTCTCAGATTGAGGGGGGCCCGCTGCCTTAACTAGTCTGGCAATGGTCACTTAATTGAATCAGAAGCCAGAAAACTTCCAAGGTTGCTGGTCTTTGGTAAACAAAACATTTATCTGACAATGGAAACATGACAACCTGTCATCTCTGACAGCATCCCTCTCAGGTCTTAGTATTGAGGGACCAACTACTCCTGGTTCATCTGCTGATGATATTTTATTTACTTACCTGCCTACTCATTGATTTGCTATGTAGGTTCAACGCAGGGTTTGCACTATTTCTTACAGAAGCTGTTCACATTTCTTTCAAGTCCAGAATTCCTTTGGGTTCCTCTCCACTCCTTTCTCTATCTAACTGAGAGAGGCGAGCTGAGCCTGCTGCCTGCCACGTTAGCACACTTCTGTCCAAGCAGTGAGCTCAGCTGTGGGAGGCTGTGGGGGGTAGCTGAAGCCAAACTGACTCTGAGGCTCTTACTCTCCATCTGGATACTGCAGGCTTGTGAGGCCACTGTGGATGCTCTTAGCCCTGTTGTCAAGAGAGACAGGGCCTGAACCACCACCACTGTGTGAAGGCTTAAGATAACAATAATGAGAGTTTGGGGACCCTGGGGAGGCTGTGGCTAGAGTTGCAGGAGCCAAGACTCCCCAGGCAGAGCTCCACAGGAACTTGGAAAGGAAAGCTCACTGGAAGAGGAAACTTATTGTCAAATAAAAACTGCTAACAATAGCAGAGTTGAGGTGTGTGCATAGCTACATGGTTACATGGCCTTAGGACCCCCCAAAGAAAACCTCATGAGTTATGACACAAATGTAGCCGTATCTGTATACTTATGCCTGCAGATTCAACCAACCACAAATTGAAAATAGTGTTTAAAAATTATATCTGTGCTAAATGTCTATAGATTTTTTTTGTCTCACCTTAAACAATGTGTATGTAATTCTTACACAGCATTAGCTATAAGTGATTTAGAGTCAATGAAAGGCATATATGAGGATATGCATAGGATGTATGTAAATTCTATTCTATTTGCATAAGAGACTTGAACATCCTCAGATTTGGTATCCAAGTGAGGAACAGGAATAAACCCCTTGAATGTATGACAGACAACAACATAAGAGGTCACACAGAGAAGTGAAGGACACTTTGGAGTCTGCATTGGGTTCTGTGTCATTGGGAAAGGTTGACTGCTTTCCAGTCTAGATGGCTGAAGGATTTGTAAAGTGTACCCATTTCTCTTTTCTGACTGTAGGAATGGGCCTGGGCATGAGGGATAGAGCCCTCAGCTCTGCCTCAGGCACAGCCACCAGGACATTTTTGGTATTTGTTCATTTATTTTCATCCAGGAGCACTCCAAGAACATACTGAAAGGCATCTCTCAATGTCTTTAGCATGTGCTTATATACCCAAATCAGTGGTAAACAGAATGTCCTGTTTGTGACTATATAAGTGTTAACTTACAGAGGAGAATGGATAGAGCCACACGACTGGCGTGTACAATTCTGGGTGCACTCTTATAGCATCTGTGGTCTCTACATCTCTATAGTTGCCTAGGTGGCTTGGCTGGAGTTGAGACTGCATGGATATATGGAATCATATCCCATGTGGGAAGCTGGACATTGGGTCGAGGGATCAAATGAGGATTGCAGACAGACTGTTGGAGCAAAGCCTAGCATGCTCCTTTGTTAGATCCCTAAGTTGCTTTAGGAAATTTGCCCACTCTACACACACACACACACACACACACACACACACACACACACACACACGTACAGAAGAAGGCAGAGTCTGTATGGTTAGGACCCATAGCTGTCTATGAAAGCACCTCTCATTAAATGTCACAGTGAGTGGGCCTAGTATTGCACACAGGCTCCCTGTGTCTCATGCTGGCTTCTCTCCACTCTATTAGGACAACCATGACCGGGAGGAACAGGAGCGGAAGCAGCTACAGAGGCTGAAGGAGCTGGAACAGAAGCGGCACTCCTGGACAACGGGGGAACTCGGGGGCTTTGGCAGGAGCAGCAGTGAGAACGATGTGCAGATGCTAGGTAAGAAGGGCACAGAAGACCTGCCCTCCTTCCTGAAGCCCAGGCCCAACAGCCCCTCCTACCGGCCCCCCAACACCCGTCGCTCCCGCCTCTCCCTGGGCATCTCTGCTGACCGTGAGCTTTTGACCTTCTTGGAGAGTACCACCAACAGTCCAGAGGACCCCAGCAAATTCAACAGTTTGCCCCGGAGCAGTCCCCGGCAAACTCGGCCCACCATTGCCTGGATGGAACCCAGAGAACAACAAAACCATGGCCCTAACTTTACACATGAACCTCAGGCCTCAAAGAACCAGGAGAAAGCTCCTCACTCTGCTTGGCAAAATCAGCTTCCAACACCCTGGCTGGAGGAGCCTGCTTCTCCTTTTCCACTAGCTGGGCGGAACAGGCCAAGCCTCCGAAAAAGGAACAGTGAACCTGTGGGCTTGGGACCTACACAAAGCCCTCCACTCTTACCATTGGATCTGGGCATTAGGGAGCATGAGTTGGTCACAGGGCTGACCCAGTTTGACCTCCAGAGTCCCAAGAGCCTGGAAGAAGCATCCCAGCTGACTCTGAATGACTTCTGTCCCACAAAGCTGCAATCTCCAGGGGATAGGAGTTCACGGCCCTTTGATGCTGGCGGTGACAGCCTCCCACCCAAGGACATAGATCCCCACGAGGTTCTCAGCCCAGCTGGGGAGGATGACAGGGTTATCTCTGATGAACCCAGCAGTGAGGCTCTTGTGTCCGTGGTTGTTACCGACACTGAAGACAGGGATCCTGGATCTCTGTTGTACGTCTCAGATACCACAGACTGCTCATTGACTCTGGACTGCTCCGAGGGAACGGACTCCAGACCAGGAGGAGACAAGCAAGAGAAAGAGAAGGAAGGGGATGGCTCGGTGTCCTCTGTGGCTGGTGAGGCAGGAAGCAGCCAGATTTCCTCCAACACTGCTTCCAGTCCTCCTGGGGAGGTTCCTGCTCCAAAATCCAGTAAGAGTGAGCCCAGCTGCCAAGGCGGCCTTCTGAAGGACAGACCCAGAGGGAAGGATGCCATGGCACCAAAGAGAAATTCCTTCAAAGAGGCATCAGTGGGGGCTTCTAAGCCTGTCAGTGCCCGCCGCAGCCAAGGGGTAGCACCCAAGCCTGTGCGAACCTTGAACTCCTCCGAGAACGAGCATATGCGCAAGGTGGTCCCCATCTCCAAGTCCAGCAGGGGAGCAGGGCCCTGGAAGCGGCCGGAACTGACATCCAGGACTACCCCTCGGGAGACACCCAGCAGCACAGACACACAGCTATCACGGAGGAGCTCAGTGCGGGGAACTTCCGACACTTCGCCCAGGAGGTCCCAGGTGAGTGGATCTGGGGCAGAGGAGCCCAGGCTGCCCCGCTCAAGTGGGAGCATCAGTGGACGGCCAGGGAAGGACCCTCTGCTGCAGCCCAGAGCCTCATTCAGGAAGCCCAGCGCCAAGCCCCTCAGAAACATTCCCAGGCAGAAACCTGAAGAAAACAAGGTCAGCAGCCCCAACTCGGGAGACCCTGAGAGTCCCAAGGAAGAGCCCAAGGCTCCTCAGGCTCCGAGTGTCTCTCGAGCTCTTCCCCCGATCCCAAGTTTTGCTAGAAATACGGTGGCCTCATCATCTCGGAGCATGCGAACGGATACTCCACCCGCGGCCAGAGCCACTGGCCTCACCAGGACCGTCTCCCAGCGGCAGCTTAGGGTCAAAGGTGGCTCCGAGGATTCTGCCTCCAAGGACAGTGGCACTTTGAAGAGGGCCAGCAGCGCTCGGGCCTCCAAGAAGTGTCCTGAATCTGCTGGGGGTTCAAGTGCCAATGCAGAAACCCCACTGAAGGGCAGAGGGACTACGGAAAGATCCTCTCTCAGACTGAAGGACTCGGGGCAGGGCACCCTCGGGAGGATCCTCCATCCCCTGCAGAAATGATGAAGCCTGTTTGCATCTCTGCCTTGTGGGATTTTAGCTGCCAGGACTGGCTGCTGGGGGGAGGACACAGAGGCCAGTCTTAAATGTCTTGTTACACATCAAGAAACTCACTGGTGCCACCTGCTTAAGGTCACGTCACTAAAGGTACACGGAGAGCTATAGCCTGCTGTGCAGACTTCCACTTCGAAATCAAAACTGAGAGTATCCTTATTCTGCACAGGACTTTGTCAGGGGCTGGCACCTCCTGTCACTCATACTCAGGACCCTATCCCTAACTCCTGCCCCGAGACAAAGATCCAATAATAGTCTGGACATGTAAGATGACAATTCCTATGTAACAAGTAAAAAAAATTTTCTGGCCAGTTTTTATATATCAAAGACTTATTTTTTAATATTATAAAAATAAAAATATGTTTTAGTTCCTTTTTCAGAGTGAAATGCCTCCCAGGGGTGGGGGATTATCCTTAGTATGAAAATGTTTGTACCTTCGTCCCCCAGCCCCTGCCTCTGGGTTCCATCAGTGTATGTGTGAGAACACACACCATCCTGAGCCAACAGTGGCCTCTCACAAGCTCTTGTGTGGCTGTAGGATTGAGTCTGTTTCCTTGAGAACTTTCTGGCTAGCTTGGGTTCTCCTCAAATGACTCTGGTTGAGGATTTTATGTGACTAGGAGGGGTGTCAGATTTGTATGGGTAAAAATCTGATGTTACTGTGAGTTTAGGGGGGCCTCAAGGGTGTGAAGCCCGTGGGGAGAGTCCATAGCTATAGGGAAGTTTGCACTGAAGATAGAGCTAACTGTGTAGGGGGCTGGATTGCCCACAGTCCATGTCATGTTCTAGTGAGAAGACAGCAGGGGCTGCTCAGCTGAGCATGTCCTTCCCCTTTGTGCAACGATGGCCACTCACTCTGGATGGAGAGGGAAATGACCTTTTTTGTGGGTCAGGCTTCCTTCTCTCCTGGGACCTTAGTGTCCCACCCCCACCTCTGTTATTCTATTTGGGTTTGCCTTTAGAGACTGGATCTCACTATGTAGTCTAGGCTGGCCTCTTACTTGCAATCCTCCTGCCTCAACTTCCTGAGTGCTAGGATGATAACAGGTACAAGGCACCAGGCCCAGGTTAGTAACGACTTCTTGGTGTCAGCCTCTCATCCTTGGTACAGTGCTTTTTAAGTAAAATTCAGAGAAGCCCAGTCATGGCTGTTTGCTCATTTTAAACAGACTCTCATTCCCCAAGGAACACTGACTTCAGAAATCTTAACACGGGGCAGATTTGTACAGGAGATAGGCATCGTACAAGCAGACAAACAGACGTTTTTACCCAATGCTCGTTTCACTACTTCTTTATTATACCCAGGAAATAGAAGAAGAAAAAAGCCTGAAATAAAAGCCCTGCCCTCTTCTCTCTGATTCACTTCTTAGTGAAATCTCACTTTAGATCAGACACTGGTGAGTGGGTGAGCTGTGTCACACTGTGTGGTGACTGCAGATGCTGCTATGGTCTCTTTTTGGGAAGCCTCTCCATCTTTGTCTAGGAACTGAGCCGCTGCTGCTGAGCTGCAGGAGTTGAACGGTACAGTGGCAGAGATAGGCTGCAGTCACCACCTCTTGTTCAAAACAGCCCTGAGCAGGAATGTCTGGACAGCTAGGAAGCCCCTCAGCAATCTGTTACCCTCTAGAACCCTCCAGAACCAGACAGATAAAACTGTTTCAAACAGAAAGCTTGTGAGTGGGTAGGAATGGATAACAGAAGCCACATGCTTATGGATTGGGGATGGTGAATGAATAGCCCCATGGGAGGATCCAGGGACCCATCCTTTGCTGTATTCCAACACCATGTTGGAATCTACTCTCCGTAAGTGTCTGTCTCCCAACCCATAGAAGTGAGCCAGGGCCTTCATGATGGTTTCCAGGAATCTAGCAACCCAGTCATCTCGTGTCTGCTCCTGATGTGGCTTCTAGGACCCTCAGCAGAAGCTGAGGGGCCTCTGGAGAAGCCTGTTGGTATGGTGCTGTCAGACTACATTGGCTGTGTGCTTGGAAAAGCAGTGATATCCCTGGCCCTGTGCACACCTGCGTGAACAGGTGGTCACTCTCTTACTACCTTTTATATACTGTAAGTTTGGAAGAATAATCTATGAAGCAGAGAAATGTAAATACGTTTCTATATGTGTTCGTGGAGGATGAACTGAATGTGTTTTAAGGTCCTTTTCTATGTGCTTTATGGAACAGGTAGTTTTAATAAAGTTTTTTGTAGGAGTTATACCTACGCTATGCCTTTGTACATGTGTCTTAGTTGTCCTGCCAGGAGAGTGCTTAATTTCTTTCCCAGAAAGAAGATGAGGTGCAGGAAGAAAGGGGGAGGGTATGGAAGTCTCGTCCTCCAAAGGCTCAAGTATCAGAATAAAGTTCGGTGCTGTCTTGGGATTGACTCCATACCACGCACATGTAACTAAGGGCTCAGGAGTGGGCTTCGCTGCAGGCCTGTAGGGATCAAGGGACAGGTTTATCTCACAAGCCATTATCGGAATACTTGAAGCTCCTTGGAGCTCTCATTCCAGGCACGGCCAGGCTTTGTGTGATGGGACTCAGCAAGTCCAGATCTGTCCCCAGGTGTCCTCTTTGAATTGGGACACTCATTGGGAAATCATGGCTCATTTGCTCAGCAGAGGGAGGGAGGTGTTGAACTTGAAATGTGCTGTGGGTGCATATTTTAAAAAGAGAACATTGTGGGTAGGTGCGCCTCATACCTCAGCTTCGCATTACATCGTAGTCCTAGCTGCTCTGTCTGAGAGCAGCTAGAGGAATGTCCCAAGGCCTCAGCATTCAGGATTCTGCACATCCATGTGTTCAGGTGAGGGATTCTGGAATACCTCAGTAGAACTACTAGAGACCTTTCTGCAGTGTACAAATTCATGACTATCTGCTTTCAAATGTGAGGTATCCTTGCCCTGGGCCTGCTCCTCTGGCAAGGACTTCATTTTGTAAACTTAGAAAATTTGCTATGAAACATCATTCTTAGTTTTTCATTATGCTTTTATTCATATTCAATTCCTGCTATGAGTTTTTGTTTTGCTGCTGCTGCTGCTTCTTTCCTTTTCTTCTTCTTCTTCTTCTTCTTCTTCTTCTTCTTCTTCTTCTTCTTCTTCTTCTTCTTCTTCTCCTCTTCCTCCTCCTCCTCTTCCTCCTCCTCTTTTTTCTTCTTCCCCTTCCCCTTCTTCCTCTTCTTCCTTCCTGTTCTTCCCCCTCTCCTTCTCTTTTCTTCTTCCCCTTCCTTTTACTCCTTTTTCTTCTCCTCTTCCTCTTCCTCCTCTTCCTCCTCTTCCTCTTCTACTTCCTCCTCCTCCTCCTCCTCTTCCTTCTCCTTCTCCTTCTTCTTCTCTTTCTTGTAAATGTCCACAAACATAAGTACCAAACATACAATAAAATTTGAGTAAGAGACATTCTTCTGGTCATTCAGCAAGTGTTTCTTAAAATAATGTGGGCCAGTGGCTCTGCAGACACCATACTTAGCATCCTCAGAGTAAGAATGTGTAGATCAGACTAGTCACATGGCACAACTGAGCACATAACCCTGAGTAGCCTTTCCTGGGGGCTTCACCATCTCCAGTCTTCCAGATTACATATGCCATGCCTCACTTGGTCACCTCAGTGAAGACAAGAGTAGCCAATAATTTTTTTTTTAAATCTTCCAGTTCAGAGCTCTGCAATGGAGCTTTTGAGTTTCTGTTTGGAAGGAAAACTGACTGTGCCCAAAGATCATCATGGCCTTCAAAGCCAGTCTGTCCATACCTAGACCCATGGCTGTGCCATCTAGGATCCTGGCATCCATGGCCACCATCTTGTGGGGGTAAAGGTGCTAGACCTTTCAATGAGGAAATCTGCTTGATGTCCCCAATGTTGGATCCATGTGGGGAGCTTGGAATCTGGTCCTAGGCTTTGCCTCTGGCCACCTCAGGCTCTTCCAAAGGCCAGATCATGCAGATAGTGTCTAACCTGCAAACAGATGCTCTTCTCAAAGTTTATCTGGGTTTCAGTTGAGGAATTGGGAATGCACTTTCCCTCAGTAGTCATGTCTTACCCCAGAAGCAGTTTCCCAGAACAGCCCCTCTGCTACACATACAGTCTGAATGTGTAGCCCTCTGCCTCCACACACCCCATCTGATGGAGGCTAAAGCCAACATGGCGGTGGTATTAGGAGCTGGGGCCTCTGGGAAATGTTTAGTATGAGGGTGGAACTTTTGTGAATGAGGGTTAGTGCACTTACAGAAGAGTCTTCCACCATGTGAGGACCCAGCGAGAAGGTGTCATCATGAACCAGGAAGCAGCATCTTCTGTTTTCTTGATCTTGGACTTCATAGCCTCTAGAACCATGGGAAATCAATTCCTAAGCTTTCAATTCAATTTTGTAAGCTTTTTGGTGTATGGGAATTTGTTATAGTAACTGCATGGACTATGACGCCGTCTATAAGAGGGTGTTGGCTGTGATATTGTCACAAAAAAGCAACTCCATTTATAGCATCATTTCTAGGGCAAAGTGCAGCATTCCATGCCAGGGGTATCAGGAACATTCCCCCAACCCCCATTTCCTAACAGCAATTGAGGCTAAGGCACATGACCTGCTGGACCAAGTAATCAGTGATCTAACTTCTCCACTTGAAGTCAGCTCCTCAGGACAAATGCAAAGGCTAGCAGAAGTGTAAATACCTCCTAGGCCAGTCCCAGGAAACATGGACCATTTCTCTATCTATGATTTCCTTTTGCCTGTTCTTGGTAAGACACTCATTGGTCCCACAGACAGAAGATTGCTCCCTGTTTTTCATTTCCCAGAAAGGAGGCTAGATTCAGCTGTTTGCTGCCTGGACACCCTTGAGAAAGCAGCTAGCATGGCGGGAAGGTAGCCAGTGCTTTCAGCTCGTAGTTAGGCAAGTAGGCAGCCTTGGTGACAAACGGGGATGTTCCATGCAGAAAATGAGCTTTCCTTGGAGCCTCCCAGATCTGGGCACCCAGCAGTGCCAGTAGTGTGGAGGCCTCCTGTGAACGATGAAATCATGGGGTCAACGACTCCTGCTCCACCCCAGGCCTACTGAGTCAGAATCTTCCCAACTTTAAGCAAGTTCCTAGTGGCTCACTGTTCATCTGGCCATTGAGGCAGGCAGGAAGGCTAACTGCCTGTCTGCTTTTTTAAATGTGTGTGTGCTGCTTGGGCATCACCTCCAAGATGGGGACATTCATTGATCAGTTGTTCCTTCTTAGAGCCTGTATTGGACACTGCAGTGTCTCATCCCCCCCAGGCAAATCATGCAATACTTGACTGCGATTTTGAATCTTGAACTTTCAGCCATGCAGCATTCCTGAAGACAACTCCAGGGGGAACAGGAAGTGACATTTCACTTCAGCTTGCAGCAGCAGGCCTTTAGAAAGATCAGAGCTTCGTGCTCAGGAGGCAGCACAGGCTGAACCTTGTCAAGCATGGGTGTGAGCAAAGCTGCTCTTGGGGACTTTATCACCTGGCTTCTCAGGTGCTGGAGCATTCCACAACCTCTGGGGTGAGGGGAGGGGCACTGGATTCTTTGAGAGTTTAGCTAGTGGTCTAGTGGCCAGGTTTGCTTCCAGCTCACTGCATCCCTGGGGCCAGGCATGACCCTAGGCATGACTAGTGATGACCTCACAGGATGAGGGTGAGCACAACTCTTCAGGGTGCTGACTTTGCATCTTGGGAAGGGGCCATGTGCTCTCCACAATCATTCAGTACTGAAGGAGAGGGCTATAGCTAGCCCTCAACCCTGAACAGAAGCACAGACTCACCTCTTCCCAAAGCTGTCCCATGTGAAACTTCACCTACCATCACTCCCCTGCTGTAAATGGACCCTGCTGGTCTGAGAAGGCTGCTGACAGACACGGACAGTCTCAGTACTTTCAGGGACAGCCATTGTATGGGCAAGCACTGGAGATAAGCTTGAGCTCTTCGGATGAAAATGATGGAGCAGCTTCAGAAACTGCTCCAGCCAAAAGAACAGTACCTCCATTGAGCTGGTGCTCACCAGTCAGGGCTATCTCCTTGTTTCCCAAGGCCTAAGTGCTTCCCAGCAGCTGATTCATCTCCAGGGAGGAGAAGAAAGCAGTGGGCTGCCTTCAGGGCAGGCTTCTTCACTCAGACTGCAGAACTGCCTTCCCACCCCCACAGAACCTCCTACTCCCAAGTTCAAATTCAACTCCAATACAATAGAAGTTGAAGTTGCTAGACAAGCAGCTGGCTAACAGGTCCAGTTGCTCATGGCACTTTCCCAAGCCCCTGCTCCCCTCACTAGCTCGTAACATTGGAGTCTGGCTACAGCTTGTTTCCCCAAAGTGTATGGCTTTGCAAGCAAGTACTCATCACACTTCCGGTTCAGCCACTAAGCGGGAAATTCCACTTGTCAACAGAGGAATTCTGGGAGCCAGACGGCCACCAACACACTACCTTTGGCCACTTTCATAGAGCCATAGTCCCAGAGAAAGGCCAGCTGGCCTGTCCATGTCTGGGCACTGCCTTCAGCCTGGCACTCATGAGGGTGGGCATGGCAGAGAATGACATGGCCAGTCAGGTCTTGACCATCATGTCTAAAGATACGTAGCTGAGGCCACTAAGATCATTCAAACTGAAAGAGTTATAAGAAGGGGTAGAATCGTGTTATTTTATGTCTTCCAAAGATGACAACTCTTTAGGTTAACACCAAAGCTGCCTGTCCTCTCCCTAGGTGAGAGAACTCTGTGTCCCTTCTACTGGAATATTCCAGCCCTGTAAGACTGCCCCCGACTCAATAGAAGTACCTGAAGGCTAATTTTGATGTACAAGAGACACATCCTGGGAAGGACAATGGCATCTTCTCATATGTGGAGAAGACACTCCTGATTGTCAACGCAGGCACACGGAGCTCTCAGCAGCATCCAGCTCCTGTGAGCACTGACACTTAGTAGCTGCATGGCCTTGGCAAACTCTTCTCCACTTGAGAACCACAGATGTCTGCCCTCAGAGCAGCTCCACAGCACACGACTATCTTGAAGCAAGATTGTTTGCCACTGGTACCAGGTCAGAGCAGTGGGACAGTAGAGAGTAAGTGAGACAGGCTAGCTCCAGCTATGACCACAGGATGGAAAAGTTTGAGAGACCTCCATGTGGCAGACAGAGGGGCCAGCAGACTCCATAACTGCCCCATGGCACCCTTGATGGGATCCCTATCTGCCTGAGACCTCGGGCAGGTCACTGACCGGAAATACATTTTATTTTTGCTTTCTCCTCCACTGGAGAATTCAAGGCAGAGTACCACACCTGACGGGACGTAATAGCCAGGCTGTGCTGCATTTTCATATCTATAAAATACATTTGCTTCTAAAGCCCATGATCTCATCCTGGAGGTCAAAGTCTTCAGGAGATTTCCTCCTACCCAGATCTCCTGGAGTCCCTCTCTCCTGGGCAGTGTTTGCCCAACATTTATAAGGTGCCCTCTATATAGCAGTGAACACTGTGCTGGTACCAGGAAAGGCCAAAGTGACAAAGTGTCCAGAGCTCAAGTTCAAGTGAGCAAGTTTATTAGGATCAAGAGGAATATCTGAGGTCATCCCAGGGTCACCTGCGTTCTCATGGCTCTGCTCTTGTGTGTCCTCTGCCAAGACTGAACTTGCGTGCTCTGCTGCAAGCAGAGGGACAGAGGGAGAGAGGCTTTAGGGTCACTGGCAAAGAGGAAGGCCATAGGATACTGGGCAAGGACTCATGAGATTCCTCACTTATTTTATACTGGTTAGGCCTCTGCCAGTTGCATGTCTTCTTTAAACAGGTTTTCTCATTGTCCAATGAAGGTCGGGCTCAGGGACCACCAAGCTCCCCCTGGTGTGGTTCTTGGGTGCTAATGAACAGCTCTTGTAAGAGTGTTAGAAATGTTGAGTGCATCCTCTTTACTTCTTCGTGTTTCTTGTCACCATGGCAACTTTCACCTGCGTTGTAAAGATCACTCCCCTCTCCCAGCCTTTGCTCTGACCTTCTCTGTAGAGAACATGGGCATTGGAGCCAAATGCATCTGGTCAAATCTCAACTTTGCTGTTTACTAACGGGATTATTATCTAAGTTTCTCGTGTGTAAAATAAGAAAGGCCACACTTACCTCTTGAGCAATTAATAAACTCGGAAATAGACTTGGCTGTTCGAGAAGTCTGTCCTCTGATGATTTACTGAGTGTTTTGTGACTGACTGGGGTTCAGCACCCTGATGAGGACACCCTGAAGAAAAGCTGTGGGAGTTCAATATTTCTGCTACTCTTTTTCACAAACAAGAAACACTCGTAAGATAAAAGGACTCTGGCTTGGCATCTGCTTCCAGAGAATTTCCAGAAGAAATTCCCAAGTCTAAGAGCAAATTTGAGCATAGCAAACCACTACTTCTCGCGTGTGGCTACCCACACATGATGCATGTTTTCAATGACCCATCTTTAAAGTTCAGAGGCCACATCATAGAGACTTTACTTTCCTCCAGTGGCTTCAATGGGAGGAGGGATCTATGCCTCAAGCCCGTGTCACATCTTCCCCATCCATGTAGAGTACTCCCACCAGTATGTCCATGGTACCTGGCAAATTGCTTCAGCCACTGGCTAGTGCTTGAGTGTAGATGGTCCAGGGTGAGCTGATTAGCCTGGGTCCCCTGCTGATCAGCTGGATTCCTGCCAACTCAGGGTGGGGCTGAGTTACTAACCCAATCTCTTATTTCGATTTAAGCTCCAGCAATCCCCAGGTTGGGAATATGGCTGGTCTTTTGTCTCTGTCACTTCGAGTATTTTACAGAGAAGAGAACTCATTTCAAAGGGGCTTTGATCTTGAATGATATGTGTCTTTGACCACATGGCGTTCTTTCCAAGAACAAACTGGGAATGTTACTTTGTTACAGATTTAAGGCGCAGACAAATAGCCCATGGGGAAAAAAGACTGCTTACTTGTTTCCTTTTCATTCTGCTGGTTGCTAAATCGACCATCTCCAGAGATTCCTTCCAGACAATTGCATCTCTGGTTAGCCACAAATAGAACTACTGACACATCTGTCTCATCCATGTCAGTAAAGGACTTAGAGAGGATGCACGCTCAAGCCTGTGCAAGCTGGCATTCCCAAGTACAGCAGCCTGCAGCTCCAGCAGCTAGTGCAGACTGCCCCTGAAAAGCTGACTTCTCTGCCCCTGATGTGGATAAAGTCAAAACTGGTATAAGGGATAGCTAGGGAGATGGCTCAATGGGTAAAGTGCTTGCTGTACAAGCATGAAGACCAGAGTTCAGATCCCCAGCACCCATATACAAAGCCAATGAGGTGAGACAGGTCTATGATCTCAGTTCTGGAGGGATAAAGACAGGTATATCCCTGAGGTATACTGGCTAGTAGGTGTAGCCAGATGATGAACTCTAGATTCAGTGAAAGATCCTGTCCCCAAAATAAGATGGGCAGGATAGAGGACCTCCATATGATATGCATGTACACAAGAACCTGCAGTACACACACATACACATACACACACACACACACACACACACACACATACACA
>JANHMN010000001.1:67480134-67512005 GCA_030674055.1 Rhabdomys pumilio
ACACACACACACACACACACACACACACATACACATACACATACACATACACATACACACACACACACACACACACACATACACATACACACACACATACACATACACACCACCACAACACACTCCCCCCGCCTCCCCCCTACATACAAACTGTGCCAGTCTGTGGTGTTAGAAGCATGGCTACTCTTTGGAGGGTAAGTAGTCATGTGAAAGGGACAGATGGGAAGGGGCTTCTGTGAGCTGGGGATGTTCTGTGTTCTGATTCAATGGGCATTTATTTATAGATTCTGAAAACATTATCTTGGTATGTACAATTTCATATATACTGTGATTTATTAATAACAACAACAACGTGATAACATATTATTCGTGAAAGACCTCAGGGGGAGGGGTACTAGGAAGAAGGATCCGTTTGGAAACCTGCTCCTCTGAGGATTTATTGTTCGACCTCATCTGCTAGAAAAGGACTGTCATAAACTTTGGCCGGGGCCCACGCTGATACCTGTGCAGTTCTCCTGTCAGCAGCTTTATGGACCTGCGGTCCCAGCAAACTGTTGACATCAGCATGGTGTGCCCACACAGGGCAAGGGCTCTGGATCTGCTGCAGTTAGAGCCAGTGAATACCAAACAGGCTGTGGGAAAGATGGTCCCTTCAATCCCTTCTTCTGCCTCAGTGCCATGGTGACATCATATCCTCCAACTGAGATTCCTCCCACTGAAGCCTGGGTCCTGCTCTCACCTGTCCAGAGAGGGTGAGCTCACCTGAGTTTTGAGGCCGTTGTCCTGGAAAGAGAAAAACATTCAACAACACTGTTACAGCAGGACAGAGCCTCCCCACCCACTAGGAGACCTGGCCCTTGGACTGCACACAGGCACAGGACACTACTTCAGACTGGGTGCCCAGGGGCTAAGACAAACACAGCCAAGCCCTTCAAAACAAACCAGAGGGAACACTGTCTTGAGAGTTTGGAAGAGGGAGCTTTGGCAGAGCCTGGGACAGGAAGGAACAGCAGAAGGCTAGAGCGAACCTCTCTTCTTCTCACTGGTATGACATTGTCTGGCTGGAGCAGCTTTCCTGTCCTCTAAGCTTCAAGATTCTTAGCCCTCATGTGGGGAACTGAGTGAAGTCATTCCTAAGACCTCTCAAAAAAGAGAGAGTAAAATTACCGTTTGCCCTGCAAAGCTCAGGTGTCCCGGGTTGACTGGTTGGAATCGTATAGCCTTGTTTTGGGTGATACCATGACAGCAAAGGATAAAGCCGACTGCTGTGTACACTTATGAGCAGGTTGTGCAAAGCCCTTCCAAGCGGGTATTACTGCATTTTTACCCTTTACCTCTAATCTCCACTCCCATTCTTTCTCCAGCAGGCACCAACTATAATGTATTTGATGCCTGTGTGCATTATGGGTGACATCTCTATGTCTCCATATAGGCAATGGCCTCGAAAGTAAATGTAGCACAGTTTGGGGTATTTTCGAATTCATGTAGATGAGTCGGGTGTAATGTGTAACAAAGGAATTCCAGCACTTAGAAGGCAGAGGCAGGAGGATCACAAGTTCAAGCCCAGCATAACCTAGGAGTCTGGGTACAACAAAGAACCCTAGGAGATTTCCATAAATGGTAGGGTGCTACGAAGTCCACTCTGCTCCTTCATTTTGCATGTCTCTATGGTCTCTGTTTGCTGTGTGGACATCTGCTTCTTAACTCTTACTGACGCTGAGTCCCTTTGAATGTGACTACCCCACTGTTTCCTACCCATCCTCCTGCAACTAGACATCTATGTTTCTTAAAGATTATACCATGACACACAGGGCCACAGTGAACAGAACCACACTTTTCTCCAAGGACCTGCAAGGGAGGTCCTCATTAAGCAAAGCTCTATTCATTGTCACTAAGCACTGCCAGATAGCCTGGGGTCAGTGGCGGCTGAAGCAGCTGGGTAGCTGGAATGTTAGAGTCAGGCAAAGGCCTTGCAGAACAAGAGCCATTGTTTGGCTGTTAGGTTCTTTGCGGAAGGTCTGAGTTTTAATTGGTTAGCCCTTATTTTAAGAGCCAGGGTCCCCTTAGGCCATGTAATGGTTTATAAACAGATGGGATTCAAGTTCCTGTTTCCCAGCCACAGTTTCCCCCTCCTAGACTGAGAGCCCTTCTAGGGCTGGCCAGGTGATTTCTCCAACCATAGTTGTGTCATGCCATGCCTCAGACAAAGCCAGTGCAGCCATGTATTAGGGAGTGTACTTGAGCTGGGAGGGACAAATCGTAAGCAGCCACTGGATCAGCAAGGACTAGTGCAGGGCAAGGATGGCTGAGAAGTGGCATTGAAGGGCTCTCTCAGAAGCTGGCCCAACTCAGGCAGGAGTGAGAATGGCGAGTCTCTGGAGTCATCCCAGGTCTGCCTCCAACCTGCAGGTACAACTAAGAAACATTCTGACCTAAGTCCTGCAGACAGTCTAGATCCTTCCTCTCATCCCATCTCTCCATTCTCTTGCACCGAGCATCATCGTCAAGCCAGACATGAGCCTACAGACTACAGGAGTTTTGTAGGGATCCCTGTACAGCAGGTGGGGGACAAGCCAGCAAAACACACTGCAGGGAGGGTTAAGAGACAAAAAAACACCTGGGCTTGATGACACAGGACTTTAACCCCGGCACTCAGGAGGCAGAGGTAGTGGATCTCTGTGAATTCAAGGCCAATCTAGTCTACAGAGTGAGTTCCAGGATATCCAGGGTTACACAGAGAGTTTGTCTTAAAAAACAGGGGGTGGGGGTGGGGAGAATAGTGCTAACTTGGGCAGAGAGGAGGTCAAGTCACCTGCACACAGGGGCCTGCTCTGTGAGGGCTGAGCCTGTCAGAATGGTACCTCAGATGCTTCTGGACTATGAAGCCACGACACAGGGTAGAGGGAAGGGAGGTGATGCTGCACCCAGAAAAGGTAAGAAGGAATGCAAGGGTCAGAAGAATCACATGGGCTGTACCCTGGGGCAGGAACTCACTGAGTGGGAGCCGCAGAGTGACCACAAGTTAGCACATTTGAGGATGTTCCAAAGTCCTGATGAGCAGAGAGAACTGGACTGGCCCAGGGCTCTGCCTCAGTGAGTGGAGTGGGAGGTGATGTTCTAGCCTGAGACTACTGAGGTGGGTTCACAGGAAGTTCTAGAGGCTGAGTTCAGATTTGAATGTGTGTGGGGCAGTGTCTGTGGACATCGAGGGAAGATGGGCTGGGTACTGGACCCCAGAGTCAGCTCTTCATGCTCACTCATGGAAGGGTGCAGAAATGCATACCCTGGGGTGTTCTGAGAATTGACACATCTGAGGTGACTGATGGGACTGCTGAGAAACCGAGCCCTGTGAGTCAAAGAGGTCACTTTCTGATCAAGTAGGGGTCTCCAGTCCCAGAAAACAGCTGTGGGCAATGCTGTCCAGAATCGAAAGGAGGTCCCTGGACAGGTGTCGGGTCTTGCTGGGAGGACAGAGGACATATCTTCACCTCATCTAGTGTCAGAGAAGGTCTTGTGGCTTCCCCCATACCTTCAGGACAGAGGTTGTCACATATGCTAGACACGGCCTCAGGTAAGCTCTCTGTGAGCTTGACAGCACAGGGCCCCTCTGGTCCTGCACACTGGTCCTGGTAAAACTGAAACTGTGAGTTCAGCCTGGCAGAAAAGAGTAGAAATGGGAAGACCCATCTGGACATGTGCAGGGCGCTCCAGCAATTATCTTCCTGTTGGCTTCAACCTTCCTCAGCTGCAATCTCTTTCTTCTCCACCCTTCACCAAACTGGCCTTTCAGGCTCTGTGGCCCAGGTGAGAGTGGTGAAGGTTGTGGAGCCTGCAGCTCTCTGTCCTCCCCCTTCAGTCAGCTTGCTTTGTTTGTTTCCTTTGAATCTCTCCTCTGTCCCTAACCAGCAGGTTCATGACCAGATAGCTGAGTTGCAATCTCACAATTGCAATCTTCTGCTGGCCCCACATCTTTGGCCATTCCCATCCCCCACAGAGCCAGGAGCAGAATCCCTGAGGCTTCTTCATGGAAAGGCCCAGAAGTCTGTGGTCCCTGAAACCATACCTGACAAGGAAACACAGACTCTAGCCAGCTTCCTGGCAGGAGAGCTCCTACTGCTCAGGACTGGTGTCAAAAGGCTGGGAATGAGTCTCTGTTGGGGGAGTGCAGGCCGAGCATGTACCAAGTCCTGTGTTTGATCCCCAGCACCAGACAAACCAGGTGTGGTGATGCGTCCCTATAATCCCAGAACTCAGGGTGTGGGGGTAGGAAGATCAGAAGTTCCAGGTCATTCTTAAGTTACATAGCAGCTTCAAGGCCAACCTGAGCTACAGAAACTCGTTAAAAGGAAGAAAAGAAGGAAGCAAGAAAGGGAGGGGAGAAAGGAAGGAAAGAAGAAAAAGGAAGAGAGGGAAGGAGAGAGGGAGGGAAGAAGAAATGGAGGAAGGGAGGGAAGGAGGGCTTCAAAAGTCAGTCTCTGCTATTCCCTCAGCACCGTGGCACTTAAGCTTCTTCGGCCTCCTCCAGCACATGGGGGCCCTTCCTGAAAGAGGTCTAAATATGTCAGACACCTGTGGGAACAGGAATGGGGACATTTTCAGATCAGCTTGGTTGCTGTGGGGCAAAAGCCCAGAAGCCACAAGTAGAGATGTCAAGAGCTTTGGGAGTCTATGTTGTTAAATAAAGCTGTGACAAATTCGGTTGGATTTTTTTTTTTTTTCAAAAGCAGCTTACTCCTTGGTCCTCTGTGAGCCTCACCTTCTCCTCCCCCTCCTCCCTCCCTCACTTCCTCCCTTCCCTGGGAGGGAGGGAGGTCCTCAATGAGGAGTCTCTGAGGGATACAAATCACAGCAAAAGTGCCTCAGGGGAAACCGGGGAAACCTCCTAAACTCAGGGAGCTGCCTCTTCACGTGTTAGAGCACTGTGCTGCCAGGGGAAAGCCCAGCCATTTAGATGCTAAATGCTGGCCTGTGTCACTGAGGGTGCAGGCCTGGGAAAGTGGGTTATTAAAAAAGGAGGTTGTTGGTTAGAGGGGCAATTGGTGTCCATGGAACCAGAAAGCTATGTGATCCCTTGGCTGACAAAACCTTTGACCTCATTCCTGAGAGGTCTAAAATCTGAAGCTCAGCTCGACTTCTGTGTCTGCGTCTGGGCCACTTTACAATGAGTAAGCGGGACTGTTGAATCCCCGGGTCTATCTAAAGCTCAATCAGAACAGGAAGAAAGAAGGATACGGAAGAAGCCAGAAAAGGAGGCGAGACAGCAAAGCCATTTTGAATTTTCAGGGAGACTTTAGTTAAATATATATGTATGTTCAGTTCATATTTCGAATGGAGGCTAGCACCAGTTTACACTACACAAAATCAAGTCACCTACACTGAAGACCACACCTCCAAATCAAACTAACCCTGAGGGCACCACCATCGTATGTTCACTGGTGTGCATATATCTTGGGCTCTTTGCACAAACACACAGATCACACGTGTAGATCATTTGGCACAGTGTTCACCCTTCTGGCTTGGCCACAGATTTCTCACCAGGGCCTTGTGAATGGTCAAGGAGAACATGAAGTCCTACCGGGCTCTACAGCAAAAGAGTAACTCAGCAGTTCTTCCTGCCTGGAGGCAGATGACGTAACCTCTCTGTGTGCCAAAGGCAGGAGAGATGAGTCACAGCCACCCTCCTTGTTTGTCTACTCTGTCACTACTTGGTCTGTTTCAGCCAAAGTCCAGAGGGTTGGCTATTGTCTCAAGTTTGGCAAAGTCATGGAAAGGGCACTCAATAGAGCTCAACAACCAACAGCTGACCTGTCCTGAGGTCCTCGTGTGTGTCAGCTACCGCTCTGGCAAAGGGCTGTGACTGGGATGGGAGACACAGTCTCAAGTCATTTTCTTGCCTTGCTAGTGGGTGTGTGGGTAGGGGAAGAAGATTAATCATGAATGTGCTTTGAGGCTGAAATGAGTCCAGTGATTCAATAGGCCCTTACAGGGGTGACCCAGGACACTAGCCATGAACTAATCATGGGACATGGTATACAACATCTCTTTGCCTGGGCATCCCTATGCAACAAGAATGTTGGGGCCAGGTCACCTTGAGCCTTCTTCTATAGAGAGAGAGAGAACAAGGAAAAAAAAAAAACAGAACAACAACAACAAAAAAAACCCTTTGCAAGGCAGTGGTGACATACGCCTTTAATCCCAGCACTTGGGAGGCAGAGGCAGGCGGATTTCTGAGTTCAAGGCCAGCCTGGTCTACCAAGTGAGTTCCTGGACAGCCAGGGCTACACAGAGAAACCCTGTCTCAAAAAACAAACAAACAAAAAAAAAACAAACCCTTCATCTGTTGACGACAGGAACTCTAGAGAAAGAGGTAAGCAGAAAAGGAGCCCAGGCACCAAACCAACAACTCTCCAAGTGGCTGCATGCCCCCTCTACCCTCTCTCTGTCTTGTCAGAAGCCCTGGGTGGGAGGCAGAATTGGTAACTTAGGCAGTGAAATACCAGCTTGGAGAACTGGGAACAAGGGGATGGAAGGCCCTGGAAAAGAGGGTGTCAAAGCTTTGAGGGTCCTGGGGAGCCAGAGTCCCTCAGGCTGATGAGACTCCCAAGCTGTTTGCCACATTCTAACTCCACCAAAGCAATGCCCTTGGCATGGCTCCACCACCATCCAAGGAGCAGATCTGGTTTTGCTGAGTGCTCTCAGCAGGACCAACCCAAAGGGGAGCCAAGTTTAGCCACACCAAAAAAATCTTGCTTGACAAAAAGGACCCATTTAGGTCTTGAGAACCAGAGATGGGAGGAAGGAGTGGAGAGTCTCCACCTTCCCTCCCAGAACATGCAGTGACTAATATGACTTTTTTTTTTCTTTTCATAATTCATAGGGTCACATGCTGCTTAGGAAGGGGGCCCCATGCCTGGGGTCTGGCACCATGACCTTCGTAGACTTCAATAAGTGTAAGACTGTGTGGTTAAACCCTGGTTATGTTCCCCCTCCTGAGCCCCACAGAGTAATGCCTGGCTGAGGAGGTGATAGTGCCCCATGCCCTTTCACTTTAGGGGAAAAAGGAAGTCACCCCGGGGAACTTTGACTCCTATCTGATTCATGTTCATTCATAACCCAGCGGGATGTGGGGCAGTGAGTAAGCCATCAGTGAACAAAGGCGAGCCAATCAAACAAGCTCACAGATCACTCTCCTGTGACACCAGGCCTTCAGCTGTGGGGCCCGTGACTTTGTAAGGAGTTGGGCTATGAGCCACAAAGGCACCTTGAGGGAGTGGCCCGCTTCAGGGTTTTGATAAGGATTAGCTAATACTAAGGTCTATAATAAGCCATGCTCTGATTGTGTGCTAGTCATGTGACAGGCACTGTGACCAGCCTGAGGGATTTAATTGCAGTGAAAGAAGCCATAGCATGGACAGCTTAGCAAGTCTCTGGGCAGGCACTTGGTCCCCTGGCTGAGGAGACTCAGGAGGCCAGGGAAGTTAAGAGCTGGTGGCAGCCATGGATGTCTGGAAAGCAGGCACATTGCCTGCCTTTCTCTTTCAGATAGCACAGAGGCCTTTTTGGAATTATGGAAAGGACTAATGAGTTCTCAGATTTACAACGATAAGATTTAAGCATCAGTAAAGAAACTTCTCCCTGGGCTTATAGAGAGAACCAGAAGGATCATTTTGTAGTTAAAAGAGATTCTTGAGGGATGTTGACCTGAGATCCTAGACCTGGTGATGCCCTATTGCTGGTGACAACTGTGCTCCAAGCAGTCCTAAAAATATCTGTATCAGTCACTCATTGATACATTCATGGAGAAGATGAGAAAAAAGGAATCTGTAGTAGAGTTGGCATGGCCTTCACTCCAGCTTTGTTTCTCAGTGTTACAGCCTAGAGCGGCACCCTTGCTCAGCACCAGTGCTACCATCGAGGTCCACCCCCGCCATGCTTAGACCTCCAGACCAACTCTCCCACCATGCTTAGACCTCCAGACCAACTCTGACTTCCTTATTTTTATTTTCTTGTTTGTTTTTTTGAGGTAGGATCTTGTTATAAAGCCCAGGCTGACCTTAAACTCAGAATCCTCCTGCCTCAGCTTGAGAGTGCTGGAATATTGAGCATG
Organism: Rhabdomys pumilio; assembly: GCA_030674055.1. Taxonomy (NCBI): domain Eukaryota; kingdom Metazoa; phylum Chordata; class Mammalia; order Rodentia; family Muridae; genus Rhabdomys; species Rhabdomys pumilio. The sequence continues at coordinate 67,488,242 of JANHMN010000001.1, forward strand.
TGCCACCCCACATGGAGCCCGACTCTTGCTTTTAAAGGCTCAGTGTAACTTCCTACAGGTTTTGGGGTTTGGCTCATTTTCAAGAGTGACCATTTCAAGTTTGAGCCCAAGGAAAGTCAAGTCGCACAGCATCCTGTTTCCGACAATGAGATCAGCCATCGCAGCCTTTGGAGCTTTCCACAGTCGACGTGGCCCCTCCTTAGTGGCAGGTATACAACAGGACCAGCGGGAACCCCAAAGGAGCTGGAGAAGGTGCCTGGGGGCTGTGCAGTTCCACAAGTCTAACTGTGCTGTGGTTTGAGTGTGTCCTGCAAAGTTCACATTCTGGAAAAGCAGTTCTCAGTGTGACCCAGCAGAGTCAGAGGCAGACCTTCTCAAAGAGACCAGGTCTTGGGCTGTGCCCTCAGAAATAGATTAGCGTTCTTCCATGGGACTGAGGTGGTCATCTCTGGAGAGGTTTCCTTGCTGAAAAGATGAATCCATCCCTTTCCCCAACTCTCAATTCTCCCTTCTGTGTTCAACCTTGGAATGGAGCATTGAGAAGTTCCTGGCCTGGTGCCAAACTTGTAAGCTTGGCTCCCCACCCTTCAGAACTGTAGAAAATAAGTCTCTGTATCTGCTCTCCTGTCTGTGGTGGTCTGTTTCAATGACACCAAGCACAGAAACTGATGGCCATTTCTTCTTTTTTTTCCTGTTCTGAATCGTCAGGCCCTTCCATGAGTCTTAACTAAGAGTAGAAAAGTGCTCTACCATCTGAAAATACATAGATATGTATACTGGGGACTTAGCATGCATGGCGCCCTGGGCCCGATGCTTAGTATTGCATACGTGAAGGCACATGCCTGTAATCTCAGCATTTGGTAGGTGAAGGCTCAGGATATGAAGTCGGCGCCATCCTAGGCTACATAATAAGTCTGAGACCAGTCTAGCTACTTGAGACCCCGTCTCAGCAAAAAAGAATCAAGTATTGTTGTGGATTGCCCTGGTGCTGTTTGTATCTAGATGCTAATTCTGCTTCCTCAAGAGAGGCTGCCCTGAGGAGGAGTGGATCCTGTACTTCCGGTGATTTCAGGTGAGCCTTCTCCCCAGTTAAACTGGTCAAATAAAGGTTAGAGCCTGTGACTGGACAGTAGAAGAAAAGGGTGGGACTGGGAGTTTTAGAGAAGGCAAAGAGGAAGGAGGAGAGAGAGGAAGAGGGAGGAAGAAGAGGTGGAAGGAGATTAGAGCAGAAGCATGTGGCCTGAAGGAGCCACAAGAGTAGCAAGGGATCTCATAGCTGGGGGATAGAGTACTGCAGTGGTAGATCTGCCCAGTCTAGGCGTGCAGCGCATAAATATTATAACTAAGTTGTGTGTTATTTGCGTTGGTTTATTGGGGTTGGAGATTTACCCCCAACAAATTGGCACCCATCATATTGATTAGAACCCAACTAACCTGAGATAAAAGTTCACTGCCTCTCACCCCATCCCTGAATGCACGGCTGGGGCAGCAACTTTACATCTTTATATATTTATATGTATATTAATACTTATTTGGACTTGTGCTGTAGCTCAGCAGCACAGTGCTTGCTTAGCATGTCCAAGATTCTGAGTTCAACCTAACATTGAAAATACACACACACACACACACACACACACACACACACACGATACGTAGACACATATACATAGACATACAAAGACACACAGAGACACTTACTAGATACAGGCACACAGAGAGAGACACATAGACACCCACACATGGTTGCACACACATACACAGAGAGAGAGTGCAGAAGAGAGAGGGAGGGGAGAGAAAGAGAAAGGGGGAGAGAGAAAATAATGTTTAACTAGAAAAAAAAGCCTTAAATCTCACTACCCTTTTCCCTCTCGTCCACTCTCCAATCTCTAGGACCACTATTCTACATTTAGTTGACATTTTTGGTATTCACATGTGAGAAAGCGAGCGATCCTTGTCTTTGACCTCTGGTGTATCTTACCGACCATAACATCCTATGGTTGCATCCATTTTGCTGCAAATGCCTGGGTTGTGTTCGTCTTCACAGCTTACTAACCCTCTGTGATATCCTCACACTACTTTTTCTTCAGTTGATAGACACTGAGGAAGTTTTAAGGCAATTCTCCGTGAAGCCCTTGAGCACACCATCCCTGACTTGGCGAGGCACAGTCTCTCATTCACGGTTTAAACTCTTAATTTTATTTATCACATCATTAGCCTGCATTATATCCTGGGCTAATGAATTCTTTCTTTACAATTTTAAATTTAACAGCCTCTCTTGGACCTTCTTCTAGACCCAAGGTCCCCCTCTCTTGTCTGGCCTGGCTGATTCTCATCTAAATGCATCTAAATGTCACCCGTCTGGTCTCCTTCAATGTGACTCTTTGTGTCAATAAGATGTCAAGGCAGCCCCCTATTGTGGCATTTGAGTGAGCCTCTGATTAATAAGACACTCATGTCAGAATCGGTGATTTGTTGAGAACCAGCTGGGTATAGAGTTTTAATAAAAACCCCTCTATTCTCTGGGTTCCTTGAGGTAATCAGAAGGGAGTGCTCCAACAGGGCTATTCTTTCTCAGGAAAGCCTGGGTCACTTCTACAGAGTGTATGAGGCGGAAGGGGGAAGGGCATGTGTTGGTGGATGCTCACCTAGCTTCACTCACTATTCTGTAACTTTGATATGTCTCCTTTGTCTTAGAACTTGATACCAAATTCATGCCTCAGACTCAAGTCGAATTCCTATCTGTCCAGAGCTGCAGTTCCCCAACGTACTGGGCTGGAGGATCCTGGGCTCCAGAGTGTGGATTGAGAAATGGCATTTGTTTTGCTCAGTCTGGAAGGCACACTCTGGGATGTGGTGTCTTCTAAGGTCTGGACTGTGCGGATGAAGAAGCAGGTGCTGCAGCATCCTTTTGCCTCTGGGCAGCGTCTTGGTCTGCCTTCTCCTCAGAGCCTGAGTCCTCATCAGCCATCTGAGCTGACCTCCACCTGCCAGTAGAGTGATGATGTCTAGATGGACATTTCTAGGGAATGATAGATTCTCCAGTGAGGCCTGACTGTAGGCAGACTCAAAGGTAGGGCTCTAGACTTGTGTGTGGGGAGTGTGTGTGTGTGTGTGTGTGTGTGTGTGTGTGTGTGTGTACATAGGCTCATGGATGCCGGAGATCAAAATTAAGTGTCTTAATCACTTTCTACCTTTGTTTCTAAAATAGAGTTTGTCACTCTACTTTAAGAATAAGTCTGGAACTCACCAATTCTATTACACTCTCTGGCCAAACCCCAGGGACTCTCCAGGCTCCACTTCCCAAGGGCCAGGTGTTAAACTGTCTATTTGTTTGTTTGTTTATGTCAAGTGGGTAGTGAAGTCAAACATGGTCCTTGTGTTTTCCCAAAAAAAACCCACTTTACCAACTGAGCTATCTCTCTCCAGCTCTAGGGATTTGTTTTCTGGTTCCTCTACATCAACAAACTTTTACACTCCTACCAAAACAGAAACACAAACACAAACAAACAAACAAACAAAAACCTCTAACAGACTAACTAATAAAGATGCAAATTCTAGGGCTGTGGGTTGAATTGCATGACCTCAAAATGTATACTTTCAAGACCTTCAAGTGTGACCCAATTTGGAAATGGGTCTCTATTGACGCGGTTAGTTGAGATCAGGCTGGAAGAAGGTAGCTCCCACATGCAACATGACTCTCAGTCTTATAAAAAGGGAAATTTAGACAAAGTCTTCCGCATGGGAAGATGGGCAGAGCTTGGCCACACATCTACAAGTCAAGGGCTGTCCATGATCACCAGCAACCACCAGAAACTGGGAGCGGTAGACCCTCCCTCCCAACCACTGAGGAACCCGGCCCTGCCAGCCTCTCTCTCTCTCTCTCTCTCTCTCTCTCTCTCTCTCTCTCTCTCTCTCTGCTACAGGGAAGTATTACACTCTGCCCTCTTGTTTTGGAGTCTGGATTTGGCTAAATTGTCCAGTTTGTTCTGAAATTCCTGGGTTCCAACAATCCTCCTGCCTGGGCTGCCTGAGTAGCAGAGGAGGCAGATCACACTACCACACCTAGGTTTATGTTCGCCAGTGAGCATGTGTTGAAGATGGAAATCAGCACCTCACCCATGCAGAGAAAGCTCTCTGCCACTGAGCCACATTCCCAGTCCTGCACTTCTCCTGTTTAAACCACAGAGTCCATGCTACTTACTGCAGTCGTAGCAAACAGCTTGACTGAACCATTTTCTTAACTTCAAACTTTTCAGAGCTGCTGTGTGCTATGGACTCCATGTATGGAGGGTACTTTATAAATTGGCTCCCAGGATGCTTTACCATAAAACACTCAAAGCAGCACATTCTGGGTTCTTTAGACATATCTGTTAGAAAGAAGGGGTGCGGTTTCAAAGCCACAGCCTGGGCTCTGTGATCCAGTGTTTGTTTGGTGTGTGAGGTTCTAGGTTCCATCTGAAGGGATGCTGAACTGTATAGTTAGGCCATCTCATGAAAGAATTTCTAAGAAAATTTCAAGTGTAAAACTGGACTCTAGACTAGCCCCAAATCCCTACACAACGTGACCCTGAGTTAAAGGTTAACTGCTATACATTTAAGTGTTATCTTCCCACTTTTGCAAACGACAGCTAAACAGCTTCTGTAAACAATACTTGCTTTCTGTATACTCCACAACTGCAAGTGTTTGCCCTGAAAAACACAAACTGGAGGTCGAAGCTGCTTCCTGCTAAACTGCTCGGGACAGTCACACCAACATTAAATAAAGACTCCATTTGACTTATTCAGGCCTCTTGGGAGTTTTTCTCTTCAGGTACTCCATAACACATCCCTCCACCAGGGATCACACTCAGAAATTGCATGAGTCCTGGCTCCTAAGTCACCTAACTGCACAGCCAGGACAGGTGGGATCTGCAGAGCCTGGCACAGGACCTGAAATTCTTTTCCATTTTACTGTGTCGACAGGAATGGCACCAGAGCCAAGGTGCAGAGGAACTGAGGTCACTTTTCAGTACTTCCACGGTATGCTGGATGTATGCATTAGGGACACTGAGTGAGCATCAGCACTCTTTACCAGTCTAGCTTGAATTCAATATCTGCAGCATGAGCCAGACTCCTTTCTGCCACACCTCAGACCAGCATGAAACAGGAAATCCTGGGACATTAATTCACACATATCTGAGCTGTCAGGCCAGCCTCCCCACAATCCCTCCATGCATTGGCAACCTGACTCAGTTCCTGACTGACTGTAGACCACCAGGAAGGGCCTGGGCAGCAGCACGGAAAATAGCAGCTGTGTTCCTGAAATACAGAATTCCCTGTAGGGCAGGGAATGTCGATTCCTAATTCCTACTTCATGTTAGATCTGGCAGATAAGGGGGTGGGCTATAGGGTAGAGACTAACTACCATGTTATGGAGAGCTAGCCTGTGAATCATGGGTGCACCTGGACCCTGGGCATCCTCCCAAAAATCCTGTAACTGATTATCAGCAACTCCCACCCAGGGGGACAAGGACGACCATATCAGGCCCTTTTTTAAGTTGACTATCTAAGGCAGTGGTTGATCTTAGCCTTCCTAGTGCTGTGACCCTTTAAGACAGTTCCTCGTGTTGTAGTGATCCCCAACCATAGAATTAGTTTCATTGCTACTTCATAACTGTAATTTTGCTGCTGTTATGAATCATTTCTTTTTTTCTTTTTCTTTTTTTCTTTTCTTCTTTTCTTTTTTTTCTTTTTCTTTTTCTTTTTCTTTTTTTTTTTTTTTTTTGAAACAGAGTTTCTATGTGTAGCCTTGGCTGTCCTGGAACTCGATTTAGACCAACCAGGATGACCTCAGACTTAGAGATCTGCCTGTCTCTGCCTCCTGAGTGTTGGGATTAAAGGCATTTGCTGCCACAGCCCAGCCAGAATGTTTCTTACTAAAAGCTGGGCAAAACATCAATCAATCAGCCATGGTACTGGTGCCTCGGAGCTGTCAGCTTCAGTCCTACTTGCTATCCCTCCTCAAGAGTGTTTGAGTCTTTTGGAGGTGGGATGGGCACATTGAAAAAACATCCCAGCAGTGGCCAGAAGCCCAAGTAGCCAGACTCCCACCCCCTCCCAGGGTCCCCTTTGATTTCACCTTCCATTTCTTCTCTAGTAAGGGACTCAACAATTTCTCCATCGCTTCAGCAACAGTCAAATGAACAAGTGTGTGGTACATTTTCTTCCTTGGTAACTGATGTGAGAAGGTCTAGCTTATTGTGGGCAGTACTGTCCCTGGGCTAATGGTTCTAGGTCAAGTAAACCCTTTCTTCCCAGGATGTGGCATACTGGCCGAGTACTTGCACAGTGTGTGAGACGCCTTGGCTTCTGGCTTCACTGCCCAAATAAAGAAAAAGAACAAATAACAGAACATAGGACTCTTCCAGGAACATTCACCTACTTCATCTCATTTAGTCCTCAAAACAGACCTGGGTGGCTGAAGGGTAAGCTACCCTCTGAGCTTTACCCAGTTTCAGGAGCTTAATGTAAACACAGTCTCTCTGGCTGTACCACCCAGCTAAGAAGCTGACTGCAACACTCCCCCTTCCCCATCATCCCCTAGCCACCCCTCCCCCCCTCAAATTATCTGATCCAGGAGACTGATTTGTAACCCTGAGAGTGGATTATCTGAGTCCCTAAAAACATTGAGTTGCTAAGTCAGTTGACAGAGGAAAGGGGACGTTTTCATGCAAACAAATAGCAAGTGAGTCTCAACCTGGCACCTCAAGTGACCCGTCCTGGGTAGGTTTGAATTGCAGGAGGCGGGGCCAACGGCCTATCCAGTTTCCCTTGGCCCAGTGTGGTGATCTGGGTTTGGATGTAGCTGGTGGCCACTGGCCATGTTCTGTGTGGGTGAGGATCACTTCTCTCTGTAACTGTGTCCACAGTGGATCTCCATGGTGGAGGCAGCTCATCCTACAACATATATTATTCAGCATGGTGTTGTCCAGAGAAATGGGCTAGACATATCTGGACAATGTGGAGAGGTCTTGGTCAACAGACAACCAAGTTAGTCAGCTCTTGTAGGCTTAGGAGTGAGCACACAAAATCCAGTGGGCCTGGGCTGGGCTATAGTCAGTGACAGAGTACTTGCCAAGCAAGCACAGAGTCATGGGTTCCATTCCTAGCACTGGAAAAAACAAACACACACACAAAAAAACAAACAAACAACAACAACAACAAAAACAAAATCCATGGACCAGAAGCTCATAAAAAGCCATCCTCCTGCTGTTGTCCTAGAATTCAGTTTGTTCTCATGATTATTGTTCACCCGGGGACTAAAGTGTGACAAAGTATCAGTATTTTGTGATGACTCATTCAGAAAACAGAGTGAACGGAAGTGTATGTGCCCAGGACACCAGCACTGTGGTTCTGACATCTTCTGGCCATCCTCCCACCTGTGGGCCTGATCCTATAGCATCGTATTTGGAGTTGTTTCAATTAGTGTCTCTATACAAAGATCCTGTTAACACAACTAGTAATTATCTGTAGGTCTGTGAACCACCTGGGCCTTGCTGCTCTTTTTTTTATATAACATCCAAAGAAATAGACAAGTGGGCGTGACAACATCCCAGCAAAATCTTATCTGTGGACACCAACATTTGCATTTCTTATTATTTTCACATGGGAAGACAATACTGCTTTGATTGTGTGTTGACGTACATGTGTGTATTTGTATTGTGTGTATTTGATTGTGTGTTGACGTACATGTGTGTATTTGTATAGGCCAGAGGTCATCAGGTGTCTTTCGCAATCACTTTCCACACTATCATTTCTATCTATCTATCTATCTATCTATCTATCTATCTATCTATCTATCTATCTATCATATCTATCTATCTATCTATCTATCTATCTATCTATCTATCTATCTATCTATCTATCTATCTATCTATCTATCTTGAAATTGAGTCTAGAGCTCACTGATTCAGTAACCTGGCTGGCCGGTGAGACCAAGGATCTTTCTGTCTGGCTCTCAAGTGTTGGGATTACAGGTTTTTTTGTATGGATATTAGAGATCTAAATTCAGGCTTGCATGGCAAGCATTTTATCAACCGAGCCATCTCCCCAGCCCTTGATCTTTTGATTTTTTTTTTCAGCCAATAAAAAGTGTGAAAATATTCTTAGCCTATAGGACACTGACAAGCAAGTGGAAAGCAAGCTTGGACTCCCTGGGCTGTGCTTCCCCAGCCCTTGGGTGAGATCTTCCAGTCTCTTACTGTTCCTCCACTACTGTGTTTATGTAAAACAGAAGCCAAGGTGAGGGGGGTGTGGGCTGCTTCGCCTCTAACTCCCACCTCCAGGGCCGAGAATGTGAAAAAAGTCAAACCCCAGAAATCTGGAGCCAGCAGGTGCACACAGAGCCTGTCCTGTGGACTGCTCCCCTTGGAATCAGGCGTGGGCTCCCATGCCAAGACCAAACCCAGCCACAGGCCCTCACCCATTAATTATCCCGTCCTGGTTCTCTCTGTACTTAGGAAAGGCCTGTGGAGAGCCGGCACTTACGACCTTAATCTTCAACTGTTATTTAACACAGCAAAACAGCTGCAGCAGGGCTGGGACTGCCCGTGTTTGACACTCTCACACTGTGTGTGACCCGGGAGTGAGTTTCCTGTCTGTCTCTTTTGAATTCCTTCAACATCCAGGCAGTCAGAGCCAGCTGCAAACATGTAGAGAAAGTGTTTGAGATTTAGAATAGGCTGCTGTCTATTTAGACATAATAGGAAGCTGCCTATTTAGAATAGACTGCTTCCACTCTACATGAGTGGAACACATGTGTGAGTGTTTCCACTCTTGTCTCTCTCTTGAATACGTACCCCACATTTGTGAAGAGGTAAGCTCTGAGCAGGACAGGGGATTGCAAAGCCAGAGCAGATTCAGGCCTGATCCTAGCATCCTTCGGTCTCTTAGAGATTAAGAGATGTTTCAGTTACCTATGGCTATATAACAAAACACGTCCAGTTTTAGTGGTGCAAGCCAGCAACAGGATTCATCTGCTCAAAGCTCTGCAAGTGGAGCAGGGCGCATGTGGGGCTCATCTCTGCCCCACACCGTCTAGGCTGGGATGTTTCCATGGGAGTTGGAAGAGCTGGTTGGCCTCATTCACATGCCTGGCACCTCAGTGGGAGTGGATGAAATAACTGAGGGAGAGTTGAGCCCTCTCCTTTCCTGCCCCCACCCCATGGAGCAGTAAGATTTGTTTACAAGGCAGCTGACTTTCATGAGGACAAACTGGGATCTGGAAGGCCAGGCTTATAAGCAGTGTGACCTCCACCACAGGCAAACAAACAAAATCCAACCGCTGTCTCTGCTGTTTGGGCAACTGAAGCCCCAGCTCCCAATGGACTTGCCTCAGTCCCAGGTTAGCTCGTCTCGTGTCTCTCAGAGCCGACTTCCTTTCCGGCCCACTTTGCACACACAGCAGAATGCCCATCATGATGGGAATGTGTCTTAACAGATGAGGGTGATAGACATGATGAAATTGTGTTTGCCCATTGCAAAAAGAGATAAGCAGGAAGGATGGTTGGTGTCGAAACAGAAATGGATGCCTCCCACCAGAAACACCTAGGTGACCATGGGGAGACAGAGGCATGGGATTCTGGGAAATCAACCCAATGGAACCTCACACTGCTACTCAAAGAAGGTTCATCATGAAAGCCTTGTGAGGATGTGAGAGAAATGCAGAACATGACAGCCAGCAAATGCAGCCAAGACACCTGGGAGCAGACTGTGGAAGGTCTTTCCACTGCTCCTGCCAAAGATTCATTTATAAATAGTACAACATATATATCTTATCCACAATCTTATGATTATAAAGTGACAACTGTTGTGTTTTATAAAAAGTCCAGGATATGTTTTGTAAAGTGTGGTATGGTGAAGTTGGAGGGGCCTCAGCGGGCCCATGCTGAGGCATCCCTTTCCACTGAGGGACCAGCCATACCGTGAGTATAGTGTAGAACAGAGTTTATTTAGGGCATGGGAAGGGGAATTAAGAAGGGAGTAGAGACAGAGAAACAGAGAGAGGGGGGGGAAGGGAGAGGGGGAGGGAGAGGGGGAGGAAGAGGGAGAGGGAGAAAGAGAGAGAGAGAGAGAGAGAGAGAGAAAAGAGGCCAGCAAAGAACATGTAGAGAGGGGGGGAGGGGAGGGAGAAGGGGAGAGAGGGAGAAAGGGGTCAGGGAGGAAAGAGAGCCAGAGAGAAAAAGGGCAGAGAGAGCAAGGAGGGGCCAAACCAAACAGCCCCTTTTATAGCAAGCCAGGCCTACCTGGCTGTTGCTAGGTAACTGTTGGGCAGCATGTAGAAGGAATGCTAACAACAACTGTAATAATGGAATCACAGTAGCACACAAAAGTTTTGAGTTTTCATGGGATAAGTGACTTACAGCTCTTTCTTTAACATTATTTTGGTGAATTTCTTTTTTAGTGTCTGAAAAAGGCTTTGACAAGATAATATATTTCTGACTTAGAAGAATTGCTCAAACCCAGCAATTGTTCATCTGTTTCTCATCCTGTAAGTCTTGTTGTAGCACTGCTCCAGGGAGCACAGAAGGATCCAGGCTCAAGGATGGGCTCTGAGCTGTCCTGTCTCCCTTCCTAGCTGGCTCCCATGAAGGCTGCCCACAGTCCCTCCCATCCGGGATGCTGTCTTCCATTGAGAAATGCAGACTCTGGTCCCCTCCAACCTGGGTGGGGCCTGTATTCTCTTTGGTACCTGGCAGGGCCTGATTAGCCCACTGAACCATTATCCTTGGGAATTTATCTCAGCCAGCTAGTCTCAAGCTCTTGTCCTGGGCGTCTCCACACGCCTGCTGCTATTTATTTATCTGTTCACTTACTTATTTACATACGTGTTTATGTTTTTGATGATACCAGGGATTGAACCTATATTCTTCATGCATGTTAGGTAAGTGCTTCACCACTGAACCACACACTGCCCCCCCTTTCATTTTTAGCTTTTGATTTTGATACACAATCTCCTCAAGCTGCCCAGGCTGGCCTTGAACACATTCTGTAACTCAGGCAGAGCTTAAGCTTGAGAGTCTCAGCCTCCCGAGTAGCTGGGATTATAGGCTTGCACAAGCTTGGCTTGTACCACCATGGCTTGGGGTAAAGTACAGGTTGATCATGTGTGGATGTCCTTGGGTTCTGTCCTGACCACTGTCATAAACATCTTGCTACAGTCCTTTTTTTTTTCTTCTTCTGTGTCATCAGACACATCTCCAGTTATGATTTGCTGGGTCACATGACATATTTTCCTTTTGGCTTTTGCTCTGAATTGCAAACTCATTTTCAGAAGTTACTTCTATAGTCCCGTGCCTCTGTGGGAGGCCAGTTCCTCACACCCACCCCGGCCTGCTGCTGCTGACAGGATTGTTTGACCTGCTTCTTTGGTCTCCAGGTCACCAAGAAAACAAGAAGCGGGCTGTCCATCTTTAACCCGGTGCCATCCTAGAATGGAAAAGAAAGAAAGCATACACTAATTTAACATGTGGTTGGGATTCCTGCAAGAATTCTTTCTGAGACGTGGGTTCAAATTCTATCTTCTCATGCTTTGGTTCGACCTCATCTCCACATCCCAAATGGCACCAGCAAACCTCTATTTCTCCAAATAATGAAACAGTGACAAGTTCTGGAGATGAGGACTTCATATCTGTGGGTAGCCACCTAGTAAACCTAGGCCTCAGTTTAACCATCCAATAAATGGGGATAATCAGACTTCCTTTTGTGTAGGGACTGAGACTGATTTTTCAAGAGTCTAATAGAACTGTAATAAATAGAAGCTGTTATTGTTAGCTGTAACTTGTTCAGCCACTGTGTTTCCTATGGTGAGGAGTCTGTTCATGCCTTCTTCTGTAAAGTTAGGGTCTGGTCATTTCTTTCTCACAGATTTGAATGATTTCTACATGTGCTTTATTTTTATAGTCAGTCTTTCATCACACAATATAGCTTTAAATACTTTTAAATGATTTATTTATAGAGCATTTTGCTTACATGTATGTCTGTATACCACGTGTGTGCAATGGCCGCTGAGGTGAGCAGAAGGTATCAGGTTCCCTGGAACCAGAGCTACAGTTAGTTGTGAGCCACCATAGGGGTGCTGGGTGCTGGAACAGCAGCTGGGTCCTCTGCCAGAGTGGCAAGTGTTCTTAATCCCAGAGCCCCAGCTGAACATATTTTAGGTTTGTCATTTTTATAAGAAATTTTGAGGGGCTGGTGAGATGGCTCAGTGGTTAAGAGCACCATCTGCTCTTCAGGAGGTCATGAGTTCAAATCCCAGCAACCACATGATGTCTCACAACCATACTTAATGAGATCTGATGCCCTCATATGGGTGTCCAAAGACAGCTACAGTGTACTTTGGGCTGGATTGAGTTGGGGTGGGGGGTGGGGGAGTCGAGCAAGCTGGGCCAGAGCAAGAGGGAGAAGGGAAAGAGAAAAAAAAAGAAATTTAAAAATTTTTATGTCTAAAATTGTAGTTTTTTTCCTTTAAAATTTATTTAAACTAAAGCATCATCACAGTCTAGGCCTTCATATATATATATATATATATATATATATATATATATATATATATATATATGTTAATATATATTAAACTTGCATTTTATTTTTATCATCAATGTTCTGGAATGTTTTCCAGATGGCTGGTGCTGTGGCAGCCATTTTGACATCTTGTCAAGTATCTACTATTTTTACCATGACTTAAAATTTTTTTTTTAAAATTAATTCTTGTGCTTGGGAGTTTGGCTTAGTGGCAGAGACTTTGGCCAACGTGCACAAGGCCCTACCACTGCACACACCACAGATTCACTCTTTAGTCTGCTAGTGTAAGGTATGCGTCTCACTCAGTGAGTTCTACAGTTGTGTGAGCCTGCTAGAGATGCTATAACAAAGCAGCACAAACTAGTTGATTCAAACAAGGAAAACCTATCCTCTGGGGACTGGAGAGCAGAAATCTGAACTGCAATCTGTGGCAAGGCCCTCGTTCGTGGCCTCGTCCAACTTCTGGTGGCTCTAGGTGTCCTTGGCTTGTGGCCCTATCACTCTGATCTCTGCCTGTGGCCATGTTACATCCTTTTCCCTGTGCCTCACAAAAGTCCCTTTGCTTCTTCTACAAGGGTATTTGTGGTGACACTTAGGGTCTGTTTGAATTCTCCAGGTTAACCCCATCTCCAAATCCCTAATGTCATCCCATCGTGGGCAAAAATCTGTTTTCCAAGTAAGGTAACAGAAGCACTGGATCTCCTTGGGCAACCGCGTTTGGATCCACCGCGGACACTTTGAAAACAGGAGCATCTCAGATCTTACCCTTCAGGGCAGAGAACAATGTGTGTCCATCTGACATTCACACAAGGAGCCAACACATGGAGGTGTGGATGGCGGGTTCCCTGGGGTGAGATGCAATCTGAGCTGACTTGGACCCTCAGAACCATTGAGGGGAGGCTTCTAGTCCACACAATCAACACAAGGCCACACTCAGGGTCTTCTACTTGCCGTGTGGTGGCAGAAATGACTAGTTACCATGCTTTTCTGCCTCCCTGGCTGTGGCTGAGACATGAAGTTCCACAGATATGTAAATGAGAAGCTTGGGGAGAAATTTCTAGGAAAAGCCCCTTGATTAGACATAGATAACTAACTCCGCAGTCTGGCCGGCCCTTCCTCTCCTTTCTTTTCTCCTGTGCGAGATGGATGTGTTGGTGGGTGTTGGCTGTCTGTCCCTTATCTAGTTTTCAGCATTCTCTTCAGTTCTTTAATCAGTAGGGTTTGGCTCCAATATCTCTTCTTCCGGGCTGCCTTCTCTGGCTGACGTCATATCTGAAGTTGGCTCCCAGTTCTTGGCTTACCTCTTCCTGTTGCCCGGCTTAAACCTGAGTCCAAGCCATGCCTGACAATGCACATTGTCTTCTCTCTTCCCAGCTTCCCTTGGTGCTGTACAGAGTCCTTGCTCGAGAAAAGGACGAGAGCTCATGAGTGATTCTCAGGCTGCCTAGCTGACCACTGTTGCTAGTGGCATCCTTGGTCTGTGATGGGCACTAAGTATGGCCTGCAAAGGGTGAGCTTGTGAAGACACCGGTTAGGCACCTCAGAGGAGGTGGTGCTGTTGAAATGTTCTTTGAGGTAAACCCAGGAAGCCCAAGTGCAAATCCTGACTGTCGTCATTGGTCTCGAGAGGGATGAAGGTGTGGAGTCTCCTGTATCCTTTCCCTTCAGAGTGTAGGATGCCCTGCTGGTGTCCACGCCTGGGCTGAGGAGCTCCAGTGGGCTGCTCACCATGAGCTACACACCTGTCATCCTGCACTGTGTGACCTCAGGCTCCTCAGGTCAGAGCCTGGCTTGGCCCCATGCTGGGCAGCTATGGGTGGAACCGGCAGCCAAGGAACCAACTTCCTTAGCTCACACTGTTACTCCCTGATGGCTGACAGTACTTGCTTTTGTCTTCTATCTCATTCCACGATTTCAACTGCCAGCCAGGTCTTCCTTCCACAGACCCTTCTAGATGACTCTGGTCACCTGAGAGCTTTTTCTGTCATGCTACCCTAAGTCTTGTGTCACTGTCGTTGGTTTGTCCACTGTTTACTCAGCCTCTGGTGACAGGTTTCTTTGTGCAGATCACCGTTTTAACTGCTGTCTCTCAGGAAAGACATAGGTTACACATTAACTACTGGACAGATGTTTCCAGACCTTTAGTGACTGCCGAGTGTCCTAATGACAGTCACGAAGTGAGATGACACACACAAAGCTGCTTTCGGCCACCATGCTGTGAGGCATTATCTCCAACCAGCACGTGACAGCCACAGAGCGGAGGCTTGCACAGGGTGCAGCCCAATAGCCCTGCAGTGGGTCAATACCCCTGTGGTGTGGTCTGCTGCTGTGGACATTCCTCTGGCCCCGGGGCTGACTGCTAGAGGCTGTAGGGCAGAGAAATTCTTACCTGCTAGGAAGGTGAGACTGAGTGGTTTGGAGATGGGCGGATATTTGAACTGCGTGACATTAGCCAGAGTCACAGACAGTTATGGGTGGTCATCGGCTGAGCCAGGGCTACCCCTCTCTTCCTTCCTGTGGGTAGGTCAGCACAGTGCTCGCCTTCAACTATGAATTCAGACCTACCCTTAACAGGGATCAAGCAGTGGGTTCCACTTGTGCCCACAAACAAATGTGCAATCAGATCTCCACTTGACGTTGCTTCTTACCCCACAATCCAAACAACCATGAAGGCCCTCTTGTCCGAGTCTGCTCCGAAGCCAGGGCCTGCCAGATATGGCCAAATATAGTTAGCCCATGAGTGACTCACAAGCAAGAGGCTGACCCTTGGTACGAGGGGGTGTGCTGAATCAGCATGGATGGTCCATGTTGGGTGGCAGTGTATGTCATTGGAACACAACCCCCTGAGAGGGGCCTGCCACCTCTGGCATTCAGTTAAACAAAGCCTTGGAGCAGCCTGACCAGCCTGAGGCTGACCTGAATGCCTGCTGCTGGTTTTATGATGATATATTTATTTTAAATCCCAGCTCAACTCACAGTGCCCCCCAGAAGGCTTTGCCCTGCTCCTTCTGCGTGCACGACTGTGTGCTTAGGAAATGCAATTTACTCTGGAGGGTTAGTATAACATCACTAAGGGAACAGCTCTGGGGGCCTGGGGGAGACCACACACAAAGATGCAGTCCAGCCCAGATCACCGGCAGTTTCAGCCGTGAGGGACCCCCCCCCCCCACACACACACACCCCAGCTCAGTGATGTGGGGAACTGACTTTGAGGTTTTAGGGCTCAGGATGCCTCTGCATGTGGCTTTGTAGGCAAATCCATGTTTGTAATGGTTAGTAATGATTTTCAACCTGACAGGGTCTGGATCACCTAGGAGACGAGGCCATGAGCTAGTTCTGTCTTAGATCTGGTTAGTGGAGGTAGGAAGGTCTGTTCTTGGGGCTGGGGTCCCAGGCTGAACAAAAAGGAGAGGGCTCGTTAGTGTCCACCCTCACCTCTGTCTCTGCCTCCTAATGTAGATGTCATGTGACTGCTGCCTCAAATCCCACCCCCCAGGACTTCCCACCATGAGGGATGTGATGTGTTGGTTTGAGTGAAAATGGCCCCAGTAGGGAGCAGCACTTCTAGGAGACCTTGTTGGAGGAAATCTGTCACCAAGGGTGGGCTTTGAGGTTTCAGACACTCAAGCTAGGCCCAGTGTCACTCTCTGTCTTGTTGCTGTCTGCCCACCTAGATGTAGAGCTCTCAGCTCCTCTCCAGCACCGTGTCTGCCTGCATGCTATCATGCTTCTGCCATGGACAATGGACTGAACCTCTGACTTGTAAGCCAGCCTGGTTAAATGCTTTCTTTTATTAGAGCTGCCACTGTCATGGTGTCTCTTCACAGTAATAGAAGCCTTAACTAAGACAGTGGACTCTTACTTCGAGCCTTCTCTCTCTGAGTTGGTTTTGTTGGTATTTCATCACAGCAATATGGGAAACATCTAATACAGTCACATTACAGTAGGGTGGCACTTCTTGGCCATTGATGATCACGTTCACACATCTATATAACATTCTTGGTAGGTCAGCAAAGGGCTTTTATGTCTAGCAAAGTGAGTTTGTGGTGTGAAGGTTTCTATGGCCAAGCTGAAGCAGTGGCGTGTGTGTGTGTGTGTGTGTGTGTGTGTGTGTGTGTGTGTGTGTGTGACTGTGAGTGTCTGTGCATGTGAGTGTGTGTGCTTGTGAGAGTGTGTGTAAGCAGAGAAAGCACCTATATCACCCACCAACCTACTTCTCCCAGCAAGTCCCCTGTCCTTCAAAGTAGCATTAGCTGAGGACCGAGTGTTTCAGACTCTAGCCTGCAGGGGACATTTCAGAGCTGACCCATAATAGTGAGGGGATGGACTTTTGTCCCGAAGCTTTGTTAGTACAGCCTCAGGAAGCCACATACATTCCTGCCTCAGAGTAGGTGGCAACGAAGGCTCAGTCAGCGTGAATCTCATGGTAGAAACTCTTTAGTCCTCCATGTGGGCCTCTTCCAAGGCCCTGTAATTTGTGTTTGCTTCCTGCATAGAGTAAAGTAGGTCTCCACACCTAGATTCCATGCTTGCCTCCAGCATACCCTCAATGCTCCACCCAGGTCCACATCTGCCTTGGCAGGGCCCAGCAGCCTTGCAGGTTTCTGGGGATGCTTGGTGTTCCTGGTCCCTTGGAAGCACCACAGTGCAGGAGCTAGGCCATTGCTCTTTATTTGAGGTGCAGAAGCTAAGTAAGAGGCCCTCTTGGGGTCTCTCCTGCCCATCACCTCACAGATAACTCCACAGAATCACTTCAGAGTCTCAGCAAGTAGAAGCTAAAATGTCCAGTGTATAGCCATGGTGTGTGTAGAGGCCATGGCTCCCCTCTGCCTGCTCAGATTCTGGACAGTCCTCCTCTTTGGCTTCCCTCCTTTGCCGAAGCTATCTTTATTCTCAGAATTCAGATCGACAGAGATGCCAAATGCCTGATTGCCTTTCCCCTACCGCAGACACACAGGCACACCCTTATCCCTCACTTGGTTTTCCCTGGGTCTTCCTGCCTCCAGATCAACCCTCAGATACACAGCACTGCTGCAGACACTTGCATTTCATCTCTGTGAGGTACTGGAGAATCCTGGGTGAATGGTACCCAAGCCCTGGGGACAGGCAGTCGCTCTATGAAGAGTCAGCCTATCCTATGTATAATAGCCACATTGTATGGAAATACTCCGGAAGGGCTGATGAATGCAAGCCCAGGTGAGCTGGCTTCTCCAGCAGGGCAATTAATTCCTCTTTGGATGGTGGATGGGAAAGTTTTATGAAGCAGGTGGCATTAAAACAGTTTAATAGTTAGAACTGGCTGCTCCACCCTCCGGGAAGAGCAGATATGCAGTGCCCTGTGTGTATGAAGCTATGAGATGCTCCAGGAACCCAGCAAAGCGACTCGGATGGCTGGCATGCTGTAAAGGCTCGGGACAGCTGCTCTCCGTCACTCAGGAACAAAGGATTTTCATGTTTTATGAGCAGGCCTGTTATGTCGGAGTATTCCCATTGGCCCTTTGTCCTGAGGTGGTGTGTGAGAGCTGGGCCAGTGTCCCACACTCCTTCCCTCTGGAAACACATTTCCTTCTTTTCTAGAAGGGCCTCTAGCCGCTTGGCTTGCCTCTCCTGACTCTGTCGCAATGAACACCTGCCTGCCTGAAAGAGACATTGTTTCCCACCAGATCCTCCCACACACGGGTGGGTGGAGTGGTGGGTTTCGAATCAGGGGACTCTCTCACCCTGCCTCATGCCTCCCGCTGAGAGCACTGACATACTTGCCCTGCGCAGGGAGACAAGGGGCCCCTGGACTCCAGAACTTGGGGTGACTGGCTAATGAAGCAGTGGGTGTGGCCCCTTGCACAAAGCAAACAACTCCCTGGGCATTGCAAAGTCAGGCACAATTTCTTAAAGAGGTAATTATCTCAAAGAAAACTATCCTCAGAGTTCGTCCATCCCTTGGGGGACAAAATGTCCACAGTAGGAAAAAATGTGGAAGACTTCAGCTTGTTTGTTTCTCTTAGGGCACTGGATTCACCCACAATGTTAGTTATGGAAAACAACAGGCTCCTAGGGAGAGCTCACAGGACAAAGGATTAAAGCGAGCGTCCTGAGCAGGGAAGGGCGAGGCCCAGGCCTGTCAGTGGGATGAGGGACAGGAAGTCAGTAGCTTTCTGCACACGCTGCACTGGGCTGGGCTGCTGCAGCAAGGCCTGACTTTAGAAAGAGTGAAGACAGTTCAGCTGGGCAGAGCACTCAGATGAGCTTCCAAATTCAGTCAAACCTCTAACCTGTCACCTTCATGGGGGCATAAAAGCCCAGAGGAAAGGTAAGTCAGAGCTTAGTTCTTGAGAGAGAGAGAGAGAGAGAGAGAGAGAGAGAGAGAGAGAGAGAGAGACAGAGAGAGAGAGAGAGCACAAGAGAGAGAGAGAGACAGAGAGAGAGAGCACAAGAGAGAGAGCAAGAGAGCAAGAGAGAGAGAGAGTGAGCGAGTGAGCGAGTGAGCGAGTGAGCGAGTGAGCGAGTGAGCGAGTGAGCTCGTGCATGTATGGTATATGCATGTATGTGTACCTTCATGTGCATGTATGTGCACGCAAGTGTGTGTGTGTGTGTGTGTGTGTGTGTGTGCCCGAAAGTGTGGTGGTGGGAGTGGAGACACAGAGACAGCAGGGCAGTTAATAATAGGAGTTTGGCCCTTGGGTACCTGGGAATTCCTGGCTGCTCAAGGCCACCTTGCAGTTCATCAATGTTTCTTGCTACCCCAGCCCTGCACTAGAACCAATATCTTCTTGCTAGGTTGGGCAAGGAGCAGGGAAATTAGAAGAGGCAGCTTCAAACTTTTAAGCACTAACATTTTTATCGAACAATCCCAAAACTGGCTGCTCCCACGCCCCCTTAGATAAAGATGAACCAGAAGAGAGAAGAGCTTCCGAGGCCCTGAGCTGGCCACCGAGCTAGCAGTGAAGCAAACACAATTAGCCACTGGCCCAAAGCTAACAAGAGCTAAAGGCAAGCTTGGGAGAGATAATTCAGTTAGCTATTGTCTGTCTCAGACACCCTCTGTGGCCTGAGGAAGTGAAGTGTGGTTTTTACACCCAAGGCTCACGTCATCCTAGGCAAAGCACAAGCTTCAGGTCTGCTCCAGTGAAAAACTCAACAGAAGCCATTCATGGCCCCACTCCTAGCTCTTTTCTCCCTTCTTGCAAGGTGAACTACCATTTCTTTGCACACTGGTTTCCTTAGATGTTTTCTTAGCCTTTCTTCTGGTCTCTGGTTTTCTGAGAAGGAGCTGGGGGAACAGGTACCCCTAACCTTAAGCTGCCTCACCTAAGGACAGCTGGTGATTTTTCAGTCTCAAGTACATGTGAGTAGTGCCACCCTCAGAGCAGAAAGGGACAGATGTTTCTAGCCTCATGTTTCTTGCCCGGAGGCTTAAGAACAACAAATACATCAGCACCAGGCTGCTGCCACCAAGCCACTGAGCCACCCCTGTGTATGCCCCCAGCGTTGTCTGTGGGCCCCTGACAGACCCTCTGCACTGACATGCAGCAGGTTGGTGTGGCCTAGCTCTGGCTCAGGACTGAGACCTTTTGTCCCCACTTCCTTTTCTGGTTGCTCCCCTCGCCTCTCGCTCATCTTGTCATGTATAACCTGCTGGCTTCCCAGCTTCTCTTGGTGTGGAGGGAAAAATGTATCCTTAGCCACTCACAGGTGGTTTCTGAACCCCAAGTAGGCTAAAGATATTTTATCCTCAAAGCCCCTTAAATATGGCCTCTGGTAGAACAAGAAGAGGCTGAGGGGGAGTTGGACACTGGGTGGACCTCAAGAGTGTGGGGCCCAGTGCCCAGGTCCTCCAAAACAGACAAGTCTCTGTGCAGTGTGGCCCCATGCTAGGAATCATCGGCTCTTTCGGGGGCCACTTTACACCCTGTACTTGGCTCTGAGTTGGGAGAAGTTTACCTGCTTTTTTTTCTGAAAACTTTTACACAGATCTGGAAGAACCCTCAAGGGACTTGGGTAGTGTGGGTCATAGCCTTTCCTGGTGGCCTGTTTGTCCTACCAGCAACCTGCCCACCTGGGTAATTCTCAGTCATGAGAAAGAACTCCTTCCCATGAGCCCACCTGAGGCCTAGTTATTTCTCTCTCTCTCTCTCTCTCTGTCTCTCTCTCTCTCTCTCTCTCTCTCTCTCTCGGTTTTGAAAATAGATTATCCTGGAAACATTGTATGGGGGATGGGCAGGGACTAGTCATAGACCTATTAGAAGAAAAAACTTTTCTTGTGGGGCAGTGGTGACAGACACCTTCAGTCCTAGCACTACAAACCCAGGCAGGTGGATCTCTGAGTTTGAGGCCAGTCTGGTCTACAATGTGAGTTCTAGGACAACCAGAGAAACCTGCCTCGCAAAAACAAACAAACAAACAAACAACAGTAACAACAAAACCCAACCAACTAACCAAACAAGAAAAAAAGCTTAAGGGCTCTGGTACCACGTGTAATCAGACTGCCCAGATCTTCACCCACTGGCTTGCGCATGCGCCTGAGTCTGTGGGTGGGAGCAGAGCACAGGAGCAGGAAGACTGGTGTGCACCTTCCTGTCCGTCTGTGTCTCTGCTCTGCCCACCGCTCAGCTTTACTGGTGGGATATACGGAACACATCTGGTGCATCACACTGCCAGGTGACCGGGCATTTTACACTGTTTTCCTCCTGATATCTGGGGAAAATTCAGAAGTTTCTGTTGAGATTCAGGCTGGGGACAATCAGCTGAGGTGCATATTTTACATACCAAAGTGGACTTGGCCTCCAGGTTCTCCCAGCATCCCTCAGTCCCTACCTGTTACAGGGCATGGCTGCCACACCCTACCCTCCTCCATCAACTCCCTCCCCCACAGGCTCTTTCAAATATAATCCAGACATTTTGCTCTCTCTTTCACTCTCACTCTCCTTCTCCCTCTCTCTCTTCCTTTCCCTCTCTCCCCCTCCCCCCCATCCCTTCCCCACTCTTCATTTTCTCTTTCCCTGCATACTCAGGCTTTTTCTCTCTTTCTCTTTCCCCCTCCCCCTGTCTTTCCAGGGTTCCTCGGGACCAGTGAACCTACGTGAGAGCTGCTTCCCAATAAACCTAGTTTTATACTTTAATTTGGCTTGAATTGGCTCATTTCACTAGCAGAGAATAACATCAGTTTCATGTGTGGTCTATTATAAAACTTCCCACATTACTCTCCAAATGCTAGTGAGTGTCCTGCTCCCAGGTGCTCTGAAAGTTGAAAGGAGACAGTGGTTGAGGTTTCTGGAGCCAGCACCAGACAGGCCTAGAATCCCTCAGCCTGTGCCTACTCTTCGGATCAGAAGAGATCAAGGTCTTTGTTTCCATGTGAGCAGGTAACTTATTCTGGAGCCTTAATGTTCCGTAGGGTCTTCCAGGATCCCTGGACAGGGGTACTCACAGTTCCAGCTAGCAGCATTTATAGTATTATATTATAGGGTATTTTGTTATCCTGGTAGACTGTGCACCTGTGTCCCAGTGTGCCAGACCAGTCTCAGTCCGGGTCATGAGAGTACCTTCCCTGCTGGCCACGTAATGAAGATCAGATGTCATAATACACATAAGAAGGCTGTGTAAATATTATGGGATATGCTAACACAAATTGTTTCCCTCTCTGTCATCACGGGGTTCTGGGGCAGCAGGAGATCTGCTGAGGTAGAAAGTGCCCAAACAGTAGCGGAAGCACAGATCCTTTTCAACTACCTATAGCTGGAGAAAACTCATTTTTTAAAATAATACATAGTTCAACGTTAAAGGAGAATGTTTTAAAAGTACTTCCCATGTCACACTCACAGGAAGATTGTAAGTCCAAGACGAAGGGCTCATATCTAGCTACACAGTTTGTTTTCTCTGGGGCAGATGGTCCTCAAACTCAGAAGTAATTCTTGAGGAATCGTTTGTGTTTGGAGGATGGATGAGAGGAGCCTGGCCATATGCTTCTGCTGAGCCCAGCTGGCAGCTCTGGATGCTCTACAGAACAACGTAGCTGTTCAATGGTAGAGCAGTCGCTAGCTCAGAGTTCTGCCCTGCGTTCCAAGCCAGTTTTTTTTTTTTTAAAGAAAGAAAGAAAGAAAGAAAGAAAGAGCACAACTCAAGATCCAAGGATTGGCAAGGATTGTGTCTCAACTTTGAAGAAATGACTCAGAAATACCAGTGGCCACAGACAAGGGAAAAAAAAAAAAAAAAACAAAAAAAAACAAAAAACAACTCACCAAAGCCCCTCTCTCTAGCCAAAGGCCAAGAAAGTGATACCTTAACCAGACAGAAAAATGCTTAAATAACAGCCATTCTAGGCTAATCCTAAACCATGGCCTTGTGGAAACCCACACCAGCATAGGCTGAGTCAATAGTCAAGATTCCTGCCCTCACACAGCTGCAGGGAGGTATCCCCAACACCTACAATGTCACACGCAAACACGCCCACGAGTAAGTGGAGATCACCTGTGGCATGTAAACTTCTACCTGGCAGTAAAGAAGTTGGAACTGCCTTTCCTCTTTCTGGGCATCGCAGAAAGCTTTCCAAAACACCACTGCATCCACTGCTGCCCAGGGGTAGCACTACTCTCAGCTCAGTATCAGTGGAAACAGAACCCCTGTCCCATTCTGCAGGAATAAGGGTCATTTTAAGTTGGCCTCACTAAAGCTCTCCTGGAGGTTTGATTTTTTTTTTTTTTTTTAATTTCCACTCAAGAGTGAGTGAGGTCAGATTCTCCCATATTTCTGCCAAAGAAATCCAGTCAAAAGCACAAAACCCAGAGTCTCATAACAATGAAGAAATGTCCAGGCTAAATGGGAGAGGATCCAGATAACTATCACCTTACCTGCCAGGGACCCCAACACACATCCCAAACAAGACAGGACAAAAAAAAATTTTTTTTTATTATTTTTTTTATTTAGCTGGCCATGGATATAAGCTGTCCCCCCTCCCCTTCCTGTGTTAGATACATTTCTCTCTCTCTCTCTCTCTCTCTCTCTCTCTCTCTCTCTCTCTCTCTCTTTCTCACTCTTTCTCTCTGAAATCCAGGTACTTCCTGGCTTTTGTGCAGCTTGACATACTACCTACCCACTCTTCTGCATTAAGATGCAAGGGTCCATAAGTCATCAGTGAGTTGCACTTTGTACAGTCCTGGATTTCTCTCTCTCTCTCTCTCTCTCTCTCTCTCTCTCTCTCTCTCTCTCT
>JANHMN010000001.1:67512015-67537674 GCA_030674055.1 Rhabdomys pumilio
TCTCTCTCTCTCTCTCTCTCTCTCTCTCTCTCTCTCTCTCTCTCTCTGCCTCTCAGCCTCTTCTGCCTCTGGCTGTGTTTCCCAGGCTCCATTAATGGTGCAGTAATTACTTAACTTTTCTCACTGCTGTGATAAAATGCCTGACAAAAAACAGACTGAGGAAGGAAAGGTTTATGCTGGCTCAAGGTTGGATGCAGAATATCAAGGCGGGGAAGGATGGAGGCAGGGAGGAACTGAGGCAGGGGTGCCTGCAATCCAGTCCAGGAGTTGAGGGGGAGGATGCCCCATGCTTCTCCTTTTGTCTCAGTCCTGGACCCCCAACTGTAAGACAACACCATCCATATTAAGGGTGGATCTTCCCTCCTCTAGAAACTTCTCTGGAAACACCATGGCGGGCATATCCAGAAATACTTTGCCCTGGTGGTTTTAAATCAAATCAAGGTTGCATTGAAGACTGATCAACAGAAAAGATTTCCCAAAGAGTTAAACCACTTGGTATATAAATCTGGGAGAACTTGAGGACATGAAAGAGGTATCCTTTTACACTTAAGCTGGTAAAGTGAGGCCACCTGTAAACGCACCCTAAGGAAACCAACAACAAAGTATCCTAGAGCAAATGGTTTAAAAGCTGTACAAAGAGATACAGTGTTTTCCAGACACAACAAGGCTGCTACACAGATGAGCTCAGAGACTACGGTAGCTCTCACAAGGCCTGTGACAGGATAACATCTCATCCTTGGGAAGGGAAAGGCGACACAAGTCCCACTCCTAACCAAGAGGCTACTTTCAGTGGGTATCAGTGGGGGCAGGGAACATCGGTTTTCTTTACTGCACTCTCATTGGGCATTTAAACAGGCTCAGGAGTAGTTGGCCAACACAAAATGGACTCCATTGAGCTCTCTCTCTCTCTCTCTCTCTCTCTGTGTGTGTGTGCACGCACTTGCTTTTTATTTTATTTTGGTATTTTCTTCTCTTACTGATTTTCTTTCTTTCTTTATTTTTTGGTTTATCTGTTTTGATTTTTTGATTTTTGTATTTTTGTTGTGTTTTCTGACTATATTTTTTTGAGAGAAAGAGAAAGTTAGTTGGACAGGGAGGAGCTGGGTGGAGAAAAATTGTGACCAAAATACATTGTATGAACATCTTTAATAAAAAAAATACTAGAAATAAAGCAAACTGATGATCAAACAAAGGTTCATGTAACCCACTGGAAAATAAAAGGAGAAAAAAGGACCAAAAATGGGAAAATTTGATATACTTAGGCCCTAACATATCAATTGGTACATTAAATGTAAAAGACCTAAATATATTATTTAAAGGACTGCCAGGATAGATAAATACACATTGTCTAATTATATGTTTTCAATAAGAACCTCACTTCAAGTATAATAATAGAGGCAAACTAAAAGAAAAAGAATGGAACTATAAATACAATGTAAATATTAATTTTTAAAAGGAAAAGAAACGTTTGTTAATATCAGATAGCACAGATCTCAGATCCTAAAATGAAAAGCACCTCATGGAATGACAAAAGAGTCTCCCCCAAGAAGTCAGGCCCTACCCCCCAGTGTGCTCTCATCAAACAGCAGAGGTACACACGTGTGAAGCAACGGCTGGAGAGTCTGAAAAGAGAAATATACAACTTCACAACCAGAGCCATAGATCACAACGTCCCTCAGACACTGATAGAGAAATGCACAACTTCCCAGTCAGAGCCATAGACCTCAGCATCCCTTAGCCACTGGAGAAACAACCAGATACAATACCAAGGGCACTGTAGAACTCAGCATCATCAATGCAGAAGGTCTCTTCATAGAACACCCCACCCCAAAACAACAAAATTTACCTGCTTTTCCAGACACCACAGAACACACACCAACACCGATTGCTTTCGAGACTATAAAAAACAAAACCTTCAACAAATGTAAAGGAGTTTGTATCACAGAATGCAAGCTCTGACCAGGAGGCAAGAAGAAGAAGCCAAGAACAGGAAGATGACAATGAGCCTGTTCTAAAGTAAGCAGCAGACTTCCAGATAGTCTGTTGAGTCAAAGATGAAGTCCCAGAGGGCATAGTAGCACATGGAAACAAATGGAAACATAGAGCATAACTGTGTGCGGCTGAGAGGGGACTTACTTCAAGCATTGAGTGCATTCGTTAGAGAAATGACAGTTTCAAAGCAGTGATTAAGGTGCCCCTTTGAAAACTTAGAACAAAAGACCAAAATACCACCCCCCAAAAGAAAACAACACAAGAACTAGGCCACTAAAGTAAAATCAAAAATTCTGAGAGTGAAAACAGAAACGTCTGAGTTCAAATAAAGAAAATTCAAGATGAAAAACAGAGGTGGGTCTTTGAAGAGGCCCCAGAGACGACAAAAGGCTGGCAAGATGAAAGTGGAGGAGGTGGAGAGGCCAATATCAAGAATGAAAGGAGAGCTGGAGCTACAGACTCTGCAGGCTGCAGAGGTTAGCCAGCGAGGTCAGGTCAGCGAGGGAGGAAGGATGTAAAGGAGGGAAGGGCGGCAAGAGGAAGTGAGAACGGAGTAGGGGATGGAGGGAAAGGAAGCAGAAGGGAGGAGAGAGAGAAAAAGAGAAGTAAAGGAAAAGGGAGAAAGCTTCAGAAGAGAAGGGAAAGATGGAGATGGAAGTACAGTGGAAGGGAGGACAGGCTGGGTACAGCGCTGCGGTTTGGGGAGGGGTTAGCCCCGCCCACTACCCACTCTATTTCGAGCTGTGCTGGAGTTGCTGGTCAGTGGCAGGACAAAGGAGAGAAAGAACTGTGTACGATTATGGGCAAAGGTGCAACTGTCTGTACCAACTGTGAAGACACAGTTGTCTACATAAAGATTCCCAAGGAATCTACCAAAAACCCGGAGTTCATCCCGAAAAGCTTCTGGGCACAGGCTGTAGAACAGGCTGGTCCTCCCTAATCTGAAAATCTAAAACCAGAACTGTTTGAGTACTGATATAAAGCCTCAAGCAGGAAACTCTACACCACAAAGGCTGTTTCATGTACAAAATTACTAAAAATATTGTGGATGGTTCACATGTAACATGAGTCCTATCCTCAGGATGTCTTATTAAATACATATAAATACTAGAAAATCAGGGGGGCTGGGGATAATGTAAACTACAAAATGCTTCTGGTTTTAAGATTTAAGAGTTAAGATAAAGGATACCTAATCTGATTTCTGTGTGCTGTTGGTAAACACGTGACCACGAAGATTAAAGACATGCTGCCCTTTAAACAACTCATGTTGAGGTTAGGTTTTAAACTTTAAAAACCTGTGTAGAATTTATATGCTGAAAAATTCAGTGTATTGAGGAGAAAAAGACAAAAATCTGAATAAATGAAGAGATATACTGTGATCAAGGATTGGGAGACCAAAACTTATAAAGGACTTAGCCCTGTAAATGTATTCACCGATAAGCATAATGACCATTGTGGTGATCCCTTCTAGGCACGGCATAGCTGTGGTTGTCTTGGAGTCGGATAAGCTGTGATTGCCATGCCACCATAAATGTAGTTACCAAATGCTGGGATAGTCTTCTTGGGTTGTCCAGCTGTGCCTGGTTGCCCATTCTCTCCCATGCTCTTATAAGTAACCCCTCGACCAGTCAAGGAAACCCCAGTTAAACTCATTATTTCATCAAGTTAGACTTGGGTAACCTTCTCCTTGGTCGATTGCTGCCATCTCTGTTGGGGTGAATAGAAACAGACAACACAGGAAAAGTCAAGAAACACAGTTTCCACTTCCAGCAGGTGCCCTTGGATACTCAGGCAAGATGATTTTAAAGTGATGGAGAAAGGGCAGAGCAGGCAAAACATGTAAAAGAGAATAATACAATGGTAAGGTTTACATTTCTGATCTCTAGACTTGCTATACAGAAAGGCTAAATGATATGCTTACTATTGGAATTAACGCATAGTTCTGTGGAACCTCCAAGGCAACACAGAAAAGATTCACATAAATAGGTGACTAACAAGGACATTCAGTGAATGTTGAGCCTTTAACTCAAACTCAAGATGGGTGTAAAAGTGTAAAACATGAAGCTACAGGAATCTTAGAAAAAAAATTTCAAGGGAAAAACTTGGAGGGTTTTTTTTTTTTGGGGGGGGGAGGGTCATTAGATTTAACACCAAAGGCCAAATCCATAAAGGAAAGGATAAAGCAATGGGGATTAATCCAAAGTTAAAACTTTTGCTCCGAGGAAGATGTTTGAAAGGACCAACTACAGAGTGGGAGAAAATATTTATGAACCATACATCTAACATTGTACTAACATCAGGAATATGGTAACACATTCAACATCATTAGACACTAGGGAAATGCAAACCAGGTTCACAGTGAGCCATCACTACAAATATCCTACAATGGACAAAGAGAAACCTGGTAACAACAAATATGGATGGAGGTGCAGGGCAAAAAACTGGATCCTGTGTGCATTTGTCTTAGACAGGGTTTTACTGCTATGAACAGACACCATGACCCATACAAGTCTTATAAAGGATAACATTTAATTGAGCTGGCTTATAGGTCCAGAGCTTCAGTCCATTATTATCAAGGAGAAGCATGGTGCAGGGGCAGCTGAGAGTCTCATTGCCTGCCCTCACAGTGACACATTTACTGTCAAGGCCACATCTACTCCTACAAGGCCATACCTCCTAATAGTGCCTGGGTCAAGCATATTCAAACCCTCACAACATTGCTGGTAGGAACCTAAAATGGTATAACCAGGCTGGGAAGATGACTCAGTGGCTAAGAGTGATTACTACACAAGTGTAAAGACCTGAGTTCAAATCCCCAGCACCAACCTAAAAAGCTGGGTATGGCCACATAGGTCTGTGACCCCAGTACTAGGGCTAGGGAGGGATAGAGATAGGATGATTGCTTGTGCTTGTGAATAGTCAGCCTAGGTAAAAAGAAATAATGGTAAGGACCAGGTACAGTGAGAAACCTTGTCTCAGTAAGGCAGAGTGACAAAGACACCAGACACTCTTCTCTGGTCTCTGTGCACTCATGGGCACATGGAACCACACTCCCACTACCAAAACTTAAAATAAATGGCATGGCTGCTCTGAGAAAGAGGCAAGTCATATTTGGTAGTATATTCTTGTAATCCCACCACTCAGGAGGCTGAGGCAGGAGGATCATGAGTTTGAGGCCAGCCTGGACTAATGAATGAGAACCGGTCTCACAACAAAGATACAACTTAAACACAGAACTACCTTATGTGTCTCAGCACTATTCTCCTGGGTATTAAACCCAGAGAAGGAAACACTTACATTCTTACAAATGCATGGACAAGAATGTATATGGTGTCTCTGTTTAGCCTGGTCATAGAAGCAGTGCAGTAGAGGAATCTGGAGCCTCCTCCTTCCTGCCAAGCTGAGTGTGCTGCCTCCTTGAGTACCAGTCTGGTGGCTGCTATCCATGATGAGCCTCTTCTGTAGCCATTCTGCTCCTGCTGAGGAAAACTGGTGTGATCTGCTGCCCAGAGACACACAGAGATGTCCTGCCGTGAACAGTTTTCCTTCCCGGTAAATCTCTTCTTTATTTCCTAAGATAGAGGGATAAGATGAGACCGAGACTCAAGCTGTGCAAACACAAGGCTTAGGCTGAGCCCAGAAGTGGAGGTTTGGTCTGTTGATATGTATTGTAATGCTAAATTCTGCACCTGAAGGTCTAGGCCTATCAGGGAATCCTAGTCACCAGCTTTTGTGGTGCAAATCCTGTTCCTTAATTTAAAACTATTGGTTAGAGAAGAATGTCTACAGCTGATTATTGGAGGAATTGTAGGCGGGTTTTGAGTTACCTGTTTGAGGAGAGAAGGAAGGGGAGAGGGGAGAAGTCACCATGAGAGGAGATGAACAGAGAGCACAAGGCCAGGAGAGACAGCAAGTATTTAGAGAACATTGCTGGGAAGGTAGCCAGGTCAGCGGTTAGAAAAATAGATTAGGGGTTACATCCCTTCCCCAGTAATTTTCAAAGTCAAATAAAATAATCATAGCCTGAGTTTCATTTATTTGTATTATCTCTGAGAATAAGCTTAAATTTGTTCTATACACCAGAGTATTTCTTCTGCTGTTCTAACTATCCCTAGGCCTAGACCTGGAAGCTTTGAGACTCTAATCTTCCAAGCTGACTGATTCAATCTGCCTTCTTTCAGCTTCTCACTGAATTGCTCTGCTTGGCTTCATACTAACTTTGGCAACACATTCTAATCTTATGGCTCCTTCTCACTCTCTGGCTCATTCTATCTTCACCTGTGCCTAGCTTGTTCTCTCTGCCACCTGTATCTGTAAAACTATCCTGCTAAAACTGAGCCCCACTCTCTCCCTGCATTGCTCTGAAGTAGCCTCTCCTTCCTGTGCTGTTCTTATCAGGGTTGGGAGTATTCTATATCTGACTCATTCTGTCAAATCTTTCTCTAATTCATCACTGCCCCTCTATTAGATGTAAATTTTAAACATGACTGCTTCCTTCTACAAACTAACCTTACTCTCACTGTTAGGAATTAAAGGTATGTCTGCATTCCAGCCTCACATAGCCCTAGAATGTCTTTGGAGGTGATCCCTTGCTAGGGTAGCCTTGTTGCTGGATTAAAATTCGTCTACACCTCCCAAATGTGTTTGCTGAAGAACTGGCCCCTAGTGTGGTCATGGGTCTGGGAAAGTAAGTTTCCTTGTCGGAGGAGACACCAGAGGATACCACCCCACTCCTTCATTTCTTTTTCTCTCTTCTTCCTCACTTTCTATCCCTCACCTCCCCCCACCTGTCTTCTTTTGCCTGGTTTCTTGGCTGCTAGGTAACACAGTAAGAATGTGCCATACGCAAGCCAAGGGGAGAGTCTACACTGGAAACTGTCCCTACTGAAACTTGATCTTGAGCTTCTGACCTCTAGAATATAGTTAATAATAATGATAATGATAATGATAATGATAATGATAATGATAATAATAATAATAATAATAATGTCTGTTGTTTAAGTCACCACTTTATTACATTGTGTCATAGCAGCCGGAGTTAAGATGGTTTTCAATACCCAGTGTGTGCGTGTGTGTGTGTGTGTGTGTGTGTGTGTGTGTGTGTGTGTGTTAGGGTGGATGCTACTAGCAAACACCTAACCAAGTGGCAGCACCTTTGGACCTGGATAATGGGGGTGGTCACTGGGAGAGTCTTGAAGTACATGGTAGAAAAAGAGTCAGTGAAGGTGTTAGGTAGAAACGGAGAACATGTGTTTAGATGTGGAGAGAAAGCAGCCTGTGTAACAAAATGTCGGAGGATTTGGCTAAATTATGTGTAGGGTCTTGTAGAGGATAGACCTCACAGGTGGTAAAAACCAGAATTTTTACCAGAGAGATTTCTGAGTACAGTGTTGAGGTGTGGCTTGGCTCACTCAGGGAAATGCGAATGGGGGAGTGAATGAAAGAAGCAAAAGAGAGCAGAACATGTAGCAGACGTGCATTCTGAGGGAAACACTCGACTGTACAGGACTGTGTAAGCAGAAATGCCACCAGATTGATGCGGATGGGGCAGGGACAGAATAAAGGAAAGGCATTAGATGTTTGCGATTTGACAAGATAAGATGATTTAGTGACAAACACGTACTATTCTCCAAAAACATGCTGTTCTACCAAAAGAGAAATAATCCTGAAAATAATAATAATAATAATAATAATAATAATCCTGAAAACAATACATGACAGCTAGGACGACCACATTGGTTTTAACAGACCAGTAGTCTCTCCCTACGAGTTGGTTTCTGTAGGCTGAGGTCCCACCCACTCACATTAATTTCCACCTACCAGAGGTCGCCCCATCACGTTGGTTCCATAGAGCAGAGGGGTCTGCCCAACACATTGGTTCCCTGTACATTTGGCTTCCATAGAATATAAGACTCGGCCATACCTGAAGTCTATGGGTCAGTGCTTTGAAGAACTCTAAAGCCAGACACCTGTAGATCTAGAGTCTGAAGACACAAGCTTTTTTTTTTCTTCTTCTTTTTTTCCCTCTGCATCAGGATATTGGGATTATAGGTATCCACCACCATGCCTGACTCTATGACAGGACTGACATGACACCACGTCTTTAAATCTAATACAAACCACCTTGCTGGGCTTGGACTTCCTTAGAAATGGTCATCTCTTTCCTCCTAGTTTTTCCCCTTTGAAATAGGAATGTCTGCCCTATGGCCACCTCAGCATTCATAGTTTGCATGCTCCAAAGGCTCACAGCCAGTAAGGAATTTTGCCTCAGGATAAAGTATACCTTGGGCCTCATGCATATCTGATAATACTTCCATAAGACTTTGAACCACAAACTTTGGAGTCAACACTGGACTGAGTTAAGTCTCTGGACTGTTAAGATAGAATGAATATATTTCACCTGTAATGAAAGGAGCAAGGAGGAGCAAGTGTAGGTTGCTATGGAGTGAGTTGTGGGTGTCCCCCACCCCAATTCAGTTGTGGAAATGAAGGCCTTTGGGACAGAATCTGGTTTAGGTGAGGACAGAAGCCTCTTATGGGACTCATGTTCTATAAGAAGAGATATAAGTGAGTTCTCTTTCTACTCTTACCATGGGAGACGCAGAGACAAGGTGACAAAGCACAAGTTGGGAAGTGAGCTTCTTCTAGAAGTCACCATCAGTGACCTAGGACTGCCAGTCTCTAAAAATGTGAGAAGATACATTTCTGTTGTCGGAAAGGAATGAAAGAAGGAGGGAAAGAAGGAAGGAAAGAAGGAAGGAAGAAGGGAGAGAGGGGGAGGAAAGGAAGGAGGGAGGGAGGAGGAAAGGAGCAAGGGATGGAAGGAGCAAGGGAGGGAAGAAAGAAGGGAGGGAAAAAGGGAGGAAGAGAAGGAAGGAGGGAGGGAAGAAGGGAGGGGGAGGAAAGGAAGGAAAAGAAAGAAAGGGAGGGAGGGAAGGAAAGGAAGGAAGGAAAGAAAAAAGAGGGAGGGAAGGAAGAAGGGAGGGAGGAGTGAGGGAAGAAAGGAAGGAGAGTGAGAGGAGGGAGAGAAGGAGGGAGGGAGGGAAGAAGGGAGAGAGGGAGGGAAGGAGAGAGGGAAGAAAGGAAGGAAGGAAGGAAGGAAGGGAGGAGAGAAGGAAGGGAGGAAGAAAGGAAGGAAGGAAGGAAGGAAGGAAGGAAGGAAGGAAGGAAGGAAATGTGTATGGTAGCTTGATTTTTGTTAGCCAAAACATGGCAACAAAGCACATGTCCTTCAATAATGAATAAGTAAGCAGCGGCTGATCCATAGCATGGGTACTACAGAGCAGAGGAATAGGATGAGCTAGCGACATACGCAAAATCCTGGATGAATCGCAGACGGGTCTGCTGAATGAGAAGCACCCACTCTGTAACAAGTAACTCCATTAACTGGATTGATAAAATCACAGCACTAGAGAGCTAGAGAACGGGGTGAGCAAGGAGGACACACAGCTATGGTGAAGCCATAATGGTCGCATGAAGGATCTTCACAATGATGGGAAGGCACCGCATTCTGCTTGGGGTACCTCCTGATAGTTTTGTTGAATGGTACCCCTACTGTGGAGGAAACTGGGAAGTGAGAACTGGACAGCCTCGTGGGCTGTTGTGGTGCGCCAACGTCATTGGGTGTGGTGTGCCAACGTCATCACGCACTATCACACCGCCGCCATTGGAAGATGGCGCCGACATCAGCCCAGACTCACCCCGCTTAACTAGTAAACAAGTGTTCAGAGCATGCTCAGAGTCCCTTGAACCAGCCTACATGTGACGCATCCCGAGACGTCATATTCTCCTGAGCTCTGCTAGCCAATCACAGAGGTACACGCCAACACGCCGACCTAATAGGTATTTAAGGACATATCCCTTTGTTATCAGGGTCTTCCCTTCCATTTCGGCTGCAATAAAGCCTGCTGTAGAAGGATCCTTTGTGTCCGCGTGAGTTCCTGCTGGCGGGAAGATCGCGCGCGGATTACAATTGGTGCCCAAACCCGGGAAAATCCATCTGTGGGTACCGAGGGAGACCCCCATCTCTGGGAGGATTCAGAACTACAGCTCTGGTACGGATCAGAAAGGTATGCTCTCTTACTCGCTTGAGGTCGGCCTTGCTTTCATATTGGTAGCAGCGGCCCTCCTTCTGGTTCTTCTTGTATTGTAAAATCTCAGGAAAGGCATTTATTCTGTTTGGCAGCTTATTTACTCGTGTTTGAAGGACTAGCAGTGTAGTGCAGAAATACGTGCAGACCAGGAGACCCTCCAGGGAGTTCAGCAGAGCATGTCAGAATCTGACCGGGAAACGAGAAGTGGTGCGCGCAAACGGCTTAGAGCCCCCCAAGTATTCAGTCCCCTCAGACAAGATTGTTGAGGAGTCAGGGAAGAGCAAGGACGCTCTGGGAGAGAAAGAGATTGCTATTTAAAGAAAGGTGAAAAATAAGGTCTAAACTCTTTATCCATTTAAAGAATTAGAAGCTCTTAAGTTAGATTCCTATAAAAAGGAAAATTTTTATTTCTCCGAAAAGGAGGATTTGAAAGAGGAGTTAAAAGAAGTCAAAGAGAGGGGAGCTGAGTGCTCCCAGGGAAATAAGGAAAGGAAAGAAGGGAATAAAGAGGCAAAAAAAGATTTATCCCAGCCTTAAGACCAGCAAGGGGTTAAGTAAATAGTTTTGTGCTATCTTAAAAACTTCTGAGGTTAAGAGATTGCAGGCTAGGGTGATTAACACCTGCAGCCTAACTGCAACGTGGCCTTTGTTCTATCTCAGCAGGAACCGCTGGGCTCTAACTTACTACTGAGTCACAGGAAGAAAAGACATTTAGAAAAGTTGCTACAAAGTTTTTTTTTTTCTTCTTTCTTTCATTAATATGACCCTTGAAGGAACACAGACAGTATGGTTTCCCCACATTCCACAGTTTTAGTTGGCTATCTGTAGAGACAGAGACATTTTCTTCACCACTTACAAACGTAGCATAAGACACTGCTTTCTGAATGGCCCTGAAGAATGGCCCTGACTCATGAGGCGCTCATCTCACTTGAGAACTGTGGCGAGGGGGAGGTGGCTACAGGGTTAACAGTGGCACCTCCACCTTGTTGATAGCTACTTGCTTTTCATTCTGAGTTGATCCTCCGAGGGAATGGTTTGGAGAGCAACTTTGGATATATAATATTTCTGCTGTCAGAAATGAGACTAACACCATGACTAGCCTATCTAATATCACCTATAATAATATGTTTGCCTATCATTCATTTAGCCCAGCACCTGTATGTGTACAGACACCGTTCTTCTTTTTATTAAACAATAATGTGAGTAGTAATGTTCTAGCTTGTAACAATAGTGATATACAATACTATCTAACAAAATGCTGGAATGGGCACAATGATATGGCTCTATTGGTAAAGCTTCCCACATTTGTTCCCATGCCAGTTGAGGCGGAGCCAAATAATTTCCCACTTCTCAATCTACTCAGAGAAAAACGAGATTTTGGAATAACAGCAGCTATAGCTATGACCCAGCAAGTGCAAACTGCCGAGACTATTAATAGTGTGGTGGAGCAAACAGCTACAGCTCTAGCCACTCAACAGGAGCATAATGCTCATTTGGTCTCAGGACTCCTGTTGGTAAACCAAAGAGTAGATTTAATTCAGGACCAAGTAGAAGACTTATTTAGGATTGTCCAATTGTCCTACATTTTTCCCATAAAAGGCTTATGTGTTACCCCTATGAAAGCTAACTTCTCTCAGTCTATCAAACAGAGTTGACTTTTATCAGACTTCCTAAAGGGCAACTGGACGGCGAAATCGGAACGACTACCTCGAGAATTGCTCTTTCAGATTGCCACCCTAAATGGCAACCCGCTTGCCCAGGTTTGTTCCCGTGCCAGTTGAGGCACCCAATAGTTTGAGTCGCTTCAGGGTGCAGAGAGATTTTGGCATCTCAGCTATCATTGTGGACATTATTGCAGGAGCTGCAGTAGTGGGATCAGTTACGGCCTCTGCTCTTGCCTTATCTACCTCAGTACAAACAGCTGATACTATAAACCAGCTGTCTGCCTCAGTAACTTCAGCCCTTGATGTCCAGGCCTCTGCTAACTCACAAATAATGGGAGGCCTAATGTTGGTAAACCAACGCATAGACCTGGTCCAAGAACAAATTGACATCCTGTGGCAGCTGGCCCAATTGGGCTGCGAACAAAAAATGCCAGGATTATGTATCACTTCCATACAATATCAAAATTTTACTCGTGCAGCAAATTTGTCTAAAACTCTTTCTCAGTTTTTATTACAGAATTGGACTTTGGAATTTGAAGAAACGCTTCGCCAGCTACGTTTTGCCATCATTGAAGTGAATTCGACTCGCCTTGATTTATCCCTAACCGAGGGGCTGTCCTCTTGGGTCTCTTCAGCTATTTCTTATTTCAAAGAATGGGTGGGAGTGGGTCTTTTTGGAGCAGTCCTATGCCTTGGTCTGGCAGGTACTCTCTTCTTATTGTGTAAATTACGAGCTCAAAGGAAAAGAGACAAAGTAGTGCTGGCTCAAGCCTTTGCCGCTCTGGAAAATGGAGAGTCTCTGGGAATCTGGATGTCTATTTTAAAAGATTGATGCCTCTTACCCTATTAGTTCTTAGATTTGGCTTTTATTGCTTTTAGTTTTGGCTTTTGCTATTGAAAACACACAGAAGAACACTGGGAACCAACCCAGGCATCTAGTCCATCTAACACTTGTTAACCCCAGAGGGCACAGGTTCCCATTGCACCTGGGGGAGTGTGGACATGGTCTGGAGTTAAGGTTGCCCCTACACTCATTAACCTTGGGAGGGCTCAAGTTCCCATTGCACCCCTGGGGAGTGTGGAGGCCCGGGCCTGCCTCGTTGATTGGAGATGAGTCCTATCAAAACCTCGTCTCTTTGATCATTGAGTGTCTGCCTGGCCCATCATGTCCTTCTGTTGTGCGTACGTATTGGGCTTGGGCCTCAGAGAGAGCCCACAAAATTTATTAAAACAATTAGGGGGAGATGTGGTGCGCCAACGTCATTGGGTGTGGTGTGCCAACGTCATCACGCACTATCACACCGCCGCCATTGGAAGATGGCGCCGACATCAGCCCAGACTCACCCGCTTAACTAGTAAACAAGTGTTCAGAGCATGCTCAGAGTCCCTTGAACCAGCCTACATGTGACGCATCCCGAGACGTCATATTCTCCTGAGCTCTGCTAGCCAATCACAGAGGTACACGCCAACACGCCGACCTAATAGGTATTTAAGGACATATCCCTTTGTTATCGGGGTCTTCCCTTCCATTTCGGCTGCAATAAAGCCTGCTGTAGAAGGATCCTTTGTGTCCGCGTGAGTTCCTGCTGGCGGGAAGATCGCGCGCAGATTACAGGCTGTCTCATCTGACCCTACAACAATCATCTGCTTGTTATTGAAGACATTGACAAAGAGCTTACATTTGTCTTTTATCTGACGATATTTAGTATATCGAATGCTAAAAGGCAAAAGTATTTGCTTAATTCATCTGAAAGTAACACGCCACGTCTGTATAACACAAATAGCATGCATGTAAAATTAACTCTGTTCCCAGACAAGGAAGTGTTTCATGGATTTCAGATCTAATGCCTGACTTCTTCGTTGAGGTGAGTAGAATTCTCTTGCTAACTTCTACACTCTATTTTTTTTTTTTTTTTTGCAATACATCGGTTTGTTGAAGTTTACGGAGCTAAGAAAACAACACTGCATGTACATTCAGTTTAGAAAATAGGAAGAATGTTTTTATCCTTTTCAGATACACACACATAGACAGACACACAGAGACACACAGAGACACACAGACACACACACACACACACACACACACACACAC
The DNA here is from genome assembly GCA_030674055.1 of Rhabdomys pumilio. Lineage (NCBI taxonomy): Eukaryota > Metazoa > Chordata > Mammalia > Rodentia > Muridae > Rhabdomys > Rhabdomys pumilio. The sequence goes on from JANHMN010000001.1 coordinate 67,525,857, forward strand.
ACACACCACATCTTAAAAGAGACAGCTTTGTTAAAGGGACAGCTGTTTTCCAAAATGAGTCACAACTTGCAATCTGAAACTTCTAGCGAAACTTCCATGTATGCTATATCAAAATCCCTTTGCCTATTGACTCTCAGTCTTGTGGAACCGCCGAAGCAGCGTGGGACTGCTCAGGGTTCCTGGGCTGTTCTTATAGAACCATTGTTCTAGAGGTCTCAGTTGAAGACCTTCAGGTGCTGCTGGGTCAACCCACTGATGTGTTAATATATTGCCAAAACCCTTTCAAAACACATCCTGAGCCTGAGCCAATGAGATGATTGGAAGTAGAGGAACGGCCCCCTTTGGCGCAGTACTAACAACCCATTGGCTCTCTGGTACGGCCACTGGGGCCCATGCTATCCTGCTGGGATGCTGAAGGGGGTCTTCAAAGAGGCGAGACCCTGTCCCACCAGCACATGGGAGGTAGGTCAAGTGCTCTAAAAAGAAACTTTTTTTTTTTTTTTTTTGTCTCCTGTCATAGGAGAATGTTGAATGGTTGAAATGGTTGTGCAGGGAAGCAGATCAGGGACTGAGTGACAGAAATCCCAATGCTCTTTCCCGTCTATATCCCCCACAGAGCAATGAATGGCCCCATCAGCTCCGGACACTTAGCTTTTCTCTTAACAGGGGCACAATGGCTCCCTGAGAATCCAAACCAGTGAAATAGGGATCTCTTTCCCTTTCTCAGTGAATAGTATCCCAGGAGAGCTCACTGCCACAAGTTATTAACACAGGGGACAGCTGAGCCAAGGGGAAAACAAGACCAGACACTAGCCTAAAGTGAGAGAGCCCACGGTAGGTTTTGAAATCCCTTTGCTTCGGTGAAATCAAAGGTCGGCACCTCAAATCCGGAAGACACTGCCGTGAAGATGACTAGGAGCGTCTGTTCTTTTTCTCTGCTGTTTTGAAACAATGTTTCCCTGTGTACCCCAGGCTGTTTTAAACTCATGATTGTCCTGCTTAAGTCTCTGGAGCGGTGGTATCACACACAACCCCAAATATGTTCGTGTGGTAAGAGAGGCAGGGAAAGTTATGTATTGCCCTGGATAAATCTGATTTGTGCAAAACTCCTATGGAGGTCCCAGTAGGTTTTTACTTATAATTATAGCCAGTAGGTGTGACTTTGCTTTTCTTGAATTTGGCCCGAGGGAGGCTAGGTACAGTGTGTTTGCCTTGAGCCCCTTGGAGGTACCAGCTGGGCCTTCATCCACTGCTAACACAGGATTTGATTGACTCCTTGTTGAGTAACATTTAGCTAGTGAACATTGCTTTGCAGTTAGATAAGAACATGACATTCCAGGTTGTTCTAGAATTTGATGGAACATGTCTAGGATTCCATAAGGGGAAAATTCAGCCTTGCACCATGCTGCTTTTTCTGGATCTCCTACATTATTCTCAGTTTCATTTGTCAAAAGAGAGATTTCTGGAGTGAAAATGAATTCTATAATACCTCTTCTCTCGTTCCCTGGATCCTGCTGTTAGGCCTGTAATAGCTACTTTTCCCTTTGTTGCTTGCAATGAAACACCTAACAAAAGTACCTAAGGGAAGAAAATACTTATTTTGGCGCACAGTTTGAGGGGATACAGTCCACTGTGGTGGGGAAGTCATGACAGTTAGAGTATAAGATGTCTGGTCACATTGCCTCCTAAGTCAGGAAGGAAAACAGATGAATATTGGTGCTCAATACTTCCCCCTTTTCTGTTCAGTCTGGGATCCCAACCAGGAATTATGCTGTCTACACTTAGGGTATGTCATCTCTGCTGATAAGCCTTTCTGTAAATACACTCACAGAACCACTCAGAGGTATGTCTCCTAGGTGACTCTAAAGTCATCAGGATGGTGATGGAGATTGTCCACTATAAAGCCCAGGCAGCTGAGGTGATCCACAAAGTCCAAAACAATCTGAAAGGCCAGCTCTAAAATCCAGAAATTATGTTTTGGGTATTGTGTCAGGCTAGACACCAAACGTTCTAGTCCCTTGAGACATCTTAGAAATTGCCACATGAATGATTCTATCAACAGAAAGCTATGGGCATGTGACTGCTCTAACTCATTTTATCTCCATTCTTGTCGGTTTTGGGAGTGTATGCATGCTTTAGAGAGCCATTAGTTAAATGACACACATCTAAATACATAGCACCAGGAACAATAACAACTCTCGCATAACAAAACATTGCCAAGTCCCTTAAAGCAGCAACTATGCAGTACTTGGGTTTGCTATAATGAGGTTTGGTTTGTATTTGAGAATCCCTGAGCAATATGAGGGTTTTACTGCTTCTGTGGTTTATGACTGTTAGCAAGAGGGATATAAATCTCAGCAAATAGATTCCAGCCCAAGTTAACTTCATTCATTGATTTTTTTTTCCCACACAGAATTTCAAATACTATAACAAATATACTATGCTAGGCTACAAAAAGATTATTTATTTACCTGTGGTTCTGTAGAGAATAGTGCTTTAACATAAATTTTCATATTTCTCATTAAATGCCAGGCACTGATTTCTATAGTTTCCCATAAATCACATCTACTGAAAACCTCATATTACGGTATTGATTAGTCCCTGCCAAGTGTTTATAGTCTTTCAAAGAGGGCAGATACTTGAAAAGATAAATTTAGCCAGGTGTAGTGGCACACATTTACAATTTTGGCACTTGGGAGACTGAGGTAAGAGGCTCAAGAATTACACACAGGCCAGTCTGGGTTAAATAATAAAATCACATCTTTTAAAAGAAAGCAATGTTAAGGTCAGGCAAATTAGCCAGGGGGTAAAAGGCAGTTGTCATCAAGTCTGATGACCTGAGTTCGATTCCCAGAAGGCATATTGTGGAAGTAGAACTGGCATTTACAAGTCATCCTCCAATACACACACAGCATGACACACACACACACACACACACACACACACACACAGTAAACAACTCAAAACGGTGTGGTAAAGTCATGGTGGAATAGATCCAAATGAATTAGGAGAACACAAGACATATGTCCGTGATTTGACTTCCCGGTTCTAGAGTTAAGGGTGTGTTAAGGAATATTTGAATCAAGTTGTTGCTTCTCTTTATAATCACTGAGACAGTTATGGCTTGAAAACATCCTTGAGAACTGTAACAGATAGCGGATCACCCAGTATATACAACTGAGTTCAGCATATTTCTAAATAGTAGAATATCACATTAAGCTTTAAGATATATTTATTTTCTTCTGAAAACAGTCAGTGCCTGGTTTCTGCCATATGTGTTATTTAAATCTGCGTGGAGCTGTGAACTTTCCTCTTGGAGAAATAGAAATGCGTGACACTGGCTGACCATAACACAAACCCTGGTGTCAGGGTGCACACTCCAGCCGAAGCTCGAAACATGGCTCACAGTTAGGATTCAGACCCACATGTGTTTCACTGACTTGACAGTGCTTGCAGATCACTCAAAGCAATGTGGGAAAATGGGAAACCACCACATAAAAACAGGTAGACTTCCAGACATGGTATCGTACGTCTTTAGTTTCAGCACTTGGGAAACAGAGGCTGGGTCTCTGAGTGATTGAAGCCAGCTTCATCTACAAAGTGAGTTCTGGCCAGCCAGGACCGGCTCTCCAGCAAGAGCCTGTCAAAAGCAAAAAGAGATGAATACTAAACACCTTAAAGCAAATAAAAAGCAGGGTAGATTCTTATGAAACTAAAATGTCTGGCTTCCCTTAGGAAAGTGGAATATCTGGTGGTGACAACCAAGATCTGTTGACCTATAAAGCAGCTGCCTCTTTAGGATGTACTAACTAATGGGTGGTGGATGGAACGGGGGGGGGGGGGGGGGGGGGGGGATGGTAACCAAGGAGGGGACTCGAGAAATGAAATAGACAGTTTAAGGGAAGTGTGTGTGTGTGTGTGTGTGTGTGTGTGTGTGTGTGTGTGTAAGGGTGCATGTGTATATGAGTGTATGTGCATGTATGAGAGTGCATATGTGTGTATGGGTGTGTGGTGCATATATATATGTGTGTGTGTATGTGTGGGATGAGGGCAGGGGTGCATAGATGACTGTGTTTATGTGTGTATGAGAGTGCATGTGTGTGTTTATGAGTGTGGAGGAGATATATAATGAGTGTGTGTATCTGTATGAGTGGGGATAGGGTGGGGTTCACATATGAGTGTGTGTGTGTGTGTGTGTGTGTGTGTGTGTGTAACTAGTTCCATGAGGCAGGAGTATAAATTTTAAGTCAAAAGGAGTAAAGATTTGATTGGAGAAGTTAAAATAGGTCAGACTTTGGCAGGCTTTGCCCTTAAAGGCAAGGATCAGGGGCTCATTATATAGGTGGTAAGCATGCACTCATGTTTTAAGTGGATGAACCATGTGGCCAAATTTCTACACCAGCCAGATCACTCTGGTGGCTGGTGGAGGAAGGCCAGAGCATCCAGCTTGCCGGCCGGGTGTCTAACTACAGATCTGTTATGATTATCTGAGGGGGTGTTTGAACTCTGGTAGTGACAGTGTGCATGGAAAGCAAAACACAACAAGCTTTGGAGGGACACAGGGTTGTTGACAAAGCAGATACACATGTGGCAGGAGGTGGAAGGAAGTGAGGAATACACTCCCGGTTCTAATCCCTGGTGGTATAGGGCCACCAGGGTGGGAGATTACACAGGAAAACAAGGCAGAGGGAAGAGATGCTTGCTGCCAGGTCTGTTGGCTTTGGGTGTCTGACTGAACTGCCAAGCAAAGCTGCCCAGATAGATAGCAATGAGAGAGAAGGATCCAGGGCTCAGAGGCAACGCTCTGGCCATGAAGATAGTTAGACACCCAAAGAGACTAGGAAAAAGCAGAAAGCCAAGGACAGGACCTAGGGGTCAGAGCTACTGTGGCAATGACTCTCAAGCTGTGGCAACCACACTGGGAGATGTCAACTCCCATCACAGTTTGCTTCCCACTTTCAGTCCAATGGCGCTTTCTACTCCATGGCTTCCCTTTCCCTATCTCCCTTCCTTCTCTTAATCCTTCTTTGCACCCATATCACCTTTCACCCTTAGGCTTTATATTGCTATAAAATGCACCACATATAAAACATGGCTATATTATATATATACAGTTTAAAAAAAGAATGAGATTAAGACACTGCAGTCAGCATATACAATGTTCTTTATTATATACCCAACTTATATCCTGGTGGCTTTTCCTCTCCTTCCTTCCACAGGTAATAACCCTTATTCTCCATCTTGCTTTATGTCTACCTTTTCTAGAGTCTTTGTATCAATGGTAGGAAACTGTTCCTTTCCTGTCATCTTTTGTTGCTGACATCTACCCGTGTTATGTCTATGAGGTTCCTTTGGCTGGTTCATATGGGACAGGTCACTTTTTATTGATCTTTAGTTCTCTGCATACCACAGTGTTCAGTTCTCATGCTGTAGACATTTGGCATGTCTAGGTTCTGGCCACAGTGGCTGGTGTCTTTCAGGACACTCTTGTGTATGCATGAGGTGAACATTAGCACTTGCCAGGGAAACGGCTTACTGTGCCTGAAATGCTGGTGTCCTGCCCAAGAAACTGTAAAACTTAGAATCGTCCCCATGTCATATATATGTGACTTTAAAACAACATCATTGTTGGTTTAAAGACATTCAGAATTTGGGAAGATGGCTCAGTGGGCAAAGGGGCTTATCATGAGACCCTGGAAAACCACATTCAGTTCCCAGAACTCACATGAAGGTGGGTTCACAAAATTGCTCACACACGGGCTGTGGCATTCTTTATGCCCCACTAATAAATAAGTAAATAAGTAAATTTTAATTTATTAAAAATATCTACATTCATTAAGTGTTAAACAGAAAAATATCATCCATAGTTCTAATATCCTGCAATTAAAGAAAAAAACATTTCAGTGACTCCCTTTTGTGTTTTTCCGTTGTCGCTCCACAGTATTTCCCCTGTAATTAATTTTCCATTTTCCCTTTCACAGATTTATTCTCATGGCCAAAATGCTTTGCTTTATACTTTTTAGGGTGTTCTTTTCCTGTTCCTACACATTTTCCAGTGGCTAATATCCCCCAACACTCTGCTACATGACTGAGAGACTGCCACCCAAACCCCATACCCAGGAATTCCCCATAGATGTCTGTGGGTCAGACATTAAAAAATCTGGCCTCGGCTGGGTGGGAGAGCATGCTGCTGTAGACCCCTGGAAAATCCCTTGAACTTCTCTGCAGTCTGGATTCCTTTTCTTTTTAATAGTGTCAGCTGTGGAATTGGCCTTTGGGGACCAGCGGATACTGAATCTGTTGACCTCTCTATCTGTTTCCTGAGAGAAGGCAGATTGTACCTGGACATAGTCAGTGTTTCCCTGGGGTTATTAATGGAATCCAAAGAATAATTTTTAAATAGAAATCCTGGCACCGGAAGGTGTCTCTGACCAGGTCTTAGGTCTGCTTGCTACTCCCTGTTCAAACAGCTGTTGTGGCTGCCACAGAAAGAGGAGATCAGAGCTCCCAAGTCCTGGACCACTGCAGAAAACCCTCCAAAGGGTCCAGGAGGGATGCACAGACTGAATGGACCTGCTGACCTCCTCTGAGGCCAGAGACGATTAGCATTTGGGTCTGGTGCTTCTGGGCTAAATGTTGTATCTCGATGTGGCCTTTAAAAGTCGTTTCTGGGGTCTGGGGGCTGATGAGTGGAAAGGCACTCTGAGCAATAACTTCTTCAGTTCCTCTTCAGTCTTCCTCTCTTGACCTCCAATCCAGAATCAGAAAGAAAACATCCAAAAGGCAGCTGCCAGGTGGTGTGGCCTGAGCATCAGACTCTTCAAAGCTTTCCAGATGATTCTAACCAGGAGGCCAAAGCCCAGAAACTACCGAAGCTGACCAGCTCGGCTATCAAGGAGCTACTGCTGTTTCCAGCCATGGTACCATTGTCTGAAGCCCTGCTGTGGGACCAGGCAGGGTGCTGAGCTCTGAACACACCGGTTCACAGTGGTCAACCTTGGACTAGTGATACAGAAACAAAGGCTCAGAGAGGTGAAGGGACTAACTGAGGTCTGAGGCGTTGACTCCTCCGAGTGTGCTTATCATTACACATGCCTTGTGATTAGAAGCACAATAGCAGCCCACAAGGACCTTTGAGTTCAACCTTCTCTTGTCTTTCATTTCCATCCATGATGGGGATGAAGCTGTGTCCAGGGCCAGTGAGACTTAGATGAGAGGCTTGGAGAAGAAGAGGGGACCTTTAGGGTCTACTTGCTTCCCTTTTGGGTTCTTACTGAGGAGAGTCTTTAGATTGGAGCACCTTCACAGTTCGGAAGTACCTTAGAATGATGCAACTGCATCAATGACAAAAAACGCAAACAAACAAACAAACAAACAAACAAACAAACAAACCCAACAAGTTAAATCACCGAGTTTTGCCTCTCCTACCTTCACTTTAACAGAATGTTAAGGGTACATATTTGCTGTCAGAGCCACATACTCTTGAGCTGCATTTGAGGAGAATGGAAGGTCAGAGCTCAGCTGGGAGAAATGTTGGCAAAAGTCAAATGTGACAAAGGACTAACGTCCAAAGTACACGAAGGCATCTCGAAACTGAACAGTAAGAAAACAAACAACACAATTAAAAAAGGACTTGAACAGACACCTCCCCAGAGAAGACGTTTGGAGGGCAAATGAGCAAATAAAAAGAGACTCCATAGTCATTTGTCATCAGGAAACAAAAATTAAATCAGCGAGATACCACTGCACGCCTGTTGGAATAGCCCGAATCCGGAACGCTGACAACAGCAGATGTTGGCAAGGATACGGAGTGACAGATTTATCATTCTAATGATATGTAGGGTTGTGAAAATAGGTTTGCTGCTGTTGTTTGTTCTCATGTAGCCCAGGCTGGCCTCAAGCTTGCTATGTAGCTGAGGCTGTCCTTTAACTGATCCTCTTGCTTCCACTCCTAGTCGTCACCCAAATGCTGTGATTACAGGCATGCACCACCATGCCCAGCTAAACACCATTATTTCTATAAACACGTGCAGGCCCCAGCAAGCAAGCAAAAGGGGCCACAGGATAAGCAGGAATGTGGAACAGTAGAACCGCTTTGGAAGACAGTTTGACGAATTCTTTAACAAGAAAAATAAATAAGTAAACAATCTCGTTGTGTGATCTGGAAATCACACACCTTAGTTTTTACCCAAAGTAATTGAAAACTCAAGTTTACATAGAAACCTGCATGTGACGTTTGTAGGGCTTTATTCGCAATTGCAAAATGTGGCAACAGCCATGACATTCTTTGATAGGTAAATGGTGAAAGAAACTTTAGTACGTCCAGATGATGGATGGCTCTTCAGTGTTATAAGATATGAGGTTTTATAACATGAAAAGGCACACGGGGCCTTCCGAGCACACTCACATCTTCCTGTGCTGCAGTCTCCCACGGCGTCAGTGAGCTGACCTTTTTCACATGATAGAATCTTGAGGATGTCAGTGAACCTGTGGGTGCCAGGGCTAGACGGGAAAGAGGGAACATGGGCAGATCACAGAGAATGCAGACAGTAAAGCCAGCACGCATGACAGATATCACAATGGAGGACACCCTTATACATTTGTCCAAACCTGAACACCAAAAGTAAGCCTTAAAAAGTAGTAACAACATCTCAACCAGGGTCTCTCAATTGTAACAGATGTACAGCCCCACAGGGGATGTTGATACGGAAGGTGCGTGTTTGTGGGAGCAGAAGAAATGTGGGGGATGTTTCTTTTCCCAGTTTTGCTGTGAACTTCAAACAAAAATAACGGATTTTTTTTAAATGGATTTTTTGAAAATCATAGTGTAATTTCAATTCTTAGCTGTTTTTACATTTGTGTGTGTGTGTGTGTGTGTGTGTGAGTGTGTGGCCAGGGGCACTGGGGCACACTGGGTATTAGAACCATAGTCCCTTTTTGTTTCTCTGCTTTCAGCCCCCATGAGTGAGTAACTTCCTCTATCCTGGGCTCCCACTACAATTTACTGCCTCACCACAGACCCAAATGCAGTCACGAAAATGACCAGGGATGGGAACCCATAGAACTCTGAGCCAAAATAAACCTTTTTCTCTCTGATTGCCTCATGCACTTTGTTACAGTAACAGAAAGCTGACTAACACAGTGCTTATAATAAAGCACAGGAACTTGTCCTTGCCCTCTTCCAGTCCCAAGAGCCTGACCTTGCAGCCACCCCAATAGCTACACCTCCCAAGTACAGGACCAGCTCTAGGGAATGGATTGGGATGACGAAGCAGAGACCTACAATCAGTTGGCAGCTCTGGTGTTCCTAGATGCCTTGACCTAGAACAAATTACTCCACTTCTTTAAGTCTGTGCTTCCTCTTCTGTGTAATGAGGATAATAATAGTACTACTTTCTGTATGCAGGACTATTGCACATTCGATAAGAAATGTGTGTCAAACCGTGCTCACTTAGCTATTGATAATTATGGTGAGCATGGTGATGACTCACAGCCCCACCCCTTCAGGATTCTGTGAGAACTTCCTGTGGTAGTGTCCAGGGGAGAGCCCAGCCGTGGGTCCAGTCTGAATCCTTACACTACACACTGGTAACACAGGCCAGCATATGAGAGCATCCTTGCTGACATGTGTCTGTTTCTCCAGCTGATCTGAAAAGCTCAACACCTTTGATGGCACAGTCTCACTGTATTTCTTTTCCTTATTCTGTAGCTTAAATGTATGTGTTGTTCCAAGTTGCACGGCTCTCTCACCAGACTCCCTCAGTCTGCCCATTGATGCCCCTGACCACCATCTTGGCTCCAATAGTGAGCAAAGCAGTGAGCAGCAATCTTAGACAGGATGCTCACTACCTCCTGATCCCCACAGGCTCCCACCCCAGTTGGAAACTCCGTGGAATCTGGTTGTCACTTTGGCTCAGCCCTCACTGTGCAGGGTGGAGTTTCACCACCTTCGAAACACTGCTGTTTGTTGCTGCAGAGTAGTTCATACAGGGTCTCTGCAAACTATGGCTCTGTGCCTGCGTAGACAACTGTCCAAGATGAGTTACACATGAAAGTTACATGCACAAAGCTGAAAGTTACATACATAAAGCTAAAAGTTACATGCATGAACCTGAAAATTACAGATATAAAGCTAAAAGTTACATGCTTACTAAACTAAAAGTTACATGCATATAGCTGCATTTCTTGAGCCCCTCCCCCCCACACACATACACATTTCCCTAGAAAATTTCTCCATTCTTTCTCCTAAAAGTTCCTGTGTATTGACAGACTCTAGATAGATTCCTAGCTCAAAGAATTGTGGGGGTTTTGTTTGTTTGTTCTTGGTTTTTGGTTGGTTGGTTGGTTGGTTGCTTGCTTTTTTTGTTGTTTTGTTTTGTTTTTCCAGGTTTGGTAGTATATTCCTTTAATCTCAATACTCAAGAAGCAGAAGCAGGCAACCTCTGTGAGTTCCAAGACACCCTCATCTATGTAGAGAATTCTAGGCCAGCCAGGGCTACAGTGAGAGCACATCTAAAAAACCGAACAGTTCTAGTTTGCTTTTTATTTGTGATAAACCTTCTAAGTAAAAGCAACTTGAGGAAGAAAAGCTTTAGTATCTCACACTTGCACAGCACACTCTATGATTCAGTCAAATCAGGTCAGAAAACTCAAGGCAAGAACCTGGAGGTGGAACTAAAGCAGAGGCCATGGAGAAAATGCTCACTGGCAGCTTACTCGGTCTGCTTTCTTATACAACCCAGGACCACCTCCTGGACAGCACACCTACTGCAGAACCCAGGACCACCTCCCGGACAGCACACCTCCCGGGACAGCACACCAACTGCGGCTGGGCTCTGCTGAGTACCTCACAGCAATTGTTAATCAAGACTTCTTACCCACGGGCCAAGCAATGGAGACATTTTCTCAATTGAAGTTCACTCTTCCCACAGGAGTCTAACTTGTGTCAAGTTGACAAAACAAAACAACGGGAAAAAAAAAATCTAACCAGCACACAAACAAAAGCCAAAAGAATACTTTTGTTTTCAAATTTTCTATCTCAAAGAGTTGTCTAAAATATTTATCATAGTTCTGTGTAAGATATGTAATGAGGTACACAGATTTCAAGAATATAGCCCAGTGAAATTTTGCACTCCTCACACACATGAATATCTACACGCATACACACACACACACACACACACACACACACACACACACACACACGATCTATGTATGCCGTCTTATAGCTCAGGTTGAGATACAAAGTATTTCCAGCCTTACAGCTCAGGTTGAGATACAAAGTATTTCCAGCATCCCACAATCTTCCCCTGGCTCCTTCTTTGTTAACATCAATGTCACCTCACACACAACTTAAATAACTTAATCAGCATGGGTTAGGGGTTTTTTTCTTTTCTGCTTTTAAAACCACAAGAGTGGAGCCATGTAATACACACTCGTTAGTCATATGTTTGTGACTTCGTACATGTCTATGCAGGTCTTTGAGTTGTGTATAGCCGTGATTTTCACTTGCTGAATGTTAGGCTAGTGCATGAATATTCCATTTTTAATTTCCCCACTGACAGGCATTTGAGCAGTTTACAGTGTGGCACTGCTTGGAAGTAACTTTTTCCAGACATTTGTGTACATAGATCACGAACCCTCACTTATCTTGATTGTATACCGAGCAATAAGCTGTATACCCAGCAGTGCCATTGACAGCTCCTCCCAGGGCACACATGGGTCAGCCATAGTAGATATTGCCAAATAGTGTTCCAAAAGGCTGGACTAACTTACACTCCCACCAGTAAGGCCTGAGCGGACTATTACTCAACGTAGT
>JANHMN010000001.1:67537684-67559848 GCA_030674055.1 Rhabdomys pumilio
CTTGTTTAGCAAGGTGCGTGCTTAGATGTTTCACTCACAGAAGGAGGACAGAAGGTTTTATCTATGACTAGCTTTTGCTTTTACTACATACCCTGAGTACTAACACATCGCCAGGTGATGTGAGCATCCCCCCTTGGTGACACGCCTCCACCCCCTCTCAATGCTCTTGGCAAAGAAGAGGGCTTTTAATTTGAATATGGTCTAGTTGATTATTTTTTTCCAGTGGTAGCATCGAAGCCAGAGGCCTATGTCTGCTAGGCAAGTGCTCTACCAGTGAGCTCTACCCGCCCCATAATTGTCTTTACTAAACTCTCTGTCTTAACTCTCATGTAGCTTTTATAATTTTTCTTTGTGTGTGCCCAAAGGTTTCAAGATCATGTTTGCATGAGAGATTTTTTTACTGTTGTTAATCCAGTTGGCAACACAGGGATTCTTTCAAGCAGAACATATTTTTGTTTTAGCTCTGAGGATGCTTGTCTGCTTGGTCATTATCTCCCTTCTAGTCTCTCTTCCTGGAGCTTCCTGGAGGCCTTTATTATAGATTCCTGGATTCTCGAATTTTTCTTTTATGCATTCTATCCCTCCTCTATGGGCTACATGTTGAATGTTTTCCTCAAGTTTATTAATTTTGTATTTTTAAGTGTGTGTGTGTGTGTGTGTGTGTGTGTGTGTGTGGTGTGAGCAGGGCTGTGATGGTTCACAACTTGACATACTTGGGAAGAGGGAACCTTAGCTGAAGAATCATGGGCGTGTCCATGGAGCATTTTCTCAACTGTTAATTAATGTTGGAGGGCCCGCCCATTGTAAGCAATGCCATTCCTGGGCAGGTGGGTCTGGGCTGTGTAAGCAAGGTAGCTGAGAGAGCTCCTGAGAAGAAGCCGCTCAGCAGCCATTCCTCCACAGTTTCTGCTTCGGTTCTTGCCCTGAATCCTCTCAGGGTGGACTGTCACTTGGGAGTGTAAGATGACATTATCCCTTTCCTCCTCTGCCAGGTGTTCTGGTTATTTTACCACAGCAACAGAAAAGCAGACTAGACTATGTGGTAAACTGTGAGCAATGAAGAATAGGAAAGGTGTGGGGGAGGGAAAACAGCCAAACAGGAAAGCAGAGAAGATGGGGAGATGAGAGATGGAGAGGCAGGAGCTTGTGTCAGGAGAGACATATTAATTAAGGGTGGCACTGCAGAAGCCATGACACTTGGGCCACAGAATGACACTGTTTTGGTCATGGCCCAATTTGCAGCAGATCTCTTCAGTCTCTAGATACTCTCTGCCGGTCCAGGCTGCTACTGACCATTCTCTTTAACTTTAGGGGTATCTAGCTATTACTGTGAGCTTCGGGGCAGTGTGACAGCTTCAGGACCCCTCCTCCAAAAGGGACCCTTGGGTCTCAAATGGAAGAATTATCACCAATTTTCTCTTCCGAGTACTGAGAGCCCTTGGGTTCACATCTCCTCTCTGACATTGGCCTTCGGTAGGTTCATAAGGGGCATGCAGTGAACACAAGTGGAAATCCTCCCCCAGAAATCATACAGTTGATTTGCTTTCAGATTTTTAGCTGTGTTGTAACATGGTCCATGGTGAGTTAAGTTGGTGAAAGGAATGAATGCTGACTCAGTCGTCAGAGAGTGTCGACATTGGGGTGAAGGTGGGACAAGGTCTCTTTGAGTCAGCCACAGCTTTTGTGGCTCTGTCCTTGAGCAGAAGCAGTGATGAAAGCCCGGCTGGTGGTCGGAATCCTTAGTTACAGCTGAGCTGCAAAACCAGCAGAGAACAACAGGCCGCTGAGCAGCCTGCCGAGGCCACTGGCCTCAAAGGCAGCCATTCAGGGTTCCCAGGAGAAAGCCTGAATGTGGATGCTCTGGAGAACACACTCCGAGAAGCTCTGCATTCACTGGACTTAGGATGAAAGTGCTGGAATCTTCAAGAGCCTCCCCAAAGTAATTAAGTGTTTGGCAGAAATGAATACATAGAAAGCTCTAGAAAGGGCATTGCACCTCTCTGCCTACTTCCTGTGGTGGACGCTACAGGATTCTCAACAGAAACTGGGGTACAGAATAGCAGGGGTGAATGGGCCAGGCTTGTGTTGATTCTTCTCCACCAAAGAGGGATGCATCTGTTTAATTGCCACTTGTGGGCCTAGAGAGAGAGCTCAGTGGTTAAGAGCACTGGCTGCTCTTCTAAAGGACCTGGGTTTGATTCCTAGCATCCATATAGTGGGTCACAACTATCTTAACCCCAGATCCCCAAAACACTCATACACATAAAACAATAAAATGACTAAAACATTAAATTGCCACTTATTCTTTGAGACTTCCCAAGGATCCGTTCCTCCAGGCATTTAATTGGTCCTCCACACTTCTGCTCCTCCCTCCCATCCCACGATGCCCTCCTCTGCATTCCTGCATCCTGTGCACAACATCTATGACCACACAAACCACTCTGCGCTGTGATTGGTGGTTCTGTTGTTACTCTTTGCCAGATGATCATCAGCATCCCTTGGAAAGTTTGAGTGGTTGACCGTATGCTCCAGCTTCTGTTGAGTGGTCCAGCGCATGTGGACCTGGCCAATATGCACTGGACTCAGTTGTTCTTAGAAACATGTTGGGATGACATGTTGAGATGGCTTAGTTTGATATTAGAAAAATTGATTATTGTAAAAGTCTCTACAGGTAGAAATTGTTTCTATGGGTGAATCACGTGTGTCTGATACCCTATTTGTCATTGCTGGAATCCCACAAGCTGGGCAGGCATTTCTAAAGCTAGCCAGGAACCTTAGAGCATCAGTGAGGAAAGCACTTGTCCAGCCTCTATCCGTGCAACAGACTTGCAGATATCTCCCACTAAATTAGACAGAGGATATGCTGCTTTGGTTTTGTTTTGTTTTGTTTTGTTTTTAAATCAATTTGACATAAACCTAGGCATGTTTGGGAAGAGAGAATTTCAAATAAGAAGTTGTCTTCACCAAATTAGCCTGTAGGCAACTCTGCCAGGCTGTTTCTTGGTTGACAATTGATGTGAAGGGAACCTGCCGACTGTGTCACTGCTGGGCAAGTGGTCCTGGGTGGTATAAGGAAGCAAACTGAATGGGCTGTGGAAGCTGCCAGGAAGCAGCACTCCTCCATGGCTTCTGCTTCAGTTCCTGCCTCCAGGTTGCTGCCTTGAGGTCATACCATGCTTTTGGCTATGGAGTGCATCCCAGCAAGAAAAGAACAACTACAACTGGAGCTCTTCACTCTTGAGATGTTTCTCGTTGGGGATTTTCTTCTCCTGAATAGCTCCTCTCTGAATAGCTCTAGAAAAGCAATTATCAAACTGTGGGTGGTAACCCCCTTAGGGGTTGAAAGACCCTTCACAGGGGTTGCATATCAGATATCCTGCATATTAGATACATTATGATTCAAAACAGTAGCAACAAAAATAATTTTATGGTTGGGGTCACCAAAACATAGGAGCTGTACTGAAGGATTATAGCACTGGAGGGTTGAGAACCACTTCTCTAGAACTACCAAGGAGGTTCAGTTTACCATTAAACAGAAAAGCATGAAAAATTTTTACTAGTACCTTCTTCCTCTCAGAGCTGCAAGGCATGGAGCCTTGGCAGAGGTGCCCACTGTGGACATTTTGATCCCCACACTGGGGCAAGACATTCCTCACAAATGATGGTTGCTAGCCTCACCATATTCTTATCATTTTAGAATCTGAAGGGAAGAGCTTGCGTGTTAAGCTTATCAGTAGGTTAACACCTTGAACTTGGGGGTAAGGGCTGGGCTAGGCTGGGCTAGGCTGGGCTAGGCTGGGCTAGGCTGGGCTAGGCTGGGCTAGGCTGGGCTAAGGCATTCGGAGGACAGCCAACCGGATGGGTAGACACCACAGAGGGAAGGGCAATGCCAGGGCCACACTGCCCCCTACTTTACCAGCGTCTTGACTGTTTAGCGTTGCCTTCAAAGCTTCTGGTTTATGTCTCCTGGCTGCCAGCACCCTTCTTGGAAGGGCATGGGGCAGAACAGCCGCAGTTTCCAAGGGCTTTTTTTTTTTTTAATTCTTTGAAGAAAATAACTGGTAACATAAATGAACAAAGAAATTAATATAATAAACCAGGAAAAATGGAATAGGTTGCCAGATAAAACATACACTCAGTTAAATCTGAATTTCAGATAAACAAATGGGTTTTTTTTTCATCATATATATATATGTCTCAACTATTGTTTAGGATATACTTAATGTTAAATATTAATTATTGTTATATAAATGTACATAAAATGGTTAAGGTGGGCCAGTGAGATGCTCAGCAGGTAAAGGCACTTGTCACTAAGCCTGACAACTTGAGTTTGATCCCTGGAACCCACCACATAGTGGAGAATCAACTCCTGTAACTTGTCCTCTGACCACCAGGTATGTGCTGTGATACACACACACACACACACACACACACACACACACACTTGTCTTCTGACCTCTGCATGAGTGCTGTAATGCAGACACATACACATGCACACACAATACATAAATAAATAGGAAATTCTAATTAAAATTAGTTCAGATGGCTTTTAAAAGCTGTATGTGACATTTGAGAACATAAGTAATGGGGTGTCTCGACTTTCTGTGTGCTAAATCTGACAAGGGAAGGCAGATTGTCCCTTCCAACCCTTCTCCCTCCAAGCCAGTAGTATACATGTAGTCAGGAGAAGTCTTCTGGTTTGGGAAACTGAATCAGGTTCCTCCTGAGAGAGGGTGAGGCCCAGACAGGGTAGGAGGAAGGAGAGATTCCTGGTCCAGAGGCTCAGAAGTCACAGACCCTGAGGAAGGGGACTAATGGGGTGCTGCATGGGCCCACAGAGGCTGCCCTCCAGGGAGAGAAGAGAGACTGAATCCCAGGTGCTGAAAGCCATTGCAGGATAGGCAGGCCCTGGAGAAGTCAGTAATCAATGGCCTGGATATAGCTGTCATCGCCTCCTTGGCTCCTGACAGTCACACCCGTCTTTAGGCTGCAAAGCCATGCTTAGGTACTCCTGAAACCGAAGCAAACTTCAGTCAGTCGGAAAAAATTTGTGCTTAGCCAAAATACCAGAGCGAGTGATTATGTTATCCTGTTGACTCTAGGATAGACCATAGGTTTTCTTTAATAAGTAAACTCCCCTCATGCATTAAAATAGGATTCTATTTAGAAAGGGGAAAATAAATAGAAGGATTGTCCCAGCACCCCGAGGAAGGGCAGGGACGGTAAAAGCAAGTTTGTCTTCTGTGAGGGGAAGGGCTGGAGACATCTGCAGGGAGCTGGAAAGACAGGTGTGTGTGTGTGTGTGTGTGTGTGTGTGAGAGAGAGAGAGAGAGAGAGAGAGAGAGAGAGAGAGAGAGAGAGAGGGAGGGAGGGAGACTCCTGGATGTTCAGAACCAGTCACTATGCCACAGTAACACACAGTCACACTGTGTGTGTGAGGTAAGGCTGCTGTGAGCTTTATGTTAAGGCAAGGCCTGCCTGTATACTGGAAACACCAGGATATAAATGGGTATAAGAAATGGCAGCCAGGTTGTGGGGCTCCAGCATCGAATCATAAATGGATGAGATTAAAGCTGAGTAAACCTGATTCTCCTGAGTGTACACTATCAAGCACGGCCACCTCATGTTGCTTGGCCCCTTCTGCCAGAGGCAGTTTCCTTCAGGCTTCTATATCATGTTGTGACACATCCTGTGCACCCTTGCCAAGGCACTGGTGCCACGTTGTTTGGATCTCCTCTTCCTCCTCTTCCTCCTCTTCCTCCTTTTCCTCCTCCTCCTGCTCCTCCTCCTGTTTCTCTTCCTCCTGCTCCTCTTCCTTCTCCTGCTCCTTCTCCACCTCCTCTTCCTGCTCTTCCTCCTGCTCCTCCTCCTGTTCTTCCTCCTGCTCCTCCTCCTGCTCCTCCTCTTCCTGCTCCTGCTCCTCCCGCTCCTCCTCCCTCTCTCCTCCCTCCCTTCCCTTGTTATTCTTTTTTCCCAACATGTGTCTCACTCTGTAGCCCAAGCTGGCCTCAGATTCACAGCTGTCCTTCTGCCTCAGTCTCGAAAATGCTGAGATTAAAGACATGAACCACTATGCCCTCTTGAAACATACTTCCTTCACAAAGCCTCACCCTTGGGCATTTTATTACAGAAACACAAAACAGATTGATGTGGCTTCCATTTTTGCTGTTTCCCTTTACTCCAGCTGTGGATAGAATTTGGAGAAATGGTGAAGACAAGACAGAGTTAGGCCGGGGAGCTCTCTGCATGGAATGGTACAGGGAAGCAATCTGCTCTGGTTGCAGGTCCATAGGGCACTCGTTAAGTGGAAGTAAGTCTTCACGGAGCTGCCAGTTAGCCAGCATTTAATGATGGTCTTCCTGGCTCATTGTGCTGAACTAGTTGGTAGTAGAAAATAATAATTTAAAAAATAATGATAAGAATAATAACATCAACAACAGACTAAATTCTATCTTCCATTGTGTTTCTTCAAAAGATTTCAGCCATGAACCCAGTACCTCAGAATGTGACTTGGCCTGCAGAAATCACACGGTAGTGTGTGCCAGGGGCTGACTGCAATGTAGGAGAAGTTGACCATGTGGAGACAGACACTTGGGGAGAACACCATCAAACTGCCAGAAACCAGGGAGGAGGCCCAGAACAGTCTCCCTCCTAGGCCTCAAAAGAAACCAATCTTGCTGTGGCCTTCATTTCAGACAGAACCTTTAGAACTATAGGAAGGTAAATTCTTGTTGTTTGAGCTATTCAGTTTATACCTTGTTATCAACAAATGTTATAATAATGTTTGGGGGTCTGAGCATCCACCCAAAACCTATATACTACAGCTTTGTCCCTCTCCAGGTATACATTTCTGGGAAGTAGAGGAAACTCTGAGAAGTGAGCTACTTGTGGGAAGAAGTTATGGGCTGGGTGTCCTTGGAGGGTATAGTGGGATTTCAGCCCCTTTTCTATCTCTTGTGTTTCCTGGCCATTGTGAGGCAAGCATCAATCTCAGCTGTCCACAGACACAACACTGGGTTGGTTTACCTCCTGCATTTTGTCAGAGTAACAGGAATCTCACTGTCATCACACAATGCCTAGTGAGTTGCTTCTATGTGGTATGTACTATGCCCAGTAGCTTACACAAAGTATATTACGTATTTTCCACAGTCCCATGAGAAAGGAACTATTACCCTCACATTGATTGGTTAGAGATTAGGGGAGCTTGGAGAGGCCAAGGTTACACAGCCAGGCTCAGCATCACAAAATGTTGATAGAAGCCTGGGCTCCCAATTCTCAACCAAATGGCCTCTGCTTAGCACAGAGCAAGACCCAGAGATGGTTATACCAGACCAAGTACATATTGACCATAGATAGAGTCATCAACAAGAACCATGAAGAAGGTTCTAGAACTTCAGGATGTATTCAGTTTTAAAAGAGTAAAGTTGGGCTGACAATACACAATTTAAACTTCAGTTTGGTTTGTAGTTTCATATAGGGTCTCATTATGTAACTCTGGGTAACCTGAAACTTGATAGACCAGGGTGACCTTGAACTCACAGAGACCCCACCTGCCTCTGTCTCCCTCCTTCTGAGTTTAAAGGCTTGTGCCATCATGCTCAGAAAACCACAGTTATTTGGTGGTGCTGTGTCTCCTAACAGCATCGCCCTTGCGATTAAGTGCTTTTGAGGCTGTTAATAAGTTGTTCCCATTATATCAGAAGCCAAGGTACCAGGTCATTTTCCCATCGTGCACACTACCTCTTCAAGGGGACCCCAGGCTCACTATTGTATCGTTTACAGTATGACTTTTGACTTCTTGCGCTTGTGGGCTTTTCTAAAGAATCATGTGAAGAAATACCACAAAGCAGTGGTTCTCAACCTGTGGGTCTCAACCCCTTTGACAACCCTCTATCTACAAAAGCATTGACATTTACAACACATAACAGGAACAAAGTTAAGGTTATGAAGTAGCAACGAAGATAATTTTACAGTTTGGGGAGTGGGGGGGATGCTTACCACAACATTGCAGCACTAGGTTGGTTGAGAACCACTGCAAAGGAAGATCCAGCCCTCCATGATGGCTTGGGGGAGGGCTAAATCACTTTATCCCATGTCACCCACTTAAAAACATGCATTAAAAACGCCTTTAAAGCCTGAAGTGCAGAACTCACTGTCCTGTTACCCCATCCATCCCATGCAGAGCCTGCTTCTCTTTGCTAAATACACTTCAACACTTCTGCCTAAACTGTGTGTCTCTTGAATGAATTCTTGCCTTCAAGACAAGAGCTGAGGAAGAAGCCTCACCACGTGAGAAAATGACTTCATCTAGAAAGATAAACACACACACACACACACACACACACACACACACACACACACACAGAGATACACATACACACATGCACGCACACACTCAACACACACACTCAACACACATGCACATACACACACACACGTGCACGCACACAGATACACATACACATGCACGCACACACTCAACACACATGCACATATACACACACACACACACACGCACACACTCAACACACACACACACTCAACACACATGCACATACACACATACACACACGCACACACACACATACATGCACACAGATACACATACACACTTGCACGCACACAACACACACACTCAACACACATATACACACATACACATATACACATATACACACACGCACACATGCACACACACATATACACAAATGTACACACACACACACACAAACACACAGAGAGGGAGGGAGAAGGGGAGGAGAGGGGGGCGAGGGGGGAGGAGGCTTTAGACTTGGCCTAGTGAGCACTCAGAGGGGATTAAAACTGCTGTCATTGGATTTTAAGTGCCACACACTTGGCACTATCAAGAGATGGTGAGATGTTCTAGGCCCTTGGGAATGACCTCCAAGGGCATCCTAGGTCCAGCTTTCTCTTTCTGCTTCTGCATTATAAAGTGAGTGATTGAACTCAACCACACATGCCTATCCAGATGTGCCGCACTTCTGCAGGACCAAGTAACAGGGAAGGTCATGGCTGAACCTCCAGAACCCTGAGCCTAAATTAACTTTGTCTCTCTACAAGCCGACCACCTACCATCTACAAGCAGATCCTCGCTGCAGTGACAGGAAGTTGGCTGAACAGCAGGTCAGTTGCTCCTGAGTTAGGATGGCCGCCCTCTCCATGGCAGTGAACCAGCTGTGGAGACTCAGTCTCCAGCTTGCACTTCATTAGGCACAGGAGAGAGTGAGAATCCAGACAACCAGGGGAAGAGTGGAGAGGGGGCTGTGATGCCCTCACTTAAACCCATTCTTGGGTGATTCAGTATTGCATTTATGTATTTATTTACGAGGGGGAAGGGGGTGGCTCATGCACGCATGGTGCATTCATGGAAGTCAGAGGACAACTTTTAGGAGTTGGTTCTGTCTTCCCAAGGTTATTTTTCTCCTTTGATGTTTGGGTTTTTACTCTCTGCCATGGTCAACTGTGACATGAAAATATTAAATGGTAGATTATAGAAGTAAAATATGTTTTAAATTGCATTCAGTACTGAATAGTCGAATGAGGTCTTATACTGCTTACTGTAGAGCCCAGGATGTGAAAGGTACCCATTCAGTGTACCCATGCTGCAGGGGCTGCCTGCTTGAGAGCCATGTAGATTCTGCCATCAGCCAGATGGCATGGTAGCTGGGCACTTGTGTTCAGTTTACCTTTGTTTTACCTCATGGTGCAGAGTGCACAACTAATGGTACCAGTGATTTAGATCTGCCAAAGGGAGACTGGAGGTGGAAATGCTAAGGTTCAGTAACATTTTAAACAAACAAACAAAAACATTCTAGACAGCTTCGTTGTACGGCTCTGGCTGGCTTGGACCTTGCTATGTAGACCAAGCTTGCCTTAAATTCCAGAGATCCTCTTGCTTCTGCCTCCTGAGTGCTGGGATGAAAGACATGTGCTATCATGTCCAACACCACAACAATAAGATATTTTGAGAGAGAGAGAGAGAGAGAGAGAGAGAGAGAGAGAGAGAGAGCTATGTAACTACATTATTTTCTTAGTTTCATTTTTTTTTTGTAATAAAATAACCTGACACAAAGCAACTCAGGGGAGAAAGAGGTTTCTTTTAGCTTACAATTGGCAGATTACGGCCCATCAGTGTGGGAAAGTGAAGGGAAAACTTTGAACAGCTATGTAGATCACATCCACAGCCAAGAGGAGAGTGGGGGAAATGCGCACGGTTGTCTGTGCTCAGCTCCACTTCTCTACTCTTGCACAGTTCTAGACCCCCTGCCTAGGGAATGGCGCCACCCACACTAAGCTTGGTCTTCCCACATCAATTAAGATAATTAAGGCAACACTGTGGATGTGGAGACATGCCCGCAGCTGACCCAGTGCAGGCAGACAATCCCTCACTGAGCCTCTGAGGTAATTCTAGGATGCATCAAGTCGACGGGTAACTAAACATGACAATTGCCATCATCCTTTTACTTTATGCTTAGTTTTTGTTGTTTAACACAATGTGGACTTGCAGGAGGAGGGAGGCAGTGGAAATCATACACAGGGTTGGTACTCTCTGTAGTTCTAGGCATCTACTGAGATCATGCCCTGAGAACAAAGAGGACTACTGTGTAAAAGTAAAAGAAAAGTCTTACAGTGTAGTCTTGTCCCTTATGTCCTTCCAAAGCAAAGTGCACTGATCAGCACGGAGCTAAACCAGCTGCCCCTCCTCCCAGAAGTTGGCCAAGCAGAACTGCCCAGACTTTTCAGTGTGTGTGTGGTGTGTGTGTGTGTGTGTGTGTGTGTGTGTGTGTGTGTGTGTGTGTTGGGTAAAAGGAGTCCAAGAAACTGGTCCCAAGCAAAGCTTCCCAGCTCCATTCCCAGCTGTCTCATGACCCTCTGCCCCAAGGCCTGCAATGGCATCAGCTCTCCTGTGGGTAGTCTGCTTCTGCAGCTGGCCTCCTGCCCTGTGCTCCCTGAAGCAGGTTCCCACAGGGATTAGGACCAGGCGCTCTCTCCATTCTTCAGTGGTGAGAGCCATGGCCTGCCTGTCTTCTGCACCCTCCTGGGAAAGCCCCACTAGTCCCCGGCCCACCAGACCTATAGTGCTCCACAAAGCTTTCTGGAGGGCAAGAAAGGGAAACTGAGGTAGTGGCTCCAGGACTGACCCCTGGAAGCTGGGCCCTGGAACTGGAGTTTGTTCCATCCCTCTGCTCCCACTAACACTGCAGCTCCTTTCTCCGCATCCAGCCGGAGGAAGGTATTGGTGATGTCCAGCATAACCCCTAACCTGGTCCACTCCAAGACAAACATGTGTCTAGTCCAGACCCGGGCATAAGGAAGACACACAAAGATGACCACAAAAGAACTTGATAGCTTTTACATGCAGGCAGGGAACTAACAAAAGCCCTGCAAGGCAGTAAGTATTTGCTACTTGGCCATTTAGATCGGACTGTCATCATTAATGCATCTTCCTGCTTTCCAGGGTAATGAGCTAGGGAAACAGAGCCCTTCTCAATGGCTTTCAGCTTCACCTGGGCTCTTGTTTGTATGTGTGTTTGCGTTTTCTCAAGCTTAAACTCTCAGAGTTATATAACCCTTCCCCTTGGCTAGCAACCAAACTTCCAGATTAGCTGGAGGTTCCCTGTGCAAGTTGGGAGTTGGCATGGGCTGAGCCATGTGACTACGGTGCATCATGGGTCTGTAGGGGCCACTCTCTAAGGAAGGGCCTGTGTGTGGGTCAGAAGAGAATAGCCTGAAGGCAGAGCTTGATTCCTGACCCAGACCAAATGCTTAATGCCTGTTATCAAGCCATTTAAAGTTAGGAACTTTATCGATCTTTTTCTTTTGAAAAAAAAAAAATGTTCTATGCATTGATTGAGATGGCTACACTTTTAAGTGGGAATTACTTAAAAGAAAGTCAAATATTCCAGTTATTCAAGGTCTCATGTGAATGCGGCTTCGACACTATCTGTACAGGGGCTCTCTGGTTCCCGGAAGCAGTGTGTGATAGAGCTCAGGTCCTGAATGTTTCCTTCTTCCTCTGGTCTATGTCTTTCCAACCACTGATGAAAATCAATACTCTGGCTTTTCATGTTGGGCTTAGGATAAAGTGGGATACAGTGTGGTAAGAGACGATGATCTCACCAGACATTCAAACCTCAGTGTGTGTGTGATGATTCATTTCACATGTCATCTTGGCCAAAGTGTTCAGATGTTTGGTCTAAGCTTATTCTGGATGTATGAATTTTGGCTATTTTATTTCATTTTGTTTGGGATTTTTAAGCTTGGGCTTGTTCCAATAATGACTTTACGGAAGTCCAGCTTGGAGATGCCAACGAGTTTGTTAGAGTTTCTTGCAGGAGTAAAGGTAAGGGGCTACTTACCAGAGCATGGATAACTCAAAAGCAGCTCTACTACTGAAAAAAGTTCACCCAACACAAGGCACAGCCCTAGAGCCCTCTGCCCAGCTTCTCCACAGCAGTGGCTCATACTCCCCAGAAATCATTACTGAGTATATAACCTTGTGAATCTTTTAAGTTTCAGGCACTTTCTGAGACTTGTGAGTTGCTCACTTCTTCAACTTATGTTTTATTAACTTCCCGAGTCTCAAGGAGCTCCCCTTCTGAATGGAAGGTTTCAATTATAAGAAAATTGTTACATCGCAGGACTTTGACTGCGACTCTTCCCAGGGGTTTCAGTCCACACTTTGGACTTGACTCTTCTCCATCATCTGAGTCATTTCTGATACAGTATATACACATGTGTGAGTACATGCATGTGCACAAGTGCACACAAACACACACACATGTGTATATACTGTATATTATCCAATGTCTGTGTATAGATATATAAGCTTACATGAATATTCATATCTTACTAATGTTAATATATATTATCCAATGTATCTGTGAAGATATGTATTTATTAATGTTCATTTCTTATTGGATATATATGTGTATGTATCTATACACATCCAATTCAATGTACATACTTACAGACACATTTCTCTAATGTAGTTTCTATTTGTCCTTGGTGAACTTCCACGTCTCCTGTAAAACCCACATTAGCTTGTCCTTCTCCAGCATCCCATGAGCTTTTAGGGCAGTGGTTCTCAACATTCCTAATGCTGTGACCCTTTAGTGCAGTTCCTCATGTTGCGGTAACCCCTCCCCCCACACATACACACACAACCATAAAACTAGTTTCATTGCTATTTCAGAACTGTAACTTTGCTACTGTTATGAATCATAGTGTAGATATCAGAGATGAAGGATATCTGATATATGACCCCTGTGAAAGGGTCATTTTACCCCCAAGAAATCACAACTGACAGGTGAAGAATAACTGTTCTAGGACTCCTTTCTTTAGAATCCCCAGTGAAAGGCCTATAGAAATGCAAAACACCAGGCAAGCCCCAGCTCTGCCAAACATGGAGGCTCTGCAGGCTTTCCCACCTCTCTGCCTTCCTAGAGTGCAGGGAAAGAGACAGCCCTAGCACCTGGAGAGAAGAGGCATCTTACAGCCAGAAGAAAACGTCCCCAAGTGCAGGACTTTCCACCTACTATGATGAGACACCTCCACCCTTTTCCTTATTTATACTAAGGACTCAACCTGGATCCTCACACTTGTCAGGAAAGAGTTGAGCCACAGAGCCAGTGCCCAGGTCCATAGAGTCCTATTAATAGTACCATTCACTTGAAATGCAACATTAATCACTGTCAACCCCAGGGAATCTGCTTTCCTTCAATCCTTTGATTTCCTGTTTGAATCAGGAGGTTGGGAGAAAGCCATGGGCAAAGACAGCCTGTGACTAAGGCAGGGCAGGTTTTTGTTCCTGGGCTATTTACTTTTCAAAAGAGGCTAACACTGGGTTTTCTGTCATAAAAATGATGTGTTGTTACTTGGAAAAGTGCAAACATTGGGAAAAGCATTAAAGAGAAATTTGAACCCTACCACCGGGGATAGCTGCTATTGAGATTTAGTGGCTGTTTCCCCAGAGACCTGTGTGTTTGTTTGCTAGGCCATCAGAGCACAGTGGCACAGCTAAGACCTTAAACTGTGAAATAACTCTGAGAGTGTGTGGGATGCTTGACTTCTAAGATCAAAGTGTGGGCAGGGTTGATTTCTCCTGAGGTCTCTGCAGCTCGCAAAGGGTGTCCTCCCCAAGTCTCCACATGGTAGGCTCTTGGTATTTGTTTCTTCTAATTCTCTCATCTAGCAAAGACACCAGTCATACTGGGTCAGCAGCAGCCTAGTGACTTCACGTTAACTCCCTCTAAAGTTCCTATCTCCTGGAGTCATGGTCTGAGACAGTAGGATTTAGGACTCCAACAGCTGAATTCTGGGGCACACATTTTAGCCCCAAGAAATGCATCTGTGTGATTGTAAATAGGTTAACATTGAGGAACTCTTTTAAAAAATCTTTATTTTTAAGGCAGCTAGACTGGGCTACATGAGACCTTGTCTCAAACAAGACAAAACAATATAAAACAACACCATAAAAACAAACAAACTAAATCAAACAAATAAAAATTCTACTCTCAAAGCCTCAGAAACTAGTGTTATTAAAGACTGTGAGTGTTGCATCCTTGGTGTTCTATGGTAGGAATGAAAAATAGTGTGCCTGCTTTGGAAAACTGTGATATATATGTCTCACATAATGAATCAGAAGCAACTTAATGACTTCACGTTAAGCACCCCTAAAGAGTCTGTCTCAGATAATCAGTCTAATCTGACACATACCCAAAAGATATTGTCATGGTTGGAATATTAACTGCCCCCATGGAGTCACATGTCAAGATCATGTGTGTGTATACATATGTGTGCATGTGTGTATCCATCCCTGGGATGGAACCCTGGGCCTTGAGCATGCTAGGCAAGTGTTCTTGCACTGAATTTGTTCTCATCTTTGAATGTTGTAATTTCTTAGCTAGTTCTAATCTAATACACATTAGGCTCTGTTTCTGCTGTTTCACTATTCTAAATTCCACTGCAATAGACATCTGTGGTGGCAATAGACATCTGTGGTGGCTCGGAGCTGTGGCAAAAATGCCTGAGAACACAAGAAAAAATGTGGTCATTTGGCTCTTGGTGTCAGAGACTTCAGCCCATAACCATGATGTCTCTGTTGGTTCTGGGGCCGTGTTGTGGCAGAGGCTGCTGGTACTAGGCAGGAGGCAGAGAGCAAAGGTGTACCCCCAGTGGCCTGCCTCCTTTAGCTAGGTCTGGATCCCTCATGTTTCCACCATCTCCACAAACTGCCATCAACAAAAAAACAGACCCATGACACTTGACCCTGTGGGGACAGTTCATATTCCAACCATAACAATCTCTTTTGGTTACATGGCTGATTATTCTCTTGCAGATAGACTCTTAGAGCTTGGGCTGTTGGGTTAGAAGAAAATTTTATTTTTAATTCAGATGAAGATTGCTTTTTTTCTGTCCTGAGGGGTTTAACTTCAGCTTCAGCACATGGGAGAGTCTACTTCCTCAAACACTTGCCAACACTGGGCCGGGAGATTATTCTTAAACTTTGCCAATCTGATGAACTGGTGTATATATAGGAGCCTTTATCTGTGGCTTTTGATGACTTGAGAAATTGGGCATGGTTCTTACATTCATTGTTCACCTCTCGTCTTGTGACCTTTTTTGTTTGTTTGTTTTGTTTTTAAGTAAGCTATGTATTTTTACTTTTCTTATTTTTTGGCAGTATTGGGAGTGACCCAAGGTCTTGTGCCTGCTAGGCAAGTGCAGTGTCGCTGAGCTGCACCCTCAAACTTTACCCTTCCACACTCACATTATTGTAAAATCAATCATGAGGACTCCTTCAAACCCACTGAACAGTCACTATCCAGGACCTTTCCTGTATCCTGGCAAGCACCATTCTTCCTTCTGGCTCTGAATCTGACTCCTCTGGCATTGCCTCTGGGCAGTGGGACCCACGCAGTATTTGTCGGTTCTGAGGCTGACTCTTTTCACTTAGCACAATGTCCTCAGGTTAATCCATGTTGTAGTATCAGAAGCTCTTCCCTCCTTTTTAAATGGTGAATAATAGTACTCTGTGTGTGTGTATGTGTGTGTGTGTGTGTGTGTGTGTGTGTGTGTGTGTACACTCAAGTGCATGTGTATGACACTGAGCCCATATGGAGGTGAGCCCAACTCTCTTGAGTGGGTTCTTTCCTTCCATCATGTGGGTTCCGGCAGTAAGCCCCTTTACCCACTGAGCCATCTCCCCAGCCCACACACCTTTTAAGTATTCAAGTAAGCTTTTCTATTGAGTACATCTTGAAGTGTGATTACTGAGTCATAGATACGCACATGTAGTTTTCTGAAGTTCTGGGATTTGCATGGCTTCTCACCTTCATCCACAATTCTACAAGTGAGCATTTTGCACCAGAGTGTGGTTGAAATTTGCATGCTTCTGACTCCTGATGAAGCTGACCACTGTTTCAGATGCATGTTTGCTGTTTGTAATTGCTTTCCCCATTTTTTCCCTGACTACTTAAAGAACCCCTCCTCACCGTGAATGAGTTCTTTATCAGGGCTTCGAGCTGACAGCCTCTTCTGTCACCATGGCTGCTCTCCACTCGTTACAAGTTTTTTTTTTTTTCAAAGAGCAGACATTCTTCCTTTTAATGGATTCTAATTTATGAATGCTTTCTTATGGTTCTCATGAACACGTAAGAATCTTGCATCTTTCACTACTGCTAAGACACTTTCCCACGTTGCTGTTAGACTATACTCATCTTACCTCTCATGTCTTCTCCTCATGTGGATTTTTATTTTACAATTATTTAGTTTGTGTGCACATGTGTATGTACATGTGCATATATCATAGTGTGTACTTGTGGAGGTCAGAGGACAACTTGGAGGAGTTAGTTCTTCTTTCCTTCCACCATGTGGGGCCTGGTGATCCCATACAGGTCCCAGGCCTGGCCACAAGAGCCTTTATCCACTATGACATATTTCTGGCCCTAGATTAATGAAGAAGAAGGAGGAGGAGGAGGAGGAGGAGGAGGAGGAGGAGGAGGAGGAAGAAGAAGAAGAGGAAGAGGAGGAAGAGGAGGAAGAGGAGGAGGAGGAAGAGGAGTTGTTGTTGTTGTTGTTGTTGTTGTTGTTGAGACAGGTTCTTGCTATGTTGCCCAGCTTAGTCTCTAACTTCCGGATTCTTGCTGTCCTCCTGCCTTGGTCGCCCCTGTAGTTCATACTATAGGTGTGCAGCATGACCAGTTTGGTTTTGTTGTTGTTGTTTTGTCTTTAATGATTTTGGAGATGACATGGACAAGGAGATTTGTTTTTTTTACCACACAGAGTTTTTCTACACAGCCTTGTTTGTCATCTGCCAAGAGCCCGGCTGGTTTTTGCTGTCTCTATTCTGTTCCAATTCTCTTCCTCAGGATAGTTCCAACCTCGGGCTGTTCCCACAGATACCTCTCCCAGAGTCAGCTTGTCTTCTCCGTGTGCATACAAAGCCCAGCACACTGGCTAGGTGATGGCTTTTGAGATTTGCATTGAATCGGTGGATCAGTGAAAAACTGATGCTTTCCTATATTGTATCCTCCAATTATGCAGAGAATCCTTAGGTTTTAAATATTCTCTACCATTTCCAAATAGTGGATGTTGCTCTCTCTGTTTTGTGGGCTGACTTTGTAGCAAGAAACCCATGGAGTTTGTTGATAAGTTTTAGCAGCTTATAGACTCTGATTGTTGGGGTATTGCTGGTGGCTGAACCCCAGGACCTCCCACATGTGTGATATATGCTCTGTCTGAATACAGCCTAGCCCACTCTACTTGGCTTCTAAAAATAAAAGCTGTCCTTCTATTTCTCCTTCCCTGGGCCCACCTCACTTTCCCCTGGTTTTCTTGATTAAGTGTAACCCTACTACGTTTTTTGTTTGTTTTCATTTTTGTTTTGTTTTGTTTTGTTTTGTTTTTACCTAGCGTTTATCAGATTGAAGAAATTCTCTTTGTGTTTATCATCTTTGTGTCCCGAATCTCATTAAAGGTGTTTCCACTCCCATTAAGATGATTGCAACAGGGCTGGAGAGATGGCTCAGCAGTTAAGAGCACTGACTGCTCTTCCAGAGGTCCTGAGTTCAATTCTTAGCAACCACATGGTGGCTCACAACCATCTGTAATGGGATCGGATGCCCTCTTCTGGTGTGTCTGAAGAGAGTGATAGGGATGCCTCAGCAACAGGATAGATGAACTTGCCAGCGAGAGTGAAGGCAAGCAGACAAAATGCAAAGTCTTCCTTCTTTTATGTTCTTCTATGTGCACTGCCATCAGAAGATGTGGTTCAGATTTAGTGTGGGTCTCTCACCCTCAAAAGACCCAATTAAAAAAATCCCTCAAAGTCATGCCCAGCTGCTTGGGTTCTAGTTAACTCCAGATGTAGTTAAGTTTATAACCAAGATTAGCCATCTCACCTTGAGTATGCAAAATAGAAGAAGCTCTGGATGATGTTTCCAAGGATGATTTGCTCATCTTCTGGTAGAGTGAGAACAGTCTATAATGGTTTGAATGTGTCTCCTCCACAGGCTCCCATATTTGAACACGTGGTCCCCAGTTGGTGGTGCTCTTTGGGGAATCTTTAGGAGGTGGAGCCTTGCCGTAAAAAGCATATTACTAAGGGACAGGCTTAGTTCATAACCTGGTCCCACTTCCTGTTCTTTTTCTCTACTTCCTGTCAGCTTCCTGCTCCTGTCTTTAACCTTACTCTTCTCTGTCGTGATTGTGTTTACCACTCTAGGACTGTAAACTAAAATAAGCCCTTGCTCATGGTATTTTTTTAAATCACATAACATGTAAGGAACTACAGGCTTGTATAATCTTATTCAAGTTTGATTTGTTTCTAGCTGGGTTCTAGTCTTTGAAAAGTCTTGCCAATTTCTGTTTTGTCATAACTCCAAAGTCTAACCATCTCTGAGACCCAGTGAAAACCTAGGAACTTCACACAGGTCCTTCCTCTTCAGTCCTGGTGTCCCACATTGGTCTCAGATACAGAGAGACTGTTAATTACTCTGCTCCCGTCCTGCCTCTCAACTGCCACTTGCTGCTTAGCCTCTCCACCTTCAAGGTCCGTGCTGTTTAAAACTTCACAAGCACCCTCAAGTAAAAGCTAGTTAGACTTTTGGGCTGAATTCTCCCCCCTCTTCTTCCTCCTCTTCCTCCTCCCCCTCCTCCTCTTCCTCCTCCCCCTCCTCCTCTTCCTCTTCCCCCTCCTCCTCTTCCTCCTCCCCCTCCTCCTCTTCTTCCTTCTTCTTCCTTCTCGTCCATCCTCTCCTCCTCTTCCTTCTTCGTCATTTTTTCTTGCTATTTATTTATTTATTTACTAGTTCTCACAATGTAGCCTTGGCTGGCTAACCTCAAACTCACAGAGACCCATCTGCCTCTGGAATGTTGGTAGTAAAGTGTGTGTGTGTGTGTGTGTGTGTGTGTGTGTACCACCAACCCCGCTCTTTTATCTTCAGCTTTTAAAGTTGAGTTTGTTACGTGATGTCCCCCACTTAGTCTTCAGTTCTGTAGACTCTATTTTAGTGATGACATTACTTGTTCCATTTCTGGTTGCTTCTCTCTCTCTCTCTCTCTCTCTCTCTCTCTCTCTCTCTCTCTCTCTCTCTGTTTGTCTTTCCTTCTGATCACTCTTGACAAAGGTCATGAGATTATCTTATCATAACGGGGTTAGTGATAGGCCCGTAGTTACTTACTCTTGTGTAGATGGGTTTTTTGTTTTGTTTTGTTTTTGTCTTATTTGTGGTGCTACAGATAGAAACTGGGGCCTTGCATTTTACGTGAGTATTCTGCCTCTGAGCCACACCCTTCCCCCTCCTACGTGCTCTACAACTGATAATTATGTGCCATACTCCCTAATGTTTAACTCCACTCCTGTTGGCTGTGTTGTCTGGTGATGACTTACACTTCTGGATTTATTAGGCTCTATACTTGAGGCCTCTGCTTCAAAATTCCTCTATTTTTCTTTACTATGGTATTTTCAGTTATCCTGAATAGGAGAAATTCATTCTTCTCTCTCATCCAAACACAGGAAGCCTTTAGAATCCATCTCTATTACACAGTACAATCAGGATGCCAAAACTTGATTCAGGAGCTGAAGAGATGACTCAGCAATTAAGAGTATGTGCTGTTCTTCCAGAGGACCTGGGTTAGTTTCTAACTTTCACATTGCGGCTCATGACATCCTGTCATTTCAGTTCTAGGGGATCATCTGCCCTCCATGGGCACAGTCACACATGTGCCCCCAATCTATTTACATAAAATAACAATAATTAACGTTTTTAAAATCTTGATTATGTTTGAAAGTATTAAATTAAGAGTATTTGTATCTATGTCCATCAGAAATATTGATCTATAGTATTCTCTTTTTCATTTCATCCTTTGGTTTTGGTGTCAGGATCAGGTTGGTTTCTGAGAATGAGTTTAGTATTTATGAGTTTAGTATGAGGATGGTAGTGTTTGTTCCCTTACTGTAGTCTGGGGATCATTGGTGTTATCTCTTTGAAAGTCCAGATTTTAGCTATGATTCTCTCTGGTCCTGGTTTTTCTCTGTTGGGAGACTGTAACTGCTCGAATAGCATTGCTCAGCATAGACTTGTCTGAGCTGCTGGCATCCTGTTGGTTTAGTATTGGTAGAGCACAGGTGGATAGTGATTTCTCCAGGGGTTTTGAAGTGTTGCTCAATGTTTTCTGGGTTTTATGTCTGTTGAAGAACTTCTGTTCTAATCTGTCTCCGTTTCGCTGGCTTACCTAAGGTGGTTGGTGATCTTATCCATCTTTTCAAGAATTAATTTCAAGAAATTAATTCTTTGTTTCATTGATTCATTCAAGACACTATTCATATTCTATTCATAGACACGGCCACAGGCCAGTGTGATCCGGGCAATGCCTTCATTGAGTTTCCTTCTTCACAGGTGACTATGGGTTGTGTCAAGTTGACAATAATAATAATTAAGCAGGACAACTCTTTGTAGCCTACAGCCAAGCACTTCTTAATGGTCTCTCTAATTTGAGCTTCGTGCACATTGCTTTCCTTTCGTTCTTCACCCTGTTCAGCAAGGTCCAGGTTCCTCACTCCATGATCTCCCTTCTTCTACTCTCTCAGTGTAGCCATTCTCTACAGTTCCCTTCCTTGTTCCCTTCTCCATGACAGTCTTTGGCTGTCACATTTCTGTTAATGCAATCACCTTAAGGAGAACAACACCCCAAATGTATTTCTACTTTTGTTCCCATTCCTGATGCAGAAATCTTGCGACTCCCTTGCATTTCCTACCTTCGATGTGATGGTTTGCATATGCTCAGCCCTGGGAGTGGCACTATTAGAAGGTGTGGCCCTGTTGAAGTAGTTGTGTCCTAGTTGAAGTTTGTGTTGTCACTGTAGGTGTGGGCTTTAAGGCTCTCATCCTAGCTGCCTGGAAACCAGTCTTCCACTAGCAGCCTTCAGATGAAGATGTAGAACTCTCAGCTCTGCCTGTACCATGTCTGCCTAGATGCTGCCATGTTCCTCCTACCTTGATGATAATGGACTGAACCTCTGAATCTGTAATCTAGTCCCAATTAAATGATGTCCTTTATAAGACTTGCTTTGGTCACGGTGTCTGTTCACAGCAGTAAAGCCCTAATTGAGATAATCCCCTCCAAATAACCCATCTCAAACAAGTTCACCCTAAATCTTCTTTCCTGATCATCCCTTGCCTGTTACCTGCTTAGGAAGCTCCCTTTAACTCCAGCCTGAAGGGATGGGATTCACATCATCTCCTTTCCCTATCCTTTTTTCCATAAAACCAACACTGTGTTTTGTCAATCTCCAGAACACGTTTTCCATGCACCTTCCTTTCATGACTCATTCTTTAAAAACTGTATTTATATTTTTCATTTTTTCTGTATGTGTTTATATATGTGTGAAAGCACAGGCACACATGCATGTGCATATCCACAGAGGCTAGAAAAGGGTGTCAGATTCCCCCAAAAGTGGAGTTACAAGTGTGTGTGGGTGCTGGGAACTGAACTTGGGTCCTATGGGAGAGAATCTAGCACTCTTAACCATGGCACCATCTCACCAAGCTCCCTCCCACTTCCACTGTTATGTTACAGCTTTTGGTTCCTCTGTGTGTGTGTGTGTGTGTGTGTGTGTGTGTGTGTGTGTGTGTGTGT
>JANHMN010000001.1:67559858-67607339 GCA_030674055.1 Rhabdomys pumilio
TGTGTGTGTGTGTGTGTGTGTGTGTGTGTGTGTGTGTGTGTGTGTGTGCTCGCGGCGCACACACCTGCTGGTAGGCACTCTCACCCATTTTCCCATCTTCTTGGCTCTTGGTTTTTATTTCACCATCTTTTCCTTTATCTCCTCACTGCCACTAGGC
This sequence comes from Rhabdomys pumilio, assembly GCA_030674055.1. Classification (NCBI taxonomy): domain Eukaryota; kingdom Metazoa; phylum Chordata; class Mammalia; order Rodentia; family Muridae; genus Rhabdomys; species Rhabdomys pumilio. The sequence goes on from JANHMN010000001.1 coordinate 67,560,016, forward strand.
TAACGTTGCTTAGTATATAGCAATAAAGAAGAAATCCAGTCTTACTCCTACTAGCTGCTGGTTACTTTAAGATTGTTGACTGTGAAACTGAGAGCTTCTAACTGAATCAAAGTCCTTTGAATCTGGCTCGAGAATCTGTACTTTCTAGCTCTAATTCATTCACATACCCCATGTCTCAGTTACACACACAGCCATTTTTCAAGCTGTGTCTTGCAACACAATAGTGACCTTCAGGAAGTGAATACTGTCCCTTGATAAAAACGTTCTGTGGTAATTGCATTTAACCAAAGGCTAGCAGTTTTCTTGCACAACCTCTCAAAGCCTTTACTATTCTGATACATATATATACTGTGAGCCTTCAATTGAGAGGAAAATTATATGCTATTTCTCAACACTGTTTGAACACGAATCCCATTTAAGGGGCCACTATTATCTCACAAGATGCCACTGTTCCAAGGAACACATTTTCAGCCGAGCAAACACAGGCACCTCTTTATTCCCAAACACTCAGATTCTCACACAGTCTTCTCAGATCAAGCTAGTGTTTCTCCATTAAGGTTGCCCTCCAGGGGACATTTAGCAATCACTCTGGCAAGTAAAGGAGGGAGCATTACCCCCTGTGAGGGAGCCAGGGTTGTGGCTACATCTTCAAAATATGCAGGACAGGCCCCCCACAGCAAAGAATTATCCAGCCAAAACATTAGCTCTCTGAGGCTGAACCATCAATGTAGTCTTCACATCCAGGGCCAGCATTTTCTCTGCAGCGATGCCTGGATCCTATGACTTAGATCGACTCCTCTAATCTTCTGTGCTTCGTAGCATGTGCTGAGTTCTTTCCTATATCATTCATATTTGTGCATGTCTATAACCTTTCATCCTGGGCTGTCATGTCACTGTGAGGGGACAACGTTGTGATCTTTCTCTGATCCTTCTAAAAAGCTATTGTAGTGCCAACAAGATCTTGCTCACTGAAATCTTTCACCCTTGAAACCTCCTCACCCTCATTCTCTGGTCAGTACCCCCATGCATTCCCCACAGCTTTCCTTTTCTTTCTGTGTCTGTAGCCATTCCACAGTTCACCGTGTGGCTCCAGGTGATTACACCATCCAGGGAGAAGAAATGGCATCCTGCAGAGAGCTGCACCCTGACTTCCCACAGGCCTCAGTTTCACATCTGGCTTCACATCCCTTCCTGGGAACTGGTGTGAAGACACCAGTTTCTTGGGTTTTTGGAAGGATTCAGGTAGATGTATGAGGTACCTGAATCATCGTGGGTGTCAGTGATGGGCTCTAGGGTATAACTCAGTGATAGAATACAAGCTTAGTTCAGTCTTCAGCAAGAATGCGCGCACACACACACACACACACACACACACACACACACACACACACACTAACCATAGTGCCTGAAGGGTCTCTCTTGACCCAGTCAGCTCCATGGACTTTTCTTGTGTTGATCAGAAGCCTCTAAACAGTAGAATTCTCTGCCACAAGGCTCTAAATACCTAGAGCTGGGTCATTGCACGGTGTGTGTGTTACCAGCTTTCTCAAGAACAATTATTTGCACTTCTTCCCAAACTCTCAGTTCTTGATAAGTGGTCTATAAACTGCACTTTGAGCAAGCCTGAGTACCCATCTCCATTTTCTGGTTCATAGCTTCCTCACCTCTTAGCTACATTCATCAGCTTTCTGTGATTGTGACAAGAAGAAAACAAAACAAAAACAACAAACAAACAAAAACCCAAGCAACCAACAACAACACTCTAGATAATCCAGCTTGTAAGGAGATTGGTGTATTAGGCTTAGCTTCCCAGCTTCCATCCACGGTTCCACAGTCCTGTTACCTCGGTCCTGTAGTAGCCCAGCACTTCATGGCAGGAAGCAGACAGAGAGTAAGGAAGGGCCTGGGCCACCGTCTCTTTCAGTGCACACCTCCAGTGGCCAGACCTTCTTTCACAAGACCCCAGTTCCCCATGGTTCCATCACCTCCCTGTAATGCTCTGGGTGGGGACTGAGCTTTTCAACGCATAGGCCTTTGAGAGGCTCTCTGGCTCCCAGCTGTGTATGTAACACATTACCCACCACACAGGCCATCCTTAGCTCTTCCTTCAGTAAAGTCCACACAGCTTGCTCTTCTTGTACAGACAGGTGAGTCCTTACAGAAGCTTCCACCAGCTAGCAGTCTTCATTGTGTGGCAGCATTTTTCATATGGAACTATGAAAATATACCTACTAGGGTTTTGCAAAGTTTCCTGGATTTCATTTTGGATGATATAGGGGCCATAACTATGGCTTATACTTTGCCAAAGCTATTTTACATGTTAGAAATATTTAGTCCAAATTATCCAGTGTCCTCGGAACTTGGAGGTGTCTTTGTCCACCATGGAGGGAGGTTTGTGAGGGCCAGGAAGAAATGCAAGTCATGCCCAAGTCCTGGATTTCACCTGAGTTAGACTGGAGCAGAGCAAGGAGGCGCCACATACCAGGCTCTGGGAGAATGCTTACAAACAGAAGAGCAGCGATGAGACATTAGCATTTTAATGAACAATTTTAATGGCTTGCCCCCGAATAATCCCCCTGATTTAGAAGGATTAAATTTCATTTGACAAAACCACTGGTGCATGTGGAAAGAAGTCTCATGCACTGCTTATTGCTCCAGCAGGGCTTGGCAGGGCCAGGGGCCTGCAAGATACACAGCTGGTGGGAACCGCTATGCCCAGACTAGTGGAAACAGCCTGGCATCTGAAGCCAGGCCCTTCAAAACAGTAACGAGAAGATGGGGATCCCATGAAACCTACCAAGGTGACGGGAAGGAAAACAGTGTCTATAGCTGCAACCAGCTGCAGACTCTGTTCCCCCATAGGTTCTCTCTCCATCCACCTCCCTCATCTGTCCCTCTCCTGATCCTCACCCCCAAGCCATCAGAAATTCTGTATATTTAGATAGCCCCCAATTTATAATCACATTGCTGAGAGAAATTAAAGAAGATACAGTAGGAAGGTATTTCCTGTTGAAATTTTATATCACTGAAAACATTAATATTATTAAAATATCCATACTGCACAAAGTGATCTAAAAACTCAGTGTAATTGTGTGTAGGTGTGTGTGTGTGTGTGTTTGTGCGCGCGCGCGCGCGCGAGCGAGCGAATGTAAACACGAGTGCAGGTATCTTCAGAGGCCAGAGACTTTGCTTCAGACAGTTGTGAGCCACCTGCCGCTGGTGCTGGGAACCGAACCTGGGTCCTCTGGAAGAACAGCCAATCTCTTCACTGCTGAGCTGCCTCTCTAGCCTCTAGCCTTCATTATTTTCAACTTTAATTTAATTAAAAACATTTTGGGTGTATATGTGTTCATGTGTTCGTGTGCGTTGGGGTGGGGGGCACCTGCTTGTGTCAGCTCGTGTAAAGGTCAGAGGACAACTTTCAGGAGTCGGTTCTCATCTCCACCTTGTCAGAGGCAGAAACCCTCTTGCTTGTACAACTGCACTGTTTCAGACTAGTGAAGTGGTCAGCAAGCTTCCAGGCTGGATGCTCCCCCTGTCTCAGACTCCCATATCACCATAGGAGCACTGCCTTACAGATGTGTGCTACTGAATTCACCTTTTATATATAGGTTCTGAGGATCCCAAGCTTTTACCCATCGAGCCATATTTCTGGCCCCAAAGTTTTCATCAACAATTCTCACACTGGCTTACTTAATGACAAAACAAAATGTTTTAGCAAAAGAAAGGAAGAAAAAAAGAGAGTCATGGGATAGGTAGAAAGAGAGTAGGAGGGGCTATTGAGGAGACTGGGAGCACAGGAGCAGACTAGGGGTCCTCTGTGAGAAGTGGCCCATCTCCCAGGATGTAAAAAGAGAGATGTATGTGATACACCGTGGTGGTACCTGTGCTCTGGAGCCATTCTTGCCAGTAACAAATGATGGAGGGACAACCCCAGAGGGGATTGGGAGTGGAGAAGGATATGTTCCTTGACTTTTGGCATCCACTCAAGCATCTAGACAAAACTTTGTTGTATGAAAAATATGGGAGTGGTCTCATACTTTTCAACTGTATATACATATACATATGTATGTATATATTTACACATGCTATATACTATATATATTTGAATATATATATATTCAACTGTATATTTCCATGCTCTGTGTGCCCTCCCTACAACTCCCTCCCTGCTCTGCTTGGTTTCATTCTCCTTTTGGCTAGCCTCTTCTCCCAAGGAGCAGGAGTGCTTCCTGGGCCAGTCTAGATTAGCCATGCTACTTTTAACAACCTCTTTGTCATGGCTGGGACAAAAATCCTGCAAACGTCTCTGCCTGGCCCAGGTCTGAGCCTATCCCTGTGCCTGACTGGATTCTCACAGCCAGGCCTGGCCTATGAATTTTCCTGTAGAACAGGGAGTTTGGGTGAAGCGTGTCAAAGCACACAAGTTGGAGTGCAGAGATGGCTGGGTTACCCAAGAACTCTGGAGTTGACTACCAGAATGAGAAGAGACAGCAATCTGGAAAGCTGACAGGAGACCTCATTCGTTGTGTGTGGAACACGGAGCTTGGTGACTGTGAGACGGGCTGATGAACCAAGGTGCAGCCATCTTGTCAGGACAGCCCTTCATCCCTCTGCATAAGCCCCCTTACAAGAAAGAAGCCCTGACATTCCCTTGGAGGACACTGAGGCCTCTGTCCATCTGTCCTTGGTGCGGACTTGGAGACAGATGACAGTGCAGCTTAGGAGCACAGAGGATGAAAATAGGACAAGCCCTTCCTAAGGAGGCTGTCCATCAAGACAGGCTCCTGTTTCATCATCTCTCCCTAGGCCTAGCAGGTCCAACAGGGGCATGTCTGTCACAGTGGTGTTACGTCATGTCAGATGGCAATCGAAGGCGCTGTTAGCTTAAGCTGACAGGAGAGCTGTGGCAATCTGCTTATCTGGATGCCACCCTCGCTGAGTAAAGGGCCATTCTCAGAATTATTCACACAGTGTTACAGCAGTTGGAAGTCTGAAGATTGCTAATTACATCCCTTCACTTCAGTCAGTCAGCACAGACGGGACCTCAAAGGAGACCACCTCCTCCTTTCCCCAGGACACCCATTAGGAGTATAATTGTCACATTAGGTCAACTTCCATTGTGCCTTTTCTGTCTCCAAGATCTGCTTTCTGTGTTTCTTCCACAGGTGTGATCAGTTAGACATGAAACCCTGTTAAGATATCTCCCAATTAGGCCCTTTCTTGGGATGGTCAGGCCAACACTGGTGTTCACTGGTCCAAAGCTATTCAACTGACCTATAAACTTAGAATCTGTTTTCCAAACGTGCTGTCTCTTTCACACACAAAGATTGCAAAGGAGAAAACACAGTGCTTGTACGTCAAGGCTCCTTCAAGAGTCCATAGACCCTCCCCAGCTTGCTCACATGAGGCCAACCATGATCTCCACCCTGGGCACACCCCTCCCACGCCTCCTCCTCCAACAAGCCTCCACCTGCAAGGCAAACACGCTCCGGGTTCACCCGCCACACGTACCTTCCCATGCAAACCCAACAAAATTGATGGCAGAAACTGTGGGAAAGAGGCAGGAAAAGAGACTGTGGTTAGCAAGGTGGGTTCAGAGGCGTGGGCTTCTTCATTGCTACCATCCAATAATAACACGAAAGAAAAACACAGACTGAACTTGAAGGCAATCAGAGGAAGATCAAGGATTAGAAGGGAAGGTAGAATCTCTTTAATCCATTTACTGACTTATTCTCAAGATGTGTTTGAAAGCACAGCCGTGTCCTTCCTCAAACAATGCTTCAGACCTTGGTAGGTAGCAAGTCTTACTCCCACTCTGGGCTTAGCTGCTCCAGAAACCAGTGCTTTAAAGGAGTATTCTGGGAGCATCTGATTTGAGCTGTCTCTCATCGGCTCAGGGATGGACATTTCATGTTCATGTAGTATTCTCTGGCATGTGTCTCTTGTCTTAACTTTCCCCTTTGCCGTATCAATCATATCTGATTAGGGCCTACTCCGATGATCTCATTTTGACTCTATTACATCTGTAAAGATCAGATGTCCAAATATACTTTGCTTTCTGAGGCACTGAGGCATAGTGACGCCAATCTGGATCTAGGCGGTGTGGGTATAGGACAGATCCACCCATGATGCTCTAGTTTCCCAGCCTGGTGAGTTTCTGCTCTTAAGGCAGTATCCTGGTACTAACACACCATCATTCCTCCTTCAAGCCTTTTCATTGGCTGAGTATGTCTGACAGACTCTGCCATCTACAGCTTATGAGAAGATCTTGGAGATGCCATTACATCAGAGGCCTGGGCTTCCTCTCTCTCTCAAGATCTTGATGTTGTTGAAGGGGAGGAATTCTGAGTTCCTCAAGGTTATCGAGTGCATTTCAGGTTTTTGAGGTTCTTCCTCTGTCAAGTTTCCTCAGACCAATCTGAATAGTCTGTGGCTATGACAACTATCTCCCACAAGAATGCTTGTGTTAGCAGCTTTTTGTCACTGTGACAAAAGACCCCAAACCAGCTACTTACAGGAGGGTTTATTGGGCTTGTGAATCCAACCTACAGTCTAACCTACAGCACCATGTTTCTGGCCTGTGGCAGAATATCACAGTGATCTGCAGATGGTCCATGAGGCTGCTCACACTGTGGACAGGAAGCGGAGGGAGAGACAGGAAGTGGCCCCAGGGCCTTAATATCCCCCTCAAGGGCACATCTTTGATGACCTACCTCTCTTCTACTAAGTCCCACTTCCCAGGAGTTCCACTGTCTTCTGATAGCTCCTTATGCTGGGACTGAGATTCTGACACACGGAACTCAGGGAACATTTTAGGTCCTAACCATGGTATAGCTGTAAGACTTCAGGTGTCTGTGAGCGTGACTCTTCTTTGGGTGTTTCCTGCCTATTTTAGTTAAAAAGAATATCATGAGACAGTGCTGCCGTGCCAACAGGAATCCAGGTGACTTTCACCTTCTGAAACAGTGAGCTAACGTGCCTTTCCTTCACAACTGGGGTGTGTAGGAGACCCTGCTTCCTATGCAGGTGACTCTGCTTCCTATGTAGGTGACCCTGCTTCCTATGTAGGTGACCCTGCTTCCTGTGTAGGTGACCCTGCTTCCTTTAATTACATCCCTTAAACAGGTTAGTGAAGGGGAGCTTCCCTCTCGTCTCCCCTTCCTAGCCCCAACAAAGAAAACCAAGTCCACCTGTGCCTTCTCCCTGCTCCACTGCCTGCCCCCTTCCCCCCTCCCCTTTGCATCCTTAGCTTCCTGCCCTCCCCCAGCAAACAGCTTTTGAACTGGTTCCTGTTTCATCTCCTTCCTGTTAATTAACATTAAGCATCCCGTTGCTGAGAGTTGCTGAGAAGTGCTCAGCTATTTAACTCAGAACAGACAAGTCTAAACTTACGCCTACTAACTACAGGAGGAGAAAGAAGAAGAAAAGAGACTCAGCTCATGGGCACGGGGGATCCAACACTTGGGGGGGGAAAGGGGTGTGGGTTTATAGGGTACAGAGATCAGGTCTGAGTGGCCCTTCTTGTAGGACAGTCTCATCTGTGTATAACTAGATGAGACTTCTAGAAGCATCTAGAAGGACTTCTAGAAGCATCACCTGCCCACAGCCACTTTTCCCAGCTTCCCATTCCCTTCCTGAATCACTCACAGAAGTTCTAGTCCTTGGCTTGTGCAAGTTTTACAGAACAGCCACCGTGACCGCGTTTTCTCCTAGCAAGCAGGACTTCCTCGAGCCAGGATATGCACTTCACACCTTGTGAGGACACAGGAACAGTGTGGAGCCAGACAGGAGTGGGCAGAGGCTGTGCAGCTGGGATGAGGGACAAAGGGACTCCCAGAAAAGGACTTCACTTGCTTGTGAATTCTGCCCCGAGGACAGCCTTGCTCTGTGGCTGCTGATCAAAAAATGTCAACTTGAGGTCTCTTTAGTCACTGCCATCTGCCAAAGAGGACAAAGGCCAGTCTGTGGTCAGGAAGCCCAAGGCAAGGGGCTGGATGTGGAGAAGGCTGAGTCTGTGATGTGCTACCCTCATAAAAGTGGTCTTCAGTGAGTGAAGAGGGCTTTCCATGAGGAGAGGAACCCGATGGGCGGGATTTAAACATCTGCTGTTTTACTGCAACACTGAAAATGTGTATAGACCAGGATTTGGGGTACATTTGCCTTCTAAAAGCCCTTACAACCAGACAGGGACACTGGGCAATCCAAAGATTCTTTGTTTCTTGCTGAGAATTTCCTCAGAGGGAGTTGCCCCTGGGCTTCCTGGTTCATATGCTGATATAAAATTTGGGGGGGGGGTCCACGGTAGTGCTTGTTCTTAGCATACTCAAGGCCCTGGATTCAAATAGCAGTACCCCCAAAATGAACTGAGTACTTTAAATCAGCCAAAAGTAAATCACCCCAGAAAGGGGGCTATTCTGAGACTTGTGTAGTTTTGGTTCCCTGGTCACACTGTCTGGTTCCTTGAAGCCTACAAATCACAAAGCCAGTTTCCTTTGTGTAAGGCATCTGAACACGAGGGGAAGATTTATAGGAGATGACCACCAGATGGTGTCTTGGTTCTCCTCAAGCAATTTTCTTTGTTCTCTTGTAGCTGACATTGTGGCACTGGGAAGAACAGTCAGTTCGAGGGGAGATGGTGGGACCCTAGGAGCCACTTGTATCATTTTACTTGATCAGACTGACAAGACTCCAGGCTCATAAACACAGGAGAGCCATGGTCATTGACCAAGAGTTAATGGAAAAGCAGATTTCTTCACACAGTGGGACGTAGCCATTAAAGTCCTATCAGCTCCCGACATGCAGTCCTGACTCAGGGCTAATTGCCTCCCACTGGCATGTTGATGCTGGATTCAGAGCCGACTTCCAGCTCCCGAGAGTCTGGGCAAACTTGCTGAAGAGGGACCGAGATTGCCTCAATTTTATATCAACTTCAGTGGCTTTCAAACAGATATTTTCATTTTCTTTCTTCTTTTTTTTTCTCTTAAGACAGGATTTGCTGTGTAGTCTATGCTACAGTTGAACCCCTGACAGTCCCCCTGAAAGTCCCCCCCCCTCAATTTCCCAAGTACAGGGATTGCAGGCATGTGCCACACAACACTCAGATTAATCGTTTCACTTTTTAAAAATTGATTGCTTTTCAATAGCTGATAGGCCTTGTTTCTCTTTCAGTGTTAAAAACTTAGAAAACTATTATGAAGGAGTTAGGTGACTGGGAGATGTACTTCTTGCTGACAAACAATTTTACTGCTTTTCTTCTTCTTCTTTTTTTAAAGATCTATTTATTTACATGAGTACACTGTAACTGTCTTCAGACACACATCAGAAGAGCACATTGGATCACATTACAGATGGTTGTGAGCCACCATGTAGTTGCTGGGAATTGAACTCAGGACCTCTGAAAGAGCAGTTAGTGCTTTTCTTAAAGAGAGAAGTTAGCTCAGATTATGGGCCCAGTTCTTACTCTACCTGTGGGTGAGGCAGAGTGGGGGAGCGGTGGCTACTGAAGGAATGTCAGGGAGCCAGCATTTCCCTCCAGATGCTTCCAGATGAATGTGAGTTTAACTGCAGTGGGGCAGAGGTAACCGTGACCTTGCAGTTTGAGATGCTGTATTCTCATGAAACAGATCCGCTTACCTCCTTCAGTTTTACCCTCTCTCCTTGGAAGATGTGGATGTTACCACCAGTTTTACCACTGGACCTGTGTCCACATAAGGGCACATGCACTCACAGGCTGCTTAGCTGAACTTTAAGATAGAAGAAGCCTTGTTTCCACCATTTTCCCTTCACTTCCCAAGTCTCCATGCATCGAGGTCCCATTTCCACCCTCCAGGGTTTGTCTCAGGGTATGGCGATGTGCCAGGCATAGTTAGTGTGACCAGCATGTCTCTTACTCTAATCATAGGCAAGAGCCATTCACTGAGGACAAATCTGTGGGTTCTCGGGGCCCCAGCATTTCCTGGCATGTGTGTTGTGAGGACATCTGTATTCTCTGGTTCTCCTTGAAATGACCGTCTAGAGACTCAAAGTCTCTGTAAGAAGCCAGCAGTCACGACCACAAGTCTATCGGGACAAGCCACGCCCAGTTTATTTCCAAACATGGGCATGGGGCTGTCTGTCTGAGGCTTCCCCAAAGTCTTATAAAATGGGTTTGAGTTGGTGACAACAACTCTCTCTTTCATTGGTTAAGAACACCCGTGCTTGTGTGACAAGCATTTACTTCTTAATTCTTTTGAGTGCCTGTTCTATCACCTTACAAGGGAAGAGACAGCAGGAGTCATTGAGAGGACCCCTCAGGGTCTCCTGTCAATTGAACAGCAGCTACGGCAGTGTCGTGCCTTTACGAATCAAACTTACTCGCTAAGCTCTCGGCTCTACCACGTGGAAGCTGTGTGGGTTTGCACCATTTACCACTGGGAACACATTTCCATTTCATTCCCACGCCAGTCAGGCAGGGCTGAGGGGAAATCATGCTTCCCCCTGGAGCGTCTGCAAGCTGATTGTACTGCTGGCTGTGCGCCATCTGCTGGTCAGCGGAGGTAAACCCGACTCTTGAGAAGTTGTGCAACTTCAGGGCAACAGGAACTTTTCAGAAGATTTCATCTTGCCCTCTGATTTTCATTGAAGAAAATTCAGGGTTAAAGGGGATGACAGGTTTGACTGAGTTCTCACAGTAGTCGAGTCTGGCGGTTAAGAGCAAGCATCCTGGCGTCTTCGAGTCTAAATCCCGCCTTGGCAGTCAAGAATGAGTGTAACCTTGGGCAAATTTCGAAACTTCTCAGTAATCAGTTTGTTATCTATCAGATGAAGAGCGTAGTGCTTGCTACCTCAGGGTTTTAAAGCAGATTAAATTAGGCAGTGCATGTGGAAGTACTTAGCACTGTGTTTGACCCCCGTGTGAAGAAAACGGTTAGAACATTCTTTATCCTGAAGCTGTTGATTTATAGTGACAATTTTTCTTAGGGATGACATGGTCTAAATTAGTTGTTTCGGCCTCAGAATAAGAGAGTAAAGCAACTCAGACAGTATAAAGAAGGTAACATCAGGGAGACAGTGTTTGGGAGCCATCGTTGGTTAAAGTCATTGCCATGGACTAAATCGGTTGACTAGGTGTGGATAAACAGACTGGTGGTGGGGCCATGAGAAAGTCACCTGGTATCATCTACTCGTGTCCCAAGAGACTCAGTGTCAACCCCACAGTCTAGACTCATTCTCTGTTTTTGGAATGGTGACATTTAGAAAGACCACTTTCTGAGTTCTACAAAGACCACACCCCCTAAGGAAGCTTGCCCGTTTCCAGTCCTTTGCGCTCTGGCTAGAAGTTCTGTTGACCTGCAATCTGGAAGCAAACACACGCTTCTACACCCCTGCAGTTCACTAGCAGACATTCTGAGCAGCGGCCCAAGCCAAGGAATGAGAGCCTAAGCCAAGGCATAGATACCAGTCCTGCAGGGCACAGAGCAGGGCAGGAATGGATCCGAGGTGGAAAGGGAGACGAGCATTCTGATCTGACCTCTCTGGGTATGCAGGGGAAGTCGGAGGACTTAAATACAATCTGTACTCAGTTCAAAGATGCTCTTTATAACCTCAGGAGACACTTTCATATCATGGGTACTGTTTTCTTTTCTGTTTGTTTTGGGTTTTTGTGATGGGGTCTGATGTTGCCCAACATGGTCTTAATTGTTTTGTAGCTGAGGTTAGCCTTAAACTCCTGATCTCTTTGCCTCTACCTCCAGAGTGCTGGGATAGGGGGGAGGGGTATAGGCATGCACTACCATACCCTATATGGTGCTATTTTTAAACTGTGGTTCCCCCAGGCATGCACTTTTTTTTCTTATTGTTTTCCTGTTCTTAGAGTGTATATCACACAGTATCCAATACAATTAGAGTCTTAGGCACTTAGGCAGAAATGGATAGAGGGAGGAACAAGCATACCTTTGAGGTCATTCCTCTCTCCCCAACAGCGCTGAATTCTTGAGCAGAAGTAGTTCTGTGCTGGAATCTGGAGCACACCAAGGAAGGGGAGAAGAAAATGGAGGTAAAGCATGGGTTTCAGAGAGGACTAGAAGATGGCTCAATGCATGCAGCAGCACAGTCAATTTTCTCCATTCCTTTCCCCTTAGGCCACAGATCTCCTCATTTAATCCATTAGTGTTGGTTGAGGATACCATGTGTCCCAGGCTCCATGCCAAGCACTGTCAGATAGCACACAGGCTTCCCTAAGAAATCCCAGGCTGCACCATCCTGGTACTTCCTGCACCAAGGAGTTCACACCCCACAGTGACGCTGGCTTTCTGGCAGAGGCCTAGTCTCAGGCACAGAGAGAGTCCAAAACAGGACTTCTGCAGTAACTGACTCGGAAACACAGTCGGAAGACAAGGAAGTATGGGATGAAGTAGAGAAGAGACGTGGGACCCAGTCAGCCAAAGGGCATCTTGGGAAAAGCTTGAAGCACAGGAGGATGGGGGCTGATGTTTGGGGATAGGGAATATACCTGTAGGAGGCTGGGAGAGGCAGGCAAGAAGGCCACATGGGCTCATGTCAGCTCTTCAGCTTCATCCTAAAGAGTCCAGGCCAGTGTCAAGCCTTCCCATGAAGAAACAACCTAAAAACTAAAAAAAAAAAAAAAACACCAATCTTCTAAAAAGATACTTTTGTTTTACATTTATGTAGATGAGAGTTTTGCCGGCGTGTATACATGCCGTGTGCAGGCGGAGTTTCAAAAACAGTGTCAGATTCCATGGACTGAAATTATGGTTGCTTGTGAGCCACCATATGGGTCCTGAGAGTCAAACCAAGGTCCTCTACAAAAGCAACAAGCTCTTAACCACTGAGCCATCTCTCCACCTCCAGCAAACAGCAGTTTTGAGAACAACCGTAGCACAGACTAGTCACAGTTGCTGAGAAAAGAAGGAGAAACTTCTTGCAGTGAACTGCAAAAATTGTTGGCAAAGGCCTAACCTGGTGCCACTAAGGAGGAGGGATGTCACAGCCTCTAAAGACAGGCCCAGGGAAGATGGCATCCAGGAATGTCACTCTGAGCATCTGGCTCGAGTCACTTGATTTTTCTATTTTCACTATGCTGGTTCAGTGTGGGGAGGGCAAGGACTCCCTCTCAGTAGGCATTTGCTCCAGAGTGTGGGGCTTCCCCTCTCTGCACAAGTTTATAATTGATATGAGAGCGTGGCTTTGGCTTCAAGGGCTTGCCCTCTGCCACACCGAATGCCACGAGAACATACTGGAACAAACTGTAGCAGCAGCACCTTGGGATGATGTGCTCCCAGATTCTAAGATGGAGTCTGCAAGGTGTTTTAGTGGGATAGTCCATACACCCAGGTGCCTTTTCTGTTCATTTATTTCTTATACTGGGGGGTTGAGTTTAGGGCCTCATGCATGCTTGGATAATGCTCTAAAAACCAAAACAAACAAACAAACAAAAGAAGAATTTCACTTGAGACAAGCTCTTTCTGAGTTGACCGGGCTGGCCTTGAACTTACAATCCTCCTGCCTCAGGTTCCACAGATGCTACTTCTGACAGCATGCATCTCTGCACCTGAATCCTGAGGCTTTTCATCGGGAGCACTTATGCTGATCAATACCTTACGCAGGCAAAGGGGACTCCAGCCCCTTTCTTTCTCCATCTTACACCTCTGATCAGATGACTTTATTGTCACATTCCTCCTGGGAGCTGATGTGGAACAGGCAGAAGTAAAACATGCCCCACAAACCTACTCAGCAAGCTCACCTGGTTTCCTCCCGCCTGGCCCTGGCCATCAGTCAAGTTGCTTAGCTGGGCTTGGGATGCAACAGCAACAGAACCTCCTCCATCGGCAGGAAGAACAGGTCCTCACGAGGGTGGCGGCTACTGGTCATTTCCTTCTGGAAATTCTCCCCAAATGATAAGTCTCAGGTGGATGACTTGTGGGGTACCTACAGATTGGATTCTGGAGGGCTCTCCCACCTACAAACAGAGAAGCTAGGTAAAGACTGGCTGGCCTCTCAAGCCTGCTTTGCAGTTAGCAATAGTAAAATTAAAGCATACAGCTGAGGATTCTGACAGTGTTTGCTTTTTAAAACCAGACAACAAAATAGCTTGAATGCAGTGTAAATGTCCTTGCAGGAATTCGAAAACACGCAAAAGCACTGAAGAAGAAACAGGAAGACTGAACATCAAACAGCCTGTCTTTCTCACGAAACTGCAAGCGGGGTACCATTTTAGACTAATAAAATAGCCGTTAGCGGATGATAGGAATGAAAGCAATTCAAGATTAGTGCTTTTGAAGTGTGTATTTCCGAGTTTTTAAAAGAATGCCTTTGGAGCTTGAAGAACTCATTTAGGAAAGGAGCCATGATGAAGTAGGTACCAGTGTGATACCCTCTGCGTTTCAGTGAAGATTTGCAAGTCAAACCTCATTTGCATCTAATTTCTCAGATTACAAGTCACAACAGATTACTTCGAGGTGAAAAATTCTAAAGGCGCTTGGAAATCTCTCTGATTACACCAGGACAAAGAAAACCAAGGAAAAAAAATAAAATGGGATTTAAAACCAAGCCGAGCCTGTGAACGTGCAGGGGTTGACGCATCTACAGGAATTCTAGTGAAGGGCCATGGCATCATGCTCCGCCCACTTTGTGGCTGCAATTGCTTGATTCAATATGCTAATAGCATGTTAGATGGGCTCTCTCCAGGCCCGTTCCTTGGCTCCTAGCTAACTCCCCATACAGCTGGGGATATAAGACTGTGATACAAAAAATGATACATACCTTTAATCCTAGCCCTGGGTGGCTGAGGCAGAGGATCAAGTTGGAGGCTAGCCTCGGCTACGTAGCACAATCCTGTCTCCAAAAAGAAACAAAAAAAGGCCGGTGACACAGTAGACGTATGGTCATGGATGGACAGCATGACTTTCACATCATTGCTTTCCAGCCTCTTGCCCATGATCCACCCCTTATATCGGGTCTCAGCTAGCAGGAGGTGAGAGGGAGAGCGGAGGACATGCCCCACACTTTAAGGTTGCCTTCCCATTGCATCTCCTTGTCAGAAACCTGGGTTAGCTGGTCTTAGCTAGTCACAAGGAGTGTTAGGAAATGTGGCCTTTTTTTTTCTGGTCAGTGTAGCTTTAAAAACCTCCATAACAACACGATATACCATCTATATGTGTGTGTGCATATATTTTTATATTTTGTATTTATTATTTTATTTGTACTTTTATTTTATTATTTTATTAATCATTTATTTATTATTATATATTATGTATATAAATATGTATGTATGTATGTATGTATGTATGTATGTATGCATATATGTATATCCCAACTGTGGCCATAAACAGAACAAACACTGGCCTCCCTTGGGAATCTGCAAGGTGTGTCGGTGTGTCAAGATTTGCATTAGAAACAGCTGGCTTGAGACTTCAGGTTCTGTGATTCTAAGTACAGAGAGTGTGTGTCAGGGGTTCTTCTCACCAACACAATTCCAGCTGAGGGGGGCAAATGAAGGATACAGTTCTGGATCCTCTAAATTGTGTCAGGAGAGCACACTAGTGCCCCGTGCTATAGTCCAGTGGGCCCTGGCCTGATCTAGAGGCATGGAGCCTTACTCCTAGCTCTTTCTCTCACACTCACCCACCATCCCTTCCAGAGTTGCACGATCTGCCTTCTGGTGTTTTTGTTCCATAAGTTTTTGTTTTGTTGTTGTTTGAGTGTCTCATTGTGTGGCTCAGGTTAAACTGGAATTTACTACTATGTAACCAAAGATGGCCTTGAACTTGCAATCTTCCTGCCTTGGCTGGAATGTTGGGATTATAGGAAAATGCATCAGGCATTATTTATTATTATTATTATTGTTGTTATTGTTATTATTATTATTATTATTATTGTGTGTGTGTGTGTGTTGAGATGAGATTTATGAAGAGGAAGATGAGAATTATGAGGAGGTCAAGGGACAACTTTGTAGACTCAGTTTTCTCCTTCATCTTTACATGGGTTCCAGGGGTCAAACTCAGGTCCTCAAGATGACTCTGCAAACAGCTTTACCTACTAAATCATCTATCTCATTGGACCCAGCTCAAAAAAAAAAAAAAAAAAAAAAAAAAAAAAAAAAAAAAAAAAAAAAAAGAAAAGAAAAGAAAGAAAGAAAGAAAAAGAAAAAGGAAGAAAGAAAAGAAAAGTAGGTCTGATGTTGATGTCCTGGAACTTGCTTGGTAAACCAGGCTGGCCTTGAACTCAAGAGATTGAATCCAAGAGCTGGCATGAAAGGTGTGTGCCATCACTGCCTGGCAAACAAAACAAAAGAAAGCAAAACAAACAAACAAACAAACAAAAGCAACCTTATAAAAAGTATTTTTGTCTTTGAGACAGGATTTTACTGTGTAGCTAAGACTAACCTTGAATTCCTGTGCTCAACTGATCTTCCTACCCCAGGCTTTCCAGTACCACGGCTACCACTGTGCCACTACTGTGTGTACCCGGCGTCTCAGTTAGGATTTCTATCCCTATGATAAAACGCCATCACCAAAAGCAACTTGGGGAGAGGGAGAAAGCGTTTACTTTTCTTATTCTACAGCACAGTCCCCTGGGAGAGGTCAAGGCAGGAGCTGATGCAGAAGCAATGGAGGAACACTGCTCACTGGCTTGCTCCCCGTGGCTTGCTCAGCCTGCTTTCTTATAGAACCCAGGCTCACCAGCCCAGGGGTGGCACCACCTACAATAGGCTGGACCATCCCCCATTACTCATTAAAAAGGAAATGCATCAAAGGCTTGCCTACAGTGTGATCTATGGTGGCATTTCTCAATTGAGGTTCCTTCAGATGACTCCAGCTGTGTCAAACTGACATAAAACTAGCCAGCACACCTGCCTCGACTTTTTTCTGCCTCTGCTGCAAGCCTGTATTTAAACCTGTAAAATTGATTTTTATTAAAAATCACAGCAAACAAAAAGACAAGTATCTCTCACACACACCAGGCTGGAAAAGCACTAAGCTCCACACACCTCAGGACGCAGAACAGCCACGCTAATGGCGTCCTAACCACAAGGACCAGGCTTCTCAAGGGATTTCACACGAATAATTTAACTTGATAAAGTGGCTTCTCCACGGAGCCTCCACAGACAGACACTCTTACAAGGACTGGGATTTAATGTGGGAAGGAGGGACCCAGAACAGAGAAGGGCATTGTAACAGACAGCGTGGGACCACCTGCCTAAATGGACAGGTCCTCCTGACTAAATGACCAGAGCAGGGCTGGGATCAGAGCAGAATCCTTTGAGTCCGTAGGTCATCTTTGGATCTTTCAGATGAAGGGACCATTTCTGGGAAGATCTTCATTCGATTAAGCAGAGCCCAAGTCATTTCAGGGCCCCTGTGTCTGTGACAGGATCCCTGAAGTACATGGCTTTTGGGCCCTCTCCCTGTGGTGGCCCTATGCTGCAGGTGCTAGGACTGCTAGGCTCGTGTCACCCCAAGGCTGTCACTCAGTCCTGTGAGGATGAAGACTGGATAAGACCAGATTTTTCAAATTCTCAAGCCAAGGCAAGGATCCAGATGGCAGTGTAACTCTAATACAGACAACTGTCTCAAAAGTGGAAAGCGCAGCGCAGACCCTCGGAGGCAAAAGGTGAAGGAGCCAGGTCCCACCCATCCTCCCGCTCGAGAAAAACAAATCCCAACAGTGGGTGGGGCTGTGGAAGAGAAGGGAGGTAGAAGAGGAAGGAGGAGCCCTGCCTATATCCCCGCCCCTATTTTCCTGGTGAGCAGGGAGTAAGGCTCATGCGGACATGGCACTCGCCCAGCTTTTCCAACAGTCGGGATTTCTGCTCTGGAAGCTCATCACACAGACTGGCACTGGCAGCAATCTGCCAGGCTTCGTGCCTGGAGTTCTACCTCATGTCCCTCAACAGGCACTTCATTAGATGGGTCTTGCTCTGCAACACTCATCTTACAGATGAGGGAACTGAACGAAGCACAGAGAGTTTGAGTCACTTGCCCAGGTCACACAGCCAATGGCAAAGTTGAGATTTATGTTCAGGAAATGTGACCCCAGATATTATCTGTGATCTTTAGCACTGAGCCTGAGACAAATAGGACTCTCAGCTTTGAAGGTTAACTCTAGGAGTCCTGGAGAAAGAGGAACCAGAATTCTGGATTGAAAAAGATGTAACATGTCCTGATTTTTTTAAAACAAAAAATTTACACTAAAATAAGCTCATGAAAGCCAGACAGTAATGGCTCATGCCTTTAGTCCCAACACTCCAGAGGCAGAGACAGGCAGATTTCTGTGAGTTCAAGGCCAGCCTGGACAACCAGGGCTAGACAAAGAAACTTTGCTTCGAAAATCAACAATTAACAAACAATGTGTGTGTGTATGTGTGTATGTGTGTGTGTGTGTGTGTGTGTGTGTGTGTATATATATATATATATGTATGTATGTATGTTTATATACGTACACACACATATATGTATATATATGTATATGTGTGTATATATATGTATATATGTATATATGTATATATGTATGTATGTATATATACGTACACACACATATATTTATATATATGTATATGTGTGTATATATGTATATATGTGTATATGTGTATATGTGTGTATGTGTGTATGTGTGTATGTGTGTATGTGTGTATGTGTGTATATGTGTATATGTGTATATGTGTATATGTGTATATGTGTATATATGTATATATATACATATGTATATATATACATATGCATTGTATATATACATATATACAATATATATACATACATACGTACATATATATATATATATATATATATATATATATATATATATATATATAAAATTGCATGAGTCCATAACACAGTGATTTAGCTGCATACTGTCTACCTGAGTTACTAAGCAGAGACCCCGGAGTATGGCCTGCTTCCCTCTTCGTTTCCTGCTTACAGGAAACAGGATCCACAGGTACCATGTCATATAGAGGGGTGACTTCTAAAACTTTATGTAACCGACACTACACTATGTGACCCTCAGGAACATGTGCTATCTTTCTAACCTTGCATCTCTGAGACTGAGAGAGTGCTGTGTGCTGACACACAGGGCTCATGCTCATTTATTTAATTTTATATTTTGTAGTTGTGGAATGTTTTGCTCTTGCTTTTTTGAGATGAGGGAGTCTCTGGATGTTGCTCCGATTGCTTTCTATCTCCAGAGCACAAACGATCCGCCCCAGCCTCAGCTTCCGGGGAGCTGGCAGTGTGCACCGCTGTACTCAGCTCCTGCCTTCCAGTCATCTTTCCATTTCCTTAGCACAAGGGATGGAGCCCAGGGCCTTGCGCAAGCATGCTTGGCAAGCATTCTACTGCTGCGCTTCAAGTCCAGCCCTGCTCATATTTTTGGAGCATAATATCTAATCAAGAAGGCTCACAGCTCTGCAAAGTCACAGCTCAAGGAATTACACTCCATAGGAGTGCTTACACTTCTAACCATCTAAGAGCCTAAGGAAAATAATCTAGGCTGGAGATGTGGCTCTGGGGGCAGAGCGCTTTCCTAGGCTCACGGAGCCCTTGGGTCAGTCCCCAGCATTGCACAAACTGGGTATGCCTGTAATCCCAGAACTCAGGAGGCAGAGGCTGGAGGACAGGAAGGTCAATGTCTCCCTGAGGGACCAGAAGTTACATTCCCTGATAGGTAGACAGATAAGAAGGGCCATGACTAGGAAATAAAGGTCGTGAATTTCCAAGATGGCTGGCTTCTTCCTCACACTCCTGACCTGAGACAAAAGCCTGACAGCTTAAAACAAAGGCTCTCCTCCCCAGTCCTCTGCCTGTGGACATGTTTACAAAAGCTGTGGATGGTTCATCTTTCCTGTTTTTGTTCTAAAGGATCAATCCTAACCTAGGGGAGAAAGACTCCCTTCGAAGACCCTTAAGACTCCAGCCCCTCCAGGAGAGACCAGGCTTGGCTTTTTGAGTCTCCTCCCTGCTCTTCAGTGTGTGTGTATGTGTGTGTGTGTGTGTGTGTGTGTGTGTGTGTGTGTGTGTGCTTTGCTGTGTCTCTTCACCCCTAATGTAGGTTTTTCCTCCATGGCTGAATTTTCCTACAGTAGCTCAGACTTCCCCCATTGCTATCTGTTGAGCTAGAGGGTTTTTTTCCTGCCTTTCACTTCTTGAACTGGCAGAGAAAATGAACCTCATCTAGATCCCTTGATGGTGACAATCCTTGGCTTACAAAGTGAGTTGGAGGCCAACCTGGACTAACTACTACATGAGACCGTGTGTAAAAAACAAAACCAAAGATAGATGGATAGATAGATAGATAGATAGATAGATAGATAGATAGATAGATAGACAGATAGAGAGATTTAGTCCTAATGTTATTCTAAAACAACTGCAGTTCTGGTGAGATGGATACTAACCAACAGACCAACACCAGGATTTAGAAACCTCCACATAGCCTGTCTTGTGGCCACTCATTTTCATTGCAAAATAGTAGAGACAGATTGCAACTTGTCATCACCTTATTTGCTGGTGAACATTTGAGTCCTTTGTACTTTCTTTACAGTACTGCAGGGGTGTGCACCCACACCCACGGCTCACTCAGGGTGGATCGGCCACTTCCAGCCTAATGCAGCCTTAACCTGTGGCTCACCGGATCCCAGCTCTGCCTGAATAGCAGGATGTAAACGTTGCTGTCCATCACAACCTCACTGGGCTTAGAATCCAAATGTCTCCCAACCTGCACAGTGGGAAAAGGCTTTCCCCCATGATTTAAATTTGCATGTCACTGCTTCCAAAGGAGGTAAACCTTCTCACTCTGGAGTTTTCAGGGAATCCTCTTTTCTGAATCGATTATTCATGTCTTTGTCAGTCTTTTTTTTTTCTATTGGGTTGTTGCCATGTTTACTGATTTTAAGGACTTCTATATATACTAGATGCACTTTCCATTCAGCTTTTTACTAGGGCAGGGCACTTCATTTTAATTTCCAAAAGAGGGAGGAACAACGTATTATGAACTAGAGGGCACTGAGTGCGGTATAAATTTCTAGCGAGATTCTAGAACGGATCGGAAAGTGGATGAGTTGTGGCAACAGAGCAGGACGAAGTTGCAATCGTTGGGAGGAGTCTAGGTCACCAAAACCAGTCACGCCAGGCTTCAGTTGCCGGCCACCACCTTTTGGGTGACATGCATGAATTATGAGCGGCTCTGTGCCCGCACGTACATTTCATGAAGCCCGGGTCACCACCCTCACAGTGCAGCGACTGTGGAGGATCCCTGGGCCGTAGAGCAGGGAGAGCTGAGGTGTTTGTGGTGGGATTTTTGGGAGACCGTAGCCTTGCCATAGGGGAAATGTTGAATTGTAGACATGGGATAAACCAGTTATGAATGTGTCCTTTGGATTCCACAGGAATTTTCTGGAGACTTATACTAGTGCTGGGTACTGACACATTCAACAAACTCATTGATTTCTCTAAAAGGGACAGAGATGAGATGCAAATCACGTTGTAAGTGTCTTGAAAGGGAATTCGGAGAATAACATCTGTACCCTAGACTTAACTTAAATGCAGTTTCTAGAGATACGCCAAAAGGGTCAAATTCATCACCTTCTCTCCCTCGCCCCCCCCCTCCACCAAAACCCTCACTAGGGAGGAGGTGAGAGGGTCAGACAGCCCTAAGAGGCTCCGGGGAAGCGGGGGCACCCTGCTAGAGTGCAGTGGAGCAGTGAGAGGCCGACTGATCGGCCAAGTGAAGGTTCTGAGGGGCATTCGCCGGCAAGGCCAGCAGGAGATGGGGAGCTGGAGGGGACCCGAGCTGGAAAGGGAGCTGGACTGTTCACTGCTTTGTGACCCTCTGTTGCCTGGATGCTCTGTGACCCCTAAACCCATACTGAAACTCAACCGCAAGGTGGCGCTATTGAAGTAACCTTTGGGAGTTGAGTGGGTAGAGCGGTCACCATGCCGATCACCACACACAAAGGGACTGGTGACCCTATAAAAGATGTGGAGTGTTTTGCTTATGCCACAGCAGGACCCAGGAGGAATTAAGACTGTCCAAATCAGGAAGCAGCTCTTACCAGAGACCGGATACGCAGTCGGCACCTTTACCTTGGACTTCTTCGGTTCTCAAAATTGTGAGAAATAAGTTTCAGTTGTTCAGAGGTCTTTCAGCCCGTGGTGCCTTGTTATAGAAGTTTGAGTAAGCCGAACACTGTCTCTTGTGATGATTCACCCACATTCTTCAACCATATAAGGTGTAATGGCTATGCAGCAAGCATTCCATCCCACGGCTGTTTCATAATTTATATAGCAGACCCCATATTGTTCAAAATACATGAATATAAATCCTGAGATCCAATCTGGACATCATTCTAGACAAACAAGCGCCAGCACTTCAACTCTGCCTTGGGGTACTCTGTCAGGAGCCATAAAGGCAGCTGCCTGCTGGTGCAGTCCTCAGGCACTATGAGCAGGTGTGCCAGGTGACAGGTCTCCAACAGCTTGCTCAGCTGTCAGTGAGACGGTTCCCCTGAGGCCAGCAACAGGGAGGCCTTGTGCTGAGCCCCTCAGTCCATCAGTTCCACCAGCATGTTCAGTTGTCCCCATGCTTAGACAATACCCATAGGTATTGCCCCAGTGCTCCAGGCCTCCTGTCCTCAGGAGAATACCACGCCTCAGGGTCTTCTCTGTATGACCCTTTCATGTTTGTGTTAGCAGGAACAGACTGACCCCAGGACAGTGTTTGCCTGGTCATATCCTCCTCAACTGCTGTTTCTAAATTCTATTTTTTTCTTGCTTTATTATTTCATTTTTTAATTTTTGGGTTGCAGGGATAGAACCCAGGTCTTTGCACATGCTAACCATGTACTTTAGCACTCAGCCTATCTTGGACTTTCTCTCTCTCTTTCTTTCTCTGTCTCTCTCTGTGTGTCTCTCTCTCTGTCTCTGTCTCTCTCTCTCTTTCTCTTTCTCCCTCTCTCTCTCTCCCTCTCTCTGTCTCTCTCTCTCTCCTCCCCCACTCAGCTTACTGAAGGTCTAGCTCTAGCCCAGCAGTCCAAGCCTCCCTCCTTTACCAAGAACTTGTAGGGACCTCCAAGTTGGCTCAAAACACCCCACTCAGCACAAAGGAGATTCATTTGCCCCAGAGGGACAGAGGGCAGGAATAAGAGACAAAGACAGGAGACAGAGAAAGAGGGAGAAGGGGAAAGGAACAAGAGAGAGGGGAAGGAACATTTGTCTAAGACAAAGGACTGCCTCTGAACAGAGAGAAGCAGACAGGCCCCACAGGCAAATGGCGGTCTACAAAGGTCTAAGGGGAGCAACCCTCCCCCACCCCCATGTTGAGCTGAAATGTTTACATTTGATTGGGCATGTTAATTAGGTGAGCCAATGAGAGCTTTTGATTGCTGGACTTCAATACTTTGATAGCTGAACGTTGGTAGTCAGCCTCAGGAAGAGGAAGTGGCCAAATAAGGGAATAGACCTTGGTGGCTAACTTTAGGAATACTATCTAATGATTTTAAGCAAGGTGAAGGGAATGGCTGGCCAGAGTCCCTTCAGTCAGCCCCTGTATTATAAACAAGCCAGCCCTGATCTAACTGGACTGGCTAACACATTTCTCATCAATATTTTCACACCCATTTGAAGGTGAAGAAGCCAGTTAGTTCCTTAGGGGCTATTCTGAAAAATTCTTTCAAACTGAGGACTTAAAAATTTGCTCTCTTACGGTTGTATAGGCTGGAAGGCTTAAGTCATGTGCAGTCCCGATGGGGACTTGGGGAGAATCCTGCCTATCTTACCCCTACTATCTGGCCTGTGGCTGAGGGACACCTGTCTCTTCAGGGGCCTTCTCTTATGGGCTTTGTCCTCTCACCATTCTATCCTACGGGCTTCAATGTACAATACGATGTGGTAATATCAGCATGTAGGGAGCTGACACAGAAGGCCAACGACTTCAAGGGCAGCCGAGGATATACACAGTGATACTGTGTCTCCCTGGAGGTGTGTGTATGGAGGGGGCAGGGATTTGGAGCAGATTCTGAACTGTTTTAATTTAGAAGCTGTAAGCTAGCTTTCTGTCACCATGACAAATACCTAAAAGTGTCACAGTAAAGGGTGCAGGGCTTCAGTTCATTTCTCTTGACCTAACGCTTTGGACCTGTGGTGAGCAGTGTATAACTGATGGAGCCGTTGAGGAAGCCTGTTCACATCATGGTGGCTGGGGTGAGAGACATAGACAGACAGACAGACAGACACACACACACACACACACACACACACACACACACACACACACACTCAAAGAGAGACAGTGTGAGAGAGAGAGAGAGAGAGAGAGAGAGACAGAGACACAGAGAGAGAGAGAGAGAGAGAGAGAGAGAGAGAGAGAGAGAGAGAGACTAGGACACCCACATCCCCTTCAAGGGCACAACTCAGTGACCTAACTCCCGTGCACCATACCCTCCTAAGCTTTGACGGCCTTCAAACAGTGCCACAGGCTGGAGACAAAGTCTTTAACACACGGGCTTTTGGGAACATTCAGGATCCAAACTAAAGGCCACTTGGACAATCAGACTGATGGTATTTCCAGATCTTTCTTTCTCTTTTTGTTTTTTTTGTTTTGTTTTGTTTTTCAAGACAGGGTTTCTCTGTGTAGCCCTGGCTGTCCTGGAACTCACTCTGTAGACCAGGCTGGCCTCGAACTCAGAAATCTGCCTGCCTCTGCCTCCCAAGTGCTGGGATTAAAGGCGTACGCCGCCACCGCCCGGCCAGATCTTTCATTTAACAGTATCTGCAAATACTCTTTCCTCAGGTAAAGGTCATAGTCGCAGTTCCAAGGTCTAGACAGGAGCTGTTGGTAAACCATTTAGCTCACACTGTGCTGTCTCCTGCTTCCTTACTCAGCAGCTCCAGCCTTGTGCCATCACAGACCCTGTCGTGATCATCATCCCTCCCATCTCAAGCATCCTCACATCGATAGCCCCTCCCTCCCAGCTCTTTGAACTCTATGGTCCAATCCCAAGAGCTCTGATGGGCTGATGTCGCTGCCTCTGGTGAATCCCTCTCACCCTCTTGTCAGTGCGTTCTTCACCCACTCTGACTACCAGATCCACCTCTGTGGCTACTTCCTGGTGGACTCCCTCACTCCCTTGCCTCTTACTTCCTGAAGTCATAAGCACTGAAGGGCAACCAATTTCACATAATTAGTGAGAGCCTGTCAAAACTCAGAACAACAAACCACTGTGCTGGGGACCCAGGAAAAGACTCTGTTGGTAAAACTACTTGCTTTGCAAGCATGAAGACAGGTGTTCAGCCCCCACAACATGTGTTTTTGTTTGTTTGTTGTTCAGTGTAAGTCTGTCTGTCTGTCTCTTACAGGTACTAGGACATAACGACAGGTAGAACCCTGCAACTTGCTGGAGCCAGACTAACTTAGTCAGTGGGTCCCAGGCTAGTGAGAAACCGTATCTCAGGAAACAAGGTGGGTAGAGCCAGAAGAGAGACACCCAACACTGACGTCTGGTCTATACATGTATGCATACACATGTGTACCTCATATGAACAAATACACAGCCACTCACACTTAAGAGTCAATTTTTTAAAGTAAAAGGCACACTTCTAATTTTATCATAACTTAAGACTCTCACTCAAAAGTGTTTTAACAGTATCTGCTCACTGACAAATTTGCCTGAGGTAAGGAACTTCAAGAGGTGCAGAGATTCATTTTGACTTACAGCCTCAGAGTGTTCAGCCCCTGGTCTCTTGGCCCATTGCTTAAGGGGCCTTTGGTGTAGCAGCAACCTTGGGGAGAGTGCCCCTTGCTGCCTTTGAGCTAACTGACCACGACAGGGAAAAGGCACATGGTTGGGTGAATGACTTGTCTTCAAGCTCATGACCACAAATCTCCAATGGACGTGACCTAGTTACTCAGGCATTTCCATTACGACTCTCTTTTCCAGTTAGAGTTTTCAAACTTATCCTTCCCATCCCCCACAAAGATGACCAATGTCCTGCTTTATGCACAGTTGAGAAAATAGATGCCATCAAGGGCCAATTCGACTCTCTTTTTGTCACACTACAGGCATTCTGCTCCCTGAAAACCCATCCCTCAGAATGACAGCCTGGGTGGCAGCTACACCAGGGCCATTGATGTACCCATGAGGACGCCTGCTGAAGGGTAAGCATGAAGTGTTTGCCACCCGGGTGTGTGTGTGTGTGTGTGTGTGTGTGTGTGTGTGTGTGTGTATCAGTGTAAGTCTGTCTGTCTGTCTGTCTGTCTGTCTGTGTCTCTCTCTCATCCCACTAGCACCCACCTCAGATTTTTCCTTGAAGAATTTCCTTCTTCATTTATGTCTCTTTTTATTCTGCCATCAGTGTCTTCTCTACAGGGTGACTGTTAGCTACATATCGATGTGTGGAGTCTTCCATTTAAAAGAGCGTCTGTCTACGTTAGTCCCAGCCCTGCAATCCTCTTCAGAGTGCTGACTAGCTGGGAGCATGCTGCCATTACCCTGCACACGCTTCCCAGACTCCTTGTCTGCTCTCTGGTTCCATGTCTGGTCAATGGCTTCTCCATTTCTCTGAAGTTCCTTTGTCAAGGTCACCCCTGACCTCCATGCTCTCAAACCTGATTTTATTCAAGGTAGCCACCTGCAAGGCAAAACAAAGCTGCCCCTCCCTTTCCTCCAGTCTGCCTTCTTGCTGGTCCACGGTTTAATAAATGCCACGAGTTTCCTCCTATCCCAGCAAATACTTGTAAGCAGCCGTTGTCCTGGGTCTCTTCTCCATATCCCCACACTAACTCACATTCTTCACTAGTCATTTCATTTTTTTCTGGAGTTTTTATCCCTGGCTTTAAAGGCCACGCCCTTGCTGAAGACTTGCTGATTCACTTCTTCAGCTGGATATCTCTGCTCTCCCGACTCTCAAACCACCCAAATATGGGGTTGGGACCCTCACTGGATGTTTCAGAAGCATCTCAAACTTAACATTTCCTTAATGTTAGCCTTGATCCCAACCCCCCAACCCCAAAACTCCACTTCTCAGGCTTCAGGATAGTGCGCCTATCACTAGTTCCGTATGTCGAAGGCCACCACGTAGCATTATCCTAGGGAGTGTTTCTAGAAACAAACTCCTAGAACAGGAAGTGCTGAGTCCGTGGCTAATGTTCCTTCTAAGGAATGCAGGTGCCCCTCGGTCTCTATGGAGCCTGAATTCCTGAAACCACTCTGACACCCAAACCCACAGGTGTTCAGTCCTGTATATAACTGTATATATTTGCATAAGACCTATGCAATACTCTCATGAACTTTAATAAGCTCTGAGTCACTTACAATGCTCAACATAACGATAAGCAAATACTGACTGCCTGTGTCGTGCTGTTTAGGGGCTGATAGGGAGTGTGTGTACATGTTTAAGACAGGTGGGATTTTGTGTTTTAAATACCTTTAAGCCACAGTTTTTTGAACCTAGAGATTCTGATGCCGGGGTAAGAGGGGCTGCCACCTATCAGTGTCTCCAGACCACTCCAAAGGTCTGTGAAGTTCCTGGCTTTATCAGTTCCAAAATTACGTCAAGTTTCTTCTAAGAATGGAGTTTGCCTTTTTGTGAACCTTTTCCTATTCTGAGGCAGTGGGAGTCACCTGGGGTTCTCACCTGGGTGATTCGTGGACGGACACTGAATACAATAGATACCAGAAAGTTCAGGGGGCTGAGGCGAGAAGGGCTCGCTGAGGCAAGAACTCAGCCCACCCCCTATCCAGCACCCACTGCGGAGGATTCCATCCAAGCCAGACTCTTAACAGGGCCACTGCCTGCTCTGTTGCCGGCTCTGTGCCCACTAAGTCAGGTTTAAAACTTTGGCATCTTTCTGGTGCCATGACCATGTATCCTAGGTAGTCAGCTCAAGAGGAAGAAAGATTGCATGTTTATTTTTAAATAAAAACATTTCTTTAAAGTTACACCAAGTTATAGGTTCATCATGGTATCCTCACATGGCAGTACTTGGTCTGTATTGACCCTCCTCTTTCCCTCTCCCCT
Organism: Rhabdomys pumilio; assembly: GCA_030674055.1. Taxonomy (NCBI): domain Eukaryota; kingdom Metazoa; phylum Chordata; class Mammalia; order Rodentia; family Muridae; genus Rhabdomys; species Rhabdomys pumilio. The sequence goes on from JANHMN010000001.1 coordinate 67,588,023, forward strand.
TCAGAAAGACCTGTTTCCTCCCTCAGGTGGGCTCCTTTTTGATTTCATGCCACATATATGGCAGCATGCTTTCCTTTTATTAAGATATATATATATATATATATATATATATATATATATATATATATATATATGTATGTACGTGCATGTGCGTGCATGTGTGTGTGTGTGTGTGTACATAAGAGCAGTGCATCAGAGTCCAGCAGAGGGTGGGGGCACCCCCTCCCCCACTCTAAGCTACCCACATGGTGCTGCAAACCTTCTGCAAGAGCAATATGCCCTTGTCATCTTCAAGCCTGTCTCAGTCCCCACCACCCCTTCTCATCCCTACCCACCTCAGACTCCTTGCCTCTCACAGTCTCCACCCTATTTTCATGTTCTATATGTACATATGCATATGTATGTGTATATACATATAGCCACTCACATATATACAGTTGAATCAAGATTCTGTATAGAAGAGAGCATGTGATATTTTTCTTTGACTATGGTTTATTTCACTTAGCTTAGTGTAACTGTTACACTGTGGCAGGAGAGAGGATATTTTAATTTGTTCCTTTATCCATATTTTATATGTGCTCTGGGTAGTTTTGTGTCAACTAAAGGAAGGAACATTAAGTTGCCTCCTTAAGGGCAGACTGTAGGCAAGCCTATAGCCAATTTCTTAATTAGTGATGTAGCAAGGCCCAGCCCACCATGAGTGATGCCAACCCTGGGCTGCTGGCTCTGGGTGCCACAAGAAAGCAAGATGGCTAAGCCACAAGGAGCAAGTCAGTAAGCAGCACCTTCCAAGGCCTCTGCATCAACTCCTCCCTCCAGGATTCTGCCCTGCTTGAATCTCTGCCCTGACTTCTTTAAATGATGGACTATTACCTGGAAGTTTTAGCCAAATAAACTATTTCCTCCCTTTCCTTGTTTTTGGTCATGGCATTTCATCTCAGGGATAGATGGTGACAGAACTGTTTTGCCTGTGTGTATGTCTGTGTACCACATGCGTGCAATGTCCACAGAAGCCAGAAGAGGGCGTTAGATTCCCTGGAACTGGAATTAGAGACTTTTGTGAGGAATTGTGAACCACATGGGGATTCTGAGAGTTGAACCCAGGCCCTCTGGAAGAGCAGCCAGTGCTCTTAACCACTGAGCCATCTCTCTAACTCCTGCAGAATAAGCCAGCACCGTGTATATTCCTGATGTCTTCATTACTCTTTCATCTTTGGATAAATATTTAGGCTGGACCCGCACCATGGCTAATGTGAATAGAGCCCCAATAAGCACGGATGTTCAAATATTTCCGTGGTGTGCTGAGTTAGAATCATTTGGGTATATAGTTAGATCCTACGGCTGTTGTGCGGAACCTCAATACTGATTTCCATAATGGTTGGTAGTTTACATCATGTATGAAGTCCAGTGTAAAAAAGTCTCTTTCTTTGCATCATGGCCAGAATTCATTACCATTTCTTATCTTGCTGATTGCCATTCTGACCAGGGTGAGGGAATTTCAAATCAGTTGTATTCCCCTGATGACTGAGGAAGCTCGACAATTTTCACATATTTATTGGTCATTTGTAAATGACCCTTTAAAAACGTATTTGTGTGTATGTGCATGTGTAGGTGTGCGGTATACATGCGTAAAACACGTGTGTGCAGCTGAGTATACACGTGCATATATGCATGGGTGGAGGCCATCTTTTATTATCGGCCATTTTCTTCCCTTGAGACAATCTCTCACTGAATGGATAGCTTTCTGGGACCAGCAAGGCCCAGGAATTCTCCTGTCTCTGCCTCCTTCCCCCTGCTCTGAGCTAAGGTTCCAGATTCATAAGCAGACACACAGAGCATTCCACGTGGACTCTAGGGATCCAGACTTAGGCCCTCGTGCTAGAGCGGTGAGCACTCAGTCACTGACTGCTCATCATCTTTTGTATTTCTCCATTTGAGGATTGTCTGTCTATTCCACTCATTGGTCCATTTAGTGAATTATGATTTTGAGTTGTTGGAGCTTCTTATAGAATCCAGGTGGTAGCTCCTTTCTGATAAATAATTTGCAAAGACTTTCTCCGTTGTATAGATGATCTCTTTGCCTGCTGATGGTTTCCTTTGTCATTCATCCCTTTAATGTAATTGCTTTTGCTAATCACTTCCTGTGCTGTTAGAAGGACTTTTCAGAAAGTCTTTATCTATAGTTGCAGGTGAAGGTATTTTCCTCATTTTCTGTAGCGGGTCAGAGTTCAGGTCTTACATCCCAATCTTTCGTTCATTTTGAATTGACTTACATGCACGTATGGAGAGGAGCGTCTCCTTTCGTTCTGCGCATGTGCAAGCCAGTGTGGCTGTCCACTTTGCTAGCTCCGGAGGTTTCAGTCTGACTTTCCTCAGCTAGCTCTGTTACCTTTGGTCCTGTGTTGAAGCAGTGTGTGGCAGGGTTAGCCACTCACCTCTGGCCACTGGAAATCAAAGGAAAAAGAGGAAAGGACCATATCCCAGTATTCACCCCCCCAACCCCCCCAACCCCGGCCAAGCCCATGCCTCAGTGACAAAACTTCCAGTAGACTCTACCTTCTAAAGGTTCCACATCCTCCCAATTGCTAGAGGCTGGGGACCAAACTATCAATTAGTACATGGATTTGGGGAACATTCTAGATCCAAGTAAACAAATCCTGGAATGGTTCCTGTCCTCTGGCTTCCCAGGAAGTAGAAAAGGGGTACACGAGCCACCTCACTTCCCTCCCCTAAGACTCTGGGAGCCTCAAAGGAAACAAACATTCCCCATGATCAAACTGAAAGGGTTCCTAGGTTACATGCCTTTTAACAGAGAGAAGTGGACTTGCAGACCACATTATGGATTCTCTTCCTACAGCTGTGCACACTGTCATATCACTTTGCTCACTGAGAGGACAAGGTGACTGAGAAGCAACAATTTACGGCACGATATAGTGCAGCATGACAGAGAAGGCACGTTTGCAAAAAACAAGGCGCCAGAGACTCACAGAATGCATCCACATTCAGGAATTCTAGAGCTAATATGAAGTGAGGCGGGATTATAACCGTAAGGCCACGCCCACAGAGGCCCACTTCCTCCAGCAAGGCCCCACCCTTCTGAAGGCCTCCCAACCTTCTTAAACAGGGTTACCAGCCAGGAACAAAGTGTTCAAATACTCGAGCCAATGGAGGACATTTCATAATCAAATGTTCACCACAGATATGGCACGTGAACAGACGTGGAACATGGCTTGCACAAGGAGAAGCAACATGTAGACTAAGGTTTAATTATGTCGTGTCAGAGCCTGGTTATGAGTCTGTCTTGCCAGTTTTTTGTCCGTCCTGCTAGCAAGCTCTGCATTCTGTGTCAGTGGCATATTAACATTTGTGCTGGGTTTTGTTTGTTTGTTCAATATTCTGATAATGAATTTTAGGTCAGTATTTTGTCCCCTTTTAAACAGGCTGAGAGAACACGGCAAACATTAGTAAGTGATATGTAAGTAAGTCTCTATGCCATTGTGGAAAACGGGGAAGTTTCTCAGCTGGATTCTGCCCCTTTTTCTCCCTCTGTCCACCATGGGTGGGGGAAGGGTACCTGGCTTCTTTTCTTCACCAAACACTGCATTACCATGGCTACCCTTGTCCCTGAGAGTGGAAACTGCTGCTGCCATTTCTACCTGCATAAGTAGTCTGCTTTCAATTTGGCAATTAGTCCAGTATTTCTTTCCATGGGCAGGTTGTGAACCTTGCCCTGGTTTCTGCAGGCTCATGTTCACCGGCTGTAACCTGGACCTCCTTTCCTCTGCTTTTCAGAGCAGTGGAAACCAAGCTGAGTTTTTAGAAAAGGTGGTGAGACAATGAAGCTGTGTCCTCTGCAGTCACTTGCATGGGCAGCGTCACGCGGGCATGTTAAAACAACCCAGCCACCAGCTTTCCTCTCTCCACTCCCACCCACTGAACGAGCATTGCTGGCAGCAGAGGCAAGGGAAGAGCATGAAGTTCCCAAGTGACACAGCCAAAGAGCTAGGCCCATGGTAGCCAGGGAAGAAGGGCAGGAATAAGACTCCAAGATGCAAGTCTACAAAGCTGCAGGGCAGGTGGCACAGGGGTGGGAATGGAGGCGGGAGCATGCGCTGAGGTGGGTGCAGTTCCTGTCTGTTCCATGAGTGGTTAATGGCTTTTATGTAGGAAAATCCATATCAGAAAAGTTATAATATTCCCAGCCCAAATTGTTAGCTAAATAAATGGTAAACAGATGGAAGGACCAATGAAGGGTGGGAGGCAGGGATTAAGAGAGAGAGGGAGGAAGAAAGAAAGGAAAAGGGAAGAAAGGAAAGGGAGGAGGGAGGGAGAGAAAGGAGGGATAGGAGAGGGAAGGAAGGAGGGAGGAAGGGAAAAGTAAGAAAAGGGGTGGAGAGTGGAGGGATCATTAACATTTTTTTTTTGTCTTCAAAAATAAGGGAGCTAAATAGATGAAAAGTTAAAGGATTTTTTTTTCAGTTCCAATTTTCTGTGATTATGGGATGGTTTGATCCCCCCATTACTACTTTGTTGACATATTTCTGAGACACACACACACACACACACACACACACACACACACACACACTTTAAGTTTAAAATGCCTTGGCTATCTCAAGGCTGGGCACTCCTAATCCCAGCCCCCACTCCCCGCCATCCCAGGTCCAATTAAGGAAGTAGCCAGTGGTCACTTACCTGAAAACTCACATGGCTGCCTGACGCTATCTCCTGCCACTACTGCATCCCCTTCTTCTTCTCCAGTCCCTGAGCTTCTCCTCGAGTCCTGCGAGCAACATTAAATGTCCTGCCACTGTACTCAACCATTGGCCACTGGCATCTTTATTGATAGATCAAAAACCAATTGGGGACAAGGACCTTCAGCTCCTGGACACACAGATTCAAAGCATTAGCACCAATCTCCAACAAATAAAGAAAAAAATTATTTTTATTTACATTTTTAAAGGTTATGTGCATGCCATTGTGTGCGGTTTTATGTATATGAGCACAGAACCCACAATGGCCTGAAAAGAGTCTCAGATTCCCCCAGAGCTGGAGTTGTCAACGGTTTTGAGCTACTTGATGTGGATACTGGGAGATGAATCCAGGCCCTCTGCAAAAACTGCATTTGTAATGATTTTGATTAATTGGTTACTAATGAACTAGAACATAGTTTCATCAAAAAATATATGCGTACTTCCTTGTATGGATAATTTCATTTATTTTCGTGTATGTAAGAGAAAGGGTTCTTATTATGTAGCCTAAGTTGGTGAGCACATGTATGTATCACCATACCTGGTTCATGTTTTCATTCTTAAAAGTCCACACACCTTCCCATTTCTGGGAACTGTGAATTCCATTCCCTTTGCTTTCAATGAGGAATTAATTTTTGCTACCGATTTTCTTGTGTCATAGGCTTTTCTCAAAACTCTTGGTGCAGGCTTCATAATCCCATAACTCTTGTATTCTGTATGCCTGACAGAACAGCACCAAGAACTTGGACAATGCTATGTTCTGCTACCATCTCAAGCAACAGTGGAGCCCCTTGGACTACGGCTTCAGCAGTCTCTGCGTGCCTTGGGAAAGCAAAGAAACCAAGCAACCAACTAAACAAACAACACATTGTCTGTGAGGCCTGTTTCCAGCAGGCCACCTCACCAGCTCTCCTTTCCAGTGTTGTGTCCTGGAGCCTTGGGTGGGTGAGATCTCGCCACTTCCTGAACGCCCTGAGGACCCTTTGCTACTGCATAGCAAACTGCGCTGTGTCTGTCTCGAGTCACTGATCTTCAACAACTCCTGTCACCTCATCTGCGTCTGCTCAGTCAGCACCTTTGACTCTGCCTGTTCCCATTTCCTGACCAAAATGTCAACCTCTCATGCCCTGCGCCAACTGTTCACTTCCATTTCTCAGTGTAACCCTGGCTAAAAGTAGCTGATGGTCACCATTCTACAAGCGGAAGTCTAAGTTGCCCTCAAAGTTCCTCCACCAACTTCATTGCTTTTGAGCCTCCACCAGTTTCAGGACACGTGCATCACATACACAAGCCCTTCGCCGTAACACATGACTTCTAGTCCCAGTTTTAACAGAGTCTCTTTTCCCATCTGAAGTCTCACTAGCCCAGTCCTTACTGTCTACATATCTACTGAAATTATGGTATTATTCTGAACGCCCACCAGAATGTCTCATTAAGACATTAATGATAGGGTCTGTAGAGATAGCTCAGTGGTTAAGAGAACTGATTGTTCTCCCAAAGGACAGGGTTCAATTCCCAGCACCCTCATGGTGGTTCACAACTGTCTGTAACTCCACCTCCAGGGGACCTGACACCCTCAACCCTCACACAGACATACACACAGGCAAAAAACAATGCACATAAAAAGCAATGATAAGTGATATATAAAGAAAGACATTGATGACATTCTCAGGCTTCTCTAAACATGCATCTGCAAACTCTTCCACATTCCTCTCACCAACCAGCTCCAAAGCCTAAGAACCAGATAGGTTTCAGCAAACACCAGTTCTGTGTGCTAGTTACCTTAATGTGGCGGTGAGTACAGTCCTGATAGATACAGTATAGGGGAAGAAAGGTTTATCTGTATGTTGTAGTGAGGGTTTTATTGCTGGGAACAGACACCATGACAGTGGCAACACTTATAAAGGAAAACATTTCACTGAAGCTGGCCTGGGCACTACAGCCCCACAACTGGGCCTTTCAGTCACGTAGGGCAATGCCCCTATAAAGCTGGCTTCCAGTTCAGAGGTTTAGCCATTATTATCATGGAGGGAAACATGGCAGTACCCAGGCAGACATGGTACTGGAGGAGGAGCTGAGAGTTCTACGTCTGGATTCCTAGACAGCAGAAAGAGAGAGTGACACTTTAGCCTGGCTTGAACATCTGAACCCCCAAAGCCCATGTCAGAGTGATACACTCCTATAACAAAGCCACAACTACTCCAACAAGGCCCCGAGTCCCAGTTACCATTCTCCATGAGTTTATGCAGGTCATTTTCAGTCACACCACCCCATGGGCTTCTGAGTTCAGTCTATCACAGGAAAGGCATGGCCGAGAGGCTCCAGCCACAGTAGTGGGAATGTGTGGAAAAACATCTTCACATCATAGCAGACAGGAAGCATAGAGCATGGGCCTGTGCCCGTAGCTTTATGTTTAACTAACACAAAACAGAGTGATTTTGGAAGCAAGAACCTCAACTGGGAAAATACCCCTACCAAACTGGCCTCTGTGGGCAATCCTGTCGTACATTTTCTTGGTTGTTGATTGATGAGGGAAAGCCCAGTTCACAACGGGCGGCGCCACCCCTGGGCTGCTGGTCCTGGGGGCTATAAGAAAGCAATCTGAACAAGTCAGGCAGAACAAGCCAGTAAGCAGCACTCCTCCATGGTCTGTGCTTCAGCTCCTGCCTCCAGACTTCTGCCTTGAGTTCCTGCCCTGACTTTCCTGGATGAGAGACCACAGGCTGTAAGATGAAATAAGCCCTTTCCTTCCCGAAGGAAAGGTCATGGTCATGGTGTTTCATGACAGCAATAGAAACCTAAGACAGAGCAGAACTAGGGACAGTTATAGTCCTGAAAGTCCTGCCCTTAGTGAGCACTTCTGTGAGGAAGGCCTGGTTCCACAGCCTCACTACACAGCTCTGACAGCCAGGAGCAAACATTCAAACGTGAGTGCCAGGAGATGCTTTAGATGGAAGCATAACTTAGGTTCTTCAAGCAACCTCTGTTTGCCTTCTAGTTTCTCCCTCTTACCATGCTTGCTGGACTTGCCTCTTGTGTTCTCCAGAGCCACACATAGGAGTGAACACAGAAGCCTGGAAACAGGAATTTCTTTCTTTTTTCTAATATTTATTTATTTATCTTCTTATTTGTTTGTTTATTATTTAATGTACGAATGCTCTGCTGCATGTACATCGAATGCCAGAAGAGGGCATCGGATCCCATTACAGATGGCTGTGAAGCATCACGTGGTTCCTGGGACTCGAACTCAGGACCTCTGGAAGAGCAGCCAGTCCTCTTAACTGCTGAGCCAGCTCTCCAGCCCCAAGACAGGAATTTCTTAAACAGATCCTTCTGGAATGTGTCCTCACACCCAATCACATCTAGTACCAAGAACACTGGATCCCTATACCCTTTGGCAACATCAGAAAGGGGAGCCCTCACAAGTGTCTTGATAGATAGCTTATAGACATAGAAAATATTGATTAGCTTTACATGGGCAATCTACTGTATTTTTTTTTCAATTATTCTGGAGATATTTTAGTTTATAGTCTAAATTTTTACATGAGGCTAATTTTATGATACTTACGGAAGACTCCATTTTCCACTTCCCTTGGCTTTCTGAGTCCACCCAGGGGTTCTCAACCAGAGAAAGTGGGGAGGGTTTTTCACTGTGTTTAGTTTTTCTAATTTGTTACTTCATGTGGGCCACTCTGTCACATTCTCCTAGAAAAGGGACAGTCCGAACTTTGAGGTAGCCTGCAGCTTCACAATGCTAAAAGCTTTAACCCTGCAGGTTTAAAGGCCATGTTGTGGAGAGGCATGGTGGTTTTGACCCAGGAGTCTCCTTTACAGCAAAATACGAACGAAGTGGACGTTGGTATCCCTCTGGAAGATACTGGTGAAACCTGGAGCCCGCAGGCTGTACATTCCTTGAGTGCTTGGAACACACCCAGCACAGAGTCAGCACCCAGTAAATGCTTCTAGAATGAAGGAACGGGGATCAGCAAGCCCAGGGCATCAGCCAGGAGCCTTCCACCCAAGATCCTTCCTGTGAACTCCCATTCTGCAGGAAGTGACTCAGGGTTGCTATCTGGCAGTGGGTGAGAAAACATGTGTGTTCTATCTGCAGGATGCTCAGCCAAGTGGAACTCATCACTGGGAAACGATGTGTGTTTTAATGAGGACACAGTTGACTACAGACAGGCTAGTCATCTGCCATCTTGGATGCTGGGCTATCTTGGCATTTTGGCCCCAAGGTCTTCTGAGCAGTTTGAATTTCTCTGTTCAATGGTGGGAAAGCTCAGAGAAAATTCCAAACTATGAACTTCATCACTGAAGGAAGTAGTTTTTGAGTACCTACTGTGTGTAGTAGGCGCAATGAAGGTGAGGTTCTGGTTGCAAGGATGGAAGATAGATGAAGAGCTATGGGTTCTGGACAGGCAGTGTGTGCTGAGTCCATAAAGCAGCAACGTATAACTCAAAGCAGGGGGTCAGGGGGAACCTTCTAGAGGAGGTGAAAAGTCAATCAGAAATCAGGAGGTTCGGTTTTGCTAAGTTTTAAAATTACCCCCCCCCATAGCCTCACAGTTTTTGATGGGTGTTAGAGTCACAGGGTGTGGCAGTTAGCTTTATGTGTCACCTTGGCTAAGCTGTGTACACATGCTGCCCAGTTGATTGGTCAAATGCCAGACTAGCTATTGCCCTGAAGGGAAATTTTAGCTATGATTCACTTTTCTTTCCTTCTCTTTTCTCTCGGTGCTGGGGACTGGATCCAGGATCCATCCATGCTGAGCCTGTGCTCAGTGAGCTTCGGTCCTACCCACTAAATAACACGACACCAGGAGACTGTGGGTGAAGCAGATTACTCCATGAAGTGGTGGGCCTCGTCCAGCGTGATGGAGGCCTTAGTAGAAGAGACTGATGTATATCCAAGGTTGGGGGTGGGGATCCCCTCTGGGTGATGGTGAGGAACCTTGTTAGAGTGTCTAGCCCTACATATTTCAGGCTTGCTGGCTCTACCCCACAGTCAGCTCTCCAGTTCACGCATGCTCCATGAATCCTGTTGGCTATTGCTCTGTAGGGTCCCAATGAAAAGGCTTTTTGTTTAACCAGTAGGGCTAGTGCACCTGAGTCCTGGTGTGCCTTCACAAAGGGACATGGACCTGAGTGGGACAGCACAGGCCTTTAATTTCAGCACTCTGGAGGCAGAAGCAGACAGATCTTGGCGAGGCCAGTCTGATTTACATAGCAAGGTCCAGCCAGAGCTCTGCCTCCAAATACAATAAAAATTCTAAAAGCTAAGGAGCACACAACCACTATGGAGAAAATTAACTCCGCTTTCCTCTTCTTATTTGCTGTGCTGGAGCCCAGGACTTGACAGCTGGCTAGAGAAAGCTGTGTAATAATCTCTGGGGCATCACCAGGGACCAGGCTGTCCCGGCAGGTTTTGGAATAATCGTTCTTCATGTGCCCACCCTAACACCCCTGAACCTAATTACATGGTAACTTCTGTCAGAGTCACCTCTTGTATTGCCATAGTCAGAGCACAAGCTTGAACACAATGAATACCCTTGGGGGCTCCATGGTCACTGGCTAGCCATGCTCAGAGCACATGCAGAAATTTAATGGAATGGATTTTTATTTTTAGACTTCAAAAATTTGGGACTAATTGTTAGCGCCCCTCTGATTATCAAGAGATTTGGGGGTTGTTTTGGGGTTTTTTCCCCTAATCTTTTCCAATCCCCAAGGAAACTGGAAGAGGGCATCAGATCCCCTGCAACTAAAGGTACTGGTGGTGAGTGCAGGAAACTGAACCCAGCTCCTCTGCAAGAGCAATGAGCACTCCTGTGTGTGTGTGTGTGTGTGTGTGTGTGTGTGTGTGTGTGTGTGTGTGATTATTTTTTTGTTTTGTTTTGTTTTTTGAGACAGGGTTTCTCTGTATAGCCCTGGCTGTCCTAGAACTCACTCTGCAGACCAGGCTGGCCTCGAACTCAGAAATCCACCTGTCTCTGCCTCTCAAGTGCTGGGATTAAAGGCATGCACCACTACTGCCCGGCTACAATGAGTACTCTTAACCGCTGAACCATTTCTCCAGGCTTCAGCAAGCTTCTTGTCACAATATGTCTGATTTCACCCAGGATTCCTTGTCTGTGTTCCTGGTTGGAGGGTTTTCATCTTTGTTTTTTTGGTTCTGGTGTGAGGCGTTGACTACAGTAGAGGCTTAACAAGTGTGTACTAGGCTGCCAGCAGTAGATCAGGGTAGGGATAACAAGGATGAATGCTTGATGTCCTGGGCCGCATTCTAGACTGCGTGTGTCTTATATACACACTTCTGTACTCTTCACAGTCCTCAGTGGCTTGCCCATGGTTGCTCCCACATTTCAACAAGAGTCACACAGTGATAACAAAGCAACTTCAAACGTGTCTTCTGAGAGTAAGCAGAGCCTGGCCAATAGGCTCCCTGGGGCTCTGGTCTGGTTAGAAATGCTGGGAGTGTTCTAGCTCTCAGAAGAGAAGCTGGGAGGTTTCTGTGGCCTGTGCAGGGCAGGTAGGACAGGGCCTGGGTCTCTCCTCAGCTACTGCGGCAGCAACGTCACCAGAGGCAGAGGTGAGAGCAGAAGCTGAGGTGGTGGTAGCCACATGGGTCCAAGATCTAGTGATAAGTGCTTTGGGGAAAACTCTTCCCAAAGTCATATAGCTGAGTAAAACAAGCTTTTCTCTGTTGTAGAAATTATATAATCTTGACCCGGGGTTTCTACCCTGCCTTTGACAATTTAGTTCCCGGATAAAAGATACACACGACCTTTATATTTACAATAAGCCTTACACAGGAGCTGGGCAGATACCTACCCTCTATGCCATTAGAATCTACTTTCCTGTGTATTACTCACTGTTTCATCTGGGCTGCTCTTAACTCCAGTAGGCCAGCCCTGAGGGACACGTTGTTATGGCTCTCCTACCCCATGGAGGCTTCTCTTCCTCCTCAACCTTCTTCTTCCTCGTGGTTCTCCTCCAACTCCTGAGTCTTGGAATCCTAAACCCCACCTCTGTCTCTCCTGGCTGTTGGCATCTTTATCGACCAATCATAAATAACTTGGGGACAGGGTCATAGGTCTATGTGCAGACTCCAAGTCTTGGGAGGCCGCACTCAGCAGTACAATAGACAGCAAGACCAAATCTCAACAACTCTCAGACGATCCTTGGTGAAATAACGTGTATGCTTTATCCTATATGGATTGAGACTATATAAACATTGAGGAGTGGGGGTGGGATTTAGGGGCAGATGTTTCCTATTGGCTCAGTCTGAGGCGACAGTGATGTTCTATTTGCATGGGGAAGGACTCCAGGTAATTTCTTCTGTGACTGACTGCTATGGTCCTCTCACTGAGGTGTCATGGTTACATGTTACAGAGCAGATACAGAAATGTATAAGGGAGCGGGTCAACTCCTGCCTATCTCAAGTCTGAGATTCCTGGGGTCGGAGCTCACTCGGCCTTACCTGTTCTTCTATCTGGAGGCGAGGCCCGCTTGCCCTACACAAACCCACGCTCCCGGGCTTCTCTACTCCACAGGAGCTGCTCAACAGGTCCCTGGAGAGTGATAGGACTCAGCTGGAGGGAGAGGTCACATGGATTCTTCTCCATTTCTGCAGTGCTTCCAAAGGAGGAACGTGGAAGGGAGTGACCCCGCCCCCTCTCCCCATCCTCCTTATTCTGGAAAGGGCTCCACCCGAGTCTGCAGTCTTGGGATTGGGCCTGAGACTTGCCACAGGTGACTCTGAGACTCACTCTTCTTATTTACACAATAAAAAGTTTAAGCCATGTGACCAGTGGCATCCCTCTGTCTGTAACATAAATGTCATTGAAGGTTCCAGGTGGTTCTTTTCAACTCTTCCATTTGTGATGTTGAGTATATTTTAGTTGCAAACTCTCTGTCATGACCCACTAGGTGCTTCTGATTCCCCTGAGGTGCCAAGGGAAGTTAAAGATCTCAGGAAGCAAGATGGGCCTTCTATCACAGTTTCTTACATGACCTCAGCACCTCAGATCCCACAGCCTGCCCATCAGTAAGGGCCCAGGATGAAAACTCATTGGCTACACTGAGACAAGAAGTAACTGAAGTGCTTAAAGCTGTGCTGGGGGAACAGTGTGACTCTGCCATGTAGGGGATGGATTAGAGTCTGCGTGTCTCAGCCTAGAGTCGTGGTCTAAATGACAGGAAAACAAGACAGCCCTGCTTGGCCAGACAGCCAATGTGAAAAGCGATATACAGGCATCCACTGATGTGTCTCCCTCCTAATCCTGGGGGGTGGAGTGGGGGTGGGGAGAGAGCTCTCCTGGGAGAGGGGAGGCAGGAACACCTTTTCTTGATATACCTCTTCATCAGGAAAGATGCCCAAAGCAGGTACCCATGTGCAGGTAGACTTTTCCCAGTGCCCTGGAGACTCACTTCATTTAATACTCTAGGTTTCTTAGGCCAAGAGATAACCATGCAGATAAAACTCCAGGAACTCGAAAGCTTTTTAGGTAATTGTATCTAAAAATATCCTCTGGACAGGCATGCTGAATTAAATGTAACACAGTGAAAGCAGCCCTAAGAAAACCCAGCAGTAAGGCTTTGGCAAACGAGGTGACCTGGTTATTTGCCTCTGGTTCTGGGTCTTTATCATATGCTATAATACACCATCGCTGCTGACCAAAGCTGATGCCTTCTGCTTTGGTACAAGGAGTGTGTGGGAGGGGGTGTGTTGGGGGCACTTAGCCCCACCTAAGCTGCCTCTGGGGAGACTGGAGTACCACTGCTTGCTGCAAGAAACACAGAACTAAGACAGTGTTGACAGCAGAATCTTCAAAGCCAGTGAGTAAACAGGAGGCTTGAGTTTCCTGGCATGAGAGTGCTCCTGTTGGGAGATCTCGCTGTCTTTACATTACTGGGTGTTTGCCGTTTCTTAAAAGATGGACCGTGAAAGCCATCTGATTAAGCTCGGGTAGGGCTACTTGAGTGGATGAGGTGTGTCTTCATTGGTAAACAAGAATAAACTAAAAGAGAGGAAGCTGGGCACTGTGCTGGGAGAAGCTGGGGTGTTATCTCCACCAAACAGGATTTGTGTCAGGCTCTAGCTGGCTCTCTGGCTGTGACTCTGGGAAGAAATTCGTGCGGTTGGAATACTGAGTCTTCAGACGACATCAGGGTGGAATCACCACACCATGCAAACAGTGTCTTTGAAACAGACAACCATATGCTTTCAACATTTTTATTTCATTTTATGTTTAGCTTAGTTGCATATAGGCATGCATACTCTGGGGTCGGAGGACCTTCACAGCTCTGTACTGAGCACATATGTGGCAGGCTGCAGCCGGATCACGAAGGTACGGGGCGGGGGCAGCGCTGAGTGTTAGGTTTCTTTTGTGTTTTGAGATTATACTTCTCCCTTCTCAGTTTGGACCACTGAGCAGCTTTTGTTCTTGGCTGCTAAGCTGTGGCCCAGATGCTTTTTGAGCATCCTGGAGAACTAGTGCCCTCTTGTGGACAATGCACTAATCTCAGACTCGATACGAGTCAGATTTCCTAAAAGGTCTTATATTTGAATACTCTCGGAAGAGAATACAAAAGGAAATTTGATGTTCTCTGAACGCAGAGGACAAACTTTTATGTTAAAAAAAAATTGGCTTGCTTTGGAACTTTAGGTCAGGGAGTCTATTACTTAATAGTGTTTCCTAAGAAGTTACAGCTTTTTTGTTATAGTCCAAACTTCTTTTTAAAAGCCAATGTTTCAATGTTTCTTTCTCTGTCTCTGTCTGTCTCTGTCTCTCTTTCTTTGTCTGTCTCTGTCTCTGTCTCTGTCTCTGTCTCTGTCTCTCTCTCTCTCTCTCTCTCTCTGCGTGTGTGTGTGTGTGTGTGTGTGTGTGTGTGTGTGTGTGTGTGTGTTTTGGAGGTAAAGCCCTTATCTGGCATGCCTTTATTTATATCGCTCAGGAGACAGAGACAGGCTGATTTCTAAGTTAGTTTGTTGAACAAACAAACTAATGAAAGAAAGAAAGAAAGAAAGAAAGAAAGAAGAAGAGAGAAAGGAAGGAAGATGAAAGGAAGGAAGAAAGAAAGAGAGAGAGAAAGGAAGAAAGAAAGAAAGAAAGAAAGAAAGAAAGAAAGAAAGAAAGAAAGAAGGAAAGAAATTCCTTTCCTAAAGATAGCTGAGTCTTTCAAATATCTATAGGGTAAGAAAATGCTTGTAAATGCCTCCTCATGCTACTGTTTTAGGCAGTCACTCCTTATGAAATACTACTGGCAATCTCCTTCCCAGCCCTAATGGCTGCCGGTCAAACACGAGGCGCATTTCTCACAACCTTCCCCTAGGGAACGCCTCAGGAGCAAGGCTCCTTGTTAACTGTTGGACACTCAGCAAGGATGTTGTAGGCTTCCGCTTTCCTCAGGCTTATTGGTGACCCTTTCAGCTCATAGGTCGCCAGCAAATATCAGTCCCAACAGTCACCAAGCTAAGTTCTTGGCCAGACTCTAGAAGTGGATAAGGGTGGCGGGAACCAAATTAGGTCACAGAGTCTGGAGCTGGGCACGCATCTTACATTAAGTGTTCCGTGTTGCGCACCCCCACAGAATCACTTCTCTCTGTGTTCCTCATCCTTTAAGTTCACCGAGAGAGACAACCTAGAAATCCCCAATGTAGGATGCAGACAGTAATCACACAGCGAGTAATGGTGCAACGGAAAGAGTAACATCACTAATGAAGAGCTAGAAGCCCCTCTCCTGCCACGGTCATCTTCAAGCCGCGCCCTTCCCCTGACAGGGCTCTCTCCTGACGCTGACTGTAGGCCACTTCCTTGTTTCTCAGTCATTTGCCGCCCGAATGTGCAAGCCCTATAGTTGAGCTTGTACCACTCCGCTCCATATAACTTCACATTGTATCTTTCCAGCTGCTTCGTTTCTAGCCCCTCCCCTTTTTTCTTTTTTTAAACTGTGATTTGGACCCAGGGCCACACAAGTTAGGCAAGTACTGTACCACCCAGATATTTCCCCGACCCTTCTGTCAGTTTTTATTTTGAGACAGGGTCTCTCCAGGTTGCCCAAGCAGGTCTCAGAAAGCCCTTCTTAAAGAGCCCAGAGAACATCTCAGTGTCTGTGGGTCACTGGCCAGTTTCTTGGTGTAATGGTCTTCCTCCATTTCCTGCACCTCAGGGGCTGGAACCACAGGTTGGACCAGATGCATGTTTGATCCCTATATGAGACACTAGATGGCGCCATATCCTTCCACTCTTGGTACGTCAAGCTCGCTGTCTCTGAGGTCAGCAACTGCTGGTACTCAAAAGGCTAGATTCATTATTTAGTCCCCAAGGTCTACAAAATGGTGATATTTGAATTTCATTATTTGGAATTTGAAGATATAGCTTGGTAGCAGATCATTCATCTAGCACGTGTGAGGCCCTGGGTCAATTTCCAGCACTAGAGAAAAAAAATAAATACTGACTTTACTATTTAAAAAAAAAATCCACTCTGTTTACGTTTCACTTGAAGATTGGTGAGATGGCTCAGGGGTTAAGAGCACTGACTGCTCTTCCAGAGGTCCTGAGTTCAATTCCCTGCAACCACATGGTGGCTCACAACCATCTGTAATGGGGATTCAATTCCCTGTTATGGTGTTTCTGAAGACAGCTATAGTGTACTCATATAAATAAAATAAATAAATCTTTAAAACAATTTTCAGTTGATATGTAAAAATGTTAAAGTTGCTAGTCTTTCTGGGATTCTGTGAACCCTCGTCCTTTATTTTCCGTTATCAGTAGAATAATTTTACAAAATGTCGCCCCTCACATAGAATGTGATTTCAGAGTGGTATGAGTCAGGGGTTTCTTGCTCACACTACTCAGTTTTCAAGAAAATGGATCATTCCTTTCGGGGTTTGGTAGCACAGAAATCCTCTATTGGGTTGGATTTTTGCCACTCACTGAATCTGTCCTCACACAACTTCTCTAAACAATAGAGCACGTGAAGGTGATGGTGGGTGAAGCCCACGCCTGTGTCCTGTGGAGACATAGATTCTGCTTTGTGTCCTTAGAGGTAGAGCCTGGGGCTGCTTGTGAGAAATGCTACAACCTAGACAACACCACCGTAGAAAGCCCACGTGTGGGAGAGACGGTCAGCAGTCCCAGTGTGCCTGGTGTGAGCCTTCCCATTGCAGCTCAGATGGACTGTGATCAAGCAAACCAGAAATTCCTAGGCATCAGCCCACCCTAGTGGGCAAATTTCCTGCATAGCAACATGAAGATGACCTTTCATGAATTAGTGCTGTTTAGATGAATTTTGTAGAATTCCTGACTTGATTCAAATAAATTTAGGAAGAAAGTTTAAGGAGGTGGTTTTAGTTGTTTGGCCAGAAAGATGTGAGTTGAGGTGTCCTTCTACATGGTTGTAGGTCATATTTGCTTTCATATTGTGAAGTGTTGGTTGGTCTGTTGAACATTTTGAAAAACTGGATTCCTTTTTGAGAATTTCATATATGAACACTAACTTTCCCCCTTCTCTCCTTCTTCCCACTCTTCCCAACCCCCCCATACTTTTTGAATGCATTTTATTGTTTGATTATCATTTATATGTGTATGTATATATGTATGCATTTAAAAAAAAAAGAAAGAGAACTACAAAAAAAATGTAGGATCGGAAGGGGCCTTCAATTCTCACTAAGTATGACTTTTCAATTATTTGTTAGCATAGAAAATTTCTGCATTTTTCTTTCCCGTGTGTTTCATTTACAACCAAATTTAATATTAAAATAACTAATAAGTAAGACAAAGACTGAATATTTTGGCATGCATTGAAACTCAGCAAATATATACATGTGAAGCAGTAGTTTAAGAAAGTTTTGAAGTGCATGAAAGCTCTGTGAAAGTAAAGGCTTGGTTATTGTATCTAGAATATTTTTCTCAAATATTCTTAATCTTGTATTTCAGAATGAAATCATATAGTGCAAATTCAACTCATTTTTATTTGAAGGGCCTTGGATATTAAGGGTTTATCTATTTGCCAAAGAGATCAGCTAAAAATTGACTATCAGCAATAGTTTTTATTAAGAGAGGTTCTCACTAAATTCAAAGGGGAAATCTATTTCTCAATATCATTTTGTGATTTTTTTTTCTCATGGACAGATTTTCATCAATCTAATCCTGGCCAGCCTGGAACTGTATAGACTGGCTGGCCTCAGACTCATAGAGATCTACTGGCTCTCTGCCTTTTACGTGCTGAGATTAAGGGCCTGTGTGACACACCAGCTGTTGAGTAACTTGACCCTTTGATATCGAGGGGATCAGAAGAAACAAAGCCAATCTGGTAGAGAATCCAGAGATAGACTTTAATACTGTATTTGAAATTCACAAGAATTAGTTGACTTCCTAGAATATACCAAACCTCCAACAAACTGCTGAGCCGATGGGCATTTTCTAGATCAGCTTCTACAGAAGCAAGACATGCCGAGTTTCCTTGATTCTGATGGTTCTATGTCAGTCATGAGTAGGTATTGGATTTTGCATTAGAGGGGTATTATTGCGTGTACGTATTTATGTATGCGTACTGTGCTGTTACAAGTGAACAAACTTCAACTTGAAGTGCATTCATTATGTGGTATCCATGTGTATCGACCATGTGCCATATGTCTATTATGGTCACTAGAACATCTTTTATGATGCTTGTTATTACACTGTCTTTCGTTTAACCTGTAAAATTCTGTGGAGTTCTTTTTTCTCCCTTACATATAAGTTCATATATTTTTCTACTTTAGTCCTGTGAAGTTTATGCCTAATCACTTTTCTATTAGTCTGTCCACTGTAATGGGTATAGTTAAGATATTACATATACAAGGTTCTTTGGACAAGCAGTATTTCTTAACTGTAATAATGTGTATATTACTTAATAAAGACTTGACAATAAAAAAAAAAAAGAATAGAATGTGCCCACTCCTCACGGAACAGTGAGTAAAGGCTGCATGATAAGGTTTTATAGATTATACTTTCATAAATTACACCAAGTAGAGAAATAGGCTTGGGACAGATTTGTGATCAAGGAAAAACACTCCTTCTAAGTCAGGTCCAGGGGTGAGTCATCGGCATCCACTCTGATAAGGCAAGGCCGTGTGAAACTGTTGCTTTGAACTTGTAATGCGCTTATAGAATGAAACACTGCGTTGAACTTCCTGTGGACATCTGTCTGTCACTCCCCTTTAGTGTAACATTTTGCCTATGAGGTAATTTTGTAAAGAACTTTTGTCTAAGAAGGTATAAAAAGGCTGAGAGAAAAAAAAAAGTGTTACTGTTGAGGCTGTGTTCCAACCTCCAAATGTATATATGTCTGTCTGTCTGTCTGTCTGTCTGTCTGTCTGTCTGTCTGTTTATGTGTATGTACAATATGTCTGCATGTCTTTATGAATGTATGTCTATATGTATGAACATACATACATAAGTAGGTATATGTGTATGCATATAGGTGTCCATGTGTACTTGTTAAATGGATGAAATAGGTAGTCAGACCCTACCAGGGTGTGTGTGTGTGTGTGTGTGTGTGTGTGTGTGTGTGTGTGTGTGTG
>JANHMN010000001.1:67607349-67655696 GCA_030674055.1 Rhabdomys pumilio
TGTGTGTGTGTGTGTGTGTGTGTGTGTGTGTGTGTGTGTGTGTGTGTCTGACGTCCTTCCTTTTCTTTTCTTTCCTTTCTCTCTGGCTCACAAAGAGTTGATGAACTCCAAGTCTCTTCCTGGCCAGCTAACAGCACTTGAGCCAACTGAGAAAAGAGCTAAGTAACTAAGAAAGTCAATTGCCAGAAGCCACCAGCTTCCATTCCCATAGAAAGAGTTAAATTACCAGAAGGGAAGCTCTTGGCCCCATTGCCAGAGCCACAACCCTTTGCTGCCTGCCTTGGTTTACCCTCTGATGTCAAAGGTGGTCTTTGACAGTTAACATTTCATTTCTCTGGTGCACTTACGGTCTTCATTGCATTACTTTTCTGCATTTATATTTTTTATTAAAGTTTTTCATGGCATTTGACCCCTTGTCATCCAATGATTCTTTGTTAAAATTAGTTTCTTGTATCTTTTAGAAGAAGACACAGTCTCTATATTTTTTCAAAACTCTCTGAATCTCTCATGCCCAGCCCACCCCATTTCTTGGCTCTCTGCTTGGTACTGTTCATGGTGTGGTGTGTGTGTGTGTGTGTGTGTGTGTGTGTGTGTGTGTGTGTGTGGTGTGTGTTTCCCCACCCTGCCTCTTGTTGAGTTTTGCTTCTGGGTCCTTCTCTTGTCAACTCTGTGACCCCAACTGGATCACTCACCTCCTCTGTTCCCTGGATGAGCTGCCCTGGTTGCTTCTCATGGTGAAGCTCTGGCCTGCACTCGTCCCTGCACAGCTCAGCCCCTCTGGGCTGCTCCCTCAGATTGCCAGGGATGGTTACTTTGAGATCTGGTCATAGATCTGAGGAAGTTGTTCCTGCTCACTCTTTACTGTAAATGCCTTAACCTCCAGGCTTACTGTGAATGGACTCAAAGGTTTTTGGTTTGCTTGGCTTGTTTGTTTGTTTGTTTGTTTGTTTGAATTCTGAGGACAGAACCAAGGCTTCACACAAACAAGACACTTAGGCACTCTACCATGGAGATGCATCCCAACCCCATTTTCTTCTGTTTCCATGAGGGAATCGAATGATTAAAAGACTAAGTTGTCAGCAAAGCCATCTCCATCCCGCCCAGACACTGACAGTGAAATTCAGTGTGCAGCGTTTGCTACCTGCCTTCACCAGTATTTGCATGGTGCAGATTCAGCTTCAGTTGCCTCCCTGGTCTCTCTCCCTCTAGCAGTTAGATCTGACAGCCGTGGGGCCCTGGTTTTGCTTCTTCCCCTTAAATGTGAGCTGGTCTCAGGGCTGATGACTCAGTAGGCCCACTCAAGGCTCTAACCACAAGCTGAGCCACAGTAAGTCACTCATGGCTCTTTCTCCCAGTGGAATAGACGTTCTGGGAACTTCAGGCACACTTTTTACCGATAACGAGATCCCCCCCCCATATTCCCTGGGAATAGGATGCCATAAATTCTAAACTCTGCATAAGCTCACCGTCCATAGAACAGGAGAAACCCCACAGTTTGCTCTGAAGACACTAAGTTGTCATTATTTACTCAGTGAGTATTTATCAAGTGCCAGCTGTATACCTGACACTGTGCTGGGTGTTGGAAAATAAGACTAAATATAACCTTCTCTCTCCTCCGAGTACAGAGGACATTGGTATCTAAATATTAATAACATTGCAGGGGAATCGTTGTGAAAACTGAAACACAGATGATATGATGTGTGTAGGTGGAGCTAAGAGTGAGGCACTGCCAACAGTGAGTCCTGGCATCAGAACACCAGACTGTCGATGCCTTCTACCATCCGACGCACAGGGGCATGCACTGGCAACAGATGGAACCGGCTGCTCCCAAAATAGTTTTTGAAGTGAAGGAATAAATGGGTGATTATTCCTTTGCTAAGATTTATTTTCTGTAGTTAGTGATAATTAGCTTAATAATGGTATTATTCTTTGCATATGTACATGTGTGCATATGTATGTATATAGACACAAAAATATCCTTGGCATATATATATGGTTTTCATCTGAGCCAAGGCTGTCTTCAAACTCATAATCCTCCTGCCTCAGCCTCCAGTGTGTTGAGGTTATAGGTATGAACCCTACACCAAGCCTTAGCTCTTTCTTGATATATCTCCCTTTATTGGTTCTGGGGATGAGTCCAGGAACTGGTACACATGTCCCTCTTCCTCAGTGACAAACAGTCCAGTTCCTCCTGGTGCTGTTCATGGGAGTCTATAAGGCTCTGGCCCTGATGGGGCTCTGGCCTCCTTCCCTCAGCATTTGTATTCTTTGGGAATTATGACAGGATTTCAAATGTGTGGAAGTCCCAGGACAACATTGATGGCTGTCCTCAGACTCCATGTCACTTTAATAATAATAATGACAATAATAATAATAATAATAATAATAATAATAATAATAATAATAATAAAGAAGTATTAATCCAACAATACTAATTATTCTAATAATAATAAAAATGATTATTATTAATTATTATTATTATTATTAATATTATTAACAACAGGATTCTTACTATGTAACTTTGGCTGGCTTGCAACTCCATATGTAGACTAGGCTGGATCATAGGATCCACTCTGTCTGTCTCCTGAGTACTGGGGTTGAAGGTGTGTATCACCACATCATTCCTAGCCTTCATCTGAGATTTTAAAGAGTGAAAAGAAGTAAAGCCCAGACTAGGATGACCACAGTAAAACGCCAGACAGACGGTTTTAAACTGGATCCCACAGAAAGGCATGCCAAGCAAGTATTTGCAGAATTCTAATGAGGTTTTGGGCAAGCACAGAAGTGTCCTTGCTGACAGACAGCCACACGGCAAGTGCAGTGGCTGCATCAGAGTCCACTCACCCTTCACATCAGGTTCCTAATGTGGAATTACGTAAGAAGCCCAGGGAGGCCCCACAGAGCCACAAGGGATGAGCACGGGGTCTTTGCCCTGGCAGAGCTGTGTTTCACAGTAACTAATCCATGTGTATCCTTGGAGCAGAGAGAACACGTGTTATATAGCTGGAGCTGCACAACCAAGGGAGAGACAGTCCTTTCTTCTAGGACCCTCATTAGCTGGGACAGCAGAGGATCTGCTTGCTCTGGTCATCACAGCACTCCAGAAGATTCCATGAGCCTCTTCTTTGTATGTCCAAGTGCCTGGAGCAGGTGAATCTGGGCAGCACTTGGGTCTCAGAGTCACTCCTCTCCCTATGCCGCTGGGCTAAGTCTCAGACTCTTATGAGGCTGGGGAGGTGGCTTGGCGGATGGAACACTTGTCATGCAAGCATATCCCTAACTCATATCCCATACAGAGCAACACGAAGAAACATATGTTATAATCCCAGCACAAAGTAGGAGACAGAGACAAGATCCCAAGAAACTCATGGGCAGGCTAACCTCATGACAGGAGATGAATAAAATACCCAATCCCAGACAAGGCTGAAGATGAGGAAAGACACCTGCAGTGCACCTCTAATCTCCACACACATAACCACACTCACACACATGAACGTGCCTACACACACATAAAGATGCACACATCATACACACATGCACACATAAACACAGAGATTAAAAACATAAGTTAAATTTAAACAAGCACAGTAGCCTGCACCTATAGTGTCAACTGCCTGAATTAGTGAGGTAGGAGAATTTTCCAGGAGCTTGAGGCCACCCTAGAAAATATATTGAGATCCTATCTCTTAATAAATTAATAAAAATAAATAATAAATAAAAACATTTAGGTCTGGCCTTTACAAAATCCTGCTTCTCCTGGCTCCTGCCCCTTCCTCAAACCCCAAATGCTAAGAAATTACATATGACTGAAGATTTTGAGAATATGGGTGAGTGAAGTGTCGTATTAGATAGCTCAGTCACAGATTAAAACAAAGAAAGCCGGGGAGGATCTGGTAACTGGGAGCTTTCTAAATTAAATTCTACTTAATGTGTCCTAGGGGGGCTGTACATAGCTTTATAAACTGTTTCCACACAGGAATGAGAGGAGAAATCTTTGAGGCCTGTCTGTCCTGTTCAGTAATCCCACCCCACCCCACCCTGCACATTATTATTGAGTTCTGGAAGAAGTGATTTCTCCAGAATGGATTCAGTAGGCTGGCCTTGAAGAAGCTGAAGAAGCGTTCTCCAAGTGTCTTAGTCAGTTTTTTTATTGCTGTGAAGAGACACCATGACCACAGCAACTGTTATAAAAGAAAGCATTTAACTGTGGCTTGCTTACAGTTTCAGAGGTTTTGTCCATTCTCACCATGGTGAGGAGCATGGTGACACACAGGCAGACATGATGCTGGAGAAGTAGCTGGAAGTTCTACAACTGAGTCTGCAGGCATCAGGAAGAGAGAAAGCCATGGGGCCTGGTGTGAGCCCTTGAAACTGCAAAGCCCATCCCCCAGTGACACACTTCCTCCAACAAGGCCACACCTCCTAATCCTTTCAAACTGTGCCACTCCCTGAGGGTCAAGCATTCAAATATATGAGCCTATGGAGGCCATTTTTATTCAAACCGTTGTACCGAGTGGGCACCCTCTAGGGCTCAGGAGCACCATGGGCTTCCATGGGACAGAGCAGGTTAGCCTGAGATAATGGGTTGGAGGTCTCCAGGCTTGGTGCGGCCTGTCTCTTCACAGCTGTCTATATGTCTTGAAAGAACATCTGGACCTTGGTCTTCCTGGGATAATATCTGCATCTTTTTTCTTTTTAATTAATGGATATTTATTTATTTATTTATTTATTTATTGTTTTTGAGGCAGGGTCTTACTGTGTAGGTCAGGCTGGGCTGGCACTCACTATATACAGCACAGGCTGGTCTCAAACTCTTCATCCTCCTGCCTCAGCCTCCCAAGTACTTGACATTCTTGGTGTTCATCACCTTGTCAAGTTCTGCAGTTTCTTTTCAGACAGACAAATTAATATAAACATGAGAGGGAAAGGGATGTTATAGAGAATATCACGTACAAAAAGTTGACCATAAAGGAAACTTGTACTCATGGATGATGCAGGATTCATGTCAAAACCACACCTGATAAAAGGGGCAAGGAAATGTGGCACATCCCAGCCTGAGGACTTACCCTTGAGCCACTGGTAGGTAGGACTTCAGTGTAAATGTCCCCACAGGCTCATTCCCTCTAACAGTTGATCCAGAGTCCATGATAGTGCTGTCTCAGGATTTTATGGAAGCTTTAGGAAATGAAGCTAGCTGGCAGACATAGACCTGAAAGTGAGGCTAAGGGCTATATAGCCTGTGATGGTCTGTATATGTTCAGTCCAGGGAGTAGCACAATTAGAAGGTGTGTCACTGTGGGTGTGGGCTATAAGACCTTCATCCTAGCTGCCTGGAAGCCAGTATTCTGCTAGCTGTCTTCAAATGAAGATGTAGAACTCTGAGTTCCTCCTGCACTATGGATGCTGCCAGGTTCCCACCTTGATGATGATGGACTGATCCTCTGAACCTTTAAGCCAGCCCCAATTAAACGTTGTCCTTAAAAGAGTTGCCTTGGTCATAGTGTCTGTTCACAGCAGTAAAACCCTAAGACATAACCTAACCCAGGTTTCTGGTCATCATCTCTCCTCCCTACTCTCCCTTAAATGGAAGTGGTGTTATCCCAGGGTTCGACCAAACAGCTTCCACTGTTGTATTCAGCCCTGGAGCAGGACCTCCATGCATGACAAATAGCTGTGTAACTAGTATCTACATCTCCATAGACATTACTTAGGGTAAAAGCCTTGATCTCTGCCAGAGGCAGCTACTGTGAGATAAGTAGGCTTATTCCGCCCTGCCCCCTGCCCCAGCACTTCTGGGTAAGTGCCAGTGTCTAAAGGACACAGTGAGAGTGACAGTTGGATAAAAACTGTGAACACCTCCTCTAGGGATTTGGAATACGTTCAGTGTCACCCAAGTCAAATTGCCTCTGGAAACTTCAGGTCTCATTGCTAGGAGGGGTGTAGAAACAGGATCAGAAATAGCAGCGGATGCGATGTCACACGCTCAAGTGGTCAACAAACGGGCTGGGGACATAGCTCTGTGACAAAACATCTGCCTATGGTGCACAGGGATTTGAGCCCTTGCCTTACAAAACTATTGATTTTAAGTAGTAAATATATAGTTTGTGGCTACAGATTTGTGTGTTATACATAATAGAAAAATAAATGCCCGCCTAGCCTGTGCTTTCTTCTTTCTTTTTTCTTTTCTGAGAACTCATAATAAACAGGAAGGATCTGGGCACTTGGTCCTGACCTGGAAGGGAAGTAGGTGTGGTGTGTGTAGATAAATAACTGAAGACCAAGCTCAAATAAATGGTGACTCTACTTAATTTTGGGGGAGAGAAATGTCCAATACTCTTTGACCTCATCCCTCTCTGAGAGTCCAAAGCCTGCCCTTCTGCATTCAGTCTGATCCCAAAGGGCTTTGGCCCTGATACTCACGTGCTACTAAAATGGTTAATTGAATCATTGTGCTTTAAAAGGACTACCTGGAATTTCAACCTTGAACGAGACAGTACCCTGAGTCTGCAGGGCCAGAGAAGACTCGAAACGGAAGGAAATTGGCCAGCCAGCCAAGCAGCTCACAGACACAGCTCCCAGCTTCTCTGTGTTCCCTCTCACATGGTGGTCCCCTGAGTCCAGGCTGGGCATCCAGCCCAGTAAAAGCAGTTCCTGTAATGGAACAAAATGGTTTCTAACTGTCCCACTTTCAATTCTCATTTAGAAAGATTATGATGATGGAATTGAAGGTGATCACAGTTGAACTGGAGAGAAGATGTGTGGTCAGGTTTTCCAGGGTTCAGGATTGCTTTGGGGCAGGGCTTGTTTATTTAACAAATATTTTTCATGGTTGAATATGTGCCTAGCCCTGGGATACAGCAATAAGCCCAGGCATGCATGGTGTATCCCTGTGGCTGTGGCTTGAGGTCTTTAGAACAGTGGGCTAGGCAATCACCAAATGACCATGCAACATCCTTAAACATGCAGTCTAGTATGTGCTGGACGCTAGCTTCCATCCAATAGCAGAGAGACTTAGAATTAAAGAGTGGGTGGGTATGGAGGGGTGGAGAAGGAGAGAGGGAGGAAGGGAGGGAGGGAGGGATAAACACAGACAAATGTAGACACTGTTGGGAAATTCTCAGCTGGAGCTACACCTGAAGCTTGGTGGTGGCGTGCCTGCCCACCACGTCTGGATTCTGTATTCAGTTAGGGATGTGAAGGAAAGGGAGAGATAAAGAAAGGCAGATTAATTTTGTGGGTTTTGTGTGTAGAGAAACTCCTGCTACAGGAACATAACAACTTAAATTGATGGATAAAATATAGAGAAAAAAATTCCTCTTTGTTTTGTTAAGGTATGCTACGGACTGAAGAGCCCCACTGTGTGCATTACTTTTCTATTGCTGGAATAAGACACTATGACCAAAGCAACTTGTAAAAGAAAGGATTTATTGGGGGCTTACAGTTTCAAAGGGTTGGAATCCAGGAAGGAAACATAACAGTAGACAAGAAGGTATGGCTCAGGAGCCGTAGCTGAGAGCTTTTATCTTCTATCTTCAGAGAAAAGTAATTGGGAGTGACATGGGCATTTGAAACCTCAAAGCCATCCCTATTGGGACACACCTTCTTCAATGAGGCCACAAGCCTCATCAAGCAATTCTACCAACTGAAGACCAAGTATTCAAATATATGAGCTTTTGGAGGCTGTTCTCATTCAAAGCACCACATTTGCCAGAACACTTGAAATTCATGGTAAGAGACAGGACCTTTAAGGAGTGATGAGGTCATGCCACAGATCCTCAGTTCATGGGTTATTGGTTCTGTTCTTTAGAGAACCCCAAACTAATACAATGACTATTTTCTGTCAGTACTTTGAAAATAACCTGCTGGGTTCCGCTTCACTGTTGCAGAGATACAAAAGAGTCAGCTGTCATCTAAATTTCACATTTTTATAGATTTCTAATGTGTGGACTGTGACTGTTTAGTTTCCCATCATTCTTTGAATCCTTTCTCTTACTTAAAGTGAAGCGTTGCAAACACTCGCTGCCTCTTCCATCCCAGCATTCATAGTCTTTGTAGCCCTCACCCAGGACGTTGGTTTTCAGCTGAGTCCTCCCCATGGTGCCCTACTTCCTGAAGAGAAGCACTTATATGTGGCTTGATGGATTTAAGCCCCTTACTCAGATCTCAAGATGCCACGTGCACATTCGGGTTTTTAATAAGTACAGTTTGTTTTCCCAGGCCCTAGCTTTCTCAAACAACGAGTGAAATTGTTAGCCATGTGCTCATCACAGCCAGAGTGCTCAAAGGTCTGCATAGGACATCACCCCATTGGTTAACCATTATCTCCAGCTTTCATTGTTTTCAACATACTTAAGGGCTTTTACTTATTCCTACCTGGGACCAGTTCCTGCTGGGAAATCCCATTTAAACATCCTAAGCAGAGTGAAAGAGATACACTAGAAGAACTCTGGAATTTGTTTTACAGCCAAATGTAACCGCGCTTGGTGAAGAACACAATGTTTCTAGTCTGCGATACCCACCGACCCCACCCAGGATCTTGAAGCTCAGCCTGCACGCCCTAAAACTGCCATTTTCTTATCCCAGCCCTACCAACCAGTTCCTCCTATAGCCCCGAATCCGTATTTAATGTAGCATCCATTTACATTCTCCCTGGCACGCCCAAGAGCTGGGTCTCAGTTGTCAGGGCAACAGCGTGTCTGCAGGGAGCCCCAGCTCTCTCCAGGGTTTCCAAGGCAACCACTCAGCAGCGTGGAAGCAGGTGCGTGCCCAGAAAAGCGCCCTTAGGGTGGAGCTAGCTAGGGTGAGGACCCTTGGGGAACTGAGAGGCATGGCCGCTAAGCCGAGGAGTTCTCAGACAGGCCTTGTACTTGCGGATCATAACTTTGGGTGGAATACTCCGCTTTCGTGGTGCACTTTTAAAACCGAACTGAAGATTCCTCCCAGCTTGGTGTATCCGGCTCCAGGAGCCACTTGCGATTGGGAAATGGTCCGAGTGGATGAACCGCAGTGGAGCGAACTCATACAGTAAGGTCCTGTGGAACAGAGTCCTAGGAACAGACCAGGGAGTTGACGTGTGCCACTGAAACCTGAGGCACAGTAGCATAGTTTTGTTGCGCGGTCGCGCGGTGCGCAGGATATCCCACCAAAGCCCAGGAATCAGGTCGGAACTGGGCTGGAGGAGGATGCATAAGGTCCTTTCCATTTGAGATGCAGGTTAGCTCTTCTGCATAGTACTCGTCGTTGGTTTGGTTCACTCGTCTTGTTTTCTGAAAGAAATGCTGTGAGGAACACATCAGATGTATGTCCCAAGTGAATAGGAAAAAAGCGAGGTTTTTTGACGGTTCTATGGAATTTGAACCTTGGCGTCGTGTGTCCTCCTGTAGTCTTTACTGCGGCCAAGGCTGGGAGACTGCAGTGCACGGCGCCGACTGGGTCTCCCGCCTGTCATCTGCGGCGCCCCCGTGAGGGGAGGGGCGGGCTGTCTGACACAGTTATTAAACCTGGCAGCTGCGTTGGCGGCACCGAGAAGCATTTTGGGGGAGCTCGGGGAAAATACGGGGCTGCCTGCTGGCGGTCTGCTTGTTCTTTCTCGCTGCCTGCAAAGCGGTCCCGCAGATCTTCCTCGTGGTTCTGGTTGGTGACCAGAGTTCGGGCACTTTGGCAAACACTTGAAAGGTGAGTATCTGCCACCTCGCCCCGAGCAGGCGACAAGCTCGGAACGTTTCTGGTTTCGCGACTGGAAGTCTTAGACAGCGATGGGTGAAAGATCAGGCTGTGGGGGACGGGTAAGGGGTACTCGGGACGCAAGTCACAAAGTCTAGCCTGGAGGTGGCGCGAGTAGGCTGCAGCCCTGGCAGCCGCGGGAGTGACTTAAGCGCATCGTTCAAAGACTGCGCCTGTCTTTTAACCCAACACAAAAGAACCCTGGGCCTAGGAGGCTGAGGTGTACAGTCCTGTCTAGCCACTTGGGAAAGGCGACGAGGCACACATAGGGTTGGCTCACAGCAATGAGACATAGCTTATGCCCTCCCGTCCGTGGGGATCTTTGTGCACTGCCTAGGGATTGTTGCAGTCCTCCCTGAAGCCGACTAGCTGGGCAACAGGCTCACTGCCCCTGGGTTTGGATCCCCGGAGGATTTCAGAGTTCTGAGACTTCAAGCCTCTCTGCCAGGCTTCAAGCTGATTTCTTTCTTCCCTGCACATGGTATTTGTTCTTCCAGGGCTAGCATGTATTTGGAGACTAGAGACAAACGAAAAGACCCCAATTCCCTCTTTCTCAAATTATGAATGTTGTGAAAGGGCGTGGTGGGTTTGTTTGATGTCATTGCTTGCTAGTGGAAACCTTAGTGTTCAATTTAGGTTTTATATTTAATTTTGGGGAAATTTTTCAACTTTACACATCTGGCAAAAACTGCAAGGCCACCGTGAGATTTGTTATCTCTTGAGGAATTTGGTTTTCCCCAAGTCATTCCCAGAAATGCTCAACACAGCCCAGTGGTGCCCAGTGGTTCCCAAATGCCATCTTCAGACACTGAGGTGCCCTTTGATGTCTGTCTATCTGGTTCAAAAGCCCGTCTGGTTCCAGTCTCCTGAGGTCTCTGTGTAAGGCTTGCTTTTGCTTCCCTGTGATTTCTCATGTCCAGCTTGCAGCATCCCGGAGTGTGGGTCATGGGCCTTCTCTAGAAGGTACTACAGATTCAAGACTAGTGCTGGTTATCGATGCAGGCCATGAACAAGTGCTGGAACTTTCCAGGTCTGCATCTCCTCAGGCTTAACCAGAATGCAGCAAAGCGATCTCCAGATCTGCTTAAGAGACACACTAAGGTCTGGGCTGTTCTTCCGACTCTGTTTCCTAGCTGAGCAGCCTTTGTCAGTCTGACCTTTGAGGCTTGATTTAATAAGAGCAAGCCAGACAAGAGGAGAAAGCAAGCAGAAAGGGGAGGGGGCACTTTAACATGCAGGAAAGCCCTAACCAAATGTAGCTTAGAAACTCAACTGATTATAAATTAGTATATAGGTAGGATACTAAATCTATTTTGGATACATAATATGGATTGTGTGGGCCTTTTAATTTTACATAGGGGATTATAGTCCTGACTCCAAAGTGAGGTTTGGTATTTAGTGCTTGAATTTGCACTAAATCTCGATTTTCACGACATGGTGTGGTTTCTCAGTTCCTTGTTAATTAAAATCAGATTATGACTAAGGAAAAGTCCTGTGAAAAGCAACCAATATGGTTCTGAGGTATAAAGTATGAGATAGAAGCCAAAGCAAGCCTTTCTATTGAATTCAGTCGTGAGATAAAGGATGCTATTTCCCGGTGTTCCCTGGTCTTGAATGAAAATGTGGGGGAACTGTGAGGTATTGAGAATGGGTCAGTCCAAATTGGAAAGAGCCAAGACACCGAGGCAAGGTGGTTTTAGGGAAAGAGAAGTAAGTTAGTCACTGCCAAATGGGGGTAGAGATAGGGAGGGAGACAGGAAAATCAGACCCTGATTGGATGCAACAGAGAGATTATAAAATGGGGCCGTTCACTGCCAAGGAGCATCTAGAAGAAAATAAGTTGTTACCACTTTGACTTTAGCCGCTCTTAGCCCTGGCTCCAGATCTTGGACTTTTAAGCCTCTTCTAGAGCTCAGGTCATTTCCCAGGTTCAGATTTTAAGTCATTTGGCCAGATTCCAGGGGTGAATCTCTTTTCAGAGCTCTCTGGGTAAGAAAATGAACAGCATGCCACAGATGCCCAGATTTGTTGCCACAGGGGCAGGCAGGGGGCTCAAGTGCTGAGAGAAGCCATGGTCTAATGGGGTTAACTGGGGAGGACAGCAGGAGCCTACACTCAGGCCAGCCAGCTCGCTGGAAGGAGCCAGGAATCTAGCTTTCCATTTGTTAACATGAACCACCAGATCTTTACAGGTTGGCAACTAATTAAAATATCTAAAAGTGCATTGTACTTGCCAAACAAAATGGCCCTGCCAGATCTGTCTTCTAGTCCAGATTGGGCCACCTCACCAGACCTTGTCTTCCCAAAACAGGGCAGTGCAGGGGTGCAGGGGGTGGCGTTGGGTGGGCAGTGCAGGGGTGCAGGGGGTGGCGTTGGGTGGGCAGTGCAGGGGTGCGGGGGGTGGTGTTGGGTGGGCTATCAGGTGTCCCAGGACCTCTATACTCCATCCTTGAAGTTTATGCTTGCTTGCTTGTTTCCTTCCTTCCTTCCCTTTTTTCTTCTTTCCTTTATCTCTATAAAAGAAGAAATAAATCTTGCTGCCTACGTTATCTTCCTGGTGCTATAGTCTCGGCAAATGCCGGCCTCATTCTCTGTGAAGGCCCATAGTTTTCTGACCTGAGAGCTCTGGATTATTGAAATGAAGAAACTGTCTCTAGTTTCCTAGAGGTTTTTCTGGCTGTGAATCAAAGGAGGTTGGTCTTCATAAACTGACCACCTCTGTCTCCTCCCTGAATTCAGCCCCACAGCATGCCCTGGCAGCCTCCTGTGGTGGTGGACATGGTCCCTGGGGACTGGGAAATGAAGGGACAGTCTGGACACTGTTTCCTGGGCTGGAAAGTGGGCACATGGGAAGGGGGTAAGAAACATGGGTGGTCTGATGTCTGTAAATAGTACTGACGGTGACATTGGATCTATTCTCAGTTCACGTATATCTTAAGTTTCCCTTCTCTAAGCCACAGAAACAATTTAAAAATGTCACGTCTCCACTAGTCAAGAGGAAGTGTTCAATGCTGCCCGCTCTTTACAGGATGAAACATCTTTGTTGGGTGCAGAAATAATTCGAAGGACCTAGGAGACTGTGTTGTTCGCATTCTCCCTCCCTCGACCTTGAGCCAAGGCTCTTGTATTTTGACTTGGTTCTGTATTGTTTTTGTTCCGTTTGATTTGACATATATGAACCAGACATATTTATGGGGTGTAATTTAATGTTTTATACATATCTATCTTCTGTAACAATCAAGCTGTGGTAATTAGCACATTACAGTTTCAAGCTTTGGTAATTTCTCTGTGACAGGGCCATTCGAAACCCTCCCTTCTAGGTATTTTTGAGCGTAATACATCTTGTTAACTGTAGTCACCCTGCTGTGTGAACGCCAGGATTTATTCCTCCTGTCTACACATTTTATGCCAGTGACAAATCTTACCCTGTTTTCTTTCCCCTCTTCTCTCTCAGCCTTTGAGAATCAAAGTCTGCTCTCTACTTCTGTGACATCAGGTCTCAGGTTCTGCACGAGTGACACCATCCAGTGCTTTCTTTCTGTGCTTGGCTTATTTCCTGAGTGTGACGTCTTCCAGGTCCAACATGCTACAAATGACAGGATTTTATTCTTTTTATGCTTAAGTCATATCCCATTATACAGGTATAACAATTTTCTTCATCAGTTCATCTGTGTGAGAAATTTGATTGATTTCATTTTGTACAAAACATGAGGTACAGGTGTCTTCTTACCATATTGATTTTCTTTCCTTTGACTATCTACCAGGAGTTGAACTTTTAAATCATATAAGTTTTGTTTTCGGGTTTTTGAGGAACACTGTACTGTTTCCCAACATAGCCACGGTCATTTACATTCCCACCAACCATGTCTCCACAGCCTACCAGAGTATGGCTTCTTAACTTTTGATTACTGACATTTGAGCCAAGGTGGTTTTGATTTGGATTATCTGATGATCAATGTTACTAAGCATCTTATTATTATTATTACTTGGCCATTTCGATGTCACAGTAGCCCAGCTTTAACTGACCAGCCGTCTTGATTATAACTATTATTTTGCCTGCCAAGTAACTCTACCACACATTCTAAACCCTGTTAGAAAAGCAAAGTCATGAAAATAGTCAAAGAAGTGTTTATGCAATTCCTAGATGGTTTTTCTTAACCCATGTTGTCATGTTGATAGTTTTTAAAGAAAGCCAACTATATTCAGCCACTCTGTCTAGCTTACTGTGACAGTCCCTTTCCTCCTACCCCAGAATCCCAGGACCCTCTTCTCTTGCTGATGCTGTGGCTCATCTTTGTTCACAAATCTTGTATAAATCTTGACACCCTGTATGTATCTTGTATGTATCTTGTACAACTCTGGACACTGCCCATCCTGATCCCACTTCTTGGCATTGTCTTGTCTGCTGGCTTTTATACACCTGGCCTCCTGAAATGTGAATCTTTTTCTCAGAAATGATTTATCTGATCAAACATTTTTTGCTCTATTTTAAAATCAGATTCTTTGTTTCCTGCTATTGAGATGCTAGTTTCAGTATATGTTCTGGATGTTAACTCAGGTCAGATGAAGCATCTGCAGTTGGACTCACTACACAATGGATGTCTACTGATGATGCAGAGGTTTTTAGTTTGATAGAAGCTCATTTGATCTGTTTTTACCTTTGATTCCATGAGTACTTTTGAAATCTTATCCAAAAACAAAACAAAACAAAGCAAAACCCTGGCCAGGCCAATCACTTGAAGTGCATCCCTGTTTTGTTCTGGTACCTTCTTAGTTGTGTGCCTTACCGTTACGTCTAAACAGACTTCCTGCAGAGGGCCTGGGCAGACCCCAGGATTGACACTCAGAGGCAGCTTTGTATATCAGTGAAGTCAGCAGTCAGTTGCATATTCCATGGGCTTTGTTATAAGAAGAGCCATAATGAAGAGACAGGAGTATGTTTTATTGGTGGAGGAAACTCCTGAAAAGTCTAAGTCTCTGCCATCCTATGAGTTCACCAAAGTAAAAAAAATCTGGGCTTTCCACCCATCAGTTTCACTATTGTTGAAATAGGAAAGAGTTCTGAAGCTTGAAGCTAGAAACAAACCATAGAGAAGGGAAGAAAGTGGATCTAAGTGTTTGGTTGGATTCACTTTTCGGAAACTCATAAGTCTCTGACTTGAAAGGACAGAGTCTGCAGCAGCCCTGGCACTGAGCTGCAAAAGTCTCAGGCATGGCCAGGATGCCCTGGCCTAGCAAACTCATCCTCTCCTGGTGACTGCATTTAAAAAAAAAAAAAAGCTTGACTCTTTTCCTGGAATTGTAGGTTATCACATTCTATCCTGACAGCCTCTGCTGCCAACTTGGACCAGTTCCCAAGGATGAGAGGATGTTTGGTGAGGTGTTGACACTTGTTTGATGGTCTGCCAGTGCCCACTTCTAACCACCAAGCAGCCTCAACTCTACCCAGAGTTCCTCTTTCTCTGCATGCCTCTATCAAACCTGAGGCCATCCTGCAGAGTGCATGGTGGGGTCAGCCCTTGCTCACACTTGCCTTCCTCCTGCTATGGCCCTGGCTATCTGCTCAGCACCACTAATGGCCCCACCACAGGGCCAGAACATCTTCTCCCATCCTTCTCTGGCTTGGCAAATTTCCTGTTGAGAGTCTATTTATATCATCACCATGTAAATTTCATAAAGGCAATCTATCTGATTCCCTTTATATTCTAGAACATTCTCATTGGCTCTTACTGTTTTAATAAATTTGATACTGTACAAAAGGTTTACATGAGGATGGAAAGAGAGAGAGAGAAGGAGGAGGAGGAGGAAAGAGAGAGGAGGAAAAGGAGGAAGAAGAGAACAAGGAGGAAGAAGAAGAGAAAGAAGAGGAGAGGTTAATCTATTCTCCTGAATTTATTCATGGTTGTAGCAGAAAAATCATTAAAGGGAAACCTGACACATGGCATGCAACTGTGTATCCGTGAGTAATATGGCTGAGGCCAATATTATGAACTATAATTGGTTTTTAGAATAGTAACCCCATTGGAATATTCTTTCATGAATTATTATCATTGATAGTTTACTTATTTACAGCTCTAGAGATAAAGCTCAGGGTCTGGTGCATTAGGGAAATTATCTCCCACTGAGCTACATTCCAGCACACACACACACACATACACACACACACACACACACACACACACACACACCCCTTTTTTTTGATAGGGTTCTACTGTGTAGCCCTGGCTATCCTGCAGTTCACTATATAGACCAGGCTAGTCTTTAACTCATAGCTATTCATTGCCTCAGCCTCCCAGGTGCTGGGCTTGAAGACACGTGCCATTTTGCTCTGTCCTGTTTATGTTTATTTTTATTTCAGTGGTTTATTTATTTTTATGTGCACTGGCGTTTTGTCTGCATGTATGTCTGTGTGAGGGTGTCAGGTCTCCTGGATCTGGACAGACAGCTGTGAGCTGCCATGTGGGGATTGAACCCAGATCCTCTGAAAAAGCAGCTAATGCTCTAAACCACTGAGCCATCTCTCCAGCCACCCCCTCATTTTATTTTAAAGTGGATTATTCTCATTACTGTATAGTGACAAGCTAAAAATTAAATTAGCTTGCAAATATATAGTTATGTATAATAGCCAGCAAGAATACAAAAAAATAACCTATTAAGTAATAACTCTGTTTCGCCCACAAGGATTTTTTGGGGGGGGCATTTTACAATTTTAAAAAATTAGCTCTTATCATTGTGTTTAGAAGAAAGAATAAAACAAAGACTATATTAGATTTCTGCAAGACTGCTAATCGGGTGCTGGGTCAAGTGTTAGCAGCCAGTCCATGCCAAGGCTGGGAAGCAGGGACTGGCATCTGCCCACACAGTCAGGTTACTGAGTGGTGCTCTTGGACTCCAAGACTTCTCTATAACTGGAGTGGGGAGCAGAGACAGTACACAGCTGTGCAGGGTCAGGGGGCTGAAGGAGCTGGCGTTTGGCCATTCACTTCTGATAGAAAATAGGGAATTAACGTAGGTTGGGTCTCTGCGGAAGGTGGGGTGGGTGGGTGGCAGGGGTGGAGAGCAGTTTGCTCAAGACACCCATGCAGTGTCATCCTGCAAATGAAGTGGTCACTGCAGGCTGTTTTAAGGACTAAGACAATCGTTGTAAAGGGTCCAGCTTGGCTCACAGGCTCAGATGACTGAGCCACCATGAGTATAGTCATCAGAACAAAGACAAGATGAAACTGCCAGTTTTCTCTGCAGAGGATGAGGACTTGGTGCTTTTTATCACAATGGGGGTGCCCCAAGGGCCACCTGTGCTCATCAGGACTTGGGGCCTCTCTTTCATCCGAAGCTCTGTGAATTTGACAGATTCCTAAGGGACCCCTTGAGCATCTGCCTGGGCTCACACCCACTCTCTTGTCTCTAGAATCCAAATTTTAATACTTTCAAAAGTTCATTAAGATTAAAAAGCATAAAAGGTTTTCTTTCGACTGTGTAAATAAATTATAACTATTTGAGGAATCGGGTGTGTTTAACTTGACTTAAGCAGTACACACGGTATATACACAAGTCACGGCTTCATGTGGGATGCCACTAATGTGCTCTGCTGTGTGTTTTTATGCACCACTTAAAAAGTGACTTTCATTTAATTTTTAAAGAAGTGAGGGCTCCTTCCGTCTCTGTCATAACTGTCTGCCTGCTAACATGGTGCAGCCCACCTTCTGTTCTCCACGCTTAAAGGAACTTCATGTCTGTCTGCATCCCACTTTTTTGTTCTTTCTGAGAGTGTGCTGGCATATATTTTGAAGAATTTCATCGCTATTATTCAAATATAATCAGGGGAGACAGAGAAGCTAAGTTTAAGTTTCAAGTCTACACTGTAGTCCTAGAATCTGCCCATGTACTCTTGCTTGCTTGCTTATTAGTTATTTATTTTTTGTGGTGTCATAAGACAGTGGTTCTCAACGTCCCTAGTGCTGTGACCTTTAACACAGTTCTTCATGTTGTGGTGACCCCCAAGCATAAAATTATTTTTAGTTGCTATTTCATAACTGTAATTTTGCTACTTTTTATGAATTATAGTGTAAATCTGCATGGTTTCTGGTGGTATTAGGTGACCTCTGTGAAAGGGTCATTCTAGCCCCTAAAGCTGTCTCGACTCACAGGCTCATAAGGGAACCAAGAGCCTTGTACATCCTAGGAAGCAATCTACTATGGACACACACTGCAGCCATACTTTTTGAAATGTAAGAAATATTTGAGCCTGGGAAATGGCTCCACAGTAGAGTGCTTGACTTGCAAACTTGACGACCTAAACTCAGTCCCCAGAATTCAATAAAAAAAAAGCCCAGTATGGTGATGCTTGCAGGTAATCCCAGGAGAAGGAAACGGGGATTCCTGAGACTCACTTGACAGCCAGCCTGGTCTACATGGCAAACTCCAAACCAATGAGAGACCTACTCTTAAAATCAAGGTGGATGATATTTCTGAAGATAACACCTAAGGTTGTTCTGTGCTCTGACTTCCAAACACACACACACACACACACACACACACACACACACACACACATCCATGTGCATACCTGCTCGTACATGTGTATCTGTGCACACACATAACAAACATACAAAGTGATTTCTGTCTCTTAAAATAGAGTTCCATCAGAGGTGGGAGATTAGTTTGAAAGCATTTCCTTAAATCCATGTGATTGGCTCCCAAGTGTACACTGTCCGGTCTATAGTTTACATTTTATTAACCTTTGACCTTTCTGGAAAGCTAACGGTGCTGTGAAGAGTATCCTATGTCTTCCACAGAGGGTTACACCTGCCAGTTACTACTGCAAGAGGTAACTTTGTGAACGTTCAGAACCTGAATCCTCAGGAGCATCTTCCCACTACGTCATTATTATTATTTTTTTTGTTTTTCAATTTTTTTATTGGATATTTTATTTACATTTCAGATGCCAATCTCTTTCCCCATTTCCCTTCCCTAGAAAACCCCTATCCCGTGCCCCCCCTTTTCCATTTGGCTTTTATACAATTTTTTAAATGTTAATCAAGGGCTTTGTAAGTATGGTAATGCTCAATCAGAAGTGTAACCTAATACCCAACCTAGTTATGTAAACTATCTTTGACTAGTGGAGACACGTGAACTTCTGCCTCCATACCCCCTCTCTCTTTCTCTCTCTTTTTCTCTCTCATTACCGAGCTTCTCATTTACTTCATCTTCTCCTCTCCTTACTCCATCTTTTCCTCTCGGTGCTCCTTTCCCCTTAGCTCCTCCTACATATTACCCTTCCTGTTAAAATAAAACTTTTCTCTCAGAATACAATTAGAGCACAACTATTCCTATTTGTACCAGTGAGGTACAAGATAGTCTTAATACCCAGTCCATCCTTTTGTTGACTAGCCAGAACCTCTGCCGTCTCTCTTGACTAGAACACTTAGTTTTGAACCTGGCTTTTCTCTTGGCTTTAGAATGAATGTCAGCTGAAAACCCTCCACTCAGATCTTTTCTCTCAAGGTAAATAGCCAGGATTGGCTAAGAGACTATAGGTCTTCAATGCCGTCAGAAATCCAGAATGACTGAGTTAACTGAAGTTATGGGAAGCACTAAACATAGTTTCTAAAACTTAGCCAATTTATAGAGACCGCTGAACACCTGGACAGTCCCTATACTACCGAACGTTGGAGCATCAAATCTTCAGCCTTCTGGCCCAAACTCATCTGACAGACTTTAGTGCTGCAGAATTATTAAGGGCTGGTTACTCTGTCTAGGCAGATATAATCAGTCGACTATTCTGCACCACTACGTCATTATCATCCCTGCGTGTTCCGATATGCCGCTACCTTTAGGTATTAGGGACGAACATTACAGTTTTACCACAGCTTTGTTAGGTGATGTTAGGAGCCCATCTGTTCCTCTATTCCCAGCTTTCCCCTGCATTTCCTCTGTCCTCTCTATTGGAGCTCCTGCCCGCTGAAAATCCACATGTGTTCTCTGCCTGTGAGTTTCTTCTGTGCCACAAGTGCTTCTGTTTCTCAAGTTTTAACTTCCAAGAGGCCTTTCCTGATTTTTGAGAATACTGGGCCTCTGTTTCGTGGACATGATAGCTTTATACTGCGAAGACTGCAGAGTGGCTTCAGAGTCTTTCTGTATCCTGCATTGTTTTTGTGTCTCCGAGTTTTCTCTGTGTTTTGTTTTGTTTTGGCTTGGCCTTTTTCTTTTTCTGGATGCCTGGAGATCTACATTGGCAGACTTTGTAGGGTGACCTGGCAGTCAGCCAGGTTTTCTTTGAATGACCCCAGAAGGCTGTGTGGGAAGGATTTTTCATTAAAGGGACAATTTGGTTTCTCCAGTTGTGGTGTGTGACTCAGTAGTGGAGTCTTGCCCAGCATGCTGGAGGCCTTGGTTCTGTCCTCCTTACTTCAGGGCAGGGAAGGGGCTGCTCACAAGGAGCCTTCTAGTTTGGGTAGATAAAACTGATTTGTCTTCTTTATTTTTATTTATTTATTTATTTATTTATTTATTTATTTATTTATTTTTCGAGACATAGTTTCTCTGTCTAGCCCTGGCACTTCATAAACCAGGCTGGCCTCAAATGCAGAGATCCTCCTGCCTCTGGGACTGAAGGTGTGCATGAATCCCCAGCTTGATTTCAGTCATTTTAAGAGTATGAAAGGGAAGAGATCCGGGAACACACAGTGGGAGATTAATTTTAACCTTTGGTTTCCAGACCAAAACTATGCTAAGAGTCCACAGATTAAATTTCTCCTCTATAGTGAATACTGCTCAATTTCTATTTTTTCTTTTTCTCTGTACATATGTGTGTATGGATGTCTGCAATTGTGCAGGCACATACGAATGTGTCTGCACTTGTGTGTATATATATTTGTGTGTGTGTGTGTGCATGTGCTCACATGACTGCATTGTATGGGCACACATGTGTGTGCCTGCACATACAGGTGAGCACACACGAAGCTCAAAGCTGATATCAGGAGTCATCTCATGGCTCTTCCATTCCACCTTATTTATTGAGTCAAGGTCTCTCAGTCTAATCCAGAGCTCAGCTGTCTGGCTAGTCTGCCTGGCTAGCTTGCTCTGGAGATCCCCTATCTGCACTTTTTGAGGCTGGAGTTATAGATGGGCCACTAGGCCTACCTGGCATTTACATCTGTTCTGCGGACCTGAACTCCAGTCTTGACGATTCTATGGCAAGTGCTTTAAACTACTGAGCAATCCCTCCAACCTCGTCATGCACAGTACTTTACTCTAGGGACTGATGGCTGTATGTGGTAGGATTAGCTGTATAACGGTATCAGGAACATAGATGCTGCAGCAGAGGGTTTGGGTTCAGATCTTGGTTCTGTTCATTACAATCCCTAAGATCTCAGTTAATTCCCTTTAGAGCCCTGTGCTGGGGACTCAAGGACCCACAGTGCCTTAAGAAGATGAAGAGCACAGCTGGATTCTCTCCCTTTTTATTCCTCATGGTCAATTCTGTGTTTTAAGAATATGGTCTTTTATCACACACAACCATGCCAGTGAAAGCACAAAGGAATACACACACACGTGACCCTGCTGTAAAAATGTGGCTTGCTGAAGACACTCATTGTTTTCTGACTTGGCAATCAGAAAGAAAAGGACTCTCAACAAACCACTCATTGAGGAATAGGCTGGGACTTTTGCATGGTGCAATGACAAATTGTGACATGGAAAAGAGCCGAGAATGGAAGTTCTCTGTCACAAAGGCATCTAGACATATCTACCCAAATAGCAAAAAAACGCTGTTGAAAGTCTTGCTTGTTTCCACGGCTGTCTTTGCAGTGGCGTCTTTCCCAGGGGATGTGTTCTCAGTTCAGCTTTGGTACTTAGAGTGAGCTGGGTCCCCCCTCAGCACTTTTTGCCTCTGGGGTGAGTAGAAGACTATGGGGGAGTACCAGAGCCTGCATTCCATGGAAACCAGGAGAGAAACCAGGAGAGAGGTCTACAGATACAAATGATGAGGTGGATGCAATGGAGAGAGGACAGATGTTGGCCCATCTACCCCAACAATGCTTCAGACAGCTAGAAAAAGGCATCTGTGGGCTCTGCCCCTCAAAGGGACCAGTCTTGCAGAGACCGCTGAAATAAATGTTTTGCTGTCTCTGTTGTTTGGTTTCTTGAGACAGGGTCTCACTATGTCACCCTGGTGGGCTTTGAACTTTCACCAGTTCTCCTGTCTCTGATCCCCGGGTGTAGGATTTGAAGATGTGAACTTCTATTGCAGGGTGAGCCTGCTCCTCTGCAGATTTTCTAGCTCAGAAGCACCGACAACGGCAAAGCATGTTGCTGTTGGAACAACGTAGAGCATTATAGACAGGTCTCTTTTGCCATCTGTCTCTCTACTTAGTTACTTCTTGGTTTATCAATGGTGACTTTTAGAATGGGAAATATGGTTAGCTGTATTTAAGCAAACATTTTTAAACGGAGAAATTGTGGATATATAGGTATCAGAAGTGCATGAGCGGCGTGCATGCCTCTGTGTGTACGTGTGTGTGTGTGTGTGTGTGTGTGTGTGTGTATCTGTCTGTGAGTCTCTGCGTAATGTCTGTGTGTGTGTGTGTGTGTGTGTGTGTGTGTGTGTGCGCGCACGCGCACTGGAAGTAGACCCTGGACTTTATTAGTTCTGAGCCACACCACCTCTTTGTGCAAGGATTTTTGCTAGCATTTGTTTTTGATATTGAGTTATATACATTAGGGAACTAATAAGATGAGTTGTGTTACATCCATAAAAGAAGAAGCCATTTGAACACACACACACACACACACACACACACACACACACACACAGGATGGAAATACAGTACCAAATACTTGCATAAGAAAAATAATCCGATATGCTATTCATAAAAAGACAAGACCATTCATTAATTGTGTATATTATTTTATTTTAACCGAGACTGTTTTCACAATGTATTTGTCAAGAAAACAGCTGGTCTGACAGTCATTTGCTGTCATTTCTATGTGATGATGTGATAGGTGATACTTAAATTTTTTTCAAAGAACATTTGTTTCTTTTGAATTAATAGTTCATGAATGTGTATACATTAGTTCTAATAGTATACACATTAGGTAATCATGATGTTTGTCTGTTTGCTTGCTTGCTTGCTCTCTCGCTCCTTCGCTTGCGACAGGGTCTAATTTTACAGTCTAGGTTGACCTTGAACTCCAGATGCTCAGGGCTGAGACAGGTACACGCCAACATGTCCATCTTAATATTTATTGAGATTTGAAATAACTCAGTGTTAGTCCTTCTCTTTTCACTGTTGAATGCACTGAAAAATGCAAAATGGCATTCCTTGAATGTACACACACACACACACACACACACACACACACACACACACACGATACATACTGACTGACTTAACTGTACTAAGGACTGGAGAGGTGGCAGGATGGCTCAGCAGTTAGAGCACCTGCTGTACAACCATGAGAACTAAAGTTTGCATCCCAGCACACACATAACAAGCTGGATGTTCCGTGCATGCCTGTGACCCCAGCTCTAAGAAAGGAAAACCAGAAAACTGTGTGGTCTTGCTGGCTTCCAGCCCAGCTGGTGAAGCAGATTCAGAAAGAGACCCTGCCCCAGAGCAATAAGGGACAGTGAGAGAAGAGGACATTTGACACCCTTTTCTGACCTCCACATACATGCACAGTTATGAGTGCATGCACACACATACACATATGTACACACATACATACATCCACACACACACACACATACACACACACACACACACACACACACACACACACACACACACACACTTTTTAAAAGCAGAGCTTTTTCCCTCAACTCTAATCTGTAACAGATTAAAAATACTTTAGGAGAATTCCACTGATCCAAACCCTGCAGCAGTGCAGGCAGCTCAGTCTCTTTACGAGGCAAATGTGTATTGAAAAGAGGTAGTCATTTGAACCCAGAACAGGCTGACAAGACCACGTGGCTTTCTGAGAAAAATCTACCTCACTGACTCGCCTGCTTCAGAAGATGAATACGTGTACACTACTCACCTAACATATATCCTGTTTGTTTATGCAGTGAGCCCTGGGAAACCACAGGTTCTCCGATGAAGACTGTACATTAGGCTCTGCTTACTGCAAATGGCCTGGCAACTCCATTTTGATTTGATTTCATTTGTCTATTTGGGGTAAAGTTTTGTTGTGATCGTGTGAGGCTGCGTTAATTGTTTCCTGGCTCCACTTCCCGGTGATTTTTCAACCTGTGATTTTCCTTGCGTGATTTAGGTCTTATAAAGCATATGGTTATATTTCTATGTGCACACTGTATATGGGAATATATCTGAATTTATGTGATGTTTTGTGTGATTTCTAGACCATAAGATTTATGAAGATTTTTAAAATGTATGCACTTGCACCTGTGTGTGTGCACATGTGCACACACACACACACACACACACGTGCTTGCCTGTACACACATAGGTATCCACATATTAGTACAGTTGCCAAGGAGACCAGAGGGCATCAGCTGAAGCTACTGGCAGCTATGAGCCACGTCATGTGGGTGCTTGGAACTCAGGTCCTCTGGGAGAATGGCAAACCCTTTTAACCATTGAGCCTTCCCTCCAGCTCCTGTTCATAAAGATTTTAATGCTGAAGAAATCCCCTGATACCCTCCATTGTTACTCTGTCCGGAACACCAACTCTATGAAGTACCTCTTCAGCTCCCAGACAGCGTACACATGCTCCTTATTGGACTTTTCAGTGATGTTTGAATATCTGTATGTGACATCCATCCATGCCTAGACACAACTATTCAAGTCGTTCACTATTGCTGTGTACTAACTCTGTGTCCCTCCAGAATGGCCATCCACACAATCAAGGGCACCCTGACTTCATCTGCATCTGCAGATCACAAGTGTGCTGTGGGGCTGTCCATGGCGGGACCAACAGTGCCTACAGCTGGCGAAAGGATGGCACATTTCCAGCCCCTGAGTAACAAACTGAATGGCTTGATTGTTGGGGATGACAATGTTGGGTTTTTAAGTAAAGAAGCAAAACTAGAAGAGGGAGGAAGAGATGGGAGAGGAGGCAGAGGAAGAGGAGGGGGAGATAGGTTGAGGAAGATGAGGAGGAGGAGAAAGGGAGGGAAGACAAAACAGGACCAGACTTAACCCAGTGAGACAGTGACTCATTCCCAATGGGATATACAACTGGAAGTATCCCAGTATAGTCACCATACCTCTTCCCAAACTACTAGTTTGGCCTCAAACTACTAGTCGGGGAGACTAGATGGATGGCGTTCTTTAGATGGAGTAGGGCGAAAGAAGTAAGGAGA
The DNA here is from genome assembly GCA_030674055.1 of Rhabdomys pumilio. NCBI lineage: Eukaryota > Metazoa > Chordata > Mammalia > Rodentia > Muridae > Rhabdomys > Rhabdomys pumilio. Next base: position 67,632,398 of record JANHMN010000001.1, read on the forward strand.
TACCATTCTAGAGATGGGTAATGGAGATCAGGAGAAAGGGAAGCCACGGAGAGGGACAGTCAGGACACAGGGTAGAGAAGGGACATGCTGGTGACTTAGAGCCAGAGGGCCAAGCCTGGCCAAGGCACGGGTCAGAGGGCTTGTGGGTGTGACATCCTGTGACACAGGAATGGCAGGAGGTCACTGAGCACAGCGATTACTATCATGCTGTGACCTAGTTATAACTAACACTTAAAGCTCCATCCCAGTCTGACCCCTCACCTCCCATTCTGCACTGTGCTGGCAGATGAGCAAGCCTTAGAGGTGCTGAGTGCTGGGTACTGGGTGCTGGGTGCTGGGTGCTGGGTGCTGGGTGCTGGGTGTTGGAAGGATAGGAAAGACAAGGCACTGAGGTTTCCAATTCTCAGTTCACATCTGTGGGAAAGAAATACAGAAGACACCTTAAAGTGGCCTCAGGAGCAATGGAAGGGGAAGTCCGTGGCTCAGCACTCCACCACACCTATCTCTTAAGAGTTTCGGCCCAAAGAAGCTGGACTGGAAGATGGCTTCTGTTCTGAGAGCCCAATAATCCCAGGCATCTAAACCACTCCACCTGCACTAACCTCCCGGGGCTCCCCAGCCTCTCTGACTCCAGGTCTCAGAGAAAGCTGGAAGCTGGCAGGAGTTTCCACTCTCTTACCCTTTGGATGACTGGCCCTGGCAGTGGCCTTGTGAAGATGCGATATTTCACACAGAGGAAGAATGACTGGTGCACTTCACTTACAGGAAATGTGGGCCTTCCATCCTTTCCCTTCTTCTTGCTGACATTGATGCCCTGGGTTTGGTCTTCGAGCCAAGGTGAACAGAGAGAAAAAGGCACCTCCTGGACAGATGGGGGCTAGAGATAGACCATCCCAAGTGTGTAGAGGAGCAGGGCCTTGTTAGTTACAGACCAAGCAGGTGGCTTCGGCTCCAAGGCTGTCACCAGCCTGCCAACCGCAGGATTCCTCCAGAACTGCTTACAGCAGATGATGGGTATCTTAACAACAAACTCACCTATGCCCGCCAATTTCATTAATTTAATAAAAACAAACAAACAAACAAAAAACCATGTCTCTCTAGTACAGGATGCGAGGAATTGTCTTCTCCTAAGGGGGAAGCTCAGCGAGACCTCACTCCCTAAGGATTAAGGTCAGAGAGGCTGCAGGCACCATCAGCAGGAAGGCTCCTGTGTAACCACAGATTAAGAGGAGCTCTCAAGGGCAGATAGATCCTGTGTCCTAAATCACCTTTATCAAGTGCATAGCAAGGTATTGATTGCCACAGTATCAGAACAAAGCACAGACAACTGTTTAACAGCTATTTGTGTTTAAGAAGCTTGCACGGTGCAAGCTCCCAGGTCCAGTCAATAGCTTCTGCATGCCCCGCCCCCTCCCCTTATATTAACGAATTCACTGTAAGTGGCAGTCCTGGCTGCAGGAATGTCCTCCAGAGGGCCGAATGAGTGAGTCTCCAACAACACTGCAGTGATAGGGGCCTCCCAGTGCCTGGAATTCGGTAGATTCTTGGAAGCAGACTTGGGATAGTCACAGAAGGGTGTTGCGTGGCAGGCAGTAGGAAGTGAGCCGAATGAGATGCTGTGGTCAGGGGTCCAGGACTGGCTCGACTGCAGGGGAAACATGGGCTTGGAAAGGAAGTGAGGAATACATCCAAACCATAAAGAAAAGAAGCTTGAGGTGATACACCTGCTAAGTACCAGTCTGAGGGAAACATGAGTGAATCAAAACGTCACTTCATACCTCATAACCTGAAAGGAAGATACGTCAGTCAAAAGACCTTCTAATTAAGAGTCATGGTGGGTAGGAGAGACGGAGGCTACGTGTGTAAATGAGGTGTGTCTTTCAAATTCTGGTTTCTTTCTCACTGAAGTTGAGAGCGTAACTCAGTGATAGAGCACTTGCCTAGCACACATGAGGCCCTGGGTTCTAAGCGAGCATAGCCTCCTCCCCCCCAACATAGCTTCCCCTATCCCAAAAATGATACTTGAGGCAGGACAAATATCTGTATGATCTTGATTTGATCCTGGATTAGCAAAGATGTAATGGGGACAATTGGACTGTGAACTGTAGATTAGGTGACAGATTGTGCATAAAATTCCAGGGCTCAACAACTGCTGTGTGGAAACTCTTGTCCTTATTCTTAGGATGCACACTAAAGGGATTACAGATCCCTGCAAAATGGAGAGGGCAGGGGGAAGGGAGGTGAAGGAGAGGGAGAGGGAGAGGGAGAGAGGGAAGGGGAGAGGGAGAGACAGAGACAGAGTGTTAAAGCTGCTACTCCTGACTAAAGACAACACATTCTTTTGGTTACATAAAATTCTCTGGTTGTTGTTGTTGTTGATGATTGTTTGTTTGTTGCTGTCTTTCTGTTCTAATTAAAATTTTTTTTTATGCTCTCAGTTGTATCAGTCAAGACTCAATGCAACTGGCACAGAAAGTTCCCAATGGCTGCTTAGCCAGGAGTGAAATTTGTTTCCCTTTCTGACTAGAGGAATCCAGAGGTGGGCAGGGACTCTGCTCCATCTCACTTGTGGACATCTTCAGCCACTGGCTTCAACTTTAGTCTAAAGGGTTGTTTAGTGCAGGCCAGGAAAGGGAGGTCTGCAGAAAAGGGTCAGGGGGAGCAAGATGGCTCCTGATGTTGGAACACCCGTTTTCCCAAAGTTGAGACTTTTTGCTTGTGCCTTGTGGACCAAAACAGCCTGAGAGCCATAGGCAGCTTCAAGAGAATCAGGAACGATGTCTTTATTCTGGATAGTCCCAATGGGCATCCTTAAATCACAGCAGTTCCACAGTGCTGAGTGTGACAAAGGCCCTGGCTTCAAACCCCAGGAGTGCAAAGGGAAGAGGTTCTGGAAGAAGGGCGATAGCAGACAAATACCAGTCTACCCAACCAAGCCCCTAAAGAAGACAGCTTTCCCCTGGCAGCCTCTACGAGGCTTATGACCTTAAAGCTCTGCTGGGTGTCACCCTGCCCCAGACTCATTCATACTGCTCTGTTATTGCCGTGGGTGATGGGCACCCACGGTGTGTATTCCACAGCCCAGCTGTTTCAGACAGACTACACTCCCATCCCACTGACCAGGCCAAACTCCATAGACCAGCCACTTTGCTTGTTAAAGATTAACCTGTCTCCTGGCATTTTCCCAAAAGAACAAGCTATTTTTAAACCCCAAGGTGAGTATCTTGAGTAAGAAAAAAGGCTCCAGAGCCTTCTGGCAGCTTCCAGGCTATTGGAAGAGGAAAATGGTTTTGTGCAGTTGATAGTGGGCACAGAGACCTATTCTGTAGAAAGATAGATATGCTAATGGCAGTCTCTCTAGTCCCCTGAGAGGCTGGCACAGCATCAGCCAGGGGAGTCGTGGAGGCTGATGTGTGTGCAGCGGGGCTCCTTGCATGACAGTGGGTCAGGAACCACAAAGCAAGCTTGAAGCAGGAGTCCATCTATAGCCTTCATTGTTGCGCCCCTTAAATCACCTACTCTCACCAGACAGGCCTCAACTCCTGAAGGTTCCACAACCTCTCTAACTAGCTGGGGTCACTAGCTGGGGAGCAGGCTTTGAACATTAGCCTGCGGGGGACATTTTAGGTTGGTTTTTAAGAAACCTTTTCCTAAGCACAAAGACAAAATACAGCCTTCTGGGAAGGACACTAATCCCACTGGATTGGAGTCTCACCCTTAAAACCTCATTTAACTCAATGACTTCTGGTCTCTAAATACAGTCTCACTGGGGCTTAGGCTCCAATATACATGTAGTGACAGGAACAACAGCGTTCAGTCCTCAGTAGGGAGGGTGCGGAGGATGAAGACCCGCAGACACTGCCTCGGAAATCTCACACATTCTTCACTGTCTTTCGGCTCCGTTCCCTCATTTCTAAGCTTACCTAAATAAAACAAAATAACCGTGACTTTAGAGCCTTTAAAATGTCCTTAGCTTGAGTGTGCTCTGCACAGCCTCTTCCGTACAATCTGGTGGGTTCAGCCTCAGAGAGCACAGCCTGGGGTGGGGGTGGGGGTGTTTCCCAGTATGAGCATCTTTCCTTTCTGTCTGCAGTGATGATCATGGCTGTGGTCTACACAGCTACATCTTCCAGTTGGAGCAGAGCCAGGCCAAGGCTAGGGACAGAACTCAGTGGCAAAGCAACTGCCCTACTCACAAAAGACTCTGAGTCGCATACTGAACACTTGAGAGAAAGAGTCAAGGGAAAGCTTTATTGAACAGCTGATGAGGCAATAGTAGGCACTGACTTTCTATTCGTCCTTAGCCGTGAGACTTACCGGTAGGGACCATCCTGGGATGAGCTTGTCAGTCATGGGGGTTAAACCTCCACTCTCAAAGGATTCATAAGGACTTGGAGAAACAACAACACACACACTCACACATGCACGAATGCACAGGCACACAGGAAACTTAACAAGGAGAACTGTAGAACCAGGTGATTTTATGGTTCCCAGGAGCCAGTTAGTCACTACCAGGCCTGATCCCACTCAGGACGAGTCTGAAGACAAACACTGGGTCTGGTCAGGCATTGACTAGGAGACGTGGATGTGCACAGGTAGCACTCATTAAACTTGACCTTTCCGTGGACAAGGTCCAGGGAACTGCCCAACTAGTGCTGAGCAAGCAGTGATTTGTCATCTACATACATCTGGCAACATCTGGAGGAATTTGGCCTATCAAGAATGATGGACCAAGTGGGAAGAACTACAGCAATTGAAAGAGCAGAGGCCAGGGATGCTGCTTAACCTTCTACCATGTTCACAACAGCCTTGAACAAAGGACTGTTGGTCCCAACATATCAATAGTGCCAAGGATGGAAACCCAGTGTCAGTCTGATGGGACATCTGGAGGGTGGTAGCATGTGAACTGAGTCTTCCATGTCCCTGGGTCTCAGGTTATCTACCTGTGATGGAAGGACCTCTTAGGTTACATTTGGCCTTGACATTATGTGACTGAATAACCAGTGGGAGCAGAGCAAGGATGCGAATGCCTAGAGAGTGTGCAAAGAAAGCAGGAGGATTTTCAGGACACAGTTCTTAAACGTTGGACAAACCTGGGGAACTGAGCTGCTTCACCCCTCTGCCAGAGCTGGAAGCACCTTGCCCTTGCGTGGGACTCACTCGGGGAGATTTCTTACTGGAGCTCCAGGACAGAGTCTCCTAAAGTTACCCAGGACTTCAGACGCCAGCCAGAGTGCCTGGGCACCTATTGCCAAGTATTGTCTGGGCTGCCAAGTCCTGAAAGAAATACAGCATTCCCAAGCCTGAGCTGAGCCATTATTTCATGACCCCAAGCCACACCTCTTCTGTCTCCATAGCCAGAGGACTGCTCTTGCATATGGCAGTGAATGGGCAGATGGAAGAGGACAGGAGGAAGCAAGCTTTGTGTGAACAGGAAAGTCAGGCTAAAGTCATGAACCATGACAAACCTCAGTGTTGTCAGAACAGAACGATGATGTCATTCACACTCTCCAGCAATTTCCAGTATAATCCCTCCACTACCACAAAACAGTGGACAGTGAATAAGTACCATAAAAGAAATTCCAATGTTAAAATTTCAGATCATGGTCATAGAACATATGTTGAGCGGGGGCCGGGGGAGCCTCTTGTATAAAGAGAACTCTGAAGGTCTGTCACTGTGTTATATTATAAATGCATGTGATGACGTGGAAATGAGAGTGCTGAACGAAATCTTCATGATGTGTCAGAAATGTATTCATCTGAGCTTACAGTTACAAATCACAGACCCCTTGATCGCTGTAGGCTGGGTCTCAAACGTCCCTGCAAAAGCCCAGGTGTTAAAGCTTAGCCTGCACAGTGGCACTGGAAAATGGGGTTCATGAGTGGTCTTAGGTTACCGTGGTGTGCCTCTTGATAGAATCATTTACCCCTAAATATCTCCAGTGCCGTGGGTAAGAAGTCCAGAATCTGGGACCCCAGGCTTTTCTTTCTCTTTGTATTCTTCTCCTGTCCATGAGCTAAGCATCTTCACTCATTTCTCACTTGTCACCATAATATGCTGCCTCTCCACCGACCCAAAATAGGTCCAATTGACCATGAACCAAAACCTTCAAAACCATGAGCAAAAAAGTCAGCCTCTCCTTGTAAGCTGATTATCTCTGGTATTTGGATACCGTATAAGAGACAGTGTATGTGAGCACTTGGGGGTGGGGTGGTAGCTAAGGTAGAAGAATCATGAGTTTGAGGCCAGTAAGCATTTTATAGTGAGATCCTGTCCCAAAAAATCGAGCCTGAAAAGATGTCTTAGTTAAGTGTTTGACACACAAGCATGAAGGCCTGAATCTAATACCCCAAAACCCATATCAAAAGCCAGGTGTGGTGGTGAGCGTCTGTAACCTCACACTGGGGTGGTGGTGGTGACAGGAGGATCCATGGAGTTCACTAGCCAGCCAGGCTAGCCAAACCAATAAGCTCCTGGTTCAGGGAGAGACTCTGTCTCAAAATAAAGTGGAGTACAACTGAGGAAAACACCTAACATTGACCTCTGACCTTCATACACACACATGCACATATATGCATGTATATGTACCTGCATGCACACACATGTACATGCAAATGTACACATAGAGAGACTAGGATAATGCAAAATCATTTTCCCTATAAACTGAGGGCTCTAAGGTGGAGAGAAATCAGGTGCCAACTCCTCTCATCCTGCAGAGCAGAGTTAAGTCCACCTTACAGGATTTACTTGAGGAGTGGTCAGTAACACATTTATGACTCTAAACCTATTACCTGCCTTGAAGACTTCTTGGAAATGGTGCCTATGTGTGTCTGTCCTAACCCTGATAGAAGAGATGTTCCCTCCTCACTCAATGACAAGGGAGAAATCAAGACCATTGGGAGAACTTGGTGCTCATTCTAGAGGCTGCCAGAACAAAATGGCTGCCAAGAGAGGAAGGAAGGAAGGGAGAGGAGAAGGCTGGTCCAGGAGCCAACACGTCCACCATATTTCAGCTGTGAGCAGAGTTAATCAAGGAGAAGCAAACCTCCCCTGAGGGTCTAATAGGTACCATCTCAACCAACTCACTCAAGAGGACTGAAAAGAGGGTGACTGGATCTGACAAAGAGTAGTTCTATATGAGGCAGACTCCTGGAGGTTCAGACACAGAGGGTCAATGTCAGTCAGAGACATGGAGAGCACATCGTAGGTATCTCTACAGGAGGCTGAAAGCAGAGCCATAATGCAAGGTCCCACAGATTTTCAAGTGACTATATGCCAAGTTCTGAATCAACAAACATCCTATTATATTGGTACCCAAGGGCATGATAACTATCTCCCTCTCTTGGGCCAACTCTGGAAGGAAGGAAACCATGAAGGATGGGAAGGCGAAAGAGGATAGAAAAGAGAAAAGGTCAGCCTTTCCCTCTCCTCCCTCCTCAGGCTGCAAGCATACAAGAGCTGGAGGAGGACAGTCCAGTTGCTGAGAGGGTGAAGCTGTTATTAGCCTGGATGGAATGTTCTACCTCTGGGCGGCTCTAGAACTGACAGGGAAACAGATACAGTCATTTCAGCTCACAGTTCCTAAGTGTTGATAAATACACACCACACCCATTTTCATCACGTTCACCAAGCACTCCTGCCTCTGCGCTCAGAATCACTGTTGGGTGTCTTCTGCCACTGTTGACTGTTTTGCTTTTGACAGACTCGATTTGTGTTGCCCAGGCTAGCCTTGAATGTCCAGGCTCCAGTGAGCCTTCTATCTTAGCTTCTTCAGGTACCTGGGACTACAGGTCTGTTCTGCCATGTCTGACTGGGTTAAGGATGGATCCCAGGGTTCTGTGAATGCTCGGCAAGCACTATACACTGACCGATGCACCCAACCAGTTATCATTTGCTTGGATTTTCTTCTATAAATGCAGCCAGTCTGTGGCTGCCTCCTTTGCCCAGCTTGCCTGGGAGCTGTGTTCCCAGTGTATGTATCAGTATCTTAGCTTTATTTCTGAGTGTGGATATATAATTTTTTATTAGTCTCTTACTTCCGGATTTGGCTTATTATTAACGTATCTAAGAATCATCTAGATATGCTTTCATTTATCTTAATTAATTGGATAGAAGTGATATTTCTAGGTTTCAAGATGCTTACCTTTATAAGCACTGCCGAAGTGTCATTCCTTAAGTGGGTGTGCCATGCCGCGTACCCTGGCCACTTGGAAGTATTTCAGCTACCCTCATCTTTGCCAGCTCTTGGTGCTGTTAGGCTTTTTAGTTTTAGCCATTCTGTGGGTGTGTAGTGACTTTTGATTTTTGTGGTAATGATTAATAACCATTTTGTCATGTGTCTTTTTGTCTGTTTGTGTATTTTCTTTCATAAAGTACTTGTTCAAATATTGCCCACGCTCTGAGACAGGGTCTCCCTTAGTAGCTCTGGCTATTCTGGGACTCAATATATAGACAAGGGTAGCCTCAGGCTCACAGAAATCCACCTGTCTCTGCCTTCTGATTGCTGGTATTAAAGGCGTGTACCACCACACCCAGCACAAGCAGCCCCCTTCCTCAAATTTATCTTAAGGAATAAAATGATTCTGAATGTCCCTAATAGTTTTATCAATCTGCGACTTGCCTTTTCATTTTATTTTTCTTGCTAGTATCTTTAATGGGTAAACATTTAATTTTGTTAAGAATTGCATTTGTCAACTTCTTTCTTTTCTTTTATTATTATTATTATTATTATTATTATTATTATTATTATTATTATTATTGAAGGCATTTAAAATACCGAAATGAGATTCTGCTCTTTAGAGTTTTAAACGCTCAGGAGACTTTAAGAAACCTAAAATAGACTTAAGATACTGGAGCTCTGCCCAGAATTCTATGCAAGGGCGAAGAATGATTAGCGGCCCCGGGATGGTTTGAAGAGGGTTAGAAAACGAATGTGCTGTCCCTGCTCTTCGCCTTGACCCCTTCTGTAACATCACACATGCCCGTCAGCCCACCAGCCTTTGTGTCCACCCCGTCGCCCAGATTCCACAGTGGAGTTAACCTGGCGCTCTAAGGCATCCATGGCATAGGGTGATTGACATCCCTCCTTTGTGTTCAGAACCTGTCATCTTTCCCGTGTGTTCCTGTGCTCTGAGTCACAAAGGGAAGCCTGGCTCACACTGAGAGCCCCTTCACCCACAGAACAGGTGCACTTTTAAAACTCCAAGTTTTATAACCAGGAAGTCTTTTCCTGAGCTGGGCCTGCCCTCCAAATCACTGCCTGCTGTTTCCTCATTTACTTCGTCTACAATTACTCCTCAAGTGTGACTGTCCTGGTGCCGGCCATTTTCTCTAACTAGAATGTCACTTGTTTCTTGTGATAGCAGGTAAGCCTCTTATGTTAAGTCTATTGCTTAACATTTAGTTAAGTTATCTTAACTAATAAGTCTATTGCTTAACATAAGATACTGAAATGTTCCTACAGGTTCATGTTAAGAATATCTGCTCCCCAACTTGCTAGTGCTTTGAAGGGGAATGGGAGCCCTGCATCATTTGGGAGATGGTGCTTGGCTGGCAAAAGTTGGTCACCAGCCTTTGATGGTTATATCTGGCCTCTGGCTCTGGCCTAGCCTTCTGCTTCCTGCTCTGTGGTGATTGTCTTGATTAGGGTGACTACTGCTGTGATGAAACCCCATGACCAAAAGCAACTTGGGGAGGGAAGGGTTTGTTTCCTCTCAGTTTCTTAGAATACTCCATCATCAAAAGCAGTTGGGGCAGGAACTCAAGCAGGGCAGGAACCTGGAGGCAGCAGCTGATGCTGAGGTCATGGAGGAGTGCTGCTTATTGGCTTGCTCCTCAAGGTTTGCTCCATCTTCTTTTTTATACCACCCAGAACCACCAGCTTAGGGATAACACCACCCACCATGCACTGGGCCCACGCACATCAATCACTAAGAAAATGCGCCATGGGTTTGACTACAGCCTGATCTTATGAAGGCATTTTCTAAGTTGAGGCTCCCTCCTCTCAGGAGACTTGCGCTTATGTCGAGTTGACATAAATGTAGACAGTACAGTGATGTGAACAGCTCTGATACACGCTCACTATAGGAGATTGAGCAGCTCCTGTGGTACCCTCCTGTGTAAGGGATTGAGAGCCCCCAAAGCAGCGAGTCCAGTAAGGAATTCTCTCTTAGCCTGCTTGGTCAGATATTCTGTCAACTATCCAGAAGTAACTAACACTGAAGCCAACACTGTGGCCTTGGGATTTCTGAGTAAAATAAGTAAATAAAAACTGTACTGAGGACCTGCAAACAAGGAGACAGGAGTCGTGCAGATCCATTTTCTCCATTAGCAACGGAGCATGTGTGTAGCCCAGGAAATAGGCTGACTGGTTGTAACCGGTAATTACTGAAACAGTGTGCATGAGCACACAGGGTCAAGCAGATTTTGTGAATAATTATGGGTGGCAGAATATTTGTCCAGGGGGGAGACCCTGGGTCCAATCTCAAGCAATACTAATTTTTTTAAAATGAGATTTAATTTAAATCAATCTGTAAAGTACCAAGCATATGTATATAACGTGCAATCCTGTAAAAAATAAAAGACTCAGACTGAAGGCTGGAAAGATGAATTAGCAGTTAAGAGTATGTACTGCTCTTGAAGGGGACCTAACTTCAGTTCCCAGCATCCATGTCAAGTTGCTCACAATCACTGGTAACTCCAGTTCCGGTGATACCCATGGCCTTTGACCTCTGGGGGCATCCACACTCACCTATACAAACCCAATCTCCCACATACACACAAAAGTAATTTAAAAATTCTAACTCATGACAAGTTCCTTTCTGCTTGCTTGCTGGTAGAGTTTGGGAAAGTCTTGTAAAGTGTGAGATACAGTTACTTTCTCAGAAGTGTTTTTGACTAATTTAAGACTGAAGGATGTGTGAGGTGTGGTGGCACATGCCTTCAATCCCAGCACTGGGGAGGCAGAGGAAGGTGGATCTTTTTAAGTTCAAAGTCAGAGTGGTCTACATAGCAAGTTCCAGAATGGCCAGGGTTATATAGAAAGACCTTGTCTAAGAAGAAAAGAAGGAGGTGGAGGAGAAAGGGGAAGAGAAGGGGGAGAAAGAGGAGAGGGAGGAAGAAGAAGAGGAGGAGGAAGGGGAGGAACTGGGGAAAGGGGATAAGGAGGAGGAAAAGGAAGAGGAAGAGGAAGAGGAAGAAGAAGAAGAAGAAGAAGAAGAAGAAGAAGAAGAGGAGGAGGAGGAGGAGGAGGAGGGGGGAGGAAGAGGAGGAGGAGGAGGGGGAGGAAGAGGAGGAGGGGGAGGAAGAGGAGGAGGAGGAGGAAGAGGAGGAGGAGGAGGAGGAAGAGGAGAAGGAGGAGGAGGAAGAAGAGGAGAAGGAGGAGGAGGAAGAGGAGGGGAGGGGGAGGGGGAGAGGAAGAAATGAGATGAAGTCTACACTGGGAAATATAAGAAGTGGGTAGGATGAGAAGAAGAGTCTACCTTGGACTAACGCCTGGTAAAAGCGAAGAGCTAGCAGATGGTAGGCAGCTGACTGGATGTTCACTGCGATGCATGGTAACTACAGTGTACATTTGCTGGACACCTATTCTGTGCTCAGACTATGTTAAATACATCCTAGAATTCACCCCACGTTTTTCACAAGAAGCCTATGGGTAAATGTTGATATTATCACCACATTGTATTTGAAAAAAAATGGAGGCATAAAAGATTTTTATAGGGAGATGGCTCAGTGGGTAAGAGTGCTTGCTGATCAAGCATGAGGACCTGAGTTCAAATCTCCAACACTCTTGTGAAAAGCCAGATGTCGTCATGAACATGCCAGTAATCCCAGCTCTTTGAGGGGCAGAGATGGAGCTTGCTGGCTGTCACCCTGGCTTCTTCAGGCTCCCTGAGAAACTACGTCTCAAGGGAACACAGAAAGTGATAGAGCATCAGCTACCCTCCTCTGGTCTCCACTCACTCCTGGCTAGACGCAGAGAGAAACCATAATGTTAGCTTGGGTAGGCCACGAGCAGGTTAACACAGCAGGGACGTGGCTCCAGAGTAGAAGGAAGGGTCATCCCAGACAAGAAGAAAATGCTAAATTGAACAGGCACCAGCCACTCAGTGCTTAGAAACACAACAGAGATGCTTGAGGTCCTAGGATTAATCTCAGCACCAGTGAACAGCAGCAAAACATTCAAAATCTACATCTTGAGGGGCATGGATTGTTTCAGATGGAAGCATCTCAATGAGAAACCCAATGGGGCCACACAAGTGAGGCTCCTGGGGATTGGGCAGGGACCCAATATGCTCTGTCCTTAGAGAATGCCCACAAACTGCCGTTGTGTGTGCTCCTGCGGTGGGCTAGCGCACCTTAGAACTAACTCCCTCCCCGTCTCTTCTTATCCCCACTCCCTGCGTCCCTTCCAGCCCCGTCCTGTCCCTTCCTTCTTCCCTTTCTTGTAATCTTTTGGGATAACATGTTTTTATTCTCCCATCAGTGGGTCTACGCCATAACTACATGGACAGGCAGACAGATGGAGGGTTATTTTATTCATATGCTTCTTCGTTTCAGTAATTTCTGCGACCCAGAGCCACACAGTCTGTCATGTAGAGTGTAGCAAGCCTTCCCAGGTGGAAGATTTCTCTCACGGACAACATCTAAAGTCGTCACGATGTAAATCAGGCCTGTTTCTGTTTGTCCTACAAGGAAACAGCGTAGAACACCCATCCCCTTTTATTGAGTACACTATTAGTTTACATTTTAAATATAAATGTCAAACTTTCAAAAATTTTAACTTATATTCTTATTCATCTCCTTCCCTTTCTGCCTTTTGCGCCCCCTTGCTGGTCCCTCACACCCTGAGCAATCTCGAGTTCTGCTCTCACCACACACGGTTACTTTAATTTCCCCTCTTCCTTCCTCAACTCCCTTAAGCTCTCTTCCTCCCTCTGATGGTTCCCATCTACTTTATCACTTGTGCATTCGCTCGTACACACACACACACACACACACACAATCCACAGTGAAAGTGGGAAAGAGAACCAGAGACAGACACAGAGACACATACACAGAGAAATTCATGTCCAGAGTCCACAAATGAGAGAAAATATGTGGTCTCCATCTTCCTTAGCACTCACCCCCACCACCACACCCACAGCTCTGGAGCTGAAGAGCAGAGCCTGCTGAAGGATTAGACTTTGGCCATTTCAGTTTAGAATTCCTGCTAACAAGCTCTTCTTGCCTGTTTGTGGAGGCCTAGGAAACATAATGAGATGCCAAAGGTTTCCATGTAGGTCTGGCCTTTGACCTCCCTCCCCCAGGAAGCCTGATGATAATGCTTGACACTGGTCTACTTGGCTGTGAGAAACACCATGAGCAGAATGAACGTGTGGGAGGAAAGGGTTTATTTACTTCATAGTACACTCTCTCAGGTCAGTCCATCACTGAGGGAAGTCAGAGCAGGAACCCAGGGCCGGAACCTGGAGCAGAGGTCGTGCAGGAGTGTTGCTTACTGGCTCATTTCCATTGAGTCAAGCTCAGCTAGCCTTCTGACACAACCCAGGGGAAGCACAGCCCACAATGGGGTTAACTTTCCCACATCAGTTAGCAATCAAGACCATTCCCCACCGATGGTCTGATCTGGACAACCGAAGCTTCCCCCTTCCAGATGATTCTTGGTTATGTAAGTTGGCAATGAAATCTGACCAGGACACAGAGCTGCATGGATATTATGGTTTTAGTATGAGGCACCTATCACAGGCTCCTGTGTTGAGTGCTTGACCCCAACTACTGGCACTATTTTGTGAGAATGGGCCTAGCCAGGGCCAAATTTTAAGGTTATATCCAGTCCCCAACCCTTCCTCTCTTTGTGATTCCCATATACCATGAGGTGAGCAGCCATGTATTTCTGTCACTTTCATGGTCTGTCCTACATGATCCAGCTGACTCTTTTGAAACCATGAGGCAAAATAAACACTTCCTTAAGTCCTTAATATCCAGTACGTTGTCGCAGCAATGAGAAAGCTAGCACAATGGCCTGATGGGATACTTACCCTGAGGCTTGCTCGGAAACTGGTGAGTTTATCAGTGATTCACCAGAATTTCTGATGCCTTGGCCTAGCGCCGGGGCTTCCTTCACCACCAAAGTCCATGAGTAACAGTTGAAGAGCAGAGGACTGTACCCGGATGGGAGCCAAGCATGACTCGAAGGTGCCAGCTAACCTTTGTTTCAATGAAAGGAGCCTGGGCTAACTCTCCGGCCCCTGTCTTTGGATTAAGCAGAGGACTGGTAGATACATGTGTGCTGGAGGCCACTGGAGATACTCAGCAACCGTCTGAACACAGGGGATTGCCAGAACGTGGTGGATTTGCACTGTGCAGTGAAAGAGGAAGGGAGCTGTATGTGAGAACTGTCCACTCTGAGAGGCTTGTTCCTTGATGGGACAAGAGAAGTTGCCTCCACAATGCCCTTTCCCCTCTCTCTCTCTCTCTCTCTCTCTCTCTCTCTCTCTCTCTCTCTCTTTCCCTCTCTCTCTCTCTCTCTCTCCCTCTCTCTCTCTTTCTCTCTTTCTCTCTCTCTTGCCTACAAGCGCCTGCTGATGTTCCCTCAGAGAAGTACTTGGCTCCTCCATGAGCCCGCACATGAGCTCCATATCCTTCCTCAAGTTTCTAACACCCGCCAGCCCCTGACCTCAGGGAATTGGGAGGTTAGAAACTCAGCATAGTGAGCTCCAGCTCTGAACTGCTGCTCCCATCACTGGGGCTTCAGCCTCTGTGGGAAGAGAGGGCACACAGGAGAACCTTCTGCAATGCACAGTAAGGCTTCGCACATAGGGTAGAGACCATAGGGTCCGTGTCATCCACAGCTTGATCCTGTCTCTCTGGAGACGTAGGACTTCCAAGATGCTCTCTATCTGGTCCAGCTTCCCCCTGAGCTGATAAGGGGCTAAGAGATAAGAGAGATTTTGTTCTGCTCTATCCCCCACCTTAGCTATAGCAGCCAGGCCTTCCCTGACATGGAGCCTAGCCGGTGTGGATGTGGACTGCGTGCTTAGCTCACAGTGCAAGCTTTCTTCTGGGTACTTGGAAATTGAGACCCAGGACACCAGTGGATCATGAAGTGGACACAGGAGCTATCATTTTGGGCATTGGGAATAGGAAAGGCAGAAAGCAATACAGCAAATGGGTGGGTTGGAGGGAGAAGCTTTGACTTGAAGGGAGCCCAGGCCTCCCTGCGGTATGCATTCTGAAGTGAGGAATAAGACTAAGTTTCCAGAGTGGGATTCAAGCTTGCACCATACTTGAGAGCATTAGGCTAGGCCTGTGAAGACCGTTGTTCAAGCAAAGGTCAGAAGCAAAGAGAACAATTTAAAAAAAAAAAAAAGGCATTGCCCTTCCTGCTCCGTGCTCCCTACTCTCTGTCTCCCCTGCTTCAGGGTGAAACACAATATCTTAAGCAAACAGAGCTCAAAGAGGCTGATCATTGGCTCCCATTGTCCCTTGATACCACAGCCCCTCCCTCCCCTTGGCCTGTGCTGACAAGCTGTTTATATTTTTTGTAAGGGCCACCCTTTAACTCACAGCCTGCCGACTATAATGGGCTCATTTGTCGAGGGCTAAAGCGAGCTGAGTGAGCTGAGTTCCTCTAGCTAAGGAGGCTGGGCCGGTCTCTGATGCCCAGCAGTGGCCGTTATGGAACCCAGGTAAGAACTTCTATGTGTGTGATGAGTTTTTCTCTGGGCTGGCTGGTTAATCGTGGGCACAGAGGGGAACAAACTGTCTGATCTGGTTACTAGGTTTGTTTTTTTTTTTCCACCATGGGTTTTCAGTTCTTGTCTGCAAAGACAGAGATAGACAAGTATCTGAGACTTGCCCAGGAAGCTTATATGAGATTGGTCTCACCCAGGTGAGAAAGGAGAGAGAAAGCACCATGGGGCTGAACTGAAGACTTTCCGACTCACACCTCACACCGGGCTCCCACACCCCATGTTGCCAGGCTCAGCCATTCACTTATCCAATGCAGCTGTTCACAGCTTACATCTGCTGCGGTGCGGTTTCTGTAGCTTGTGTATCCCAGTCGATCCCCTTTGAGAGATCTAATATATTTTAGTATTTTCAAAGGGCAGGGGTAGTGGACTTGTCATAAACAGATCCATTCAGAAATGTGGGAATGGTTGTGAGCCAGCAAGCTGCTGTAAAGTTTAACTGCCCCATAAAAGTGCTCAAAGTAAAGGAGGAGTAAGAAACAGCCCTGGGCGAATAGAGAGTTTGTCCTTGATTACTGGAGTGAAAAGGCTGGGGGCGGGGTGGAGCGGCCCCCTGCTGCCCCACCCCCAACCCCTTTGATGGTAGTTCAGAGGATACTGTGAGGTGGGGGAGTCTGCTGGGGTTTGGGCAGCTAACTGCTATCCATACTTTGTTCCTGGTTTCTGGTTCTGGTTTCTGCGGCCGGCCGTCTGTCAGTCTGGTTTCCTCATCTTAGCCTATTTGGCAGTAGACACCTGTCATAGCACGGATCGATGAGGACAGGAAAGTGATGGCTACAGGGCACTCAAGGTAGGCCGCCCTAGAAACCGCTTTAGAATCCCCCCCCACCCCCACCCCCGCTGAGCAAAAGGACAGCTTTGATCAGGCATTTGTGCCGCTGAGGAGCCTGGTGGTGCATGACTTTACCCTGTTTGGTGTGGATAGCAGTCTGAGGAGCTGCAGAAATGCAGCTGGTAGTCGCAGGCCACCATTGCTGTGCTTTCTAAATCCCTAGCTCCTCCTGGTTCTCAGGTTTTGTACATTACCTGGATACAGCGCCTCTGAAAACGTCATGCTTCTGTGGAGTTTGCAAACAAGGCCAGGCTCCTGAGGGAGTGGTCTGAGAGCCCAGGGGTAGGGATGGGAGTTGGGGTGGCTAAGTTGCTCCTTGGAGTAGGCTAGTAAAAGAAAGAATTGACTCTGAAAATGCGCTTCAGACTGCCCAGGGTGGGACAAGTGCAAAGGGGAGGAGTGTGTGTCACTCCAGCCCCACCCTGCAAAATCAACGTTAGGCACTGCATCCCCACATTCCCACCTGACTAGATATCTTCTGATTTCTGAAAGCAAAGTTTCCCAAATTGCCTCACCTCAGGGGCTAACTGCAGTTCCTGTTGTCTCTTTTGCTACTGACCACCAGCTGTAAATCAGGAGTCCCAGCAGCCTGATAAGGTTTAGTGGTTAGCCATGCAACTGTCTAACTTTATGCTCCTTGAGTTCAGTGAGTTGTTAAGGAAGGCTTGCAGAAGCCGGGGAAATGCTTTTTGTGTTGACTGGCATTTCATCAAGAATACAGTGGAGAAGATAAGCATTCCGTCAGATAAAAAGATGCATGGGATACAGATGGGGTATGGAAGGGTCCTCCCGGCACCTCCACCTGTTCAGCAGATGTGCTGTGACTTTTGTTGCTATTGGTGGCTTTGCTTTGCTGTGTGGGGACTTCATTGCATAGGCTGGATTGGTTAGATTATTGCCACTGGAGACTCAATCAATCTCCAGAAATGTTCTGCCTCCTGGAGGTTGGCATTGGTACTGCATCAGGAGAGTGGCTATCCTGACAATCAGACCCTTCCCAAGGCTTCTGGGACCCAAAATTCCCTCAGTCTTTGTATATCCCATGAGCACACAAAGAGATACCTTTTTATTTTGTACATCCTAATGGCTTCAAGAACTGTTTGCCAAGAAACAGGAATATATATATATATATATATATATATATATATATATATATATATATATATTTCTAAAACTCATATCACACATTTCTAAGGATTTACACGTCAGGCCATCTCTTACGTATATTTGTGTAAGTTGCATAATGTCTCTGTGCACCAGTTCCCAAATCTACAGAATTCAGTTAGTCCTAAGAAGGGACAGCTGAGGGTAGGTCCTTGGGGCCCAGCCCTGTCATATTGGTAGGGGTGACCCCAGAAGGATAAGGCAGAAGCTCCAGAGCATGAGGCCAAGAGCAAGAGCTTTGGTGTAGACTCCTCCTGGTCAACTCTTCCCTTTGCTGTCTTATTTGTGTAATTTATGCAAGTCATCTACTTTTTTAGGGTTTCAGACTGTGAGAGCAGATAAATGTGTTCACAAGCAAAGAGTCTGCCGTGCTCAGTATACAGAACCCCTGAGATAAACTCATTTATTTCCCAGTTACCAGTATTCAGTGATAAGTCTAATCACAGGCTAAGTTCACTGAGTGCTATAGAGAGATCATCTTGTGTATTGTATAGATGCCTCATCTGTCAATCAAAAAGCCTATGGCCTTTGGCTTAGCTAGTAAATAGAAGTGGAACGTCATGAGGAGAAAGAATTCTGGAAGAGAAGGAGGCAGGAGGAGGAGGCCGAAGAGAGGTGAGGAACCTTGGACCTTTGGTACCTGAGCACAGGTAACCAGCTGCGTGGCAAAATGTGGGTTAAAATTAATGGGTATCTTTAGTTATGATCTAGTCAGAATAGAGCCTAGCTGTATGGCCAAGATATTTGTAAATGTAATTTGAGTCTGAGACTTATTTCTGGGAGCATGGACCTAGGAGGCAGAATGGCCTTAACTACAACAGAGTTCATTCCAGGCTTATTTGAAAATTCTTGAGAGAGGAACTAGTCAGTCAACTGTACGAGGTCATGTTCTAGTCTGTACATCACGCTAACTGGGGGTGGAAGGGTGACTCTGGATGAATTGTGTCCCTTGAGCCATTGTCATCTGATCTGTCCACAAGGCAATGTCTTCTCAGTCATTCTAACTGTTGGTCCATGGGTAGATCTGGTGGGTCTAGCATATACCTCAGAGAGAGTTGAACTTAATCTCAGGTGTCCAGTTTCTACTGATGGTGAGGTGTCCTGCAAAGTCCCTTACTCCTTCCAGATCCCTCATATTCCTCACCTTCATAGTGTGCACCTCCTGGGGCTATTTGAGGATTGGAAAGATAGGAAACAGATATCTTCAGAACACATGGCCTGGGTCATTCCTGCACCTTCCTCCATGAAGCATGCCCCCATTGTGATGGAACTTTCTAGAATTTGTTTCAGAAGTTTCCCACAAAGAATAGGCTGAAATTATTTCTGAGTACAGAAGCCTGATCCTGCAGAGTCAAGGTGGAAGTTAGGAGCCACTCTAGGACAGAGGATGAAAAGTGAAGACCACACCCACATCACAGAAAAGCAGCCCTTTAGAAAATCCAGCCTCAACTCCTTCCTAAGATTGACAAGAGCAGTCATTTCTTCACCAGGCCCTCTCTATAGAAAGCCCTAAGAAAATGAAAGCCCCAAAGCCAAGTGTCTAATACAGCGGGATCAAGAAATATGGCGAACAGTCCCTTTTATCTAAAGAAAGCTCAGCCTGGTGACCTTTGTATTCCTGAGGCCTTCTTATCGGAGCAATGGGAGGAGTCACCATTTGGTATTCATAGTCCTGAGATTTCGGAATTTACTGCTGTCTTTAACTTTCAAACTAGAATACATACGCCTTCACCCACACTCAGTAAACACCCTGTTTTGTCATCCAGGGACATTAAAGGGACTCAAAAAAAACAAAACAAACAAACAAACAAACAAACAAAAACACAAAACAAAACAGGCACCTTCCCTGAGGAGCCCCTAGACATCCTTTCACCTCAAGCCAACCTCTGGGAGCACATCTTCTATCTCCCCTCTGCCCTCCCAGCCTTTCAAGGATCTAACTGGATCACTGGATCTAACCGCCAGCCACGAGGGTTTCCCCGAGTCTCCACTGCAATTCTCAGCACTGTGCTTGACCAAGCAAGATGAAGGAACAAAACAACCCACAGCCTGCAGCCAGTCCTCATACTGTTGACTCTAGAAACCACAGGGAATCCAAATGTCATGGCTGACATCAGACACATAAACGTGCACTTGCATGTGCGTGTGTGCGCGCGCGCAAACACACACGCACACACACACACACACACACACACACACACACACACACACACGCCTCTTGATAACAGCATAGGAGCCATCTCCAAGAATGATATTTATTCTTTGCAGGTATGTGGAAGACCTTGGAGTCCATGGCCCCACAAAGCTTGTCTGTAATCCTGTTACTCCCACGGGGGCAGTTGCCAGTGTGTGACCCTTGATATGACAGATACCCTGCCAAGGAATCTCCAAGGACAGATTCTTACGGGAAGTCTTGTCTCTTAACTCTCCCCTCTTCCCAGAAGAGTGAAATAGAGAGTTTTCTGTTTTGTTTAGTTGTATTGTGCTGGGGTGTCACACAGGGTGTGTCCTACATGCTGGGTCACCCTGTTCCACTAGGTCACACACCCCCCCCCACCCTAAACCTACAACTAAACTGAACTTTGAAGCTGTTAATTAGCTCAGAACCATGTGTCATAAACGCTGCTCTTGCGCTTCCCAAACTAGTTTAATTTGCATAGTTCCCCCCCCACACACACACATACATACACACTGATGCTGATGCTGCAGGTGGAGGACAGCAGATGATGTAGATAAGGGAGAGCATGTGCAGTACAGAGCTGATGCTGCAGGCAGCACACAGCCCTGACCCTGTAGGTGGAGGGAGTATACACTGATTTTTCTGCACACCCATATCTAACATCATTTTTTTCCCTAGTGAGGCACAGCAAGCAATGAACAAAATCATGAATCCCAAGCAAGCAGTATGGTAGATATTTCACCTACAGGCTGCTAGCTTCTAGAATTTTCCATTTTATGCCTTTAGATCACAGTTGACTACAGGTTACTGAAACCAAAGGAAGTTTAAAACTGTGGCCATGGTGATCCCTGAACAGGGGCTTCAAGTATAATGTATGTGTGGCCTCTGCCTGCTCCTGAAGTCCAATGAAATCTGCAATATGCTCTCCCGTGGTGGTCCCCAGTTGCTTTCCAGACGGCTGGAAATTGAATTTCCAGAGTGCCCAGTCCTTTTGGTGTACCAGTGACCCTCAGGTTCTTCCTCTGGAAGCAAGGGAGCAGAATGAGGGCTGTAAGCTTTATGGTTCTTGCTGAGTCTTAGAGCACAGGCTCGTCCCTGCACACAGCTCTTTTCTTCTGTCTGTCTTTTGAACAAGAAATAGCAGCCATTGGTATTTTCTTAGGAACGAAAGTTCTTTCAATCCACCCTGAGCTTGGCTAGCTGTTGTATGTATCCCTGGATCCTTTCTGTGTTCTGGGCACACTGAGGACATAACATAAATATTAATTACTCCTGGTACATTACCAACAGAAAATGGAAAGACCCCTATAAGGCAGCAGTGACCCCAGAAGTCCCAGAAGCCGTGTTGGCTATGTGATGAGGACAGATAGTGACAAGACATTAAAAAGCAGCTATCTTCCCACACTCAGCACTTGCAATAAACCAAGGGTGCCATTGTCTGAGCTGTCACTGAGGCTGGGAGAAAGCCTGGAGTGGGGCAAGGGCAGGCATCCCTGCCTCCCACATGGGCCTTCTGAGAATACTGGTCTCTGGTGGGAGCCTCCTTTTTTACTTATAGACCACACCAACCATGGGCTCTGAGCTGTTCACAGATCTAGTGCCATCCCAAGCTTCTGGGTGTGGTTTTTGAGGGCAGGGTCCTTGAGGAAGGAAGAGCTAGTGTTAGTGAGAAGACCTGAAGTCAGTAGCACAGGGTAAGCAGAAGGGTTGGTGACCAGCAACCCTCATCCTCTAAAAAATGAGGTTATTGGGTCAGAAGGGCATCTCAAGTCTCCAATAGTCTACAAGCTACTTGTAAATCCATTTCTGTAGCAACCGCATCCAGCTGTGTCCTCAGCCCCACCTCGTGTGTTA
Source organism: Rhabdomys pumilio (assembly GCA_030674055.1). Taxonomy (NCBI): domain Eukaryota; kingdom Metazoa; phylum Chordata; class Mammalia; order Rodentia; family Muridae; genus Rhabdomys; species Rhabdomys pumilio. The sequence continues at coordinate 67,654,180 of JANHMN010000001.1, forward strand.
GGAGTAAGAGGTAATGCAGGAAGACACTGGACCTTTCTTTGCAAGTTGTCATTGTACATCTTTTCCCTGTGTGGATGTAAATTTATCTCTTCTAGTCTCTTCCTTTTCATGTTTAAAAAAATATCCACAGTGAGTGGGGGGAGGAGGGGTCTGGCAAGAAGAGTTGGGGTGGCAACTGGGGGTTAAAATCACTGTAGCCCCTTTCTTACATGTTGCCACATTGGGTGCTTTTGCTTGGGGGGGGGTGTGACTCTTCTCTCCACTTTCTTTCTTGTAAGTAGGGCTATACTGTCCAGTTCCTCACATGGTGATTGTAGTGTTTAGGCTCAGGCTGTTATCTATTGTGTGTTCCGTTAACTAAAAGGGAACTTGGATTTTGTTCTTCCGGCTTTCTCATTCCAAGGAATGTACTTTCTCAGCCACTGACTGTGAGGCCAGGTGCTTGAGAGAAAGGACTGGGCAGTCTGGCTGCAGACAGAGATGCTAACACTTCTTAATCTGAGATGGATCCCAACTCTGTTAGTCAACTTTCCATCACTGTAAGAAATACCCACATTAAATAGACTTTCAAACAAGAAAGCCTTATTTGGGCTCATGGTTTCAGATGTTTTAGTCCGTGCTTCTCTAGCACTGCTGCTTTGAGCCTATGGTAAGCATAACTGAGGAAGACACCTGGGGTTGACCTGTAATTTCCATTCACATAAGATCATACATGTACACCCACTCGTGTGTGGATGCACACATACACAGGACATGGACAGACCTCTGGAGACACACATAAAGTACTGAAGGAGTGGTCTGCACAAATAACTAGGGTGGCAAAGTGCTGTCAGGGCTTGCTGTGTGTGCGCGTGTTCCGGGGTGTGTGTGTGTGTGTGTGTGTGTGTGTGTGTGTGGCTTCCCAAGAGGCTGCAGTCATCCAAGGCCAATCAAACTCTACCATCAGGGTTTGGATTAAGGATAGGCTGTAGAAAGAGACGAAAGGCTGCAGCAGGCTCTAAAGGAACTAACGTCACAGAAGGTGTGTGAGCTGAAACCGAAGGAGGAAGATGAAAATATGAAGTTTAATCATGTAGCACAGGAGGAAGCTGGGGTCAAAGGCCACTGCTTAAAAAAAGCCAGTGGTCTTTGACGACCTGAGCCATATATGATGTCACTAATTCTTACATCACCTGGCTTTTCCTCCAATCTTCCAGCAGATGACTTATTTGAACACTAGAGCTCTCCCTTTCTCACCATCAAGACTTTCTTCCTAGAGAAAGGACAGGCTGGGAGTATAGTTCACTATTTGAGCACTTACTCCAAAAGCTCAAGGCTCCTGGGTTTAATTTCTAGCACATACAGATACACACACACACACTCATGCACACACATATACTTTTGCATACACACACGCATATACACATGCATGCACACACGTAACTCATATAGACACTCTGGTGCCTACCCACACATATACCCATGCGCGCGCACACACACACACACACACACACACACACACACACACACACACACAC
>JANHMN010000001.1:67655706-67697254 GCA_030674055.1 Rhabdomys pumilio
ACACACACACACACACACACACACACACACACACACACACACACACATTTCCTGTGAGTCCTTAGAAGAGTTGCAGTGCCTCTTTTATGGAAATGCTCATATTAACGGTGTACTTTGACTCTCAGCCCCATTAGTCATCTGACTCATGATACAGGAAACAGTGTTGTCTCCTGTGCCAAGATGTTGTACATAACCCATGTGCACAGTGGATACTGGCTACTCCTGAGGCAGAAGGAACAGGCTCTTCCCAGTTGTTTCATGCACAAGTCTTTCTGTTAATCTGACATTTTAGAATCCGGGCAGGTGTAAGTAGGTGAAATTAAAGCCGTGTATGAAGAAGCAGGCCCCAGTCCCTGAGCAGTGGTGTAAGGAAGCTGATCTACCAAAGAACTCCAGCAGCAGGAAACAGTTTCACCTTGACCTTGCCACAGCCTTGTCACGCCAGTTAGTTCATGCCAGGGTTCTCAGAATGTCCCTTCCCACTTCACAAACTTCCTTACTGATTCCCCAAAGAATTCCTGCCTTCTGGTCATGAATTGAATACCAGAGAGTCCTCCAGGAGGTCTATTTAAGTCAGCTAACCCTCCAATGGTGTATTAAGGACTGCTGTTTCGATTAAAGACTACACAAGTATTATTTTGGAGTCAGATGTAAGATTGAAGAGCTGGACACAGCAGCACATGTCTGAGTCCCAGCTACGCAGGGGATGCGGGAGGATTGCTTGAACCAGGGTGGTTTGGAGACAAGACTAGTCAATATAGTAACTCCTGTCCCCCTCCCAGTACCAATTTCAAGTGAAGAGCTGTGTGAGGAGAGTTGGGGCTGCAGTTCATGGTAGAGCTCCTGCCTAGTGTGTGCAAAGCCCTGGCTTCTATCATCAGCACCGGGAGATAATATGTAAAGTCTTAAAGAAACAGAGACCAGAACTAAGTTCTACCTCCTGTGTGTTTGTTGTGTTCTAAGCTGTTTCAAAGCTTTGTGGGTTGCATTGGAGATGACCCAAGGGCTACACATGGCATTGACCTCAGAGCAAGGGTCCAAGGGGCTTTGGCACTAAGACAGAAGGGAGGCATGGGGAGGGAGGAGTCTAGAAGGAAGGGGGCAACTCTTGACCTTCAAGGCTTGGCAACAGGACTAAGTAAGTAGAATTAAATGGGGAGGCTGTTATACCTGTGCTTGTGGTTGTGTTCATGGCAGCCACTGGCACTTTGAGCCTGTACCCAGGTAATACATGGTACATGATAGATTCATAGAGAATAGAAACACTTTAGGGGAAGAAATAAAAGTTCTCAGGCAGTGTTAAATAGAAGGCATGATCAGAGAAGTTGTGTGTGTGTGTGTGTGTGTGTGTTTGTGTGTGTGTGTGAAATTTAATAAAACCAACTTGCATTTTCAGATCCTCTTTCTCACTGTTGGCACCCAAGGTGCCCCTGCTTTTCTCCTCTCCGTCCTCTGATATAACTCTGCTCATGATGGGTGAATCTTATGAGTTCAATTGTTTTCCCCAAATTCCTATGTTGAAGCCTTAATCCATACCTCAGAATGGGACATTTTATGGAAAGAAGGTGATTTCCCATTGCAGGATAGAAGTTAAATGGTGTTATATCTTAGACTTTTCAAAATGTTCTTGTGTTGAAGGCCTTTCTTCTACCCCACCTCAGCCTGCAGTGCTAGTATCAAGTGCAGAAATGTGAAACTTCGGAAGCTGGGCCTAGCAGAACAGAGTTCAGTTGTGGGCACCTGCCCTTCAAGGGGATTTTGGAAGCACCATCTATACATATCTCTCTCCTAGTTTCCTGGCCACCATGGGTAAATCGGTCTCCTTTGTCATGCCCCCAACATCATGTCTCACCCCTGCCTCTCCCGGCTTCCATGAATATACACCTGTGAAACAGAGCCAAGATAAACCTTTCCTCATTTTAAATTGATTATTTTAGGCATCTTGTTGTCGTGACAGAAGGCTGACTGACACCCGAGGACAGATGTAATTAGTCAAGTGCTACAGTTCTGGAGTACTGTGGACCCCTAACCTAATAGGACTAGTGTCTTACAAAAAGGGGGGGGGGGGCGTCTGGTCACAGAGACCCACAAGGAGAGAGCTAGGGAAAATCAGTGCTAAGACTGCACAAGCGAGGAGCCATAAGGAGTGACCAATGAGCTCCAGCGGGCCCTTCCTGGAGTGAGCCCCTCCCATCACGCTGGCGGCAGGCTCCCAGGCTGTGAGGCAATGCATTTCTGTTATTTCATCTCCTCACTTCCAGGTACTTTGTTTTGACAGATGCAACAAGCCAGTACGAACCACATTTCCCTACTCTGTATGTACCTTCTACATCTAACCACACACCTGCCCAACCTGTCTTGCGTAGCCAAAAGGTCCCAAATACCTTAGAAATCTGTGTGGTTGGTTTGCATTCTGTGACCTCTTTCTGAATCCAGCTACTGGCTTCTCTGGGTCCTCTTTTTTTTTTGTTTTTCCCTCCCTCTCTCTCTCTACTTCTCCTGCTACCCAAGGCAAGGCACAGACATCGGCAGCAGGCTATAACCTCTGTGTGATGCCTGCGCCCCCTCCCAACCCCTCACCCCTTGCCCGCCCTCCCTTGTACTGGGCATCATATCTAGTTTCTCTCTTACTGTCTTTGGAGTCTTTCCCTTTCATGTCAAACACACTTCCACTCCCTTTCTAGGTTGAACTCGCCTTGTGAAATTATCTTTCTGCAGTGGAAATCTTATTACATCACTTGCCAGCTCCAAATCTGTCAGAGGGTCCCTTTAGTTTCTAGCCAGAGTGCTAATCCCTTGTTTATGGATTAGCACGGTGACTGTCCTCGTTGCTCTGACCCTAAAGCAACATTCAGAATCAGCTAGTGCCCAGCTTCTTTGTTCTAGAGCCTGCAGAAGCCCAAAATTTAAAAGGCTTGTCCGGGAGGTGGCGGCAGGTGGGGGGTTGGGGGTGGGGAGCTGTCTTTGGATTCCAGAGTGATTGAAAATCCCCATCTGTGCTCTCCCCAACCCCACCCTGTGTTTCTTTGACAGTAATTTTGCAGGGTTGGGAACTGGTTAAGTCTTCTAGGCATAACCCGCCCTAGACTGTAGAGCACTTGAGAGTAAGTAGCGACTTCACGCTGTCCAAGGCGCTCCAAAGTGAGGAAGGGACGCGGGGCGGGGGCGGAGGGGGGGGAGAAGGGGGGAAAGAAAGCAGCAATTTTGCCCAGCTGTTCTGGAGAATGAAAAATCAATTTGCAAAGACAGCATTTCCTCATCCTTTTCAGCGCTGACTGTATCATAATTGACTCGCGAATTGGAATTAAAGCAAACGCCGAGCTTTCCCCTCTGTCACGGTCTGCAGTGTTTGCTTTCAGTACCGAGTGCCCGGCGGTGGAGGCCGGCTGCGTTGAGCTCGCTCAGCCGGTGCAGCTGAAGTCACTTCCCCTGCAGGGACAGAGCGTGCTTTCGTGGGGTGGGCGGGCGGGGGTGTGTGTGTGAGTTTTCCGCAGTAGACCTAAAAACCCAGCCAGGAGCGGATTGGCGCATCCCGGCTGCGGCCGCCTTAGTCATTGGAGTCGTTCTGGAACTGGGCACCAACTTGCGTGTGTTTGTCCGCGGCTCTTTGTGCGCGGATCAGGGGCAGCGTGGGCTCTAGTATCTAATCCAGGATTTGCCTCTGCCCGAGGCTTATGGAAAACAGATGTCTCGCCGCTCTGGGACTGAGCACAGAATGGAAGTGACCCAGAGGGGAGCTGTTTGGCACCGACGACACGGAGGGAAGGCCCCGGCGCGGCCCGCGAGGCCAGCTCCGCTCCCCGCGTCCGTTCTCTGTGCCGAGCCAGCCACTCAGACTGCGTCCCGCGAGCGAGCAGTGTGACCGTGAGGCCGCGTGGGGCGGGAGCCCGGACACCCGGGTCCGCGGCCGCCAGAAATCTGGGTGCGAGCAGCAGCCGCGAAGGTCGCGGTAAGTGTCCCTGAGGGTGGAGGCGTGAGGGGCGCGGACATCTCGCTTGGGCTGCGGCTTTTCGGTGCTGTCAGCCCGCCAGCCCTGTTCCCCGAGTCCCACGAACCCCCTGCAGACTCTGACCTGCAAGATACGCTTGCAAAGTCATTTGAGCCTGGAGTAGAAAGCTATTCTATAGTCTTAAAGCGTGGAAAGGCGTCCTCTTCTTTTTCTGCCTCCTTCCCATTTCTTTTTCTTTTAAAACCAACAACAACAAAATGTTCTTTCTCTTAGAAAGGACTACTCAGCTAGATTCCCTTCCGACTAGTTTTCATGCTTACCCTCTGAACAAGTTCATGCTACACTTCTGGTTTATTAAAGGGGAGAGATGTTGCCTTTTGGGGCTTTTTGATTGATGTTGAAAAAACTATATGCTGCTGTCAAGAGGTAAGGAATTGGGGGTTGGGACGAAGCTTGTCCTAAAAAATGCCTGTCAGATCTAAAGCATTCCGTGAACCCCAGACCCTTCCCCACTTGTAATTTAATCAATTCCAGGGAGCAACTGACTTATTTTCTGCACCTCCTTAGTCGATTTAGGACACAGACAACATTAGATTTAAATGCTTTTTAATTTTTTAGGGGGGGCGTGATTGTTTATTTTGAGGTTCTGGGGATCAAATGCTCGGCTGAAGTAATGAGCTACTGCTCCAGCTAGCAAATGCTTTTTAGACAGTACATTTAAGAGCATTTGGAGTTCTGAGAGTCTAAAGATTAGGCTAGACCCGAGGATATACAGGAGAGGTTGTTCCTGTGACAGTACGCATATCTATGCCCCTGTCCCCTGGCGCTGCCGCCGCCGCTCCGTGTTTGGCTTTTTTTTTTTTTTTTTTTCCTTCTGAGATGGAGCTTAACCTTCACCTCTGTATTATTAAAATATAGTTATAAGCTCAGCATAACTAGTATTTCCAGATTCCTTCCCAGGGGCAGGAGTTATTGTGCTGGATTGTACATGACCACTAGTTTCAGATTTCCACTTGATTTCACCTTGGCAGAGCTAGCACGGGTCCTTCAACTCCAAGCAACAAAGAACAGAAGTGATTCAGAGTGCTTGGCCCACCACAGCCTTGACCAAAGACAGAAAGTATCTTGTAGACTTTTTATGACACGCATTACACTCCCATCTTGTTCAAACGTAGGCTCATATAATAATTAAAGATCAATTTAAAAAAAGGGAGACTCTGCTTCCCTTCTCCCTTGGGTAAATATGGATTTTGATGAGTTGGGCAGGGCCTTCTGCACTCAGGATTGAGCACAGAAGGATCACACTGTGTCTCACTGTCTTTGTGTTAGCATTTTCTTTTCCTGGCAGCCTCCCTTTCTTCCCTCCCTCATTTGTAGAATTCTATTTCACTCAGTTACCATGACCTCATTTTGGATTGTGGCATGCATGAGGCCATCATCTGTCATTATCAATGTTTGTTTAGGTGAAAATGTTTCCTATCAGTATTTTCTGAGAACATTTACCCAAACCTTACCTTTATTTTTCTAGAAAATTCTCCATATAATAAATTATGCTGTGTCTGTCAAAAAAAATGTGGCATCCATATCTTTAATTATTCTCGTATCATCCTGTTATTGATGGCTTGTATGGATTATTATTTGGTGAGGTTGTAGTTTCTATTTTATATTGAAGTAGAAGGAACGTCTCATAGGACACTAAATATAAATGGGTTAGAAAGTATGACCATTGACATCGAATGCTCTGACCTTTTCTTTGCCCTGCCCTTGGGTTGAATTCCCTCTATTGACTCTTCAGGAAAAGCTGATAGTTACCATGCAGATCTGTTTATAGTACAAGCTACAGTAATTTACTGCTCCCCAAATCCGTCACTGTGAAAATGTGGCTCATTAAATGGAGATAACCCAATGGGGTAATATTAGCAGTTTTCAAAGAAGCTCTGGAAAGGAAGTCCCAGAATCCTGAAAGGAAAATATCAGAATATCCAATTTTTTTTTTTTTTTTGCCATTGCTAAAAATGATGTTGCTTAGTTTATCTTCTATCTATCTTGTATAATCAATATGTAAAAGTCAGTGTTAATTTGATTATTTTATACACTGAAAGCTTACTCTGGCAGGTCCTTCAGAAATGCCTTTTTCATGAAGTTGCTAATGACTAAGACTCAGACAATGATGGCATTCTCAAGAAGACTCACTCCAGAGTGTCTGCTTGAGTGGCCTGTCTGTGAGAGTCATCATAAAAGCCTTGAGGCAGAGATTGAGGCCTTATCAGACTGTCATCAAAGTCAGAGTTGGCTCCCTACATCCATGGCTCCCATGGCCAAGATTCAATCAATGGCATGTACTACCTTGTTGCTGGCATTCCTTATTCAGTGAGGCCCATTATGGTATCATGTCCCTTTTGTCTGGTCATTATTCCCTAAACTGTAATTCAGAACTGCACAGGTATCACAAGCAATCTGAGATGACTTAAAATGGTCAGGGGATAGGCATATATTATGTGCAATAGTATGTGGTTTTATACAAGCACTTAGTTATATGCAGAGTTTAGTGTCCATGAGGGTGAGGATGCCCTTGAACCAACCCCTTCAGACGCCTGGGAATTGCCCTATTTCTTAAATATTAGACTTTAAAACTGAATGGTGAGTTAGCAAGTCTTTTTTTAAAAAATAATTTATTTATATGCATTTTATGTGCATTGGTGTTTGGCCTGCATTTATGTCTGTGTGAGGGATACCATGGGAACAGGAGTTACAGACAGTTGTGAGCTGCCATGCCATATGGGGCCTGGGTATTGAACCTGGGTCCTCTGAAAGAACAGCCAGTTTTCTTAAGTGCTAAGCCATCTTTCCAGCCCCTAGTTAGCAAGTCTTTAAAAAGAAAACCCCATAAGTTATCAGTGAGTTCAATGCATTAAGTTCTCTGGAAAAAGATGCTTAAGACTCATCATATGGTGAGTGTTTGATCGGAGACTCAAAAGGACTGACAGCTGCTACTTTTGAGTTAAATAGAAAATTAAGGGGGATAAATATGGTGACACCAAGCCAATGTTTACTTCCCACTTGGATTTTGTGTCACTTGTGGGGTTTGGTAGAAGTTAAGCCTCAGAATCATTGCTTGTGTTGGTACATATTAAAATTCTTCACAATGGTTACTTCCTATGTTATGTTTTATACACATGCACACACACAGAGAGGCACACACACGTATATATTACATCCTGCTGCTGACTCTCAACTTAATGATAGACCAGAAATATCCCTTCTCTAGAATTTTTACTGTTCTCATTTTGCCTAACACACTATATGTCTACATGAGATTTATTTATGCAGAATGGCCCTGGGAGATTCTAATGTCTTTGGGTCTGTGGATATGGAGGGTGTAGGTTGTCTCCTGGCATGCACAAGCCCCTGGGTTTCATCCCTAGCACCACATCAAAAAACAAACGAACAAACAAATGAGCAAAAAAAAATGCCTATCCTGAGTCCTTGTATCTGCCTGCATTGTCATCAGCCTATGGTGGATTAGAAATGTGGGAATGGAAGCTGCTGATACAGGCTTCCTTCTGCTTAATGGAAACAAATGACTCCACCTGAGACATCCCAACTTCCCCATCCGGCTTCCAGAAGCAGTTTGCTGAGGATGCTAGAGATGGCTGGAGCTCTGGGAAGTGATTAGCTCTTTAAATTCCTGTCTTCAGTGTGTAAATGTCTTTCAGTTTTCATAGTGTCTGCTTCTCTTAGAGATGCCCCATACCTCCCTTTAGGTACACCCATCAATGTAAACTAAACTATCAAGAGAAGTAAAAAAAAAAAATCGCTCTTACCTTTTGGTCTCTCCCTTTTGGGCTTGGGCCGACATTATAGAATTCTCTGTGTTGTTTTACAGTAATGATGATTTTTGGATCAAAAACTGTGGCAATTCAGATTTAGGCTTCTGTTGAGCAATCTGATATAAGACCAAAAAGTGGTGAGAAAGTTAGAAGGGTTTGCTTTGCTGTGATTAGGGGCCTCACACTGGCTAATAATGAACCCTACTTCAAGACCCGACAAGTGTTCATTTAGATTGTTCTGCCCTGTCTGGTAGAAGGAAGGAAAGGCACTGTTCTAGTCTGTCAGCCCAAGAGCTTTATGGAGAAAATACCTGAGTTCAAAGTCGGGCTTTGTGATCTGGAAGTACAACAATCCAGGTGCCACAGTGAGTAAAGGCTCCCTTTATGCAACAATGTATAAAGGAGAATCTAAGCCTGGAAGGCGTTTTCAAGCATAGGTGATCTCTGTTGAGTGGCTACTAGGGGGCCTCCTTCTCCCACCAGTTTCCTACAAAGACTTCCCCCCAGCTGCGAATGGCACTACATCTCTGTGTTGTGTGACACTATTCCTGTGGAGACATGAACAAATATCTGCTCTTGCCAGATAAGGAATCAACTACAGATCAAAGTAAGGACAAGATCAAAGTCCAATTTGATGAACTAATGAGCTTTATTGGGGTTACATACAGGAGCAGAGATGACTCAAATACAGATGCATCCCTAACCTCCAGCCCCACCCCCAGCATGGGTGACAGCTCACTAAAGCTGGAAAGCGGGAGCATTCTACATAGCTTACAGGCAGCTCAACAGATTAGAGAGTGTCTCTTGGTACAGGTGCTCTGAGCTCCTTCTAGGTACCTAGGCCGATTTCTGCTTCTTCCAGGTGGCTTGGCTAGTCCTTACTTCTTGCAGGCAGTTAGGTTGGCCTCTTTCTTCTAGGTAGCTCCAATCTGAGCCTCTTCTAAACAGTTCAGCTTGCTGAGAGTCTTCTAGGCAGGTCAGCTGGCCACTGTCTCTTTTAAGTGGCTTGACTGGTTTGATAGTGTCCCTCAGCAATTCTTACTGCTTATATATGCTTAGGGACAGAAAGAAGGACCTAGTGTATTTAGTCAGTTTCAGGGACTTCCCTAGGCACGAGTTGTCAACTTCCTGCATTTTAGGAGTTTATTGTAGGATGAAATGTTTTTCTTAAGAGTATTCTATATCTTAATAAACATCCCTCTAAACTGGAGGTTTATGGGAGGATTGCTACCATAACACCCTGTCATCTCATCCATCCAGCTCTTAGGTGGCTGAGGCAGAAGTACTGGACTTTTCAGGCCAACCTAGAGCTACATGGTAAGACTGTCTCAGAAAAGCAAAATAGCAAAAGAAATCTTTTGGCAACATAGAGACCTTTTTAGAGGTTCAGATGCAAACACTGCCTGGAAGAATCTAGAGGTCTCTGGAACTGAGATACCTGTCCTTTGATGACAGAAAGTATCTTTTTGGGTCTTTAAACATAACCAGTCTCCCGGTATTTGTTGCTTACTTACTCTCAAAGACTTAGGTATGTCCTTGCTCCCAGGAGGTTACTTCCACAGATAGCCAGTTTTGCAGTGACTATGAGTGGGATGGTTAGTTGCAAAATGACCCATAATTGGAGTTGCTGGAGGGAAAATGATAGACACTCTTGAGCTTTGCAGTAATTGAGAAGATGATATCAGACCCCCTGTAATCATGAAAATAGCCTCTCAGACTAAACAAAGGCAAAGCTGTCTTGTTCCCTTTGACTATATGCAATTTATTTAAATTAGTGTTGCACATTCTACAGTGGTCTGAAGCCATATTATGAAGCCAACAAACCGAGTAAGTTTTCCAGGCCTTTGCTTAGGGATGAAAACGGTTTTAGGCACATTGAACAGGATTTGCATCTTGTTAGCTTCCCTGTGTGTCTTTGACCATTGAGGACAATAGAAAGTGCAAGACTATCTTTTCAGCCAGACAGTCTGCCTCGGTTATGATTCTGCTGGGAATTAAGCTGGCCATCTAGGAGCCTGGGGGAGGCGAGGGGGCAGCAAGAACTTTCAGGACACTCAAAAGAAGAAAAGCTTGGTGTCAGACCTGATCCCTCTCTTTCTTCCAGCTTGAGATTAGTCAGTGCAGCTTACCTTGGCTGCAGCAGAGGCTTACTTGACATGTAGGGATCTCTTTGATGTTACCATGTGAATTATTTCCTTCTAGATCTGAGTTACTAATTCGCCTTTGATGTGTAGTATATACCCAGGGTCCTTCCTTTCACCCAGTGCATTGGATTCTGCTCCAGAAAGGTAAAATGATAACCATGCTAGTCAAAGAAAAAAGCTGTAAAGTCAAACGCTATAGGCAATGTAAATGCATACTTTGGCAACTCCTTGAAGCAATATTTCACACAGCCAAGGAACAGTCTTCCAAAGAGAGTAGACTAAAGGTTACTCACAGGTCTGAAAGCTTCAGGATTAGCCACTTGCTACCCATAAACACCTATGTGAATCGCAGACGTTCCATCCGATGCTCTTCACCTTCTGCTCCTTGCAAATAAGACTCACCCTTACCCCATCTGCTTGTTCACACCTTAGCCGTATAGTTAGTAATGCCTCCTGGTTCTCTAGACCAGATCCCTGGCCACTGTGCCTTATGGAGGGTTGTAATGGCTGAGACAATCAGTGCCGACAAGCTTTGCAACAGTTTTAAGAACAGGAAAAGTCATCACAAGTGAGAAAGAGCTACAAGCTCACACTGGGTTTATGCAGCTCTGTAGAGGGTAATAGGGATGTCAGCATTGTGACTTGATGGCTGTGCAGAACAAATGGCAAACACTACTGGATATCTTTATCATCTCATTCTGCCAATAATGAACACAGTGATCAAAACCAAATGTGATGAAATCGAGTTTGCAGAGTACAGTCTCCAGATCTTTGCCATTAAAATTCTCCTTTGCAAAGCCGTTTCCCTTTCATGAGAACAATACGTCCGCCATCTGCGTAGCACACACTCATGCAGCACAAATGAGCTGAGCTGATAAATGGTCTCTTTCACTCCAGTCATGTGGCTGGCACCCACTCTGGGTACAATGAAGTGACAGGGAGCCATTTGCCCAAGGGAGGGATGGATGGAGGCCAGTGCAATCCCTTTCTGTTTTTCCTTATTCTGTGCTATAAAGTAGCAATTACCCTTGAAGGTTCCTCCAACTACTGCCCTTTGCCCCCACCAATTCTCCTCCATTCAGAAGCCTGAAGTACAAAGTAACCTATGCCTGAAGGCTTAACCCACTCTGAGCTGCCAGACCAGCCACAGAACAATGTAGAAAGATTTAGTAGGGGCCACAGGTGTGGCCCAGTGGTACAGCACAAGCTTAACGTGTAACAAGCTCTGGGATCATCCATGCAGGAAAAGAAAACACTGTCAGCTACAACCCTAACCCTGTCTCACTTGTAAATACAGTTTCATTAAACAATAAAATACTATGTTTCTCAGGTAGTCCCTTTATAAATATTTTGCTTGTAGGTCACATAAGTGTTTTGTTTAAACAAAGATTCTACACTTTAAAAACATTTGTTTTAGGTCAAATTCATACAAATTCATGTTGCCTCCTCTCTTCCTCTCTCCTACCCTGTCCTTTCTTTTTTTGATAGGATCTCCCTATGTAGCCCTGGCTGGCCTGAACCTCTCTATGTGGATCAGGTTAGCTTTGAACTCTTTAGAGATCCACATGCCTGTCTTGAGTGCTGGGGCCAAAGACGTATGCCATCACTCTTGGCTTTTCTTCCTTCTTTCCTTCCTTCCTTCCGTCCTCCCTCTCTCCCTTCCTTTCTTCCTTCTCCTCCTTTTCCTCCTCCTCCTCCTTCTTCCTCTCTGTCTCTCTGTCTCTCTGTCTCTGTCTCTCTCCCTCTCTTTCTCTCTTTCTCTCTCTCTTTCTCTCTCCTGGCATTGAACCTAAAGCTTTGTCATGCTAGTGTGAACTCTACCACCAAGCTACACTCACATTTCATATTACTACCTAAAGAGCCTTTAAACAACCAGAATAGGCATTTTTTTTTTTTTTTGGATTTGCTTTCAATAGTTAAAGCAATTTCTGTTCTGGAGGAAGACAGATTTATGGGGTTATAAAATTGAGAATTCCATCTGCACAGGGGCTGGTTTGCATTTATAATGTGGAACAAAATATTCCCAGTGTGCTCGAGGCTTATTTCCAACAGGATGCTCAATGCTAAACCCCCAGTCAAGACAGAATTAAGTAGGGTGCTTTTCCTAGATGTCTCCTAAGCCGTTTGCTCTTTCTTAAGTCTCTTAGGTAAATGCATTCACCAGAGTGACATCAAGTCCCCTATGAACCAGTCAGGTACAAACTTTCTTATACAGACATTCTGCTAGTACCTGCTGATGGCTGGTCAGGAAAAAAGAAAAAAAAAACCAAAAAAAAAAAAAAAAACCCAGACCTTCTCCTTTTACCCCTTGAGATCACCCAGGGCTTAGCCTGTGACTTACACACAATGACTACAGCAGTAGTTAGAGTTTACAGCCACACCTTTAGAATTGTCACTTCTTGGTTCATTCACAATCTTTGGCACAATTTTTCAAAACAAATATCAAAGGTGAGACAGGAGGAAAAAAGTTCAGCTGAGAGGCAGAGGTGCGGGAAATTGGAGGTCAAGGCAAGCCTCACCTGCATAATGAGTTTGAGGCTATCCTGAGCTAAGTAAGCACTGCCTCATAATATCCCCTTTCTACTAAAGCATTTGTTTATTCATTTTAAAACGGAAACAGTTCACTTAACATTAAAGTTGTGGGGCTGGAGAGAGCATGGAGCTCAGTGGTTGAGAGCAATGACTGCTCTTCCAGAGGTCCTAAGTTCAATTCCCAGCAACCACATGGTGGCTCACAAGCATCTGTAATGGGATCCGATGCCCTCTTCTGGTACATCTGAAGACAGCTACAGTGTATTCATATGCATAAAATAAAATTAAAAAAAAATTAAATTAAAGTCATATGGAGGCTTTCATAAAGAAAGTTCGGCAATTTGAGGCTGTAAACACCAAACACATGGACTCTGTCCCCCTGCTGGGTGTCTTATTTTAGACAGGCAGTAAGGCTAACAGCACTTCCTTGATCTGCAGTGCTCCTGGGACAAACTATATTGAGACTTGTAGTTGAATTTCCATTCTGTTTTCCGTGAATGGTTAGCACTCTAGTTAGCTTTCAGTTGTAAATCAGTAGAATTCAATTAAGAAAGAAACAAAACCCATAAACAAGCAAACGTTAAACTCTTGGCATAGGGTAATACATTAGTCTGTGTGTGTGTGTGTGTGTGTGTGTGTGTGTGTGTGTGTGTGTATGAATGTATGTGTCAGAGCTGTTTATTGAAAACTGTAAGGGTATGTGTATGTGAATGTATGTATCAGAGCTGTTTATTGAAAACTGTAAGGGTGTGTGTGTGTGTGTGTGTGTGTATGTGTGTGTGTGAATGTATGTGTCAGTGCTGTTTATTGGAGACTGTAAGTGTGTGTGTGTGTGTGTGTGTGTGAATGTGTCAGTGCTGTTTATTGGAGACTGTAAGTGTGTGTGTGTGTGTGTGTGTGTGAATGTGTCAGTGCTGTTTATTGGAGACTGGAAATGGTTTCTCCCTGAAGCCTGGGATACTGGAGCTGCCAGGAAGATTGAACTGACAGCTTTCTGTCTCTTCTTCTTTATGAGGGCCGTCCTGTTGACCCACCAGGATGTGCATGGCCATTTTCTTTACTCTTCCCACACTCTCTATTAGTCGTGAAATTTATTGTCTCCGGTGGCATGAATCTAGAAGAACCTGCTCCCTCCGCTCAAGTCCATAATTCCTTCAGTGCGGTGGTTAACTAGCTGGGCTCCCTTAGCACGGAGATAGTAACAGTGATTTACTCTCAGAGTTGAGAAAGACTTTACCTTTAAAGAATTCCCTCCAGGGCTGAAGGTGGGGCTCAGCGGAAGAGTGCTTGCTTACCTGTGTGTACCAGATCCTGGCTTCTGTCTCCAGCACCTCACGTAAAGGATAAAACACAAATAGATACATTGTTATCTCTACGACACTTGTGTGATGTAACGTGTTAGAAGGAACAGGAATTTGAACCCGGAAAGGAGTACTCCTACCTAGGACATCCTTCTCACTAAACCTGATGCTCTGAAGTTCCTGACTGAATGATACATGATGAAGTGACACTAGGAGCCAGGATGGTAGCTTATGGTAGAGCACTTGCTTAGTATGCACAAGGTCCTGGCTTCCACCTGTAGCAACAATGAAAGAGAATTGTGGAAGACTCTAAATGAAAGTGTCTCTGTTAGGGTTTCTATTGCTACGATTAAACACCATGACGAAAAAACAAGATAAGGAGGAAGGGGGTTCTTTGGTTTACACTTCCACATTGCTGTTTATCACTGAAGGGAAGTCAGGACAGGAACTCAAACATGCTACAGGCAGGAGCTAATGCAGAAACCACAGAGGAATGCTGCTTACTGGCTTGCTCCTCATTGCTTGCTGAGCCTACTTTCTTATAGAACCCAGGACCACTGGTCCAGGGATGGCACCACTCACCATGGGCTGGGCCCTCCCCCATCAATCACTAATTAAAAAAAAATGACTTACAGCTGGATCTTAAGGTGGCTTTCTCAATTGAGGTTTTCTTTCAGATAACTTTAGCTTGTGTCAAATCAACATAGACTTGACAGCACAGAAAAGATAACCTAGAGTAAATACAGATCTAAGAAGCCGTCCTGAAGAGTTCTTTTCAATAATGATGAGAAGAAAAGTAGGAGGGCTCATCAGGCTGTGGGGAGCACCACAGGAGGGATCAGTTAACAGGTGGGTGTGAGGGTGGCCCATCAGGGCCTGTGTGGAGAGTCACAGTGAAGAGAATCAAAGCAAAGAGGCTCTTCATATAGCTCTGCCAGTCATCCACATGCAATGCATGCTCCAGTGTAGTGCTGACTTTGAGAGCTGTGACGGGGGATGTTCTGTGCCTCTCATCTGGCTGAATGTGGCTTTAGGCATTCCTTGGCTTCTAGATGGCATTCTCTCTATTGTCATATCATCTTGTCATTTTTCCCCTTTTTATAAGAACACTAGTGAGATTAGAGCCCACCCTGATGTCCTCATGCAAACCTGGTTTGGCCTACAGTCTTCCTGACGTGTGATGGCTTGATTTACAATTTGTAGCTTTACTGTGATATGAAAATGATATCTACCCAACAGACCCTGTGCTTTCAGTTCAGAATTTTGAAGTTTGGTCTTTACTTTGTGTGTCTGAGTGTTTGCCTGCATACATATCTGTGTATTACATGTGTGTGGAGTGCTAGGGAATGCCAGAGAACAGAACAGAGTCGGGTCCACTGGAAAGGAGTTATAAATGGTTGTTAGCCATCATGCCAGAGCTAGGGATAGAAACCAAATTCTCTACAATAGCTAGTGCTCTTAACTCTCAACTCTTAACTTCCAACCATCTCTCTGGCCCTGAATTCTTCATTTTGAACATTTCCTGAGGTAGCAATATGAAGTTTGATCATCTTGAATGACACTGGGCCATGTATGTCACCCTGGTCCACCCCATCAGCTCATGAGCACAATAGGAAAGAGATAACGCTCTAGGTGGCATTGGGTGGTGCCTGGAGTTTTAGATGCATGTCTCAAACACATTAAGTTATTCAACATTCTTGCATAAATTTGGCCTTGGAGGATGATGCCCAGCTGTAGGCACAGACTAAGCTAAGCTAAGCTAAGATGTTGGTTAAGAAGAGGTATTAACGCATTGTTTATGTATGGCATTTCCAACTTCAAGAGGGTTTATGAGAATGTAACCCCAACATGAATTGGGGAGCACCTGTATCTTGCTTGATACCTTGTGGGGAGATGAGAGCAGAGCAGGTGGGGACTTGGGCCACAGCAGGGACTTTTACAGCGTTGAGTGGAAGACTGAGGTGCTGAAAGCAGAAAGTTCTAACAAAGGTTGACTGAGAACAGACTGGTGGATGCACCAGAGGAAGAGAGATCTGCTGGCTGGTCAGGGAAGGAGGAGAAGAAATATGTAAAGTCCAAGGGAAGAATCCACAAGTCTTATGCAGCGGCAGTAATGGTGTATTTTGGGTGTGGCACCTCCTGCCTGGGAACACCCCCACTTCTACTGCTTCCTCTGATCTTGAGGACTGGGAAGCCCATGTCCCTGTTTTCACAGTGTCTAGTTGAGGAGGATTCAGGGAGAGATCACCCCCTCCAGGGTCTGTGGCTGCTAGAGGCAGGAGGGTGAGACCCAGTGCCACCAAGTGTTAGATCTTTGGAGATGGCTGCAGGATCAACTGTCCCCCCCCCCCATTGGATAGACTTGGATTTGGGTTTCAGATGCATAGCAGAGTAGGTGGGCTCTCTGACAGTGGGAATATAGAAGCTAAGCCTGGAGACTGCTATTTCAGTAGCCTTCCAGACTTGGATGATTGCCAAGAATCAGCCTAAGAAGCATTTGCGGAAGTCAGGAATAACAGGGGAGTTCTCCAGTGGAAACTTTTACCACAGGATGAAGGATGATTTTTACCGTAGGGAAGGCAGAGAATGGTTTGAGCACTTGGAAAGACTTTGATTTGTAGGAACAGTGAGGACAGTGGAGAAAGCAAGTACCAGGGAAAGGAAGAAAGAGGGTGATTGCAGGACAGAGGGATAAGAAAAGGCACCAGAGGCTTTTACTCTAAAGCTGTGAGTTTCCCTATGCATGGGATTCAGTGGACCAACTTATGGTGTCAGAGGCTGGTATCACTGATCCCAGATGACTGTGTGCAGGCCAGAGAACCAAGGAAATCCGGTCCAAGGAGCTAGAAGTCTCAGAATAAGAGAGACCAATGAGACATCCTCAGTCTGAGACTTAAGGACTGGAAGTCCCATGTAGAACTGTTAGTATGAGTCTATAAAGGCTGAAACTTAGGGAGATGGTGTCCATGGGCCAGAGATGGAGGGAAACTGTATCCACGCAGGAAGAACTGATAATGCACAAGAATACGTGCCTTGTCTTTATTTTGTCTTCCACAGTTGCCCCCAACCTAGTGAAGGATTTGTCTGGCCTTCAGGGCCTGTCTTCTCCCCTCAGTTTGCTCACAAGGAGCAGTTAGCTTTACCAATTGACTAGGAGCCTGCCCATCCACCCAAGCCAACACTAACCATCAGCAACCGCAGGTATGATAAGGTGGCAGGCAGGCTACTACTTGGAAGGAGTTGTTTGATGAAAAGAAACATGCCACGTCTTTCTGTGGAACATGAAGAGAAGGAGGAGTGCTTACATGCAGGGCCTATGACACATTTGGGAATCAATTCCCACAGTCCGACCAGTAGACCGGTTTCCTGCTGAATAAGATGTTACCATCGCATGCCACCATTTCTGCCCCAGAGCTAATACTTCTGCTGCAGTTGCTGTCTGCAGAAATCACGTTAAAGAGGATGCAAGCTGGTTTGCTTTGGGCTGCATGCCCAAACCCTTCTGCCATGTAACACTATGGCAATTTTAGAGCAAATAACTTCAAAAATTTTCCAAAGTTTTATGCATCGGCCTTCCTTTCTGTATCATAGATGGGTGGTGAGGATGGAGAACTTGGCAGCAAACGTGGCTTTAATCCCCATAAAGACTCGTGACAGCCACACATGACTCAGTGCTTAAGAACTGGCTTCTATAGACATGTCCTCCAGGTATGACTTGGCAGAGGAGGCTCAGGGCTCTCCAGGCTGTACTGAAGACTGAAAACCAAACAGAAGCCAAGTTTTCTCTTTTCATTAGCATCTCTGATGTCGGTCACACCTCCCCTCATCTTTACAAAGCTGCCATGAGAGTCCAGACGCTGGGGTGGGAGGCAGGAGGGCGTTAGACAGCAATTCTCAAGCTGTGGCTCTCATGAGTGGGTTGTGAAGCAAGTTTGTGCATTACAGACAGTCTATTTTAGAAATGAAATCTGTGCCAGGCATGGTGGCACATGCTTATAATTCCAGCACTCTGGAGGCTGAGGCAGGAGGATCATAAGAGCCAAGCCAGCCTGTGATACATAGCAAAACCTTGCCATGAATACATAAATAAAAATCAAAGATTAAAAAGGAAATAGCAGAGGGCGTAGGGCTGAGCATGATCTCATAAATCTTCATTTCTGTGAAATATATGTCTATATCTTGCCCAACATAAAATACTGCTTTATAGTCACAAAAAGGGTGGAAACTCAGGTATAGAAGGGCAGGAAGATTGAATGACATACATTGTCTATCCTGTAAAAGCATGGTGGTTATTAACTCTATTCGGCCGTCGAAAGAGTTAAACACAGAAGGCACTGTGACCTTTACCTGGTTAACAATGCTAGGTTTCCTCTGCCTAGGTTTCTTTTTTGTCTCTAATCTTTGTTTTCTACCCAGGCCTTTCTCCTGAGGTTAGAAATGAGAATTTAACAGCTGCTGACATTTCCATGTTGTTCACAAACAATTGGAGCTCGATATGTCTGCTATAGTCAGTTTTCTGTTGCTACAACCAGATACCAGGAAATGGATCATTTATATATAACACACGTTCACTCAGCCAGTGGTTCTGGAAGCTGGAATGTTTAAGGTCAAGAAGTCTCATCTAGGGAGGATCTCTTGGAAGGTAGAGACACTCAGAAGTATCCTGAGGTGGCAGAGAGTATGACTTTTCTGGGGTACAGAAAAGAAACAAAATCAAACTAGTTTCTGCAGTAGGCCCACCCTCAAGGTAATGCACTAATCCATGGGCCAATTACTCTGCCCTGGTGACCCAGTCACCATGGACGGGTCCCGTCTGGTTCCAGCTTTAAATACCTTAATATCACAAGAGAGATTGAATTTCAACTTGAGTGTCGATGGGGATATCCACAACAGGTAATGTCCAAACTTAAACTCAAGTCACTGTTACCTTCTCTCTCTCATGTAGTTGTCACCTACATGTCTTATCTGAAAGCACACAGACTCCTCCATCACCCCTCACCCACGCTTCCTGACTCCTGGGACACTGAAGGGGGAAAGTTTGAAAAATGGGAATGGTAATGCCCTTTGTGATAATTAAGCAAGTCACTGTGTGTAACAACCACTCTCTGGACCAGGGATGTGGTTCAATCAGTAGAGGACTTGGCTAGCATTCGTAAAACTCTGGCTTCCATCCCCAGCACCAATAAACCAGGGAGTACACACCTGTTATCCTAGGACTTGGGAGGTGGAAGCAGGGAGAGCAGACTTCAGGCTCATCCTTGACTACATAGCAAGCTGAAGACAAGTCTAAGATACACAAGATTCTGCCTCAAACAAATAAGCAAACAAATTAATTAATACAACAGAGTTTGGGCTGAAGGGTATAATCAGGGCACAACTCACGTTTCACATGCACCAGGCATTAAGTTCATTTTTCAGTACTGCAAACAAACAAATACGTAAGCAAAATCACTCAGTGCCTGGAATATATCACATACTTGCTAGACTGCTGTGGTCATTATTTGATGTATAAAGGAAGCTATTTTTAATTCTTAGGAAAGCACAATTTCCCTCATCCTGGACTAGAGCTGCCGTGGGTATGAGGTTGCTAAAGATCCCTGAAGCAACTATTCCTTCTGACCAGTGTACACTTCCTAGTCTTCATTCTTTGACCAATCTCTGCTTACCCTCAAGACTCAGTCTGTCACTTGTCTTGGATCCTCCAAGAACACCCTGTGTTCACCTCCATCAGAGCTCTTGCCTGTAAGAATTATGACTCTTCTTTCCCTCTGGACTCTGTGTCTCCTGAGAGCTCCATGTGCAGCTCACCATAGAAGCAAAAGCTCCTCCCCCGAGTGTACAGGTACCTGACACATAGGGCGCACAAACCTGCCTACTTGAAGATGAGTATCTTAGTCTGTTTTCTGTTGATGTAAGAAAATGCTACAACCTGGTGAATTTTTTTAAAAAGTGTGCTGTGTATGTAGTTAGGGGAGCTGGGAAGTCCAAGATCAAGGAACCCAGATTGTTGGACACATCAATGCAGGTGAGGACTCTGCTGAGTGCCAGGACAGTGCAAGGTGTCACACAGTAAGACAAAGAAGAAACCGGAAAGCTCTCTTTACAAAGCCACTCCTGAGATAACCCATTTCCACCTAATCCATTAATCCAGGATGGATTAATCTCCTCTTACAGAGCCTGCCTGGACCCATCACTTTACTTCACAGTGAGAATTAAATTTCAACATGAGCATTGGTGGAGACACTCAAACCAAAGTAATGTATGCATGAAAGAGCTGATTGGTATAATAGCTTCCTGTTTGGTGACCATGCCTGCCTTCTTCATGAAATGAATCCCGTTGCCTGCTGGACATTTAGTGTCCCAGGCCTTTGTTCCACTGTAGGTCTCCATTGTGCACTTAATACCACAGAAAAGTAGACTGTTCACTCCAACTATGGTTCCCTCCTTCATTCTCTGGTGCCAGCGGTGCTGGGTCCTACTGTTTGGAAAGACTCATGACCTCTAAGTGTTGACTTTTCACCCAGTGGTTTCTGCTTGTCTCACAACCCTCTGAAGGCTTCTCAGATGTCACATGGTAATGCCAGACCCCTCTCTCACCTTGTGCAACCAACAAAGCAGTTACCTTCAATCTTCTTTGCAAACTTCCCTCTTACAGAAGAGTCCCTTCATCCAGCAATATCTTCACATGTTTGTTTTCACTGGCTTTAGAGTCCAAGGACTGTCTCAAACACTCTTGCAAGCTGCTTGGACATCGGTTCTTTGCTACCTCTCATAAGCGCTGGAGGAGTGAAGGGAGAGTTAGCCCAACCTGCGTCTCTTGTTTCCACTGGCTTAACTTTGGAGACCAGTGTGGGAGAGAATCCAGTTTAACTTGTCCATTGACTCTTAAAGTTACCTCATCCGACTCTTCAGTGGTGCCATGTTATAACACATGCTGCTAAGGCGGTCAGTAGACCGTTTTGATTAACTGATTGGTTTCTTTCCTAACTAACAAGTGTGCTTAAGTCTGATACTTAGTCACTTTGGGGTATGCACACTAATAAAACAAAACTAAGAGTCAAAGTATATGAAGTGTTGAAATGTCGATATAGAAATGCACAGATAGACTGCTGTACACAGATGTTGTCATGTCATGCCAGTGGCATGACACAGTGTCCTGTCTATTGGCACTCAGCTTTGGAAACTCCCATTATCTCCTCTGCAAAGAGCTATTTACCCAAGTGACTCAAAAGCTTCTGTCCATCCAGAGGACATGCTAGATGACCTGTAATAGTGAAGAGAGTGATGGTGGCCAGGGCTGGGTCCAGGAGGAACAAAGCTCAGGTTCTTTAAGTCACATGAAATGGAAACACTTTCCCTCAAGAAATTGGGTCTTTTGATTTATTTGTTCTGTCACAGTTCCATTGAACCTTCAAGGAAAGATGAGCCTGGTGTAGTAGTTCTCAACCTTTCTAATGCTGTGACACTTTAATACAGTTCCAATGTTGTGACGACCCCCAATGATAAAATTATTTTTGTTGCTACTTTGTAACTGTGATTTTGCTACTGTTTTGAATCCTAATGTAAGTATCCCTGTTTTCTGGTGGTCTTAGTCAACCCCTGTTGAAAGGGTTTTTCTACTCCCAAAGGGTTCACTACCCCTAAGCTGATACCCACTTACCTAGAGAAGCTGATAGACGTACCATTTGTGTCAGTGTATATGCCAAGTAACACTCAGAAACAAGTTGGCAAGCCACTCCATTATCACAGTTTGGCAGAAGGCTTGCCAGTTCCCAGTCACTCACATGTTTCAATGTCTGTTCCCTTTTCAAACTAAAAAGGCAAATAGCCTACAGAACACATTTCCCAACACGGACTCAGGCAGAATCCAATTAGGAAAAGGGTGATGAATTGTGAAAGATCACATATGTCCCCACTGGAGACAGCAAGGACATGCAGAATACCCGGTCATGACCAGAGGGTCACTTGCGGTTGACCAAGAGAGTCTTTTGTGGTTGAATACAAATCAGAACAATAGGAGAGAATATGTGGTCAATGGAATAATTTTTAAACAATTTTTTACACAATTTAAAAAGTATCATGCCCACAATACAGATGGATAACATTTGCAAGAAGGAACCATATGAGAAGTGATGTTATGACCCACCATCTACAAAGGACACATGAGTAGAGTCCCTCCATCATAAGCCACTGACTACAGACAGGGTGGACCAATAGGTAAAGTCCCAACAATACAAGTTACTAAAAATGTATAGAGTGGACCTATTGGTAAAGTCCCCACATCACAAGTCACTGAATCCAGATGGGTAAACTGAATCACATAGGCTTTGCTGCTAGTATCACTGAGGCGATCTTATTTTTAAAATCAAGTTGATGGCCTCTTGGCCTTTCACATGTTTTGGTATGTATAAACTGGTTGAATTTCAGCCATGTATATACCATGCTGCTTGGTTAAACATTGACTTCAAAATATTATACACCTTTAGAGTTAAGATAACTAAGCCCCGAAAGTACCATTCATTCGAAATAGATCTGGCATGTCTCTCCCAGTTTGAGAATATTCTCTTATTTCTGATAAAGGGGCTCTTCATCTTCAGCTTTATTCATATGTACACAGTCATGTGCTGTGTAGTGAAATTTTGATTGGCACTGGGCCACACATACAGTGGTGTCTCATAGGACTGGGATGGAGAAGAGCCTGGTGATGCTGATGTCATCAAGATGTGCAAGGCGCTTTTCCTATGATTGCTGAGATGCTGTGTAAACAAACCCGCTGCTCTGCCGATCTCATGACCTTACAGCTACACACAATACACACAGCTACACACAATACACACAGCTACACACAGTGCGAGTTACTTGATAAGGACGAGAGGTTTAAGGTCTTACTCTAGTGTACTCTTATTATTTTAAAACAACTCCCCTCCTCATTAATTCTGTGCATGTGTATGTGTGCACATGTGTGTGGGTACACATACATGCAGAGGCCAGAGGTCAACATCAGGCATCTTCCTGGGTAGACCTTATCTTTCGAGGCAGGATATCACTTTGAACCTGGATCATTTTTTTCCCCTTGTGCTGACACAACAAGCTTTTTGCTGACTGGGCCATCTCCTCACCCTCCACTCCCCCTTTGTACAAAGAAGCATGATGACTACCAAACAGCACACCACAGCGCATGAGCAGTGACCTCGGGGCTTGTTCTCTCTGTCACTCTTCATCGCATCCATTTTCTCTCATGCCTGGTTTGGCCTCATGGAGTTTTATTTACTGTGGCCCTGGGGACAGTGAGCAATACCATATACATATTTACATCCAATGAAGCCAAGATGGATAGTCAACTATGCTTGGGGTGTCTGCAGGTATATTCTGTAGTGTTACAACCATGAAATCAACTAAGGATTCAGAACTGTCTCCATCGTTGTGTGGTGCATAGTGGTGTGGTGAATGCTAGAACTTGAAGGCAGAGGCAAGTAGATCTCTGTGAGTTCTAGGCCAGCCTGGTCTACATTTGGAATTCCAGGTCAGCCTGAGCTACATAATAATATCCTATGCAAAGAGAAAGTGAGAACAAGAAGATAGCACAGAATTTGGTGTGTCTAGTAGTTACTCAACAATCGACTTCACTTTCTTTCTACATGCCATTGTAGAACAAACAATTGATGTTTAGTGAGCACTTACTACCTCAATTGCTATTTCTGGACCTAGAAATTCACTCTCTACTAACAAAGGTAGACTTTTGAATAAAGAATGACCGAGGCGTGTGGTAACAGCTATAACAGGATGTGTCAGCATTGCTGGTAATTGAAAGGAAGCATATGGGGCTTCCCTGTGTTGGGAGGGGTTGGTGTTGGTGATGACACCTAGTGGAACTTTTGGTAGAGGAAGAACAGGAAAAGAGAGCAGTATTTCGCACAAAGGAGAAACATGTACGTGGGTCACTTGTTCTGGAGGGTGTCCCACGATGATCTCCCAGCTGGGGACAGGGTGAGATCAGGGAGGGCTCCCTACTGTCTCCACGCTGCCTCTGGCCTGTGGCCTGGGTCTCCACTGTCTGTAGGTCTCTGACCAGGTCTCTGGCCAGGCCTGACGCGGGAGGTTGGGTCCAAGGCAGGTTCCGGGAGAGCAGAGCTCTCCCCAAGTTTTACAGCTCTTGTGACAGTAACTCTCGGACACCAGGATGATTCTTGAGTGCGCTTTACTTCCCCTAAATAGAGCCCTTATATACAGTTTTGGGATGGGTTAGGGTCTGGCAGCAGATGTCTATTGGCTTGACCTGAGAGCTTGGAGATACCTCATCTGCATGTGGGAGAGCCTGAGGGACCGTTCCTCATGACTGGTGGTCATAAACCTCTCTGTGGGAGGGGTTGTTGGAGGACTGAAGCTAAGTGAAAAGAACCAGGGCCTGGGAGCAGAGCTGAACTCCTGCTGTCCGATAAAGATTCTGGGGTTCGAAACTCATGCTCGACCAAACACCCAGCTGCTTCTCACAGCCCACCGCCCCACACATGTACATGTACAGGGTGTGATGTTTCAGGGCTGGAGAGACAGCTCTGTGGTCAAGAGTGCTAGTGCTCCTGCAGGAGACGATGGTTTGGTTCTCAGCACCCGTGATGGTGACTCACGGTCACTTGTAACTTCATTTTCAGGGGATTTGACACTGACTTCTGACCTCTGCAGAAACCTGTATGCACATGGTACACCTACTCACGCAGGCACACACATACACACATGTACACAGAAAGAAATTATAAAATGTACATGGTACACCTACTCACGCAGGCACACCACACACACATGTACACAGAAAGAAATTATTAAAAGTCCTTTTTTAAGATGGCTTCTCTGTGTAGCCCTGACTGTCCTGAAACTCGCTCTATAGACCAGGCTGGCCTCAGATTGAGAGGTCTGCTTGCCTCTGCCTCCCAAATGCTGAGATAAGGTGTGCACCACCACAACCCGGCTAAAATGCTACTTTCAATCTTTCACATGTCCTTTCACATGCCAACTGAGCACTCGTGCACTGCTCCGTGAATTGCAATAAGACAATGAATGGATGGATGGGTAAGTGAGTGACAGCCAGGAGCAAGAGACCCGAGTCACACTTCCTTCTCATCCTCTTGTCTTCTGTCTTAGCTTCTCCTTCCATTTTACTTCTTCCTTCTCTTTAACACATACCATGACTTTTATTGGGTCACCTCTCTTTTATTGATCCTTGACTTCATTAGAAGCAAATTTTAGGGCCAATGAGATGGCTCGGCAAGTTGAGGCACTTGCTGCCAAGCCTGATGATGTGAGTTCAAGCCTCAGGAACCACAAAGTGAAAGGAGAGAACCAACTTGTCCTCTGAGCTCACATGTGTGCCATGGCATACACACAAACACACAGTCGTAAAGCAATGTTTATGAACAAAGCTCATATGAACACAGAGACGGAAACAGCATGCACAGGGCCCGCAAAGGTCTGCACCAGGTCCTCTGTGTATATGTTAGTGTTTTCATGGGATTCCTGGGTGTGTCAGCAAGTGGATATTTGTGGGGTTTTTTGTGCTTTGTCTTGGGCTCTTTTCCTTCTGTTTGTTTGTCTTGTCAAACTCCAACATGATGGTTTTTGTTTTATCTTACTGTATTTTAGTTTGTCGTATTTTATTATTATCCCTTAGAAGCCTGTTTGGTTTCTAACGAGAAACAGAAAGGGGGATGGATCTGGATGGAGAGGATGTGGGGAGGAACTGGGAAGAGTAGAGGGAGGGAAAACTGTAGTCAGGATAACATATGTGAGAAAATATATATCAATAAAAAAATAATGTTTTGGGGTTTTTTTGGTTTTTTTTTGTTTGTTTGTTTTTGTTTTTGTTTTTTTTTTTTTTTTTTTTTTTTTTTTTTTTTTTTTTTTTTTTAGTTTAGAGCAATATAACATAACCCTGTCTGGGTCTCTAGATAAAAGTTGAATATCTTGCTTATGGTATCTTGCTTGGGTTATATACAAAAGGTCACTGCAACTGAGCTGTGAGTAAAAACAGTTGGGCTATTTTTGTAATTATTTTCCTTTGGTAATACCAGAAATACTTAAGGGTGGCCAATAAAAATAACAAGACACATCTAACTTAGTAATATTTTGCTTTTGATATTGATTTTGGTCTCTAACTTGATAGTTTTACAGATAAGCGTTTGGCAGGAGGATAAAAACTACATCTTTGCATAAACAGTAGTCATCTCTTTCTTCGAAAATAAATCTCAAATGATGCTTAGTGGGTCTGCTATTTCCACTTGCTTGTTCTTATGGCACTGTGGATGGAACTTACTCAGAGCCTCCCTCATATGAGGCAGGCAAGCATTCTACCACTGAGCTATACCGCAGCCCTTAGACTCCCTTGGTCAGTTAGAGTACTGAGAGAGGTCTCTAAGAAGGTATGGTGTCCTTACTCCTTCCTGTCATCAGTCAGCTACCACGTATTCTTCTAGGACTCGACGGTTTACTGGAGCTCACTAGTTCAGAACACATAAAAGCAGGAGTGAAGTACAGGACTCTGGGTATGACTGAGGTAAAGCCCAGCCTAACACAAATCCCTCAGTTCTCTCTCCAGCAATGGAAAGAAAAGGGGGGTGGGATTGGAAAATATCCAGATGATGCTTATTCCTCATTACTTCTGGTGTTTCCTTGTATCCAGTAATCACATAGCCATGTAAATGTATTATAAAGCACACTTTAGTGCCTGCATATATTAACTACTTTTCTTATTGCTATGACAAAAAATAGTTGATCATAGCATCTTAAGGAACAAAGGGTTTACTTTTGGCTCATGGTTTAAGATTCCTTCATGGTGGGGAAGGCCCAGCAGCAGGAGCTGACTGGTCACATTGCATCAGCAGTCAGAAAGCAGAGAGATAAACGCTGGTACTCAGCTCTCCTTGTCTGTTTTTCTTCGGACAGGGACCCAACCTATGGGGTTACACTACCCACGTTTGCAGTACATCTTCTCTCTCCAGTTTAAACTCTTCTGGAAACATTCTGATAGACCCATCCAAAATGTGTTTCCACAGTGATCCTGAATCCAGTCGAGTTGACAGTGAACATCAGGTGTCACACAGATGAGCAGTGTGGAGACTGTCCCCACAGAATCTGTGTCACTCTTAAGGAAGTGCAGCGGCTGTCCTTTTAGCTTGCTAATGTCACTTTCCCAACAGAGCCCATGTACAAAGACAACGCAGAGGGATCTTTAGCACTGGGTCATTCAACTGTTTCTGAAGTGCCTCACGTAAGAATCTGGTCACTGGGACTATGTTCTTCCGGGCAGTGGTGGTGACGTTACCCTGGGTGATGGCCAGACAAGCAGGATACTCAGTCATTCTTCAGGGTGCAGTGTTTGGAACTACAGTATGTGCTGAGTTGCAGGGATGCTGTGTCAGGCATGGAGGGTGATTCTGCCCCCATAGAATTAGTGGTTGATGAGGGGCTTGCTCTACCCAAGCAAATTGGTCATTACAAACTTCGACAACTGTCATGAAGGATTCAAATATTATGGTGTGGCATACATAGGTGACACTTAGGATAGGATGGTCAGTATGGCCCCAGAAAGGAGGCATCACATAAAGATGGAGATCTTACAACAGGAGCTGACCTGCCTCTCACTGAGATCCTTTAGTTTTGCTGTGAACCAGAGAACGAGAGCATCCTGTTGTAGACCTAAAATCTCAGAGGGTGGTGTCAAGGTCATGGGTCTGTTTGCTCCTAAGACGCCAGACACTATAGAGAGAGTGTGAGTCGGAAACTTAGAATCTGGAAGCTGCATGCAGGCTGGCTTAAGACCTTAGGCTGTTGTTGGAGAAATGCTGGCCATGAAATAGCAAGTTGA
This sequence comes from Rhabdomys pumilio, assembly GCA_030674055.1. Lineage (NCBI taxonomy): Eukaryota > Metazoa > Chordata > Mammalia > Rodentia > Muridae > Rhabdomys > Rhabdomys pumilio. The sequence goes on from JANHMN010000001.1 coordinate 67,683,318, forward strand.
ACTAAATTCTCCTCATAATGAGTAAACTTTATGGAAAAATTGAAATGAAGGATTGGCTCTCTTGTTTCTGCATGCAAATATACATATATTAATAGAATTTTAAAAAAGAATAAAGTAGGGCTTAGGAAATAACTTAGTCAAGCACTTGCCAACCAGTACAATGACCTAAGTTCTGATCTGAAGCATGGATGTAAAAAGCCAGGTGTGGTGCTGTGGAATGCTGTGCTGTATTCTAACGTTGTGGTAATGGAGACAGGAGGATCTCTGGAGGTCACTGGCCAACTATTCTAGGTTGATCTGTAGGTTCAGGGGACCCTGTTTCAAAAATGAAGGTGAAGGCCAGGCATGGAGGCACATGCCTTTAATCCCAGCACTTGAGGCAGAGGCACATGGACCTCCATAACTTGGAAGCCAACCTAGTCTACACAGTGGTTCCAGGCGGGCCAGAGCGCCATAGTGAAACCTTGTCTCCAAAGGGCTGGAGAGATGGCTCAGCAGCTAAGAGCACTGACTGATGTCCTAGATTTGGTTTCCAGCACCCACATGGTGGCTCACAACCATCTATAACTCCAGTTACCAGGTTCCAAGGGCCTCTTCTGACCTCTGCAGGCACCAGGCACACATGTGGTACAAATAAAGTCATTCAGGCAGGATACACATGCACATAAAGTAAAATCAAAACGCAAATGGCAGAAGGTGACAGAGGAAAACACAAGACATTAGCCTTTAGTCACCACACATATACACCTACACATATGAGCACGCACACATACAAGTAGTGTTTTTAAAAGAGAATGTTTAAAAGCAAACAAGTAGAAGAGACAACTGAGTTGTAACTTAGGGTAAAGCTCATACCAAGGTCCAGAATCTGATCACTGGCACCTCACCCTCCCACCCCTGCCCAAAAGAGAGGAATGCTGAAGCCTGACCAGAGCTCAAAGGGCGGAGCCAGATGCCTGATAAAATTATGCCAACTGCCACTTCTGTGTTTTTATAACTTCAGCCTGATCACCCTGCATTAAAACAAGGGCTTCTGAAGTTGAGTTAAGCCCCTACACGCGCGCGCGCATACACACACACACACACACACACACACACACACACACACACACACACATGGGCACGCACGTGCGCGCACACACACACAGTGTATACACACATACACACACAAATACCCACATACATGCACACACCATACATATGCACACATGTACACACCACATACATACACAACACACACATCATACGCACACACTACATATACACACACCATATACCACACACACATACAACACATACACATGTATATACTACATATAAACACACACACCACATACACAGCACACACACACAAACACACCACACACACAGCACACACACACACATATACACACAGCACACAACACATACACATGCATATACTACATATAAACACACACACACACACTCTTCCATGTTTCGGTCAGTGGTAGCTTTTTGCTCCCAAGGCCATTTTGAGGACTTGGCTTCTTCACTGCAGTGTCTGTGTCTTTTTGCTTCTTTACTATTCCCTGGAGTTTTCTTTTTCTGTGAATCCCCTTCTAACAGGATGTCATGGTTTATTTCTTCCCTGCCCTTTGCCCAAATGGCTGGCCGAACTGTTGACCTTTGAGGACTACAGTCCTTTGTGCAGGGTTCCGGTTTCTCTGCTATCTTGGGAACTCCCGCTGTTTGACTGGGGAGTATATGTTCACAAACCCTGAGCTGTTAATTCCTCTAGAGACTGGCTGTGCAGTGAGAGCCTTTTCTATTCTTCAGCATCGTTTTCCAGTCTCACTTAGCAGCATCTCTTGTTTCTATATTGCTAATCATCTCAGTTGTGGAGCATTCACTATGACGTTAGTTATTGTAAAAGCCAAGTTAGCCTGCAAAGGTCTTCAAGGCCCCAGTCTTACCAGTAGATGATGGTGGGACAAGGAGGCATGAACCAGAGGCTGGAGTGAGTTCTCTTGGAGAGCTTTGCTACTTAGTTGTAGAGCATGAGAAAGTCACACTGTCCCTCAAAAACTGTCTCTTTGTCTGTACAGTGGAGCTCAAACTGCCTTTATGCCCAGCTTTCTTCAGTGTTCTGAAGAAATGTTGGGGGTGGGGAAGACAGTGTTTAATAAGAGTATGATAGAGCACTTTTATCCCCTGCCCCTCTCTCTGTGTCAGGATGGAACCAGAGTCTCATAACGTTACTGAGCTACAGCCGTGTTGTTGGAGAAGGCATTTGTGGCATTCAAATGACAAGAGCTAGGAAGTGGGGTGGAGCCCCTGAGTTCCCTAGCAGCATAAGCACAGAGGACGCCATTAGCTTAAGGTAGCACAGACTTGCTTACCTTGTTCTGGGACATGAAAGGGAGGAACAGGATAGACTTGGGGTGCCACAGTTTCCTTGGAGAGCACACCCTCTGTGACCAGAAGACTTCCCAGTAGAACACACCTCTTAAAGGCTCCCCAGCTCGCTGTAGTGCTGAAGACTGTGGACCAAGGTTTTAACCACAGGACCTTTGAAGAATATGTCCACACTGAAGCAGATGGAGTTTATGACCTGGATCCAGGTTTTTTGGTTCACAACTTTAAGGTCTATATGTCACAGAGAAGTAGACCTCCTCCTTTTAGAAGGTGTGAATGCCACTCTTTGTAGGAAGGCAAAGAGGAAAGAAACGGTCAGGTTCTATGACTTCAGCCTTGTGCTTTTAAAAATAAATTGATTGATTGATTGACCTGAGAGATTATTTAAGCATCAAGAGTACTCGTTGCTCTTCCAGAGGATGGAGTTTTGGTTCCCAGGTCCACATGGCAGTTAACAACTGTTTGTAGTTGCAGTTCTGGAGGATCTGAAGCTTCCTCTGGCCTCTTGGGCACTGCATGCATGTGGCTCCCAGATGAACATGTAGGTGAAGCATTCATAAACATAAATTAAAAAGAAATAAAAGATTAATAGAAGTTAATTTTATTAAGTTTTCCCTCCCTCCTTCTTCCTCCTGCCTCCCACACTACCTTGTTTCTATCCATGCCTCCATGCCCACATATTTCTCCATGGGTATAGAAGAAGAGGCATTGGGTGTGCTGTTGGGTATACTGTGACCTAGTTTCTTTTCTTTCTCCTCTCTAATGATGTCCACGATTACATCTGCTTCCCCCCTTCATCACATACCAGTTAAAACATTATTTAAAGCAAGTTGGCAAGGAGCTAGCTGGTTACCTGTGACTCAAAGTGTCCAGATGGAAATGTCTATGCTTGGTGTAGTGGGATGAATAAAAATGGCTCCCATAGGCTCATATATTTGAATGCGTAGTCACCAAGGAATGGAACTCTTTGAAAGGATTAGAAGGATTAGGAGGTGTGGCCTTGTTGGAGGAAGCATGTCAGTGAGTAGAACTTTCAGCTACAGCTCTAGAGCAATGTGTGCTACCATGTTGCCATGTTCCCTGTCATGATGACAGACTCACCCTCTGAAATTGTAAGCAAGCCCTCAATTAAATGCTTTCTTTCAAAAGAGTCTCCTGGGCTATAGTGTCTCTTCACAGCAATAGAAGAGTGACTAAGACAATTGTGGTTTTCCTGGAGAACAGGCTCCAACAAGTCAGTAGGTATTGGTATGGCATCCAACACTGAGGGCTGTTAGAGGGGTCTGTTTGGTTGTATAAGCTATCCTTTCTCTAAGGATAATGGCTGGATGCTGATGACTCTATGTGGAAGAGCAAGCTGGGTTCTTGGATTTATAAAAAAAGGGGGGGGGACTTACATTTTGTCTGGCTTGGGAGAAGCAACTTTAGTGATTATTATTATTTAAAATTATTATTAATAAATTATAATACCTCTGGATTTGGCTGTTACTTTATGTTATTGGAGAAAAAGAATGTGACCCGCAAGGAAGTTGATATAAACTTGAAACTGAAAATCAACTCAGATTTCAGAAGAAGGAAAGCAAAGTACTCTATTTTTATCTACAACTACTTAAAAGGAGCCTTGGAAAGGCAGGGCAAGAGGGAACGTGCATTTGTTGGGGTACCCGAATGCTTCACAGAGGACTCATTTATGGTCTGATTTCCATGTTGTTTGGGACTGCATCTTTCTAGTAGGTTCTTCCTACCCTTTGCACTCCCCAGGTCTCTTCACTAAGCATTCATTCTGATGCCTTCTGGCCATGTTTATAAAATCTAGCAAGTCCGTGAGCCTTAATCCAGTGTCTCTCACAGAAGCTTCTCAGATCACTGCATTGAGAGACAAAGTGCACATACAAGCAAATCCCTGCATCTGTCAGGAGCAGCATGCTCACATTTGCAAAGCCCAGATTGTCTTTTCCATGTCTTACCTTGCTGACTAGCAAACGGGGAGTATTGTTATCTTGGCTTATGCACAAGTCAAGTGTAGGCATTACTTTTATGTGTGAGGTTTATGCAGTCTTTGGATTGGATTATAGCTGTGTTAGTCAGTCTGGCTTGCATCTAGACACTGACACAGAGTGGTACTGAAGACCCCCAGTTGGATATCCCTATGAAGTAAAATCCACAAAAAGGAGCATCAGCCATTTCACCCGGCTTACACAGGAGTGGGCAAACTAGCCAGCAGGCCAACACTTGGCTCCTGGCCTGTCTCTACACAGTCTGTGCAATAGGGATGGCTTTTATATTCATAGTCAAAATGATTTGGAAAAAGCCGAGACAAAAAGCATTCTTCTATGTGAAAGTTAGATAACATTTCAGCTTTCCGTGTCCAGAAAAACAGTTTTGCTGGCTCACGGCTGTGATCACTTGCTTACCCATGTCCATGGCTTCAATAGAGTTAAATGGGTAACTGTTCTGATGCTGTGATGGTCCACAGAGGCTGAGGTGTTTACTATCTGGCTCTTTAGATAAAATGCATGCCTGACTCCTAGGCTTGAGTAGGTAAGCAGCAAGGATATGTGCTATTTTTGAGACTTATGCTCCAGGCACCGGGCTAACATCGTTTAGGCAACACTTCACCTTGTTCTCGTAGCACACAATCTCTCTGTGTCTCTCTGTATCCCTCTGCCTCTCTGCCCCCTGTCTCCACTAGAAAGTACTCTCTCTACCTGAGCCTACCATTTTAGAGACCAAGACCAGAGAGATTAAATAATTTGCCCCCAACACAGCTTGTCAAGGTCAGAGCTGAGGGGCATACTGATTCCATCTGATTCTCTAACTCGAATTCTTCCCCACCACAGAAACCATCCTGTCAGCTAGAGGTGCATCCATCCACAGGTCTGAGGTAGAGAATGCAGATAAAAAAGTATTTGAGATGTGATTTATTTTTATTACTTTTCTTGTTTAATGAGGATGTTTGTGCTGATCCCTCAGTGGTAGTGACCATTGCATGGCCCAGCAGTGTCCTGCACATTACAAACACTAAATAAGGTTTGTTCAGTGAAGTCGGTAAAGAGTGGGGAAGAGGGCAGGATGTCTGTCACACACAAAACAAACAAAACAGGAGAGCAAAGAACAGAGACCAGAGGTAGAAAGACATTAAGGAAGGATTGGGGTATCTCTGTATTGGCCATGAAGTCCCACTGGCATGACCCCAGGACTCACAGGCCCAGCAGGACACCTACTGACAAGTCCAAGAAAAATTGTATATTTTCCCCTTCTGCTGTGCCCCAGCTGTTCCTGTTTGCCAGTTCCCATACCCTCCCCCTCCAAGTGGTACTGTGACCTCTTGGCCCGAGGCCTAGACACACTCTAATCTTAGAGGGCACTAGGTAGGTCAGCCTTTGCTGCAGTGTGTTGTCCTCTCAAAAGAGGACATGAAACAAATCCTGAGGGCTCTGTGTCCAAAAACTATGGCTCACATCAAAAGGCATAGCTTTGATTCTGGAAGAAGACCAAAGGGAAACTGGTCTCCTTCAGTCTTTCCAGGAAGTCTCCTGGCTGGGAGAGAGAGAGAGAGAGAGAGAGAGAGAGAGAGAGAGAGAGAGAGAGAGAGAGAAAGAGAGATATGCTGGTGCCAGGCTTTCTCTAAAAAAGGGAAAAGATAAAGAAAAAGAAAAAAAGGGACAGTGATGGAGAACGGAAACTCTCTCCCTTCTTGAGGCTGGTCTGGAACTGAGAATCTGTGTGAGGAGCCTCCAAGATCCACAAAGCCTAGAGGAGATAGCCAAACCTGTGGGAAGGAGCCGTGGAGGCTGATGCCAGCCTGGCCCTGTGAAGGACACAGAGAGGCCTCTTCTGTATATGCCTGTCCACTCTCATATGTTGGTTTTAATGAAATTAAAATGAGAACGGGAAGTTACATACAATTCTTAGAATTGTCCTTGTTTATCCTGTTGTTTGACAAGATCTCCCTACACATTCCAGGCTGGTGTAGCGGTCGCTGGTACTCTTGATCCCCGTGCCACAGCCTTCTGAGTGCTGAGATTATAGGTGTATGCTACATACCCAGCTTTCATCTATTCTTACCTCCAATAATCAAAACTTTATTGAGTCTTCTGTAAATCCAGCTCCAGAGTACAGGTTCCTGAATGAACTCATAAATCTACTAGGGGCTTCAATAAGAACACCGGCTTATGTGCTTATGTGCCGACTTGCTTTCCTCCCTCAAGCTTGCTCGGCTATCTTTCTTATATAGCCTAGAGCCATCAGCCTAGGGATGGCATTGCCCACAGTCACCTGGCCTTTCCTGTATCAATTAGCAGTCACAACTCCCCTCCCACCACAGACATGCTTGAGAGCCAATCTGATGGAGGCCATTTCTCAATTGTCGGTCCCTCTTCCCGGGCATTTCAAGTTGTCAACCAAGACTGGTTATCACACTCTTATTGTATTCATTGGAAAATGGAGACTTAAAGGAGTACAGTTGTGTGCCATTCTGACAGGCGTGATGCACTCTCACGCTGTCTGCTCTGACCTGCTCAGAATGACCCCTTTGTTTTGTATATTCGTGTTGCAGAGGCTATCCACCTGTTAGCTGTCAGCCTCTTGGTGAGTAAATCCATCAGTGCCCGTGTCCAAGTACACCGTATTTAACTTAGTAAGGTTCCTAAGTGCAGAAGCTGCGCTGCTGTTATATTAGATATACCAGAGAAACTGCGAAGTGATTCCTTCAAGTAAAAAAGGGTAAAAACTTATTTTAAGAACAACACATCCACATAACCTGCTTACAGTCTATTGTTTTTGTTTTCTATTTTAATCAGTTGTCAACTTTTACCGCTCCTAATTTCTAAGTAAAATTTATTACCAAAGTAAAGGTTATCACAGGTATGCATGTACTTGTGGGAATACGTAACACATCTAGGGTTCAATCCAGCTTCAGACATCCACAGGAATCTTGGAACTCATCCCTCAAATTAGGGGACCTGTTGTGGAGAGAATCTGAGCCATACCTTAATCAGAGTCACATGCTGACATTCACAGTAAGACTCCGTGGGATTACAGGATCAAGAGGCCTGAAGCCCCATAGACTGCTTAGAAAGATGCTGTCCTCCAATGCCACACTGGAAGAGGCAGCCAGTAAGGACTAGAGCCCAGTTCTCAATTTATTCCCCTTAGACAAGGTGCCTGTTTTACCACCCCCTTTGGCTTAAAGCTCTGAGTTATTGGACGCTCAGTAAACTCAAGCCAGTTTCCTGCAGGAAGGCACCTTAAGTCCTCAAGATCAGGAGCATCCGCTGAGACTCTGGAATCCGATTGGGCAGGAGGCAGCCGAGCTTTAGTCCTAGAAGACTGGGAAAGGGCGTCAGCTGAGAGAGCACATGCATTGTGGGATGTCAGTCCACCCGGGGCGATTCCAGTCACTTATGGTTTAGAATGCTGTCTTTGGAGCAGACAACGCCCATCACTGCCACTTCCAGCAGTTTTATAAAAAGGCTTTAATGATCAGGTGGCATTGGTGGTTCAGTGGTAGAATTCTTGCCTGCCACGCGGGAGGGCCAATGCACTTAATTTAAAAAAAAAATCTTTTATGAAACCACCAAAACGAAATAAAGCAACAGAACGAACAAACAAACAAACAAACAAACAAACAAAAGGTTTTAATGCCCTGTGAGGAATAAGGTTAGCCAAAGAGACCTACGAGGGAAAGGAAGAAATTCTATAAGCAAAGCCATCAGTATCGAGGAGGAGAACGCTTGCCTGTATGTTTTAGCTGAAGCAGGGCTGGCTTTCTGGGGGAGGGACCCATTGCCATAGAAACGGGGGCGTGGCTATGCAGAACCAGGAAGTTCCTGGGGCGGCTGCAAACTGAGATTGTCCTTATTTTTTTTCCCTATAGAGCCAAAGAGGTGGGATTGGTTGCTTAGTACGGAGGAATGCGTGCTAGGCTCTCTCTGATCCTCTCCACGTATCACATCTCCACGCTGGTGTAATGTAGTTTATTGTGTGGACCGCATGAAAAGAATTTCCTTAAGAGAAAGAGGGCGCGCAGCCAGGAACCAGTAGCCAAGCACCCATTCACCCACTTACTGCCTCTGGCGGGCAGTCTGGGCTTGGCGGCGCCTCTGGGTGAGGTCAGCCGCGCCCACGTGGTTGCTAGGTAGGACCGTGAGGCCTGTGTTAGAACCCTTGCTTACTAGACATAAAGACTTAGGGCTTCAGTCCTGCACTAACAGTCAAGGACTTTCACTACGTCGAATTTGACCTTTAAAATGAGAAGTTTGATAGCCTCTGATGTGCATGTTAATGTTGCCAGGGATAAACCTTCTGTACATGTTTCCAAATGCACATGTGCCTGTGCATGTGGGAGCTAGAGGACAACCTCAGCTGTCCTTCAGATGCCACCACCTTGGTTTTTTTGAGACAGAATCTTCTTGTTGGCCTGAAACTAAGCCAAAGGGGCTAGGCTGGCTGGCAGCGAGACTCGGACCCTCCTGACTTCTTCAGCAGTGGGATAACAGACACAAGCTATAGTGACTAGAGTTTTTGGGTTTTTAAATGTGTTTTGGGGTGACCAAAGTCAGGTCCTCACGCTTGCTAGGCAAGCCCTTTACCTACGGAGCTGTGGCCTGGCCCAGCATGGATATAACCAGGAAACCAGAGTTAGCACTTAGTACTAGGAGATCCCATTCCAACTGTGGGAAGGAGACATTCAGCTTTGAATTATACATAGCCAACAATGACAAAACCAAAGAGCACTTTGCCCGTTTGCTTTTGCCTTTGGTATCAATTGTGTGTTCACTTACTCTGCCATATACAAAGAGGAGAGCCACGATGCACAAAAACTTACAGCCCATTTCCCACCAATCATCTGTCTTTCTTCTTATTTTTGTATTCTGTCTCCATGTACACCTGCTTACCAGAAAAGAGCATCAGGACCCTGATAGGTTGTTATGAGTGACGGGAATTGAACTCAGCACCACTGGAAGAACAGCTAGTGCTTTTAACCGATGAGCCATCTCACCAATTCTAGAGGTTTTTAGGGTTTTTAAAAGATTTATTTATTTTATGTATACAAGTACACTATAGCTGTCTTCAGACACACCAGAAGAGGGCATCCCATGACAGATGGTTGTGAGCCACCATGTGGTTGCTGGGAATTGAACTCAGGACCTCTGAAAGAGCAGCCAGTGTTCTTAACTGAGCCATCCGTCCAGCCCAATCACTTGTCTTCTTAGTTGTGTTACAGATTCTCACGTCTGCCACTGTTGAGCACAAACAAGGCAGACACAGCACTTCCCACTGAACTTAAGCTCTAGAACTGTAGGGGAAGGATGTGGGGGGAACCCAGGTGGGGTCAGACTAGCCTGTGTCAGCCTTTGCTTCATGTTATCACTTTACGCATTGCAGATACTACAGGTTGAATTGCGTCCCCTCCTCTCAAAATGCAGTGAGGCCCGAACCCTTGATACCTCATTTGGTAATGAAATCTTCACGTGCACAAACAATTTATAATGAAGCCATACTCAGAGCAGGCCCTAATCCAATGTGACTGGTTTCTCCACTGAGAAAAGAGACATGGAGAAAATGCCACGTAAAGACAGACATACAGAAAGGTAGTTATGTTAGACTGTATAACATGACTGGAGTATTGCCTCTATAATCCAGAGGACATGAATGGGTACCAAAACAGGAAGAGTGCTCCCCTGAAGGCTTCCCTGGGAACCTGACCTCGTCAGCATCTTGGTTTTAGATATCTGGCCTCTGAAACTATGAATGAATATCTATTTCTCTTGTTTTAAACCATGCCAGTCTGTGAGGCTTTGGCACTGAAGTCTCAGGGACTGATGGTTATAAGTAAAAACAGTATAGGGGGAAACACACGTGATCCACAAATGACATTACAGGATCCTGAGATGATACATAGCCGAGACTGCCAAACCACAGACCCCAATTTAGGGAAAGGGAAAGATCCTTAAGGACTCAGGTAGGAAAATACACTTTTTATTTATGAGAAATAAAGATGATGGAGTCCACAGATTATAAAGGAGCTGGCTATCAGGGTCATGCTGGGTGATGACAGTGGGGACTCAGGAGCACCCACCAAAGGGAGCAGCTTCAATTCTGTCGTCCCAGACCAACAGAAATGCCTTCCTGCATAGGATTATTGGATTCAAGTTTTTGTTGTCTGCTCAACATGAGTCACCGTGGGAAAGGTATCATGTACTCAAAGGTCACTACTGACAGAAATACAGGGTTTGAGGGAAGAAAAGCAATGATTTTGTTGCACTCTGTGCTGGGCAGACTCCACCAAAACATGTCTTCAGTTAGAATACTCTGACTGGGTCCCCATTATTGCCATTATTGTTGGCTGGAAAGAGTTGTCCTTATCTTTGCATTCAATCCACACAACTATGAGCTAGAGGCAGGGAACCCTGTCCCCAGGGGTGATCTATAGAAGATCTCCTTCTATTGTTTATTTTTCTGTGCCTAACACACCAACTGGCACATAGTCATTTGTGAACTGGACACATAGTGGGAATACCAATACCAGGTGTGGTGGTTTGAACATGCTTTGCCCTTGGGAAGTGGTACTATTAGGAGGTGTGGCCCTATTAGAGGATGTGTAGCCTTGTTAGCGGAAATGTGTCATTGTGGGAGTGGGCTTGGAGGCTCCTAAGCTCAAGCTCCACCCAAGTGGGGAAACAAGGTTCAGTCTGTTCTTGGCTTCCTTTGGATGAACATGTAGAACTCTCAGCTCTTCCAATGCCATGTCTGCCTGGACACTGCTGTGCTTCCTGCCTTAATGATAATGAACTGAACCTCTGAACCTGTAAGCTAACCCTAGTTAAATGTTGCCCTATATGAGAGTTGACTTGGTCGTGGTGTCTCTTCACAGCAATAGAAATACTGAGACACCAGGTCAGTTCTGTTATCAACTCTTGGTTTGAATCAATTGTTCCTTACCTTTGTCCTTCATAAGAGTTGGGCAATAATTCTCACAAGAGTTCTTTGAAAGCCAAAGACAAGAAAAATGAAGTAACGATTACCCCAGGCAGTTGCTAAACTTTCTGGTTTCTGGTTGCCCATTTTTCATTGGCTATATCTATTATGTCACTGACACACATACCTTTCTAATCAGCTGGCTTTGTTCTATCTGGAATTGCCTGCCTACTCTCCCTACTCTCATTTATCCACTAGGGGCACCATGGTACAGTTCACCTCTACTGTATAGCAGCGTAACTGTCTAAACTTCAGCCTCTACTAAACTAATAGTAATACCCACTCTGCTCCGGGTCCCCACATCTGACTATAGGAAAAAAGAAACATACCAAGAGCCACTACCACCACTCTGTACCTGTTGCTTGGGAGTGTCAAGAGGAAGTTGCTGCGGCCTGCGAAAACATCCTCCAGAAGTCCCACCTTCAGCTCCCAAACAGCTGTGCTCAATGCTAAGACATGCCCTAAAAACAAATGTGCATTTTCCTATGGCAATCTTAGAAATACTCATTAGAATCCAGCTGAGCTCCCAACACCCATGCTATCCAGACAGTAGTAAAGCCATAGTGACAAGGATATTTGGAATAGGGCTAGCCTATATAATGCTATTATCTACAGAATGAGTGTTCCTGTCCAAGTAAAAGAAATAAACTATGAGCCTTGTATTAGTCAGTCTGTTGTCACTGACAAATACCTGAGAGAAACAGTTTCAATGTGGGAAAGTTGGGGTTTTTGTTTTGTTTGTTTGTTTGTTTGTTTGTTTTTGTTTTTTCTTTTTGGAGGTTTCAAACCATGGTTGCTTGGTCCCACCGATGTGGGTGGGTCAAAGCAACATGTTAAATGAATTAAATATTCTAGCTAGCCTGTATAAAAGACACACAATTCAGGTATTTTATTTACAAGCTATATTTTATTTGCAAGCTATAAAGCTCCCTCATAGAGCCTTCCTCTTCTTTCCATCTCCCTTCTCCTCCTTTGTCTCTACTTGTGACCCCCAGGCAGATAACTGAAGATCTGCCTACCTCTATCTACAGGCCAATCACAGGCTTTAGCCTTTTATTTACCAATGAATTTGGGTTACAAGGTTACACAGCATCATTTGGTGTTCATGAAGATCTCCTCACTGGGGGCAACCAGATCTTGGGGTCCAGTAATTAATATTTGAATAGATAGCAGAACCAGACCAACAGCAACAGCAATATGGGAAAGGGGATAGTGGAGCAGATTGGCCAGAAAGTGGGAGCACAAATCAGGAAAAAATTATCTAAGACATGCCCAGCAATGTACTCTCTCTAGGTAGGCCCACCTCCTAATTCCACCACCCCTCAATAATGCCATCAAAAGATGAAGCTGTCAATGGGTTAATCTCTCAATAAAGTCAAAGTGTTCACAATTCAGTCACTTCCTCAAAGCCCTGGGACACTGGGAACCAACCCTTTAACACTTGAGTGTTTGGGAACACGTGACATCTGAAAGACTCCCCTTTGACCGTCTCTCACTCTAGGTTCCAGCAGTAGCGATCCAGGACTCCCAGTGCTGTGAGCCAACCCTTTGCGTGTCCAGTGCATGGATGAATTCACACCTGTGGGTGCCCAGAGTATTCCATTCCTCCTCCATAACTGCCTGCATGCTAAAATCCATCTTCTGTATTTGATTGTGACATAAGTGCTCAGAGCCTGTTATCTTCTGTGTCCTCAGTACCTGAGACACTAGACAGTGAGTGTTCATTAAAACGAAGGATTGAATGTGTGTGCCTTCTTTAAGCCCAGAAATAAGACCAAGGACTGCTCCCTACCCGCTGCCTCATTTCTTACCATCATTTCCCACCATATCAAGTCAGACACCTTTGTAATGGCCTGTCTTAGGAAGACATTGTAAACTGGTGTAGGAGGGACCTGGTTATGGTTTTAAGTGTTGGTCCTAAATGCATTGTAAACTTTTGAGGCAGAACACACCATACGCCTATATAAAACCCTGTACATAAATTTAGTATTTGTTGTTATTCATAGCCACCCCAAGTCAGAAACAGCCCTAGTGTCTACCAACTGGTAAGAATGGATAATTACAGCCAGGAGGTGGTGGTGGCACATTCCTTTAATCCCAGCAAAGGCAGGAAGATCTCTGAGTTTGGAGCCAGCTTGATCTACAGTGTGAGTTCCAGGACAGCCAGGACTGCTGTATAGAGAAACCCTATCTCAAAAAAAAAAAAAAAAAAAAAAAAAAAGGAATGGATAATTACAATGTTCTACATCTATACAATTAGATATTGTTAATAAAGGTATGTGATACTGATATATGCTATTGTGTATGAACTTTAAAAATGTCCATTTTATATGATTTCATTGTCATGAGACTAGAACAGAGAAATCTATTTGTGTGTGAGGGTCCCCTACAAGTAGAAGTCTACACAGCCAGAGAGTAGATTAGAAATTGTTTAGGACTATAAGGGATGGGAAGGTAGGTGGTGACAGCCAAAAACTGCAGGGTTTCATACTGTTTTTGAGGGAGTAAAAACTTTTCACCGTTGAGTGTAGTCATTGTCCACACCTGTGAACACACTAGCAGGCATTGTCTACACCTGT